>CM062290.1:65970985-67170985 GCA_031216915.1 Pictodentalium vernedei | reverse complement strand
TCGTTAACCCGTGCATACTCTCAATATGCGAGCGAACGGAGTGTATAGGCCTCGTGTCCCTTGGCTACCGGATGGCGCGACCTATTCGCCGTGGAATCACTGAATGCCGAAACCGATCGGATACTCGAGGTCACGTAGCCAATGTGCGGTCGTGTGCCCTGCTGTGAGGATGAGGAAGCATTAAAGACAGTCTCTCGGACTGTCAATATAACGGAGCGTCCCGAGCAACGGACATATGCTCCGAATGTAAAATATCTGAACCACAACATGCGGTCCCCTATGTTGTTGGGCGAGAGAGGAACCTCTCTCGCTCACAGCCCGGACGGACCTGGACAAGCCAGGAACCGGACTAACAGGCTTCCTCCGATCTGTCCTCAATCTGCCGTCACTGGGTGAGTACTAAAGTAATTAAAGTGCTCGCATCACCCAAATCTCCTTCCTAGACCGCAACGGACGAACCCGGCAGCCGAACCATTCGATGAATGTACGCTACACCGGGTGAGCTAGCGAATGTCACTCCGTAAGCGATAGACATATTCCATGAGCACTTATTGCCGCTAACTCTTCATTAACTATGACGACAGAGGCACACTTTTGAAAGACATCTCCATAACTCTTCGAACAAGAAACCAGAAATGCTTGGATAGCAAGCATAAAATAATAATATATATAGCGTCGTTCAATAATTCGAAAGTTTGTGTGACATTATTGGACTATGTCGGAACTGAGGGACGATGTCCCTGAACCGAACCAAAAATTTCTAAGTCCACCGACGCTATCAGTTTCTTATCCGGCATCGCAGCATATGTTGTTCCGAAAGGGAAAGCTTGAAATCCTCCGAATCCCTTTCGGTATCCCGTCGGACCGGATGAAACTTTCGGACGTCCGTACCCGCTTCCGCGGAGCGTCCCGACCCAGCATCGTCGGATAAAATATATGCGACCGATTCAGTTGATGCTGGGATGCTGCGATAAACTGTGCTATTAAGGAAAGCACATCCGTTCCCGAGGCCTGTGCAGTAGCGGACTTACGATGCATTGCCGCCGGAAGCTCCGTGTACGTTGACTCCCGCACACTTCCTATGCGAACGTCCGGAGTCTGCAGGCCTCGAGTCCCCGGCTACCGACCCAGCGCTGTCGGATAATTCTCAATCCGACACCGTTTCTGTCGGCTGCTGGGATGCTGCGATAAGCTGTGCTATGTGCACAAGAATGTCCTGCGTCGAGACCTGCGGAGGCGCAGTCTATCGCTGCTTCGCCGAGGGCAGCTCCGCATCAGATGGCTCCCGCATACTTTTCCTATGCGAACGTCCGGAGTCCATCGGTCTCGAATCCCTGGCTGCCGGATGGTGTGACCTGGTCGCCGAAGAATCCTTGATCGGCGAAGCTGGTAATATATCGGCGGTCACGCAGCCAAGGTGCGGTCGTGTGCGCTGACGAGAAGAGGAAGCCTTAGCAGTCTCAGCGGACTGCCTATACAACGGAGCGTCCGAGCGACGGACGTATGCTCCGCTAGCGACACATTTTGTACCACAACATCTGGGGCCAGATGTTGTTGAACGAGAGAGGGGCCTCTCTCGCTTGCCGTCTGGATGGACCGGAACGAGCTATGAACCGGACTAAAAGGCTTCCTCCGTTCTCCCTCCGATCCGCCGTCACTGGGTGTGCATTAAGATAATTTTATAGTGCTCGCATCACCCCAAAATTCCTTCTAGACCGCAACGGACGAACCCGGCTGCCGAACCATTCGGTGAATGGACGGACGCTACACCGGGCGAGCTAGCGGACGTCAAAGGCCGTCGAACCTAATAGGGTCCTCTTAGGCAATTGGCGTATTACATGAGCACTTTTCCGCTAGCCCTTCATTAATTGTGACGACGGAGGCACACTGTTGGAAGACATCACAGATACATCACCCTAATCTTGATCGTCTGAAATAGAAATTGATAAAGTAGAGTGACCCTGCGGGGAAAGGACCGGAGTGTCCAAATCCCCAACAACATACCGTGACATACGCTTCCCATATTGTCATCGAAATCATACGATACAGAACAGGAGTTAATGCGAGTACACTGACCACATATAGAATGATAATAAAGTCAGAGGAAGACTTCCTCTTAAAACAATTCATCAAAATCCTTTCAATGTGAAAAGAAAACAAGTCCTGGTACTCGCACCAACCCCTGGCAATCAAAATACATAATAATAATATGATCCATTAATATAGAAAAAATAAATGAAATCAAAATATTTTGAAAAAATATTTTTTCAGAACAGCCCAAGTTTCTGAAAAGTAACGTTGAGCCCCAATGGATCCCAAGCCTAAGTGTGGACAAAAATTTTAAAAATATTTTAAACAATTTATTCAACACTTACGAACAATAATAATGTATCTAGTTATGATTAAAATAACATAAAGATATTATTTTTTAGAAATCCCCCCTCACACAGAGGGCTGTTGTAAATGTAAACAATGAGTGTAAAAACACTAAAATAAGACTCCAGGCACCCAGGCCCGAAATCAGTTACCAAAAATACACTATCTGATGCAAAACAGAGACTTCCAGGGAAGAAACTGCAGAACATCAGATGGTAGATGCAGAACACAACGCCTAACCACCCGTAGGTGAAGACGTAAACATGGGGAAAGAACAGAAATCATTCTGTTATTCAGCTAAAACTCCCAAGAAATTTTAGTAATAATAATTACAGAAACTATGCCAAAAGCATGGGAGAATAGCAAGGGGGAACTTAAAAGGACAGGGAGAGAGGAAAACACTTGTAAAAACAGTGTAACTAAATAATCAGAATGACAACAAAATGGCTGCTGCATTGAAAGTTAAAAAATTTATAGTAATTTATATATTTTTTATACTTACCAATGACCCAGACATAGCTGGTGCTAACTCTTAAAATATAGGGCCAAACACAAATTTTGCCCCCCAATCCCCAAAATTTGCATCTAAAACTAAAGAAAACATGTCCTGAGAGGCCCTCCACACTTCGCCCCTACTGCGCATGCGCAGTGTCAAGGACGTTCCGAAATTGGCGCCATTTATCATTCTAATAACCAGTGCCTGGTAAGCGCTATGTACTCAGCGGGGAGGCAAGAGTTCCCAACTCCTGGGAGGGCCATCCCCGTCTGGGTCATTGGTAAGTATAAAAAATATATAAATTACTATAAATTTTTTAACATTTTTATACTGTACCAATGACCCAGACATAGCTGAATAGTAAAAAGGCTGGAGGGCCAAGGACATAGAGCAAAATGGAATACGCTCAATAAAATAAAATAGAGTCATCCCCTGTAGGGAAAAGTAGTAATAGGCCTTACATGTATCTTTCTTATTTATGATAAATTAGAAAGATACAACACCTTCCAAAAATTGAGCTTCATACATCCATGTACTCTATTAATATCCAATAATCCTTATACTAATAATTTTTAAAGTAAGCCAATAATAAAGTAAGTCTAGAGAATAGAGACTCTTATACTCCTAAAAGTGTGTGAGAATTGCATAATCATGTCCGTTGACATATGCAATATTCAAAAGCTATACTTTAAAAACTAAGACTTGAATGAATTTTATAAACTTAAACTTCTTACTAAACAACCATCCCAATAACAGCTCAGAATTACTAACTCCGGAGGAGGTATCCCCTTGTTTTCATAGTAAAAACAGGTGACCCAAGGGAACACCCTCCCCCCCCCTTTTTCTTGCCCTGGGTCAAATAGCCCAGAGCGAAGAGGGCAGCCGAACGGAGACACTGCCGAAACAGACAGCCTACCTAGCTATAGTAGCAACTGTTAAGTGAATGACATTCTGAGCAGTAGATAATAGACCTAACAATAGAGGCCTCCAGAAATGGACTCGATATTTCTGAGATAAAATTCATGAATGGATGGCTGAGCGCAATGAGCAGCCTTCAAAAATCTATAATAGAACACTATTAATGTAAGCCCAAGAAGTAGAAGAACTCTTACTTCATGAGCCGAAATCTTAAGCACAACTGCTAAGCCAATGATATACCATAAGCAGTACGCTAGTTAATAGAATCCATTAACAATAAAATGGAGCGTAACGTCCTTCTACTAGACATCAAAGACAGAAGAAGCTTACGCCCTTGTAATAAACAGATATCTGTTTATAAATACATAAACTGTACCCGGAAAGAGTAAAGGCCTATGCCCATACGAAGACGGAAGGACCTTAAAATAATAGGTTCCGGATAATAGGAGCCTAACTCTTATGCAACAATCCAACCTAAATAGTAACGGAAGTATTGATTCCGAAACTATGAAAGTGAAAATCATCCATCGATAGTGCATGAAACTCACTGACTCTACAGTAAAAAAGAAACCAACATAATTACTGTCTAAAAGGTCAGAATTTGAAAACTACTGTTTCCAGAGGCTCAAATGATTACTTAGCTAAATAAGAACCTGAAGTTAAAATCCGTATAGGAATTTAATCTAAAGATTCTAAGTCTATTTATCAAAAAGTTACTAACTGACTTAGATAAAGAGACAAAAGACTCAATTGTAAACTATCGTAGAGTGCATAGGTATGAGGTAACATAAACCTATAACCTAAATAACAACAGGCTGCAGTAGATCTTGTGAAACAAGTATACTAAAAAATAGCAATGAGTAGTATGGAGGGATCAACCATATGAACATAATGATCCCTACACCACGACGGAAGAGCCTCCACTTTAGTCGCATAGAATAGCGAAGAAGAGGATCTCCTATAGTAAGAAATCGCGTCCAAAGCTCGTCCAGTACAGTGCTTACAATGCAATACGGACCACACAACGGAATACATGAAGGTTGCGACCTTGCTGGTTGTGATAAAGATGACACGATTTACCCAGTGAAAAAAGATCCTCACATAGAGGAAGATTTCACGTTAAGATCCACAGTAGACAAGAGAGTAAATTACTCATGATCTCTGTGAAGATAGAGATGCTATCAACAGAAATGTATTGTGGTTGTTTATCTTAGCAATACCTGCTAAAAACAACAGCGCCAGAGGATACGCGTATCCTATCATTCTGTCCTATAGATCAATAGAGCGTTAACAGTATTAGCTCAGAGATCTGGACAAGCCAACACATACGTCTGCAATTGATTAGCCAGCTGTGTCATAAATAAAACATCATTGGGCGCTCCCATAGATAGCAAATCTGATTGAATACTTGTTTGTTGAGAGTCCATTCTGACAGCAACAAGCGACCCGTAAGAGAACGGGAGTGCGATAAAACAATCAGACGACCCAGAATATGACGGACCAAAACTGAACTTGGTGTACTATAACCAACAAACGGATTCTTTCCATTAAATTGAATAACGGAAACGAAAGAGTGCCTCCCTGGTTCCGGAGATACGCCACTACTGTCGAATTAAAGGACAGGAATCTGGGCATGCGTTTCTGAATAATGTTCATGCAATGACATAAAGCAAGCCTAAAAAACATTATTCCGCGGAAGTTAAACTGATAGCTAAAACACTGCGGAACCCAAAGACCCTGGCACTTCGAATCCGTAGGGATCAGAATATATCCCAATCTGTTTGACTGGCAACCGTCATAACAGCCACACTCGGGTCCGGCAACTGCGGCGGCACTCTCTGAGTCAACCACCGAATGTTTGCCCCAGTCTGAATCTCTTGTAACACTAGATAGACAAGAGAATGTATAAATCAAGCAATTCATGGATTGCCGGAAAGTTGCCGTCGAAGAGAAGCTCCTCCGAGAACGAAGCGACTCTGAGAGAGTTCTTAACCTACTATCCACGCGTGGATGTAGCTAGGGCTGCCTCACGTCTAACCAACTCCAATCAGCCACTGAAGGGCGGAGTTATACGTGAACAAACTACTGCCCTCAAAAGAAATTACATTGAGAATAATATCCCGTAAATCTTTTCTTGAAGACGTAATGATAACGCCTCAGTAAGGCGGATTACGTATAATAAAGCGTCTAAGTTAAGTCTAATATACATAATGTCGTTCCCAACATTGAAATTGGAAAAGACATAAACGGTGAAAAAGAATATATGCAGTCTTTAATCACACCGTCTAGACGCATATGAACTCTCGGTATGCCCTGCTCTGCCAAAATAAACTATATGTAAAAAAAGATAAAATGGCAGAAATGAGCCACGCGGACAAGAAACTAAACTATCATGCTTAGTAGCCGTCTTGTATATATATATAAATATATAGCGTCGAAAAATAAAACACATGTTGTAATGACAATATTGGACTGCGTCGGTAAGTCAGGGACAAAGTCCCTGTACCGATCGAAAAATCCGAGTCCAATGACGCTATAAGTCTCTTATCCAAGATCGCAGCAATGAAGTCCGAAAAATAATCACTGGAAGAAATGCCAGAAGATATGAAAGGCATCTTCCGATACTACTAAAGGGAAAACTCGAAATCTTTCGAATCCCTTTCGCCATCCTGTCGGACCCTATAAAGCGTTCGGTCGTCCGTAGCTTGATGCAACCGCGGACCGCACCGACCCAGCGCCGTCGGATAATTCCTGATTCGACCGAGAAACCGTCAATTGCTGGGATGCTGCGAAACAACTGTGCTAACTCGGATAGCACGTCCGTCACTGAGGCCTGAGGAGCAGCGGTCTTACGATGCATTGCCGCAGGAAGCTCCGAGATCGTTACCCCGTGCATACTTCCAATATGCGAGCGAACGGAGTGTATAGGCCTCGTGTCCCTTGGCTACCGGATGGCGCGACCTATTCGCTGTGGAATCACTGAATGCCGAAACTGATCGGATACTCGAGGTCACGTAGCCAATGTGCGGTCGTGTGCTCTGCTGTGAGGATGAGGAAGCATTAAAGACAGTCTCTCGGACTGTCAATATAACGGAGCGTCCTGAGCAACGGACATATGCTCCGAATGTAAAATATCTGAACCACAACATGCGGTCCCCTATGTTGTTGGCTTCCTCCGATCTGTCCTCAATCTGCCGTCACTGGGTGAGTACTAAAGTAATTAAAGTGCTCGCATCACCCAAATCTCCTTCCTAGACCGCAACGGACGAACCCGGCAGCCGAACCATTCGATGAATGTACGCTACACCGGGTGAGCTAGCGAATGTCACTCCGTAAGCGATAGACATATTCCATGAGCACTTATTGCCGCTAACTCTTCATTAACTATGACGACAGAGGCACACTTTTGAAAGACATCTCCATAACTCTTCGAACAAGAAACCAGAAATGCTTGGATAGCAAGCATAAAATAATAATATATATAGCGTCGTTCAATAATTCGAAAGTTTGTGTGACATTATTGGACTATGTCGGAACTGAGGGACGATGTCCCTGAACCGAACCAAAAATTTCTAAGTCCACCGACGCTATCAGTTTCTTATCCGGCATCGCAGCATATGTTGTTCCGAAAGGGAAAGCTTGAAATCCACCGAATCCCTTTCGGTATCCCGTCGGACCGGATGAAACTTTCGGACGTCCGTACCCGCTTCCGCGGAGCGTCCCGACCCAGCATCGTCGGATAAAATATATGCGACAGATTCAGTTGATGCTGGGATGCTGCGATAAACTGTGCTATTAAGGAAAGCACGTCCGTTCCCGAGGCCTGTGCAGTAGCGGACTTACGATGCATTGCCACTGGAAGCTCCGTGTACGTTGACTCCCGCATACTTCCTATGCGAACGTCCGGAGTCTGCAGGCCTCGAGTCCCCGGCTACCGACCCAGCGCTGTCGGATAATTCTCGATCCGACACCGTTTCTGTCGGCTGCTGGGATGCTGCGATAAGCTGTGCTATGTGCACAAGAATGTCCGGCGTCGAGACCTGCGGAGGCGCAGTCTATCGCTGCTTCGCCGAGGGCAGCTCCGCATCAGATGGCTCCCGCATACTTTTCCTATGCGAACGTCCGGAGTCCATCGGTCTCGAATCCCTGGCTGCCGGATGGTGTGACCTGGTCGCCGAAGAATCCTTGATCGGCGAAGCTGGTAATATATCGGCGGTCACGCAGCCAAGGTGCGGTCGTGTGCGCTGACGAGAAGAGGAAGCCTTAGCAGTCTCAGCGGACTGCCTATACAACGGAGCGTCCCGAGCGACGGACGTATGCTCCGCTAACGACACATTTGTACCACAACATCTGGGGCCAGATGTTGTTGAACGAGAGAGGGGCCTCTCTCGCTTGCCGTCCGGAAGGACCGGAACGAGCTATGAACCGGACTAAAAGGCTTCCTCCGTTCTCCCTCCGATCCGCCGTCACTGGGTGTGCATTAAGTTAATTTTATAGTGCTCGCATCACCCCAAAATTCCTTCTAGACCGCAACGGACGAACCCGGCTGCCGAACCATTCGGTGAATGGACGCTACACCGGGCGAGCTAGCGGACGTCAAAGGCCGTCGAACCTACTAGGGTCCTCTTAGGCAATTGGCGTATTACATGAGCACTTTTCCGCTAGCCCTTCATTAATTGTGACGACGGAGGCACACTGTTGGAAGACATCACAGATACATCACCCTAATCTTGATCGTCTGAAATAGAAATTGATAAAGTAGAGTGACCCTGCGGGGAAAGGACCGGAGTGTCCAAATCCCCAACAACATACCGTGACATAAGCTTCCCATATTGTCATCAAAATCATACGATACAGAACCGGAGTTAATGCGAGTACACTGACCACATATAGAATGATAATAAGGTCAGAGGAAGACTTCCTCTTAAAACAATAGATCAATATCCTTTCAATGTGAAAAGAAAACAAGTCCTGGTACTCGCACTAACCCCTGGCAATCAAAATACATAATAATAATATGATCCATTAATATAGAAAAAATAATTGAAATCAAAATATTTTGAAAAAATATTTTTTTCAGAACAGCCCAAGTTTCTGAAAAGTAACGTTGAGCCCCAATGGATCCCAAGCCTAAGTGTGGACAAAAATTTTAAAAATATTTTAAACAATTTATTCAACACTTACGAACAATAATAATGTATCTAGTTATGATTGAAATAACATAAAGATATTATTATTTAGAAATCCCCCCCTCACACAGAGGGCTGTTGTAAATGTAAACAATGAGTGTAAAAACACTAAAATAAGACTCCAGGCACCCAGGCCCGAAATCAGTTACCAAAAATACACCATCTGATGCAAAACAGAGACTTCCAGGGAAGAAACTGCAGAACATCAGATGGTAGATGCAGAACACAACGCCTAACCACCCGTAGGTGAAGACGTAAACATGGGGAAAGAACAGAATTCATTCTGTTATTCAGCTAAACTCCCAAGAAATTTTAGTAATAATAATTACAGAAATTATGCCAAAAGCATGGGAGAATAGCAAGGGGGAACTTAAAGGACAGGGAGAGAGGAAAAACACTTGTAAAAACAGTGTAACTAAATAATCAGAATGACAACAAAATGGCTGCTGCCTTGAAAATAGGTAACTTAACATAATTTCATTAAAAAATTTTAAGTTACAGCCCTGATAATATTCTGTCACACATTCTTTTCCTCTCCTCCTTTTCTATCCTCCTTAGAATCACCATTTCACTAATATTTATGTGTCTGGCATCATTTAAACTGAGATTTAAAAGCACAAAGATCAGTCAGATGTTAACTGATGAAGGGCCAAACTTAGAATGATAAATGGCGCCAATTTCGGAACGTCCTTGACACTGCGCATGCGCAGTAGGGGCGAAGTGTGGAGGGCCTCTCAGGACATGTTTTCTTTAGTTTTAGATGCAAATTTTGGGGATTGGGGGGCAAAATTTGTGTTTGGCCCTATATTTTAAGAGTTAGCACCAGCTATGTCTGGGTCATTGGTACAGTATAAAAATATAGGTAACTTAACATAATTTCATTAAAAAATTTTAAGTTACAGCCCTGATAATATTCTGTCACACATTCTTTTCCTCTCCTCCTTCTCTATCCTCCTTAGAATCACCATTTCACTAATATTTATGTGTCTGGCATCATTTAAACTGAGATTTAAAAGCACAAAGATCAGTCAGATGTTAACTGATGAAGGGCCAAACTTAGAATGATAAATGGCGCCAATTTCGGAACGTCCTTGACACTGCGCATGCGCAGTAGGGGCGAAGTGTGGAGGGCCTTTCAGGACATGTTTTCTTTAGTTTTAGATGCAAATTTTGGGGATTGGGGGGCAAAATTTGTGTTTGGCCCTATATTTTAAGAGTTAGCACCAGCTATGTCTGGGTCATTGGTACAGTATAAAAATATACAAAATCATCAAAATAACAACAAAAAAATAAATAATAACACATAAATGTTTGCCAGCAATACCTGGAGAGACGTATTTATTTATTCCATGAACTCCAATTCACTGATGTGTAATGTCCGGTTATAAATTACGCACACGTGCACCAGGTAAAGTTAGTTTCAATAGCACCAACAATGCTTGAGTGGGACAACAATTTGAAAACAATTTGCGCTGTAACCTGCGCATTTGTTGTATTTTTATTGTTTTTTCCGGAACATTCTCGCGTTCCGGAAAAACCAACTTAATCACAACAACTGCGCAGGTTACGACGCAAATGGTGCTCTGATTCTGAAACTATGAACTTTCCGTCATAAACGAGAGTTGGATTTTCTTGACAGGGATGAAGAAAGACATTGGGGTGATAAACAAACAACGAAAAACAAATAAATGCGAGTATTTTTTAAATCTTTAGTAATAATTTTCCTTTATTCTTTTATCTTATTCACCACGTGGTAACTCGTCAAAACTTACCTATTTCCGTTGCATCCCAAACTGCCCCAAATTGGCAAAACGTAACTTGCAACTAATTCTTTTTGACTGCATATATTTAAAAATGGGGGGTGCGACTTATACATGGGCTTTAGGCAAAGGGGAGGAATTCCAGGTGTGAGTTTGGGGTGCGACTTATACACGGGGGGCGACTTATACTCTGACATAATATACGGTGAGTATAGTGAATGTAAGGTTAACCGGTTAAAACATTTTCTTGACCGGTCAAAGTTTTAACCACAGGTTAACCGGTTATCTGGATAACCGCAGCAGCACTAATCAGACTTCCAAGCTGATACAGATAATCTGTCTATTAGTACAACTGTTCAAAAGGGCTCTGGTGCAAGAAGTCATTGGAAGGTTTCACTCAAACTGGCCTTAAAATTTAAACCAAAAAACACATGAACAATTTTTCCATGAATCTCCCTATGTTCAAACTTGAAGAAGACTTGGGGATGAACAATAGTTTCCACTCAACATTTTTGCTGCTTTCATAGGCTGCATAGCCTTACCCTAGAAACAACTGGCATGATAATTTACATTTCACCTGCACAACTTCTGGAGAATTTATTGTTGGTGAAGCTCTCATTCTCAAGCCATAGTATTTAGCAGTCAAATTCAAGGTTATGACTATGTTGGCTTTATGCAAACTTCTCCATTTTCTTCTACCGCACAAAAGTAACTAGAAACTGTTTTAGCACACTAAAGCATATGTCTCCCCTTCCTTTCTATTAATGCACTGCAAATTATATATACATGAATAATATTGATAATCATACCAAATATCTAAGGTCTAGGTCAAAAGAAAAAAAAAGTTCTGGTCCGGACGAAGTTTCCCTTAAAAAAGCACATAAATCTGACCTTCAGGTCAAAGGTCAAAGTCACATGAAGGTCACTATGGTACGTGCCACACTGGCTCATGGTGATACATCCACATGCCAAATATCTAAGGTCCAGGTCAAAAGACAAAAAAAGTTATGCCCCAGACAAAGTTTCCCTTAAAAAGCACATAAATCTGACCTTCAGGTCAAAGGTCAAGGTCACATGATAGTCACTATGGTACGCGACACACCGGCTCATGGTGATACATCCACATGCCAAATATCTATGGTCTAGGTCAAAAGACAAAAAAGTTATGCCCCGGACAAAATTTGTATGAGAAGAAGAAGAAGAATATGCACTAAAAGAATATGTCTCCCTTCTGGGAAGGGGAGACATAATTCAAAACTTATGCACATAGGACAAAATGATGGCATTGTACACAAACAGAACTCCCCCAAGTCTCTTCCGTCTTTATAACCCAACCTACTATTTATTTATTATTTATTTATTGATGTTTAAGGTCACATATTTATGCACAATGGCTAATCATGACCGTGACAGTTTTACAGGTGGAGGAAGCCGGAGTACCCGGAGAGAACCACCGAGCAACGGCGAGCAACTGTCAGC
This sequence comes from Pictodentalium vernedei, assembly GCA_031216915.1. Classification (NCBI taxonomy): domain Eukaryota; kingdom Metazoa; phylum Mollusca; class Scaphopoda; order Dentaliida; family Dentaliidae; genus Pictodentalium; species Pictodentalium vernedei. The sequence continues at coordinate 67,158,767 of CM062290.1, read as the reverse complement.
TCCCCAACATCGTAACTCTACACAGCAGCACAGGCAGGGTTAGATTGGTTGAAGACATGCGTACCATCGACATGCAGTACGTCTTAGTACACGGTGTCATCGTGCCCCCGTAATGTAATGTAACCGCCAAAACCGGCCAGCACTATTCACAAAAATCGTCAATAAATTCTCATTATTTTCTGTCTCAAAAACATAGGTTATGACCCCTCCTTGGAACGAGCTCGTCCAATGAGGGGTCATAACCTATGTTTTTGAGACAAAAAATGAAAAAAATTAGTTATTCAAGAATTTTGTTTGCAAGTGTTGTCTACTTTTCATGTTTTTAAAGGGTTAAAGAAACACAAAATAAAATTCCTCACCTAAACTATTTTCTGGCAGGAGAGTAAATTCCCTGTTGTCACCACTATTCTCAGTTATTGGGGAAAGTTGTCTATTTGAAGTATTATGTGTATTGGATGCTACTTGTGGAATGCTCTCCCTTCTGCACTGATCTCTTCGAGCAACAATTAGAGATGAAATTATCTTGCTAACTGAAAAAGAAAAAAAAATCCAAACTATGAAACAGATTTAATAGAAACCCTCCCAAATAATTCACTATCAAAGACATTTGTCAGTGGAACCCTGTTAAATGAATATTCACTGTGCTTGTGAAAAATATACAGCTAAGGCCTAAAAAAGTTTAAAGTCTGTTTCTCAGGCCCTCCCACAAGGTCCCTTTAGCTGCCACATGCTCTCTTTCTATAACAAATGCAAACTTGAAAGAATAAAAATATTTTAAGGAAGTTAATAAAAATGATAAATTTTAAGTAATTTGTCTATTTTTTATACTTACCAATGGCCCAGACTAGCTGGCACAAACTCGATATTAGCAAGGGCCAAAAATAAATTCTGAACCCCCCCCCCCCCCCCCATCCCCAAAATTTGCATAGAAAACCGAAAATTTTAAAAGTCCTATCTGGCCCTCCATACTTTTACTCTCTGCGCATGTGCAGTGGTCAGGAAGAGACCGGAATTGGCGCCAACATCATTCTTTGTAGATGAACGTAGTAATAATAACTCTGCGGGGAGGTATGAGTGCTCACTCATGGGAGGGCCATCCCCGTCTGGGACATTGGTAAGTATAAAAAATATACAAATTAATTAAAGTTTATCATATTTTTATAACAACCACCAATGGCCCAGACTAGCTGAATCGCAAAAAGGCGAATGGCCTAGAACTTAAGAATTAGCAGACCAGGTATAGCTCCTAAGCCTGCATTCCAAGGTGAAAGGAAATTAAATTTAAAAGAAATTACATATATGTCTCTCTATACAATAATAGAGAAGACATATCATAAATAAGGAGCCATATCCACGTAATTCCATATTCTTGGCATGAATGATTATACTAATTAGGTGTAACGATGCTAGTCCGGACTAATTTTTTAAGGCAAGTCCGGACTAAGCCCCATAAATTAGGATTATTATTTATTTATTGGTGTTTAAGGTCATATACTTATGCAAAATGGCTAATCATGACCGTGACAGTTTTACGGGTGGAGGAAGCCGGAGTACCCAGAGAGAACCATCGAGCAATGACGAGCAGCTGCCAGCTCCCTTACATCGTAACTCCGCACTGCAGCACAGGCAGGGTTAGATTGGTTAAAGACATGCGTACCATCGATGTGCAGTATGCCTTAGTACACGGCGTCATCGTGCCCCCATGTGGACAAACAGGGTTAAGTGCCTGGCCAAGGACACAACGCGGGAGTCCGAATTTATCGCTCAGATAGTCACCCATCCAATGATTAACCAGGCTCGACATTGCTTAACTTCGGTGATCTGACGAGAACCGGTTATCATAACGCCACCGTGCCCCCCATAAATTAGGATGGCGTATTTTAGAGTGAGAGACTAACCCCCCACAAACATACGCCATATATAAATAATAAACAAGCTGTATCTAGGATCAGATATAATCTATACACAAAAACAGCTTCATTCATAGTTACACACTTTTCAAGCCGGAGAAGATTTTACAAGAAAATTCATCACCCTCCAACTTTTTTTTGAAGGAATATTCTTCAAAACAAAGAGGGGAGCACTCTGGAGTCGGTGCAAAACAATACTAAATAATCCAAATATATTCTGCCAATAAGCACCCTGTTATTCATTAAAATTAATTACAAGTGCTTAACGCCACTTCAGAAGCCAAGGCTATTGTGGCGATCCCGGTTATTAACAGAGCATGCATCTTACGTATACCAGAGTCGGAATACGTAGATAGGATGAAAACCGGTGATATAAATTGTACAACCATACACTTGTCAAATTAAATACTACTTAAAAGTATCTGGAGTGCAAACACGCTTCTAAGGCAACCTACCATTCATTTGTACAATTGATTCCAATAATAACACTCCAATGAATCGTTCAAATGTACGAGAATGTGTACTGTATCTTCATAGAAACCTAGATTAGAACATGGAACGAGCTATGATTAACAGACCCGTCACAGACCATCCCCAAAACCCACAATAATTAATTGTTTCCTAGGACCATAACAACCAATGACTTTTCGGAGAATATATTACTCCGAATAATGAGGCCAAAGAATGAGAACATATGCATACACGGCCTATTGGCCGTAGAGCTGTAGGTTTTTAAATTTCTTGTTCGATTTTGGTTTTTCAGGTGGAGTAAAACTTTGGTTCGGTTCTGTTTGTTCATGAGGCCAAGTAAAATTCAACTAGAGGTACTGTGAGCAAACTCACAATGTGATACCCCCCCGCGCCTGAAATGTATAAGTTAGATTATCTCCCCTTGGAAATGACAGAACGGAATTATATTGCTTCATGCACATCTTCATATGGAGTTCTTCCATTGTGTAAAGTTTCATGAAAATTCTTCAAATGGTTTAGGAGGAGCTGCGCTTACATGGATGGACAGACGGTATAAGTTAGATTATCTCCCCTTGGAAATGTCAGAACGGAATTATATTGCTTCATGCATATCTTCATATGGAGTTCTTCCATTGTGTAAAGTTTCATGAAAATTCTTCAAACGGTTTAGGAGTTGCACTTACAAGGATGGACAGACGGTATAAGTTAGATTATCTCCCCTTGGAAATGTCAGAACAGAATTATATTGCTTCATGCACATCTTCATATGGAGTTCTTCCATTGTGTAAAGTTTCATGAAAATTCTTCCAACAGTTTAGGAGGAGTTGTGCTTACAAGGATGGACAGACGGACAGATGGACAGACGGACGGACAGGGTGATTCCTATATACCCCCCAAACTTTGTTTGCAGGGCATATAATAAAACTCATTCTTATGTCCAGAGTCATAACTGAATGGTAGTGAAATTGAGTGAAACTCAATGAATGCCCGAAATAAGCTATAATACATGAAGAATCAGGAAGGCCAATATAATAATTACCTAAATATTATAATAATTACCTAAATATACAGAACTTTTATAGTGCTTGGCCATTTTTCGAGGTCTGACACCTACACGCAACTTGAGGAAAGCTGCAAACACAACTAAACTGAAATGTCTGAAATTCACAGAATGTAGCCTTCCAAGAGGAGTGAGAGGACCCAGACACTGCCATTGGCAGTGTCTGGTTACTCTCACTACTCTGGGATGGCTACATTCTGTGAATTTCTGCAGCAAGAGAGTATTTAATAAAAACTGAAAAACCTTAGATTACGGGATGTCGACGGTTTCGGTTTTATAAAAAAAATAAAAACCTCGGTTCAGTTTCGGTTAAACTACAGCTCTAATTGGCAGTTCCATAACTGATACAAATAGCCCCAAAATTCTCATGAGCTCTATAAGCAGAGCAAGAATTTATATAGTCTGACAACAATGCGTCTGCCTAATAATACACATATGATGCATGCGAGCAATGAAATCCCGCATGTACACATCTGAAAACAGCCTGTAACCATGGTATGACCGAGTGATACAAGTGTAACCAGGAAACTGAATGAATAATACAAATTTGATATGCAGATAACTGAGTAATAAACTCATACGTCGTAAGAAAGGCCTGACCACTCTGAGCGAAACTTTTCAGAGTGGGCTAATTGCCACATTGGAGAATGTCGCCCAGATAACCAACATGTCATTCATACAGGTACCTGAAGGATAGTAATTTTATTGATAAAGAATAATATGTTCGTCTATGACTTATAAACTAACAACCACAGGAAACAAACCACCTAAAAAGCAGAGGTGCCCATGAGGTCGCCGTTAGAACACAACTCAGCCTCCAATTGAGAAGCCAAGAATGGCATGTATATACTAAATACATACGAGGCTTACAGGAAGAAAACTACATCCTGCCCCGTAATCACCTCTTAACACAGGCGATCAACGGAAAATTATATCGAACACCCCTCACCTGCATTACTTGAATCGCTCTGGTGTTACTCATCAATAGAATAGGAACCGCAGGGCTCCTTCATGTCTGACCAACTACATACTGCCACTAAGGATGGAAAGGGATGTGATGAACCAATACACCCTATTGACAAAATCACACTAGGTAAATATGGCGTCATTAATAGAGCTTATCGCCCCATATAACTAACACCAAACCAAACCGGTAGAAGAGAATAACCTCTTCTAACCTATGGAATCATGCCCGATAGGACAACGAACTCAGCCGAGCTGAAGCAGCTGAAGGTCTTCCTATACGTGAAGACAATATAAGGCTGATAACTGCGGCCTTAGAAGCTCACTAAAAAGACTTACAATGCTAGTCGTAGCTTATAAGTCTTCATCTCCGTGAAGACAGATATATCGGTGTAAGTTGCGACTTTGAAGGCTCACTGAACGGAGACTTATAACTATCGTCATGCAAGGTAGGGAATGAAGAGCTGCTATTTAACAGCTCTAAATTCCCAAAGAGACAGCAGTCCCAAGAGATAATAAATTCAGTTATGTCACTGCATAATTACTGAAACAATCTTGCTCATGATTCTAGCTAGGCTACTATGGTGTAAACAATAAAACTAAAGTCTATGACACCCATGAAAACAAGAGGCCCCACAGGGCCTGAAGCGCTCATCTTGAACAGAACACAATATAAACAGAGTCCAAGAATGAGTCTACATTAAGCAATCCATCTCCATAGGATACACTGTCAATCCTCGAGTCCCTCAGGAGCGACAGAAATAATCTAGGCCTCATGCCTTTTCTTCAGTTGATCATAATGTAAAATGTAGAGCTCTCCTATGAAGCCCCTTGATACAACCTATGTGGATTAATCTTCGTTACACACCTCTAGAGGGTACTGAATACAAAACTTCTAATTCTTCAGCAACATGGCCAATTCTGGCTCCCATAGGGAGCCCAAATATTAATCCAGACTCTCGATTTGAACAAAGTTGAATCTGACTTCCCTAGAGATGTTGTGTGCCAAATATGAAAGCATTCTGACTGTTGGATCTGAAGAAGAAGATTTTTGAAGAAATTCCCTCATATTGTACTAAGTTAAATTTCCGGTTCCCATATGGAGCCCAAATATTAACCCAGGCACTCGAATTGAACAAACTTGAATCTGACCCCCCTAGACATGTTGTATACCAAATATGAAAGCATTCCAACTGGTGGGTCTGAAGAAGAAGATGTTTCAAGAAATTTCCTCATACTGCACAAAGTAAAAATTTGGGCTACCACAGAGAGCCCAAATATATACCTAGGGATCCGATATGAACAAACTTGAATCTGCCCCCCCCCCCCCCCCCCCCTCCCCTAGAGATGTTGCATACCTAATATGAAAGCATTCTGACGGGTGGATCTGAAGAAGAAGATTTTTAAAAGTTATTCCCCATACTGAACAAAGTTAAAATTTGGGCTTCCGTACAAAGCCCAAATATTAATCTAGGGACTTGGTTTGAACAATCTTGAATCTGACCCTCATAACAATAATGTATACCAAACATTAAAAGATTCTGACAGGTAGGTCTGAAGAAGAAAATTTTTAAAGAATATTCCCCATATTACCCCAAGTTAAAAATTCGGGCTCCTTTATTGAGCCTAAATATGAACCAATGGTCTTTATTTTAACAAACTTGTATCTGACCCCCCCTATGAATGCTGTATACCAAATATCAAAAGATTCTGATGATTGATTCTGGAGAAAAGATTTTTTTAAATTGTTGCAAATATGCTGACTGAGCATTCTTTCGATGCCCATTTCATAAAAGATGGCAATTTTTAGCTCCCAGGGTTCCCATGGGGATGCGGGAATTTTTTTTTTTGCATGAGTCAAGTACTTATGACCCAATAATACCACATACCAAATTTGGTTCAAACCGAACCATCAGTTCAGAAAATATAAATTTTGGGCGGGGCCTCAAAAGAAAACTCCATAACAAATATCAAATCATTGTACACACTGGTTCATGAGAAGAAGATTTTAAAAATATTTTGGAGCATTTTCCCCCACTCCCTCCCTATGGGGTTGGGCATGTTGAGTTGAACATAATTGCAATGCCCCTTCGGGACCATCACTCACACAAACTTTCACTTGAATTAGACCAGTGGCTTTGGAGGAGAAGACCAAAATATGGTGTTGATGGACGACGGACGGACGGATGAAAAGTGATGAGATTAGCTCAGCTTGACTTTGTCAAGATGAGCTAGAAAAACGAAAAGCACTGTACCATATTGGTTTTATTCCCAAAAGACAGCATTCAGAGCCTGGCTAACATAACTGCAACAGAACAGGTGCACCTCCATGCAATTGCGGAACACACAAGTTACATTCTTAGAACCTTGACAGTTGTTTCCAGGCAAGTCATGGCTGCAAAATCAGTATTCCCCCAAATCTGCTCGAAACTTGGTATGAGTGGTCACCACCATGGGAACTGGTGCACCTGCGATTATAGCTCTGGTCAGATTATTTTTGTCCATACCACCTGCTGCCCTGTGAAATGGTTAGTAAATTTTGTAACAGGTACCTGTTTGCTATTATTCGAATAATTATCGATTAACCGCTACATTTACGTCAAAGTTAATTTGAAGAATGGTGTCAGCTGTTTTTCTACTGTAAACAAGTGACTATACAGCAGATTCAGAATTTCATATTACGATTAGTACTGAAATGGTTAACCGGATAACCGGTTTAAAACTGGTTACCTACCTGACTGATTTAAAAAAAAATGTCAACTGGTTTTCCAAAATATCGATAGTGATCGTCATTCCATGTTTAAAATGTAGTAAATATGCCGCTCCTCCTTTGAGATAGATTACACCTCGAAGCCGCGTTGCATATATTGAGAAAGAATCGACTTTGGCGTTCAAGACTTCGTTAATGATCGGCAGTTTCTGCGAGTAATGAGTAATCGGCGAAACTATTCTGTAGTGTGTATACAAACAAACGTTGTCGAGTACTCGACAACGTTCTTTTGCATACACACTACGGAATAGTTTGAGAAAACTGCTTTCCAATTCCTACAGTTTGGATCCCATATTCGGTGAAATAATGGCCATGGATAACCGGATATTATCTGGTTATAGCTCTCGGTTAGTTGGTTACGAAAATGAGCCAACCGTTTCAGCCCTAATTATGATACGCCATTCCATTAAATACCCATATTTCTGGCATTATTTGGCATATTAAATGATTCTTATCCCAGCCTCTCGACATGTTAACAAGATAATGCAAATTCTGAATATTTAAGTTACGTCCTTAGAACCATGACAGTTGTTTTTAGACTAGTCTTGGCTGACTATATAGGCAACCAAGACTTGTCAAAAACAACTGCACAGCCACAAGACAGAGACTGTCAAAGTGTAGCAAACATGTATAAAAATCTCCAGGCCCTCAAGGGTTAAAACAACACAATACTATACTGCATATTTTCCAATATAGTGGAATTGACCAAGATTCTGCTACATGACGACTTCTATTTAAACTTTTTAAAAATTTTTATATAACCCTGATCTGACACCCTTCAAAGGCCAAAATCAGTTTTCCCCCAAATAGACTAAGAGTAAACGATTTACAGACAATAAATTTACCTATTACGGTCAGTAAGATAAAAGCACTCATTGTTGTGAAATCCATACACTTCTTATATTTCATCTCGCATACTGCATCAACTGCCACAATGATTACCATCAGAAATCTAGCAAAGCCAGGACAATTCAAGAAAGTTGCACCCAGTGCAGCAAGTAGAAAATAACAAAGGTGACTGCCAACACAAGTTATGAGAGAAAGTTTATCATCTGAAAAAAAAGAGAAAAATACACAGATGTAATTAAAGCTGGGTTATACTTGAGACATTTTTTGTTGTGAAATATACTTCACAAGATCAACAAATTAATTCGGCCAAATGACGTACCAGTAACAGCAGGTCAATGAATAAAAAGTGATCACCGTAGCTCACTTGCAGTTATGATAATAATCAATGCATTTAACAGTAATTCTTGGGAAGTTCTGTTAAAAATTTTGTTTGTTCCTTTCATTATACTCCTCCTATGGATGTTCCATACTAAATATCATTTGCTAGTGATGTGCAGTTCAGGAAAAAATAGAGTTGAAAATTAAGGCCACACAATGTAGATCTTCTGTTTCTCAGGCCATTATTGGTAAAATTGCATTTTTTTTATTTTACTTTTTATTTCTGTAATTATTTCTTTGCCATCAAAAGTTCATGTTCTTGGTTTATGTTTCAGGCCTCATTATCTATGGAATAGCATGGGTGGTGGTGTATTTTGTACCTTGGGTGCAAGAAGGCTTTACAATGCCAAAGCATTGCAAAGCCTTCTAGCACTCAAGGGACAAATTTATAAAAAAAGTTAAAAAATTTATAGTAATTTATATATTTTTTATACTTACCAATGACCCAGACATAGCTGGTGCTAACTCTTAAAATATAGGGCCAAACACAAATTTTGCCCCCCAATCCCCAAAATTTGCATCTAAAACTAAAGAAAACATGTCCTGAAAGGCCCTCCACACTTCGCCCCTACTGCACATGCGCAGTGTCAAGGACGTTCCGAAATTGGCGCCATTTATCATTCTAATAACCAGTGCCTGGTAAGCGCTATGTACTCAGCGGGGAGGCAAGAGTTCCCAACTCCTGAGAGGGCCATCCCCGTCTGGGTCATTGGTAAGTATAAAAAATATATAAATTACTATAAATTTTTTAACATTTTTATACTGTACCAATGACCCAGACATAGCTGAATAGTAAAAAGGCTGGAGGGCCAAGGACATAGAGCAAAATGGAATACGCTCAATAAAATAAAATAGAGTCATCCCCTGTAGGGAAAAGAAGTAATAGGCCTTACATGTATCTTTCTTATTTATGATAAATTAGAAAGATACAACACCTTCCAAAATTGAGCTTCATACATCCATGTACTCTATTAATATCCAATATAATCCTTATACTAATAATTTTTAAAGTAAGCCAATAATAAAGTAAGTCTAGAGAATAGAGACTCTTATACTCCTAAAAGTGTCTGAGAATTGCATAATCATGTCCGTTGACATATGCAATATTCAAAAGCTATACTTTAAAAACTAAGACTTGAATGAATTTTATAAACTTAAACTTCTCACTAAACAACCATCCCAATAACAGCTCAGAATTACTAACTCCGGAGGAGGTATCCCCTTGTTTTCATAGTAAAACAGGTGACCCAAGGGAACACCCTCCCCCCCCCCCCCCCCCCCTTTTTCTTGCCCTGGGTCAAATAGCCCAGAGCGAAGAGGGCAGCCGAACGGAGACACTGCCGAAACAGACAGCCTACCTAGCTATAGTAGCAACTGTTAAGAGAATGACATTCTGAGCAGTAGATAATAGACCTAACAAAAGAGGCCTCAAGAAATTGACTCGATATTTCTAAGATAAAATTCATGAATGTGGATGGCTGAGCGCAATGAGCGGCCTTCAAAAATCTATAATAGCGACACTATTAATGTAAGCCCAAGAAGTAGAAGAACTCTTACTTCATGAGCCGAAATCTTAAGCACAACTGCTAAGTCAATGATATACCATAAGCAGTACCGATAGTTAATAGAATCCATTAACAATAAAATGGAGCGTAACGTCCTTCTACTAGACATCAAAGACAGAAGAAGCTTACGCCCTTGTAATAAACAGATATCTGTTTATAAATACATAAACTGTACCCGGAAAGAGTAAAGGCCTATGCCCATACGAAGACGGAAGGACCTTAAAATAATAGGTTCCGGATAATAGGAGCCTAACTCTTATGCAACAATCCAACCTAAATAGTAACGGAAGTATTGATTCCGAAACTATGAAAGTGAAAATCATCCATCGATAGTGCATGAAACTCACTGACTCTACAGTAAAAGAGAAACCAACAGAATTACTGTCTAAAAGGTCAGAATTTGAAAACTACTGTTTCCAGAGGCTCAAATGATTACTTAGCCAAATAAGAACCGAAGTTAAAATCCGTATAGGAATTTAATCTAAAGATTCTAAGTCTATTTATCAAAAAGTTACTAACTGACTTAGATAAAGAGACAAAAGACTCAATTGTAAACTATCGTAGAGTGCATAGGTATGAGGTAACATAAACCTATAACCTAAATAATAACAGGCTGCAGTAGATCTTGTGAAACAAGTATACTAAAAAATAGCAATGAGTAGTATGGAGGGATCAACAATATGAACATAATGATCCCTACACCACGACGGAAGAGCCTCCACTTTAGTCGCATAGAATAGCGAAGAAGAGGATCTCCTATAGTAAGAAATCGCGTCCAAAGCTCGTCCAGTACAGTGCTTACAATGCAATACGGACCACACAACGGAATACATGAAGGTTGCGACCTTGCTGGTTGTGATAAAGATGACACGATTTACCCAGTGAAAAAAGATCCTCACATAGAGGAAGATTTCACGTTAAGACCCACAGTAGACAAGAGAGTAAATTACTCATGATCTCTGTGAAGATAGAGATGCTATCAACAGAAATGTATTGTGGTTGTTTATCTTAGCAATACCTGCTAAAACAACAGCGCCGGAGGATACGCGTATCCTATCATTCCGTCCTATAGATCAATAGAGCGTTAAGAATATTAGCTCAGAGATCTGGACAAGCCAACACATACGTCTGCAATTGATTAGCAAGCTGTGTCATAAATAAATCATCATTGGGCGCTCCCATAGATAGCAAATCTGATTGAATACTTGTTTGTTGAGAGTCCATTCTGACAGCAACAAGCGACCCGTAAGAGAACAGGAGTCCGATAAAACAATCAGACGACCCGGAATATGACGGACCAAAACTGAACTTGGTGTACTATAACCAACAGACGGATTCTTTCCATTAAATTGAATAACGGAAACGAAAGAGTGCCTCCCTGGTTCCGGAGATACGCCACTACTGTCGAATTAAAGGACAGGAATTTGGGCATGCGTTTCTGAATAATGTTCATGCAATGACATAAAGCAAGCCTAAAAAACATTATTCCGCGGAAGTTAAACTGATAGCTAAAAGACTGCGGAACCCAAAGACCCTGGCACTTCGAATCCGTAGGGATCAGTATATATCCCAATCTGTTTGACTGGCAACCGTCATAACAGCCACACTCAGGTCCGGCAACTGCGGCGGCACTCTCTGAGTCAACCACCGAATGTTTGCCCCAGTCTGAATCTCTTGTAACACTAGATAGACAAGAGAATGTATAAATCGAGCAATTCATGGATTGCCGGAAAGTTGCCGTCGAAGAGAAGCTCCTCCGAGAACGAAGCGACTCTGAGAGAGTTCTTAACCTTACTATCCACGCGTGTGGATGTAGCTAGGGCTTCGTCACGTCTAACCAACTCCAATCAGCCACTGAAGGGCGGAGTTATACGTGAACAAACTACTGCCCTCAAAAGAAATTACATTGAGAATAATATCCCGTAAATCTTTTCTTGAAGACGTAATGATAACGCCTCAGTAAGGCGGATTACATATAATAAAGCGTCTAAGTTAAGTCTACTATACATAATGTCGTTCCCAACATTGAAATTGGAAAAGACATAAACGGCGAAAAAGAATATATGCAGTCTTTAATCACACCGTCTAGACGCATATGAACTCTCGGTATGCCGTGCTCTGCCAAAATAAACTATTTGTAAAAATGATAAAATGGCAGAAATGAGCAACGCAGACAAGAAACTAAACTATCATGCTTAGTAGCAGGCTTGTATATATATATAGCGTCGAAAAATAAAACACATGTAATGACAATATTGGACTGCGTCGGTAAGTCAGGGACAATGTCCCTGTACCGATCGAAAAATCCGAGTCCAATGACGCTATAAGTCTCTTATCCAAGATCGCAGCAATGAAGTCCGAAAAATAATCACTGGAAGAAATGCCAGAAGATATGAAAGGCATCTTCCGATACTACTAAAGGGAAAACTCGAAATCTTTCGAATCCCTTTCGCCATCCTGTCGGACCCTATAAAGCGTTCGGTCGTCCGTAGCTGATGCAACCGCGGACCGCACCGACTCAGCGCCGTCGGATAATTCCTGATTCGACCGAGAAACTGTCAATTGCTGGGATGCTGCGAAACAACTGTGCTAACTCGGATAGCACGTCCGTCACTGAGGCCTGAGGAGAAGCGGTCTTACGATGCATTGCCGCTGGAAGCTCCGTGATTGTTACCCTGTGCATACTTCCAATATGCGAGCGAACGGAGTGTATAGGCCTCGTGTCCCTTGGCTACCGATGGCGCGACCTATTCGCCGTGGAATCACTGAATGCCGAAACTGATCGGATACTCGAGGTCACGTAGCCAATGTGCGATCGTGTGCCCTGCTGTGAGGATGAGGAAGCATTAAAGACAGTCTCTCGGACTGTCAATATAACGGAGCGTCCCGAGCAACGGACATATGCTCCGAATGTAAAATATCTGAACCACAACATGCGGTCCCCTATGTTGTTGGGCGAGAGAGGAACCTCTCTCGCTCACAGCCCGGACGGACCTGGACAAGCCAGGAACCGGACTAACAGGCTTCCTCCGATCTGTCCTCAATCTGCCGTCACTGGGTGAGTACTAAAGTAATTAAAGTGCTCGCATCACCCAAATCTCCTTCCTAGACCGCAACGGACGAACCCGGCAGCCGAACCATTCGATGAATGTACGCTACACCGGGTGAGCTAGCGAATGTCACTCCGTAAGCGATAGACATATTCCATGAGCACTTATTGCCGCTAACTCTTCATTAACTATGACGACAGAGGCACACTTTTGAAAGACATCTCCATAGCTCTTCGAACAAGAAACCAGAAATGCTTGGATAGCAAGCATAAAATAATAATATATATAGTGTCGTTCAATAATTCGAAAGTTTGTGTGACATTATTGGACTATGTCGGAACTGAGGGACGATGTCCCTGAACCGAACCAAAAATTTCTAAGTCCACCGACGCTATCAGTTTCTTATCCGGCATCGCAGCATATGTTGTTCCGAAAGGGAAAGCTTGAAATCCTCCGAATCCCTTTCGGTATCCCGTCGGACCGGATGAAACTTTCGGACGTCCGTACCCGCTTCCGCGGAGCGTCCCGACCCAGCATCGTCGGATAAAATATATGCGACAGATTCAGTTGATGCTGGGATGCTGCGATAAACTGTGCTATTAAGGAAAGCACGTCCGTTCCCGAGGCCTGTGCAGTAGCGGACTTACGATGCATTGCCGCCGGAAGCTCCGTGTACGTTGACTCCCGCACACTTCCTATGCGAACGTCCGGAGTCTGCAGGCCTCGAGTCCCCGGCTACCGACCCAGCGCTGTCGGATAATTCTCGATCCGACACCGTTTCTGTCGGCTGCTGGGATGCTGCGATAAGCTGTGCTATGTGCACAAGAATGTCCGGCGTCGAGACCTGCGGAGGCGCAGTCTATCACTGCTTCGCCGAGGGCAGCTCCGCATCAGATGGCTCCCGCATACTTTTCCTATGCGAACGTCCGGAGTCCATCGGTCTCGAATCCCTGGCTGCCGGATGGTGTGACCTGGTCGCCGAAGAATCCTTGATCGGCGAAGCTGGTAATATATCGGCGGTCACGCAGCCAAGGTGCGGTCGTGTGTGCTGACGAGAAGAGGAAGCCTTAGCAGTCTCAGCGGACTGCCTATACAACGGAGCGTCCCGAGCGACGGACGTATGCTCCGCTAGCGACACATTTTGTACCACAACATCTGGGGCCAGATGTTGTTGAACGAGAGAGGGGCCTCTCTCGCTTGCCGTCCGGATGGACCGGAACGAGCTATGAACCGGACTAAAAGGCTTCCTCCGTTCTCCCTCCGATCCGCCGTCACTGGGTGTGCATTAAGTTAATTTTATAGTGCTCGCATCACCCCAAAATTCCTTCTAGACCGCAACGGACGAACCCGGCTGCCGAACCATTCGGTGAATGGACGCTACACCGGGCGAGCTAGCGGACGTCAAAGGCCGTCGAACCTACTAGGGTCCTCTTAGGCAATTGGCGTATTACATGAGCACTTTTCCGCTAGCCCTTCATTAATTGTGACGACGGAGGCACACTGTTGGAAGACATCACAGATACATCACCCTAATCTTGATCGTCTGAAATAGAAATTGATAAAGTAGAGTGACCCTGCGGGGAAAGGACCGGAGTGTCCAAATCCCCAACAACATACCGTGACATACGCTTCCCATATTGTCATCGAAATCATACGATACAGAACAGGAGTTAATGCGAGTACACTGACCACATATAGAATGATAATAAAGTCAGAGGAAGACTTCCTCTTAAAACAATTGATCAATATCCTTTCAATGTGAAAAGAAAACAAGTCCTGGTACTCGCACTAACCCCTGGCAATCAAAATACATAATAATAATATGATCCATTAATATAGAAAAAATAATTGAAATCAAAATATTTTGAAAAAATATTTTTTCAGAACAGCCCAAGTTTCTGAAAAGTAACGTTGAGCCCCAATGGATCCCAAGCCTAAGTGTGGACAAAAATTTTAAAAATATTTTAAACAATTTATTCAACACTTACGAACAATAATAATGTATCTAGTTATGATTAAAATAACATAAGATATTATTTTTTAGAAATCCCCCCCTCACACAGAGGGCTGTTGTAAATGTAAACAATGAGTGTAAAAACACTAAAATAAGACTCCAGGCACCCAGGCCCGAAATCAGTTACCAAAAATACACTATCTGATGCAAAACAGAGACTTCCAGGGAAGAAACTGCAGAACATCAGATGGTAGATGCAGAACACAACGCCTAACCACCCGTAGGTGAAGACGTAAACATGGGGAAAGAACAGAATTCATTCTGTTATTCAGCTAAAACTCCCAAGAAATTTTAGTAATAATAATTACAGAAACTATGCCAAAAGCATGGGAGAATAGCAAGGGGGAACTTAAAGGACAGGGAGAGAGGAAAACACTTGTAAAAACAGTGTAACTAAATAATCAGAATGACAACAAAATGGCTGCTGCCTTGAAAATAGGTAACTTAACATAATTTCATTAAAAAATTTTAAGTTACAGCCCTGATAATATTCTGTCACACATTCTTTTCCTCTCCTCCTTCTCTATCCTCCTTAGAATCACCATTTCACTAATATTTATGTGTCTGGCATCATTTAAACTGAGATTTAAAAGCACAAAGATCAGTCAGATGTTAACTGATGAAGGGCCAAACTTAGAATGATAAATGGCGCCAATTTCGGAACGTCCTTGACACTGCGCATGCGCAGTAGGGGCGAAGTGTGGAGGGCCTTTCAGGACATGTTTTCTTTAGTTTTAGATGCAAATTTTGGGGATTGGGGGGCAAAATTTGTGTTTGGCCCTATATTTTAAGAGTTAGCACCAGCTATGTCTGGGTCATTGGTACAGTATAAAAATTTTTAACTTGGGTAAAATATCAAACACAAACCATTTAATTTTGATTTTTTAAAAGTTTACATTGGTTATAAAAAGAGAGCATGCGGCAGCCAAAACGACCATGCGGGAGTGCCTGAGAAACAGATTTTTAAAATTTTTTACGCCTAATTCAATTTTTAGGCAGTGTGGATCCCCAATGGCATGCAGACTATTCTTTAGAACAATTAATCCACAATGATAATTCAGCCAAGTAATACAGCAAGCTTAAGTTTAAATATTTCTCAAGCCTTGGCAAGCAAATTCTACAACTTAAATTACTACACATATTATACACACAGGCATTATTTTGGGTGTTTACGAGGGAAAATATATGGGACCCTTTCCCAATGGCATTTTGGCAGGATTTTTACCAATTCAAACCAAAAATTTCCCAATCTCTGTCCTCATTCAAATAAAAATTTAATTCTTGAAGATCGAAGTTTGACATTCACTACT
Organism: Pictodentalium vernedei; assembly: GCA_031216915.1. NCBI lineage: Eukaryota > Metazoa > Mollusca > Scaphopoda > Dentaliida > Dentaliidae > Pictodentalium > Pictodentalium vernedei. The sequence continues at coordinate 67,142,427 of CM062290.1, read as the reverse complement.
TTTATTGCAACAAAAGTTAAAAAATTTATAGTAATTTATATATTTTTTATACTTACCAATGACCCAGACTAAGCTGGTGCTAACTAACAAAACCAGGGCCAAACACAAATTTTGCCCCCCAATCCCCAAAATTTGCATCCAAAACAAAAAGAAATCATGTCCTAAAGGACCTCCATACTACGCCTCTACTGCGCATGCGCAGTGACGCAGACGTCCCGAAATTGGCGCCAATTATCATTCTTACTGGCAGTGCCTGGTCAGCGCTATGTACTCAGCGGGGAGGCAAGAGTTCCCAACTCCAGGGAGGGCCATCCCCATCTGGGTCATTGGTAAGTATAAAAAATATATAAATTACTATAAATTTTTTAACATTTTTATACTGTACCAATGACCCAGACTTAGCTGAATAGTAAACAGGCTGGAGGGCCTAGGACATAGAGGAAAATCCAATAAGCTCAACTATATAGTCAAGAGGTAACCCCTTAAGGAGAAAAGGAGTATTAGGCTTTACATGTATCTTTCTTATTTAATATTAAATTAGAAAGATACACTACCCTTAATAATTGAGCACAATAACATTCATGTTCTCTATTAACATCCAGTATATCCCTTATACTAATTATTTTTAAAATAAGCCAATAAATAAAGTAGTCCAGAGAATTGAGACTCTTTATAGTCATTTAAAAGTGTCGGAGTATTGTATATTAAAGCCTGTTTGACACTTGACATATACAAATGCTTCACACCGAGCTACACTTTAAAAATAAGACATGAATGAATTTAACATTAATATTACACTTTAAAACCATCCCGGAAGCGACTCAGAAATACTGACTTGGAGGAGGCATTCCCTTGCTTTTCACTATAAAGCAGGAGACCTAAGGGAACACCCCCCCCCCCCCCCTTCCCCTCTTGCCCTGGGTCAAATAGCCCAGAGTGAAGAGGGCAGCCGGACGGAGTCACTGCCAGAACAGAAAGCTTGCATAACTATAGTTGCAACTGTTTAGTGGACGACATTCTGAGCAACAGATAACGGACCTAAACAATGCACGTCTCCAGAAATGGACTCAATATTTCTGAGATAAAAATTCGTAAATGTGGATGGCTGAGACCAATAAGCAGCCTTCATTAAATCTGTAATAGCAACACTATTAGCATAAGCCCAGGAAGTAGAAAGAGCTCTTACTTCATGAGCGGAAATCTTAAGCACAGACTGCTGAGAAGAAGATAAACTCTCATAAGCAGTACGGATAGTTAATTGAATCCATCTAGCAATAGAATGGACCGAAATGTCCTTTCTATTAGGCATCAAAGACAGAAAGAAACGTTTCCGTCCCTTTCTGATAAACTGAGATCTCTGTTTATAGATACGTAACGCTCTAACAGGACAGAGTAAAGGCCTACGCCCGTCTGAAGACGGAAGAGCCTTAATGACAATAGGTTCCGGATATTTATTAGGAGCCTGATTCTTAGCTAAAAAAACCACATTAGTAGTGAAGGTGATAGTGTTCCCGACACTACGATAGTGAGAATCATCCACCGACAGTGCATGAAGCTCACTGACTCTTCTAGCAGAAAAGAAAGCTAAGAGAAAAGCTGTCTTATAAGATAAGAATTTGAAATCTACTGCCCCAAGAGGTTCAAATGGCTTTTCCTTCAATTTAAGAAGAACCCAAGCTAAATTCCACTTAGGAATTAATCTAAGAGTTCTGGGTCTATTTATCGAAAAGTTTCTAACCAACTTAGATAAAGAGACATTAGATCCAATTTGTAAACTATCATGATGTGCATAGGTATCAGATAACATAGACCTATAACCCTTTATAGTAACAGGCTGCAGTTTGATTTCGTCAAACAAGTATACTAGAAAGTTTGCAATGTTTGGTATAGAGGGATCTAATATATCTACAGAATGATCCCTACACCAACGACGAAAAACCTTCCACTTAGCCGCATAGTTTAGCGAAGAGGAGGTCCTCCTACAGTTAGAAATTGCGTCCACTGCTCGTCCTGTAAAGTGCTTGCCATGCAAGAAGGACCGCACAACGGAAAAACGTGAAGGTTGAGACCTTGCGGGTTGTGATGGAGTTGGCGCGATTTCCCCTGCGAAAGAAGATCCTCCCGTGGAGGAAGCTTTCGCAGTAGGTCCCACAACAGACACCTGGTGAGTAGATTTATCCACGGTCTCTGTGGCGACAGAGATGCTACCAACAGAATCTTGCATTGAGATTGTTTTATCTTTAGCAATACTTGTTGAATTAACGGCGCTGGAGGATACGCATATCCTATCATTCCATCCCAAGGGATCGACAGAGCGTCTACTGCAAATGCTCTTGGATCCGGACACGGAGACACATACGTCTGCAACTGATTGTTGAGATGTGTCGCAAATAAGTCTATCATTGGCCGTTCCCATTGGTAGCAAATCTGATTGAATACTTGTTTGTTGAGAGTCCATTCCGACGGCAACAAGCGACCCTTTCGGGAAAGGGAGTCTGCTAGCACATTCAGACGACCTGGTATATGACGGACCGAAAGAAGAACGTGATGTTCTAGCGCAAACAGAAGGATTCTTTCCGTTAGATTGAACAACGGAACTGAATGAGTGCCTCCCTGATTCCGTATATACGCCACTACTGTCGTATTGTCAGATAGGATTTGGACATGAGCCTTGTGAATAATGTCCATCCAGTGACGTAACGCAAGCCAAATTGACATCATTTCCTTGATGTTTATGTGCTTGCACAGGAATTGCGGATCCCAAAGACCCTGGCATCTCGAATCCGTTGGGATTAATGATGCACCCCAACTTGTTTGACTGGCATCCGTCATAATGGTAAAACTCGGATCCGGCAACTGCAGCGGAACTCCCTGAGTTAACCACTGAATGTTTGCCCAAGTCTGAATCTCTTGTTTCACTTGATCTGACAAGAGAATGTCTACGTCGAGCGAATGAATTTTCACACTCCAATTCTGAGTCAAGAAAATTTGAAGAGGACGTGTGCGTAACCGCCCCATCGGAATGAGATCCGCAGCGGCTCCGCACAGACCTATCAGTCTCATAAATTCTCTCGCTGTGACTTTGTCTGCGTGCAGACAATAGCGAGCGTAACAACTGACTAATTTCGCTCTGGTTAACGGCAGACGAACGAGATTGTTGTGCGTCTCGAAGCTCATTCCCAGATGAGTGAATGACTTGGACGGCACCAGATCCGACTTCTCCTCGTTTACTATAAAACCGAGACGTCGGAACAATAGAAGAAGATTCTGAACATCGTTCTGAAGCGTTAACTCGTTGCCGTACCTCTGAAGAATGTCGTCCAGGTAGGCCGACGTTACCGCAGACGAATGAGCTCGGAAATAGATCATTACCGAGTTCATTACCCGAGTGAAAGCCCAGGGTGCTAGATCCAATCCGAAGCCCATCGCCCGGAATTGATACACCACTCCCAGGACTGCGAAGCGTAGGTACTTTCGGAATGTCGGATGTACCATGACGTGAAAGTACGCATCTTTGAGATCTATGCTTGTTGCATAATCGTTCACCCGAATACTCGCTCTGACCGACCGAATCGTCTCCATATAAAATTCCGGAGCGACGATCAGCTTGTTTATCCAGCTCAAATCTATGACTGGACGGAACGAGCCGTCTGGTTTCGGAACCAGAAACAGATGGCTGTAGAATCCCGGAGATTCCTGGTTTTCTACGACCTCTACCGCGTTCTTCATTAAAAGAGACTGCACCTCTGATAGCAGAGCGTCTCTTTTCTGCGGATTTGATGGAAGATGAGTCCACTTTGGACTTCGAGTTAATGGAGGCTTTCGTTTGAAGGATATCTTTAGACCTTCCGAAGTCACTCCTCTCACCCAAGGGTCGTCCGTAATCGACGCCCATTCTTGTGAAAAGCTCGACAACCTTCCGCCAACCGGTATGCGATAGAGGTTTAAGCCATCACCTCCTAGACCTGCGAGGTCTGCGGTAGGAGAAACCACGTCCTCCACGACCCGCACCTCGCCCCGTCAACCTCGGGGCGTCCGACCGATTGTCCCGGTCCGAAGGACGTCCCGAACGAGAGTCGCTACCCTGACGGTCTCTCGAATAAGACCAAGAGGACGCACCGGAACCTCTATAGGAACCTCTCTTGGGCGCATTAGACCCAGAAGTGCCTGTCTTATTCTTGTCTGCTGTATCCGACTTCTTAGAAGCAGATTTAAACAACAGAGAATCCGAAGCTTTCTTTGTAATTTTATCATAAATAGCAGAAAGCTTGCCGTCAAAGAGAAGTTCTCCGGAGACCGAAGCGACTCTAAGAGAGTTCTTCACCTTAGTATCCACGAGTGTGGATGTAGCTAGGGCTGCGTCACGTCTAACCAACTCCAGATTTGCCACTGAAAGGGCGGAGTTACACGTGGAATAAGCTACTGCCCTTGAAAGAAGTCTTAAAGAGGATTGTATATCCTGAAACTCTTTCCCTTGAAGGCGCAGTGACAACGCCTTAGTAAGGTGATCTGCGTAAGATAAGGCATCTAAATTGGCTCTGTTAGACGCAATAGCTGTTTCCAACACCGCGGTTGGAATAGAAGCCGACGACGGTAATGATAGCTCTAAGTCTTCCGCCTCGTCGTCCATACGCAGAGGAACTCTCAGGATACCCTGTCCTGCCGTATCGAATTTATTCCTTGCATTAATGAAAGGCAGGTTGAGAGTATTAGCAGACAAGAAACCTGCTTTCCCCGTCTTGGAAGCAAGTTTAAATATAGCATCGTTCAATAATTCAAATGTTCTTGCAACATTATTGGACTGCGACGGAAACTCGGGAGCGATGTCCCTGAACCGCTCAAAAAATTCAGAGTCCAATGACGCTATAATCCTCTTGTCCGGAACCGCAGCAGTCTGGCCCGACGGAACAACTTGAGGGAGAAAGTGCCGGATGAAGTCCATGGCAGCTTTATGTTGTTCCGAAAGGGATAGCTCCAAATCATCCGTATCCCTTTCACCATCCGGTCGGACCTCATGATGTTCCCGGTCGTCCGCCCCCGATGCTTCGGCGGAGCGTACCGACCCAGCGCCGTCGGATAATTCTCGATCCGACACCGTTTCTGTCGGCTGCTGGGATGCTGCGATAAGCTGTGCTATCTGCACAAGAATGTCCGGCGTCGAGAATTGCGGAGGCACAGTCTTTCGCTGCTTCGCCGAGGGCAGCTCCGCATCAGATGGCTCCCGCATACTTTTCCTATGCGAACGTCCGGAGTCCATCGGTCTCGAATCCCTGGCTGCCGGATGGTGTGACCTGGTCGCCGAAGGATCCTTGATCGGCGAAGCTGGTAATATATCGGCGGTCACGCAGCCAAGGTGCGGTCGTGTGCGCTGACGAGAAGAGGAAGCCTTAGCAGTCTCCGCGGACTGCCTATACAACGGAGCGTCCCGAGCGACGGACGTATGCTCCGCTTGCGACACATTTTGTACCACAACATCTGGTCCCAGATGTTGTTGTACGAGAGAGGGGCCTCTCTCGCTCGCGGCCCGGCTGGACCTGGACGAGCTAGGAACCGGACTCAAAGGCTTCCTCCGTTCTCGCTTACTATCCGCCGTCACTGGGTGTGCATCTATTATGTTTATAGTGCTCGCATCACCCAAAATTTCCTCCTGGACCGCATCGGACGAACCCGGCTGCCGAACCATTCAGTGAATGGACGCTACACCGGGCGACATTTGTCTAATCTCTATGAGCACTTTTGCCGCTAGCTCTGAATTCATTTGTGACGACGGACGCACACTTGCAGAAGATAACATGGAAACATCACCCTGTTCTTGTTCCTCTGAAATAGAAACTGAGAGAGTAGAGTGACCTTGCGGAGAAAGAGCCGGCATAGCCCTTTCTCCAGAAACAACATATCGTGACACACGTTTCCAATGTTTCTCATCCCAATATTCACATATAGGACAGGGATTAATGCGAGAACACTGACTACAATTAATACAATGATCATGAAAGTCAGAGGAAGATTTCTTCCTATTACAATTTGAACAATGTCCCTTCATTGTGAAAGGACAACAACAAGTCCTAGTTACTCGCACAAACCCCTGACACAAAGATACATAATAACATGATCCATTAATAAATGAAAAAACAATTACAAATCAAAATAATTTTGAAAAAATATTTTTTCAGCGAAGCCCAAGTTGCTGAAAAGTAACATTGAGCCCCGATGGATCTGATGGCAAAGTGTGGTCAAAAATTTTAAATTTATATTAAATAATTAATGAGACACTTACGGATGATATAAATGTATCTTATAGTGAGATAAACTACAGCAAAGGCAAACAGCCCCCCTCAAAAAAGGCTGTTGCCAATGTGAACAAACAGTGTAAAACACCAGAAAACATGACTCCAGGCACTGAAAAAACTGGCCCGGAATCAGTCATCAAAATTACACTCTATCTGATGCAAAACAGAGACTCCCAGGGGAGAATCTGCAGAACATCAGATGGAAGATGCAGAACACAACGTTATACACCCATGGGTGAAAACGTAACTATGGGGAAAATAACAGAAAACATTCTGTAACCAAGCAACTCTCCCAGGAAATTTTAGAAATGAACTTTCTCAAAAATATGCCAAAAGCATGGGAGAATTGCAAGGGGGGACTTTAGAAGGCTAGGGGAGAGGAAACACTGAATAAGCAGTGCAACATTTAGCAAGAATGACAACAAGAGGCCCATGCCTCGAAAATAGGCAACTTAACATAATTTCATCAAAAAATTTTAAGTGCAGCCCTGATTATTTTTTGTCACTTCTTTTTCCTCTCCTCCTTCTATCCTCCTTAGAATCACATTTTCTCCAAAAATTACGTGTCTGGCATCCTTTAAACTGAGATTTACAAGCACAAAGATCAGTGAGATGTTGACTGATGAAGGGCCAAACAGAGAATGATAATTGGCGCCAATTTCGGGACGTCTGCGTCACTGCGCATGCGCAATAGAGGCGTAGTATGGAGGTCCTTTAGGACATGATTTCTTTTTGTTTTGGATGCAAATTTTGGGGATTGGGGGGCAAAATTTGTGTTTGGCCCTGGTTTTGTTAGAGTTAGCACCTGCTAAGTCTGGGTCATTGGTACAGTATAAAAATATAGGTGCCACAGCAGAAAGTTTCTAGAAATGTTTGCAAGTTACATCCGGTGAAACCTTGTATTTGTTTCTAGGCAAGTCTTGGCTGCCTACATAGGCAGCCAATACTTGGCTAGACACAACTGCAAAGCTACATTTTGTAGACCATCACATAAATATCTTCATCATTAACAGTATAGGAACAATTTATGTGATAGAGATTCGAGAATGATCATTATTTCATGCGACTGTTTGTTATATAATGTATTACATGTACTAAACATGTAGCAGCTTCTGTATTAATGCCCTCAGTTCAATATGAAGGTAACATTTCTTATATTCTTTGTGAGTTTTGGAGCCTTCATGACATGAATTTTCTCAATTGCATTGGCCCCGAACCCTTTCCCAAAGAGGACAGAAGAATTCCTGATACATACCACTTCTAGGCTGTGTGGTTCACATTTGTGGGATAACAATTTCATGGCTTTGCTCTTCACCAATTCTAGGAAGAGATCTTAGGCTTGAATGGAGCCATTTTGCATCCTTTCTCAACAGGCCGAACCAATGTGTCAGTGTCAGCATTAACTAAGACTAGTCGACTAATCGTTTCAACACTAAAGAGAATCAACAGTTCCCATCTGGAGATCACCCCAAACAAGCATACCAGGTTTCAAAGCGATCTGATCATAAATGTGCCCTGCAGAGTGTGCCAAAGGGAAATATTTATGCCTAACTAAACAAAGTTCAAAGGTCATTGCCAATGGCAACATTTTTTGATGGAATGGAATAATAATAATACTTTATTTTATGACATGAGCATTGTATACAAAATAGACATTTCTGAGTACAAAGTTTTAATAACAGAATTCTATCTGCACATATCATAGGGAGACGAAATAGCCAGATTGGCTGTCTACCTGTCATCCCCCACAACAAAAAAAAAACAAAAACATATGTTCCTGCTTCAACACTGCGAATGGACTAAGGACCAGGGACACTGCAGCCCAGCATCTGAGAACACTCCGGGTGATGTCGCTCACCCATGGACTTGGTGGTTCATCACGATGGATTTATTTGAAGACGAGATAACCAGGTATTATCCAATAGTCTAATAGTCCGATAAGATACTGATCAAACTGACTAATCAACCAACTACTGAAACAGCCAACCAATCTTTGAATTAACTAGATATCACGGAGATGGAATCCATCTCTGCAGGCCCCGCAGCAACTAACTGATGTAAGGTATAAACTGATATGAACCGTAATACTAAAATATTTCAAGCAATAGGTAAAATCTGATTGAAATCCCTTCCCGGACACGAACTTGTCAGAAAAAAAACCCCAAATTCTGAATAATTTGACCTTGAGGTCAAACTTCAAGGTCAAAGCATGGCAACCTTGATGCACGACACATCGTCTTGAGATAATCTATCCACATACCAAATATCAAAACCCTATCTATTAAGGGAAAAACGTTACAGCCCGGACACAAACTTGTCAGAAAAGAACCGCGAATTCGGAATAATTTGACCTTGAGGTTAAAGTTCAAGGTCAAAACATGGCAAACGTGGTACACGACACATTGTCTTGAGATATTCTACCCACATACCAAATATCAAAACCCTATCTATTAAGGGAAAAAGTTAAAGCCCAGACACGAACTTGTCAGAAAAAAATAAAAAAATCCGAATAATTTGACCTTGAGGTCAAACTTCAAGGTCAAAGCATGGCAACCTTGGTACGCGACACGTTGTCTTGAGATAATCTATCCACATACCAAATAGCAAAACCCTATCTATTAAGGGAAAAAAGTTACAGCCCAGACACGAACTTGTCAGAAAAGAACCCCAAAAATGGAATAATTTGACCTTGAGGTCAAAGTTCAAGGTCAAAGCATGGCAACCTTGGTACGCGACACATCGTCTTGAGATAATATACACACATGTCAAATATCAAAACCTTATCTATTAAGAGAGAAAGATTACAGCCCGGACGGACGGACGGACGGACGGACGGACAGAGCGATCACTATAGGGCGTCCGCCTCACTGCGGGGCCCTAATTAATTCATTAATTCATTTAGTTACCCATTTGGTTTTAATTTTTTATTCAAATATTTATTGTGTGTTTAAGTCCCCTTCGGCATTTATTGGCATGCCCTGCGATTAATACGTATAAAGTCTTAGATCTGCGCTTATACCTATATTATCCGAGTGCTAATAAAATAACACCCGGGCAACACCAGCATAGTCGGAAGAGTGCGACTCCTCACTCCTGTTGAACTGAATTGTCCAATATTCTTCTCGAGTTTGCCTTGTTGATAAAGGTCATAATTAATGTGTAAAGGTGCAAACTTATTCATAGATTTACGTGCATTGTGCTACTTCAACTTTGTTCATACACAGCAGTCTGGACAATACGGATTACTACATTGAGTACTGTCAGCATACGGAAACAAATGTTTTATTGTTAGATTCTTTTTAAACTTGATTCTATTATTTAGATTTTACAGATCCATGTCCAAATTGTTCCATATTTTAGGGAATGCAAATATAGGTAACTAAGTTATCTAGGGATTTTCTGAGTTCCGTATACGTGCATTTGTCCCTCTTGCCTCGTGCTCATACGAGATATATTTTCTAAAATACTAAAATAGTCATTAAATGACATTGGGAGATTCCCATGTTTCCAATCAAATATAAAAAGGCAAGTTTGTAATTTGAACAGGTCAGTAACTTTTAGAATCCTATCCTTTAGAAATAGTGGGTCAGTGTGCGAGTTATATTTTTTGTTATTTATAATTCCTATGGAACGTTTCTGCAATTTCAACAATTTATTAACTGCCCTCGAACTGCCCCATATATGAATACCATATACCAGATGGCAGTGAACTATAGAATAATATAACGTTTTCAAGGCCTGGTGTGGTAGTACTTTTTTTTACCTTGTTCAAAGCATAATTTGCCCATCTTAAATTCGAACAAATTGTGGAAATGTGCGCTTGGTATGTTAGGTTTTCCTCAATACTTATACCTAAAAATTTCAAAGATTTCTCATCTTAATTTGACCCTACTCGTACAATTTTTTGGTCATTAATGAAGATATCTGCATACTTGCACCTTCTCTTACTAGGAGTGCAATCCAAAAGAATATATTTGGTTTTACGTGCATTTAGAACTAGCTGATTTGCTGAGCACCATTCATATAAGTTTTTCAATTCATTATTAAGTCTAGAGCCCAGGAGATCAACATTAGAGTCTGAATCATAGACTGTTGTATCATCTGCAAATGATAACAGATTTAATGATGTTGAAGAACAAATATCATTAATATATACAAGAAATAGCGTAGGTCCTGAACCCTGAGGAACACCACACTTTATTTCCATTGGATCGGATTTTTGATCACCGTATTTAACATACTGAACCCTGTCCGACAGATAACTTTTGAACCAGTTGTTCCTGATGCCTCTAAAGCCATATTTGTCTAGTTTAGTGAGCAAGATGTCGTGATTGATTGTATCAAAAGCCTTAGAAAGATCCAGGAATATAGCCATTGTTTCATTATTACCTTCAGTATTATTTTCCCATCCTGTATGTTTCAGGAGTTGCATTATTGGGTGTATAGTAGAGTGATATTTTCTAAATCCATATTGGTGTTGGTATAACATGCCAAATTTATCAAGATAACTTGTAATTCTATTCGACATGAGTTTTTCTAATACTTTAGAAAAGACTGGTAAAACACTGATGGGCCAAAAATTATTAAATTTCTGATCATCACCACTTTTGAAAATTGGAATTACTTTAGCAATTTTCATTCTATTTGGGACACTCCCATGGACGAACGAGTTGTTACCGATATGCGACAGCGGTACGGCCATTATGTTAATTATTTTTTTAAGAAGGCTAGTCATCATACCATCGCAATCATCACTATTTTTGGACTTCATTGAACTTGTGACATTTATTACCTCTTGTGATGAAGTTGGAGTTATTAAAAAAATTATGTGGAGAATTATTTTTCATGTATTCAAGAAAATGTTTTTGAGGTTTCTTTATTTGTTCACTCGTGCGCTCTCCAATATGGATGAAAAAGCTATTGAACTCTTGGGCTATTGCAGCAGGCTCCCTTATATCTTTACCATCTTCTCTTACAAAAGAGTAACGTAATCCAGACACTTGTTTTGTTTTGTGAATGGCTTCATTTAAGACTGTCCATGTTTTCCGCAGATTGGTTTTATTTTCTAATAAGATATTTTTATAATACATAGCTTTAGTTTGTCTTTTTATTTTATTGAATATTCTACAATAATTTTTGTAATTTGCAATATTCTGTTCTGTAGGACATTTTAGTTTTTTGTTATAAAATTTGGATTTAGTGTGTGATGAGATTGATAGCCCTTTGGTCAGTTTTGCTTGACTAATCCTTTTTTTAATGGGATGCATTTTATCGGAAAAGCATTTTCAAGGGCTGTGGAAATAATGGCTGAAAAAGTGTCATAGGCCAAATTTGGACAGTCTGTCTCCAAGACGGTTGAAAAGTCTGTTTGAGACAAAATTGTTTTGATGGTTGCTATGCTATCTGCATCTATCTTGTGCTTTTCAATGTATGACGAAAGTTCTTTAATCACGTTATGAGTTTCGACTTAGAAAATTCCGAAGTGGTCAGAGACATGTGTAATGATTATACCAGAAAAACAATTGGATGATATGTTATTTGTGAAGATATGATCAATTAGTTTGGCAGAGTGACTAGTTACTCTCGTTGGTTTGGTGATAAAAGGTAAAAAAAACCCTGGCTGAACATAATATCTATGTAGTTATCCGTATTAGTGTGTACTCCTGATTTCAGAAGATCAATGTTGAAATCTCCCATGATATAGGATTTTTTATTTTCATGATTTATCATTTCCGTTAAGTCAGTTAGTTTTGACAGAGAGAAGTCAATATCTGCTTTCGGTGGTGTATTAGGTCTGTATATTACTCCTACTAATTTAATGGATTTCTTTAGTTTAATTTCAATGAAGAGGGATTCGAAGACATGTGGAATGAACACAGAAAGGTTTTCTCGTATTTGGAAATCTATGTGTTCTTTAATGAAAATTCCAACACCACCACGACCATTATCTCCATCGGGTCTTGTATTCTTAATAAGGGGGTGGTACCTGTTTATTTTGTATGATGAGTTTGGGGGAATTTGGAATATCTCTGTTAGTCCTATCACATCAAAAGTGTTACAAGAGCCCTGGACCTCGTACAATAGATCATGAAAAGAATCCCAGTGGGCTTTAAGACTCTGACAGTTTAAATGAAATATTGAAAATCTTTCATAACGATTGTTAATTTTTGGGAAGACATCTTTTGGTGAGTAACATTTACTTTCATTCTGAAATTCGAAGAGTGAGGAATCCTCACTAGCATTCGCGTCATTTGTTCTCCGACTATATGTATACTTAAAATCATATTCTTCCTTACTGGAAGAAAATCGATAGCTCCCATCTAGAGGTCACCCCAAACAAGCACACCAAGTTTCAAAGTGATCATAAAGGTGCCCTGTAGGGTGAGCCAAAGGGAAATATTGATGCATAAGTGCACAAAGTTCATCGAAGGTCGTTGCCAGCGGCAACATTTTCAACTGAAATGGAAGAAAATAGATAGCACCCATCCAGGGGTCACAACAGACATGCATACCAGGTTTCAAAGCAATCTGATTATAAATGTGCCCTGTAGGGTGTGCCAAGGGAAATATTGAGGCCTGACTAAACTAAGTTGAAAGGTTGTTGTCAGCGGGAACAATTTTTGATGGAAATGGAAGAAAATCGACAGCTCCCATCTAGAGATCTCCCCAAACAATCATACCAAGTTTCAAAGCTCTGCGATCATAAATGCGACCTGTGCAGTGTGCCAAAGGAAACTTAAGTTGACTGACAAGAAGTGAAAGCAATAGCTCAGCACCGATGCTGAACTACAGTCTCTGGAGGAGGTATTCCCTTGCTTTTCACTATAAAGCCAGATAACATAATGGAAAAAAACGCCCCCCCCCCCCCCCCGCCCCACCCCCCCTTCTCCTTGTTCTGAAGTAAAATTCCTCAGAACGAAGAGGGCAGTGGAGCGGCGTCAGTACTCGAGCAGACTGCCTAAATACCATCCTGTATATGAAGTATTAATGGACAACATTCTGAGCAACAGAAAGAGGACCTAAAGATCTAAGGTCACCAGAGATGGACTCTAAATTTCTAAGGTAAAACTTTGTAAATGAAGAGGGCTGTGTCCAGTATGCAGCCTTCATAAGATCAGTAGTGGCTATACTGGCCCAAGAAGTGGATAGTGCTCTAACCTCATACACTGAAATCTTGTTTACAGAACATTGATCCAAAGATATACTTTCATAGGCAATACATACTGACAATTGAATCCATCTAGCAATAGAATGAACAGATATATCTTTTCTGTTAGGAAGCAATGAAAGAAAGAATCTTGTTCTTCCCTTTCTAATATAATCTGATCAACGTTTATAAATGCGCATAGCTCTAACTGGAGACAGCAAAGGTCTACGGTTGTCTGAGGATGGTAAAGCCTTAATGATAATAGGCTCCGGCCGTTTATCTGGAATCTGATTCTCAGCCAAGAATCACACTTCTGTAGTGAAGGTAATAATATTATCCACACTACGGTAATGGGAATCATCAACAGATAATGCATGAAGTTCACTGACTCTTCTGGCAGACGCAAAGGCTAAGAGGAATGCTGTTTTATATATCAAAAATATGATTTCTACATCGTCTAACGGTTCGATCAGAGTTTCTTGAAACTTCAACAGAACCCAAGCTAAATTCCATTTAGGAGTTAATCTGAGGGTTCTAGGTATATTAATAGAGAAAAATTTCTGACTAGCTTGGATAAAGAAGCATCTGATCCAATAGCTAAGTTATCATGATGAGCATAAGTGTCTGATAACATAGACCTATAGCCCTTAATAATGACGGGCTGAAAGTTTAATACGTCAAACAAGTAGACCAAGAAATTGGCAATCTGTGGAATGGACAGATCATATATGTCTACAGACTGGTCCGTACACCAACGGAAGAAAACTCTCCACTTCACTGCGTAATTCAATGAAGAGGAGGTCCCCCTACAGTAAGAAACTGCGTCCACTGCTCGTCAGGTAAAATGTTTTCCGTGCAAGAAGGACCGCACAATGGAAATACGTGAAGGTTGAGACCTTCTGGGTTGCGATGCAGTGCGTGGGACTTCCCCTAATATAGAAGGTCCTCTCGTAGAGGAAGCTTCCAGGGAACGTCCCATAACAGACACCTGAGAAGATTGATCCAGGGTTTCTGTGTCGACAGAGGTGCTACTAGCAGGTAGCAGGATTTTGCAGTGAGACTGTTCAATTATTAACAGAATCTGCTGAATCAACGGAGTCGGAGGATATGCATATCCTATCATCCCGTCCAATGAGATTGATAGAGCGTCTACTGCGTACGCTCGATGATCTGGACATGGCGACACAAACGTCGGTAACTGATTGTTTAGGTGTGTCGCAAAAAATCTATCATGGGACGATCCCAATGGTAGCATATCTGACTGAATACTCGCTTGTTTAGATTCCACTCTGATGGTAAAAGGTGACCTTTTTGTGAGAGCGAGTCTGCTAGTATGTTCAGACACCCGTTATATGACAGACTGAGACATGAACGTGATGACTCAGAGCGAATAGGAGAATCTTCTCTGTTAATTTGCATAATGGAGTCGAATGAGTGCCTCCCTGGTTCCTGAGATAAGCCACTACTGTCAAGTTGTCCAACAAAATCTGAACATGGATGTTCGCTATTTGAACAATCCAATGTTGTAGTGCTAGCCATATAGACATCATCTCCTTGATATTTATGTGCTTCTGCAGGAACTGAGGGTCCCAAAGACCCAGACACATAAAGTCTGCGGGACTCAGGGATGCACCCCAGCCTGTTAGACTCGCATCCGTCATAATCGTAAAGGACGGATCCAGTAGTTGAAATGGAACTCCCTGACCCCGAGTAAACCACTGGAGATCCGCGCAAATCTGAACCTTTTGTTTTACCAGGTCCGTTAAAACACTCTTGGTTTCAAGCGAATACGCCTTCACACTCCAGTATAGAATATATGGAGGGCACACATGTGCAGGCGGCCCACCTGAATAAGATCCGCAGCCGTTCTGCAAAGCCCCATCAACTCCCTCGCAGTCATTGCTGAAGAGTTTGGACAAAAGCGAGCATAACAACTGACTAATTTCGCTCTGGGTAACGGCAGATGGCAGACGAACTAGAGTCTCAAAGCTCATTCCCAAGTGAATGAATGAATTGGACGGAGCTAGGTCTGACTTTTTCTCGTTTACTAAGAAACTAAGACGTTGAAACAACTGAAGCAGACTCTGAACATCGTTCTGAAGAACTAACTTGTCACCGTATCTCTGAAGAATATCGTCCAAGTAAGCGTTACCACTGCCGAATGAGCTCGAAAATATGATATTACAGAGTTCGTTATTCGAGTGAAAGCCCAAGGAGCTAGGTTCGGACCAAAGCACATTGCTCTGAACTGATAAACCTCTCCTTGTGTGGCAAAACGCAGGTACTTTCTGAATGCTGGATGTACCAGGACATGAAAGTAGGTGTCTTTTAGATCTATGCTTGCTGCTTTCCAACCAGGTGGTTTCCATGTAGAACTTTGTTTATCCAGCTCATGTCTATTACCGGTCGGAATGCGCCGTCTGGCTTCGGTACAAGGAACAGGTGACTGTAAAAACCTGGAGAATTTTGCTTCTCGACGACCTCTATTGCTTTCTTTGATAAGAGTGCCTGTACCTCCACAAGAAGAGACTTTTTTGGAAGGATTCGATGGAAGATTTGTCCAACGCAGACATCTTGTAAGTGGGGACTTTGCTAGGAATGATAGCCTCAGACCTGCCCAGACTACATTTCTCACCCACTGATCTTTCGTGACTTCCATCCAATTTTTTGTGAAGTCTGATAACCTTCCGCCATATGGAAAGCATCAGAGGTCTTGTCCATCACCTATGCGACTTGCGAGATGAAAAACTAGTCCTCCCTGCAAAGAACCTCATCCTGTCGGCCTAGGGGCGTCTTGACTTATAGTCTCGATCAGACCTGCACCCCTTTCCCAAGTCGCTATACTAACGACCTCCGGAGTAACCGTAAGAGGGTTTATTGTACCCTTGCAAGGACTTCCCTTCAGATGAGGAACGACCATGCCTACTCCGGTCTGCCGAAGCATGTTGTTGAGACGATGATTTCAATAGCTGTGAACTGGAAGCTTTTTTGGTAGCTTAATCATAAACTAACGAAAGCTTGTTGCCAAATATTGTATGTCCGGAAACCGGAGCGACTCAGAGAGCTTTTCACCCTGTCATCTATAATTGATGAATAGGCAAGGGCTGCATCATGTCTATCCAACTCCAAATTTGCCACTGTCAAGGCAGAGTGGTACGTGCATACATGACTGCCCTGCAAAGAACTCTTAGCAAAGCACATGCATCCTCAAATTCTTTTCCATTTAGATTTTGCGCCATAGCCCTTTTGATATGGTCTGCGTATGACATTGCGTCCAGAATCGCTCGACTGGATGAAATAGAAGATTCCATCACTTCCGAGCGTAGTTTGAATGATGTAGGCAAGGACATATCCAAATCCACAGCCTGCTCATCCGAACGCAGAGGAGCACTGTGGGCATCTTCTCCAACTGTTTTAAATTGGCGTGGTCCTGGAAACGGTATATTGATTGAAGATGCAGTTAAGAAACCGCCCTTTTTCTTGGCATTTGCTAGGTTGAATATAGCGTCGTTAATAAGGCCGAAGGCCTCCGACACTTGACAAGAATGTTCCAGGAAGGAAAGAACGTCATCTTTCCTTCGCATGAAATCTCTGTCTAGATATGATAGCGGTTTCTGCCTAGCAGGTGGAACAAGGTCAGGATAGTATTGATAAATGAAATTCATCTCTACCATATTATATTGTTCTGAAAGGGAAGGGTAATCCTCTTCCTTCACCCTTTCACCATCCAACTGAATCAGCTGACTATCTTGGCCAACCAAGATGACCGGACCGACCCAGCACCGTCCGACAGCTCACCACCAGAGTCTGCGGAAGGCTGCATTTGCACTTGCTGGGAAGCTGTGATGAGCTGCACAATCTACGACAGCAAGTCCGTTACAGAGGCTTGAGAAGCAGCGGTCTTGTCTTTTTGCCGCTTGCTGCTCCCAGGATGGAGATCCGGACATAGATCTCTTCTCCGTACGTCCCAAAGAATGAAGCCTCGGATCGCTCAACTTTTTGGGCGAAGACTGGTTGCATCTTCGCGCAGCTGGCTTGATATCAAATGTCGGGTAGCTAGCGTGCGGTCGTGTGTGCTTTTCCGAAGATGAGGAGGAAGCCGTGACTGTAGCCGAGGCGGGTGCGGACGTTTTCATTTGGCCCCAAATGTTGTTGGGTTAGAGAAGGCTCTACCACTCGCGGTCTATCAGACCTCGCCGAGCTTCCTGAAGAGAACTTGCAGATTTCCTCCTTTTTGCAGTCGTCGCTCCCTTTTGCAGTCGTGAGCTTTAGTTTTTGAGGTGCTCGCTCTACCCAAATCTACACTTCCTTCGACCGCAACAGACTTACCCGGTGTTGCAGCTCCCACTATGGGGTTGGCCGCCTCACCGGCCGAACTGACTGCTGGAATAAGTGGTCTTGTTCCCTGTTTAATGTTAAGGAGCATCCAGTTCTGTTTGCTCATCAGAGCGTGACGACGGCAGCACACTTTGAATGGGTTTTACAATACCATCACCATGTTCTTGTTCCTCTGCAAAAGAAACTGAAAAATTTGAATTATCCTGCGTTGAGAGTTCTGTCATAGGAACCTGACCACCGGCGACATATCGCGACACCTGTCTCCAATGTACACAAGTAGGACAAGAATCCATAGGCGTGCATCGACTACAGGCAAGGCAACAAGCATGTAAATCCCAGGAAGACTTCCATGCCTTGCATTTAGAGCAGTAAGCTTTCATAATTACAATCCAAAGATAGAGTTGATAGCACTACTACAGATTCCCAACAAAAATAGATGATAAGGATACATGAATAATAGCAATCAAATTAATTTCAAAACAATTATAAAAAAAATTAAAATTTTTTTTTTAAAATGCGTAAGTTTCCAAAGGGAACATCATGAGCCCAAGGTCATCCCAATAGAGCCTAAGTGTGGACAAAATTACTTTTTGTCAAAAATTATTTGCTACACTACCGGAATCATAATCAATGAATCCTACAGTAATTCTGAAGTATTATAATACTAATTACTACATGTTAAGGGCGCTGTCAATGTTAACGTCAATAGAAAAAAATGGAAACAAAACAACAGGCACACAAAAAGGCCCAAAGTCAGTAACCGATTTAAATGCTACCAGATGCAAAGCTAGATGTTCACATGAAAAAAAACCCTGATACATCCGACAGAAGATGCAAGATCCAAACGACCCAACACCCCGAGGGTGAGCACATAACCATGGGGATAAACAGAATAAACATTTTGTAATTCATGTTAAACTCCCAAGACATTTAATAAAAAATTTCCATAAAAAACAGCCAAAAAGCTTAGGAGTTTAACAGGAGGGGTTCATGGAAGGATAGGGAAGGAACACTTAACAAACAGAGGGTAAATCATTAGCAAGAATGGCGTCATGCGCATGTCCCGAAAGTTAAAAAATTTATAGTAATTTATATATTTTTTATACTTACCAATGACCCAGACTTAGCTGGTGCTAACTCCACAAAAACCAGGGCCAAACACAAATTTTGCCCCCCAATCCCCAAAATTTGCATCCAAAACAAAAAGAAATCATGTCCTAAAGGACCTCCATAGTACGACTCTACTGCGCATGCGCAGTCACGCAGTCGTCCCGAAATTGGCGCCAAATATCATTCTTACTGGCAGTGCCTGGTCAGCGCTATGTACTCAGCGGGGAGGCAAGAGTTCCCAACTCAGGGAGGGCCATCCCCGTCTGGGTCATTGGTAAGTATAAAAAATATATAAATTACTATAAATTTTTTAACATTTTTATACTGTACCAATGACCCAGACTTAGCTGAATAGTAAACAGGCTGGAGGGCCTAGGACATAGAGGAAAATCCAATAAGCTCAATTATAAAATAAAGAGGTAACCCCTTAAGGAGAAAAGGAGTATTAGGCTTTACATGTATCTTTCTTATTTAATATTTAAATTAGAAAGATACACTACCCTTAATAATTGAGCACAATAACATTCATGTTCTCTATTAACATCCAGTATAACCCTTATACTAATTATTTTTAAAGCAAGCCAATAAATAAAGTAGTCCAGAGAATTGAGACTCTTTATAATCATTTAAAAGTGTCCGAGTATTGTATATTAAAGCCCGTTTGACACTTGACATATACAAATGCTTCACACCGAGCTACACTTTAAAAATAAGACATGAATGAAAATAAACATTAATATTACACTTTAAAACCATCCCGGAAGCGACTCAGAAATACTGTCTTGGAGGAGGCATTCCCTTGCTTTTCACTATAAAGCAGGTGACCTAAGGGAACACCCGCCCCCCCCCCCTTCCCCTTGCCCTGGGTCAAATAGCCCAGAGCGAAGAGGGCAGCCGGACGGAGTCACTGCCGGAACAGAAAGCCTGCATAACTATAGTTGCAACTGTTTAGTGGACGACATTCTGAGCAACAGATAACGGACCTAAACAATGCAGGTCTCCAGAAATGGACTCAATATTTCTGAGATAAAAATTAGTAAATGTGGATGGCTGAGACCAATAAGCAGCCTTCATTAAATCTGTAATAGCAACACTATTAGCATAAGCCCAGGAAGTAGAAAGAGCTCTTACTTCATGAGCAGAAATCTTAAGCACAGACTGCTGAGAAGAAGATAAATCTTCATACGCAGTACGGATAGTTAACTGAATCCATCTAGCAATAGAATGGACTGAAATGTCCTTTCTATTAGGCATCAAAGACAGAAAGAAACGTTTTCGTCCCTTTCTGATGAACTGAGATCTCTGTTTATAGATACGTAGTGCTCTAACAGGACAGAGTAAAGGCCTACGCCCGTCTGAAGACGGAAGAGCCTTAATAACAATAGGTTCCGGATATTTATTAGGAGCCTGATTTTTAGCTAAAAAACCGACATTAGTAGTGAAGGTGATAGTGTTCCCAACACTACGATAATGAGAATCATCCACCGATAGTGCATGAAGCTCACTGACTCTTCTGGCAGAAGAGAAAGCTAAGATAAAAGCTGTCTTATAAGATAAGAATTTGAAATCTACTGTCCCAAGAGGTTCAAATGGCTTTTCCTTCAATTTAAGGAGAACCCAAGCTAAATTCCACTTAGGAATTAATCTAAGAGTTCTGGGTCTATTTATCGAAAAGTTTCTAACCAATTTCGATAAAGAGACATTAGATCCAATTTGTAAACTATCATGATGTGCATAGGTATCAGATAACATAGATCTATAACCCTTTATAGTAACAGGTTGCAGTTTGATTTCGTCAAACAAGTA
The DNA here is from genome assembly GCA_031216915.1 of Pictodentalium vernedei. NCBI lineage: Eukaryota > Metazoa > Mollusca > Scaphopoda > Dentaliida > Dentaliidae > Pictodentalium > Pictodentalium vernedei. Next base: position 67,121,736 of record CM062290.1, on the reverse strand, counting down.
TACTAGAAAGTTAGCAATGTCTGGTATAGAGGGATCAAATATATCAACAGAATGATCCCTACACCAACGACGGAAAACCTTCCACTTAGCCGCATAGTTTAGCGAAGAGGAGGTCCTCCTACAGTTAGAAATCGCGTCCACTGCTCGTCCTGTAAAGTGCTTGCCATGCAAGAAGGACCGCACAACGGAAAAACGTGAAGGTTGAGACCTTGCGGGTTGTGATGTAGTTGGCGCGATTTCCCCTGCCAAAGAAGATCCTCTCGTGGAGGGAGCTTCCGCGGTAGGTCCCACAACAGACACCTGAGTAGATTTATCCACGGTCTCTGTGGCGACAGAGATGCTACCAACAGAATCTTGCATTGAGATTGTTTTATCTTTAGCAATACTTGTTGAATTAACGGCGCTGGAGGATACGCATATCCTATCATTCCGTCCCAAGGGATCGATAGAGCGTCTACTGCAAATGCTCTTGGATCCGGACACGGAGACACATACGTCTGCAACTGATTGTTGAGATGTGTCGCAAATAAGTCTATCATTGGCCGTTCCCATTGGTAGCAAATCTGATTGAATACTTGTTTGTTGAGAGTCCACTCCGACGGCAACAAGCGACCCTTTCGTGAAAGGGAGTCTGCTAGCACATTCAGACGACCCGGTATGGGACGGACCGAAAGAAGAACGTGATGTTCCAACGCAAACAGAAGGATTCTTTCCGTTAGATTGAACAACGGAACTGAATGAGTGCCTCCCTGGTTCCGTATATACGCCACTACTGTCGTATTGTCGGATAGGATTTGGACATGAGCATCGTGAATAATGTCCATCCAGTGACGTAACGCAAGCCAAATTGACATCATTTCCTTGATGTTTATGTGCTTGCACAGGAATTGCGGATCCCAAAGACCCTGGCATCTCGAATCCGTTGGGATTAATGATGCACCCCAACCTGTTTGACTGGCATCCGTCATAATGGTAAAACTCGGATCCGGCAACTGCAGCGGAACTCCTTGAGTTAACCACTGAATGTTTGCCCAAGTCTGAATCTCTTGTTTCACTTGATCTGACAAGAGAACGTCTACATCGAGCGAATGAATTTTCACACTCCAATTCTGAGTCAGGAAAATTTGAAGAGGCCGTGTGCGTAGCCGTCCCATCGGAATGAGATCCGCGGCGGCTCCGCACAGACCTATCAGTCTCATAAATTCTCTCGCCGTGACTTTGTCTGTATTCAGACAATAGCGAGCGTAACAACTGACTAATTTCGCTCTGGTTAACGGCAGACGAACGAGATTGTTGTGCGTCTCGAAGCTCATTCCCAGATGAGTGAATGACTTGGACGGCACCAGATCCGACTTCTCCTCGTTTACTATGAAACCGAGACGTCGGAGCAATAGAAGAAGATTCTGAACATCGTTCTGAAGCGTTAACTCGTTGCCGTACCTCTGAAGAATGTCGTCCAGGTAGGCCGACGTTACCGCAGACGAATGAGCTCGGAAGTAGATCATTACCGAGTTCATTACCCGAGTGAAACCCAGGGTGCTAGATTCAATCCGAAGCACATGGCCCGGAACTGATACACCACTCCTAGGACTGCGAAGCGTAGATACTTTCGGAATGTCGGATGTACCATGACATGAAAGTACGCATCTTTGAGATCTATGCTCGTTGCATAATCGTTCACCCGAATACTCGCTCTGACCGATCGAATCGTCTCCATATAAAACTTCGGAGCGACGATCAGCTTGTTTATCCAGCTCAAATCTATGACCGGACGGAACGAGCCGTCTGGTTTCGGAACCAGAAACAGATGGCTGTAGAATCCCAGCGATTCCTGGTTTTCTACGACCTCTACCGCGTTCTTCATTAAAAGAGACTGCACCTCTGATAGCAGAGCGTCTCTTTTCTGAGGGTTTGACGGAAGATGAGTCCACTTTGGACTTCGAGTTAATGGAGGCTTTCGTTTGAAGGATATCTTTAGACCTTCCGAAGTCACTCCTCTCACCCACGGGTCGTCCGTAATCGACGCCCACTCTTGAGAAAAACTCGACAACCTTCCGCCAACCGGAACGCGATAGAGGTTTGAGCCATCACCTCCTGGATCTGCGAGGCCTGCGGTAGGAGAAACCACGTCTTCCACGACCCGCACCTCGCCTCGTCGACCTCGGGGTGTCCGACCGATTGTCCCGGCCTGAAGGACGTCCCGAACGAGAGTCACTATCCTGACGGTCTCTCGAATAAGAGCTAGAGGACGCACCGGAACCTCTATAGGAACCTCTCTTGGGCGGATAAGACCCAGAAGTGCCCGCCTTATTCGTGTCTGCTGTATCCGACCTTTTAGGAGCGGATCTAAACAACAGAGAATCACTAGCTTTCTTTTTAATGTTATCATAAATAGCGGAAAGCTTGCCGTCAAAGAGAAGATCTCCTGAGACCGAAGCGACTCTAAGAGAGTTCTTCACCTTAGAATCCACTAGTGTGGATGTAGACAGGGCTGCGTCACGTCTAACCAACTCCAGATTTGCCACTGAAAGGGCGGAGTTACACGTGGAATAAGCTACTGCCCTTGAAAGAAGTCTTAAGGAGGATTGTATATCCTGAAACTCTTCCCCTTGAAGACGCAGTGATAACGCCTTAGTAAGGTGATCTGCGTAAGATAAGGCATCTAAATTGGCTCTGTTAGACGCAATAGCTGTTTCCAACACTGCGGTTGGAATAGAAGCTGACGACGGTAATGATAGCTCTAAGTCTTCCGCCTCGTCGTCCATACGCAGAGGAACTCTCGGTATACCCTGACCTGCCGTGTCGAATTTATTCCTTGCATTAATGAAAGGCAGGTTGAGAGTATTTGCGGACAAGAAGCCTGCTTTCCCCGTCCTGGAAGCAAGTTTAAAAATAGCGTCGTTCAATAATTCAAATGTTCTTGCAACATTATTGGACTGCGACGGAAACTCGGGAGCGATGTCCCTGAACCGCTCGAAAAAATCAGAGTCCAATGACGCTATAATTCTCCTGTCCGGAAGCGCAGCAGTCTGGCCCGACGGAACAACTTGAGGAAGAAAGTGCCGGATGAAGTCCACGGCAGCTTTGTGTTGTTCCGAAAGGGATAGCTCCAATTCATCCGTATCCCTTTCACCATCCGGTCGGACCTCCCGATGTTCCCGGTCGTCCGCCCCCGATGCTTCGGCGGAGCGTATCAACCCAGCGCCGTCGGATAATTCTCGATCCGACACCGTTTCTGTCGGCTGCTGGGATGCTGCGATAAGCTGTGCTATCTGCACTAGAATGTCCGACGTCGAGACCTGCGGAGGAGCGGTCTTTCGCTGCTTCGCCGAGGGCAGCTCCGCATCAGATGGCTCCCGCATACTTTTCCTATGCGAACGTCCGGAGTCCATCGGTCTCGAATCCCTGGCTGCCGGATGGTGTGACCTGGTCGCCGAAGAATCCTTCATCGGCGAAGCTGGCAAAATATCGGAGGTCACGCAGCCAAGGTGCGGTCGTGTGCGCCGACGAGAAGAGGAAGCCTTAACAGTCTCTGCGGACTGCTTATACAACGGAGCGTCCCAAGCGACGGACGTATGCTCCGCTAAAGACACATTTTGTACCACAACATCTGGTCCCAGATGTTGTTGTACGAGAGAGGGGCCTCTCTCGCTCGCGGCCCGGCTGGACCTGGACGAGCTAGGAACCGGACTAAAAGGCTTCCTCCGTTCTCGTTTACTATCCGCCGTCACTGGGTGTGCATCTATTATTTTTATAGTGCTCGCATCACCCAAAATTTCCTCTTGGACCGCATCGGACGAACCCGGCTGCCGAACCATTCGGTGAATGGACGCTACACCGGGCGAGCTAGCGGACGACATTTGTCTAATCTCCATGAGCACTTTTGCCGCTAGCTCTGTATTTAATTGTGACGACGGACGCACACTTGAAGAAGATAACATGGAAACATCACCCTGTTCTGGTTCCTCTGAAATAGAAACTGAGAGAGTAGAGTGACCTTGTGGAGAAAGAGCCGGCATCGCTCTTTCTCCAGAAACAACATATCGTGACACACGTTTCCAATGTTTCTCATCCCAATGTTCACATACAGGACAGGGATTAATGCGAGAACACTGACTACAATTAATGCAATAATCATGAAAGTCAGAGGAAGATTTCTTCCTATTACAATTTGAACAAGTTCCCTTCATTGTGAAAGAACAACAATAAGTCCTAGTTACTCGCAAAAACCCCTGACACAAAGATACATAATAACATGATCCATTAATAAATGAAAAAACAATTGCAAAACAAAATAATTTTGAAAAAATATTTTTTCAGAGAAGCCCAAGTTGCTGAAAAGTAACGTTGAGCCCCGATGGATCCGATGGCAAAGTGTGGTCAAAAATTTTAAAATTATATAAAATAATTAATGAGACACTTTCGGATAATATAAATGTATCTTATAATGAGATAAACTACCTCAAAGGCAAACAGCCCCCCTCAAAAAAGGCTGTTGCCAATGAAAACAAACAGTGTAAACACAGAAGAAAACATGACTCCAGGCACTGAAAAAACTGGCCCGGAATCAGTCATCAATTACACTCTATCTGATGCAAAACAGAGACTCCCAGGGGAGAATCTGCAGAACATCAGATGGAAGATGCAGAACACAAACGTTATACACCCATGGGTGAAAACGTAACTATGGGGAAAATAACAGAAAACATTCTGTAACCAAGCAACTCTCCCAGGGAATTTTTAGAAATGAAACTTCTCAAAAATATGCCAAAAGCATGGGAGAATTGCAAGGGGGGACTTTAGAAGGTTAGGGGAGAGGAAACACTGAATAAGCAGTGCAACAATTAGCAAGAATGACAACAAGAGGCGTTTGCCTCGAAAATAGGCAACTTAACATAATTTCAACAAAAAATTTTAAGTACAGCCCTGATTATTTTTTGCCACTTCTTTTTTCCTCTCCTCCTTCTATCCTCCTTAGAATCACATTTTCTCCAAGAATTACGTGTCTGGCATCCTTTAAACTGAGATTTACAAGCACAAAGATCAGTGAGATGTTGACTGATGCAGGGCCAAACAGAGAATGATATTTGGCGCCAATTTCGGGACGACTGCGTCACTGCGCATGGCAGTAGAGTCGTACTATGGAGGTCCTTTAGGACATGATTTCTTTTTGTTTTGGATGCAAATTTTGGGGATTGGGGGGCAAAATTTGTGTTTGGCCCTGGTTTTTGTGGAGTTAGCACCAGCTAAGTCTGGGTCATTGGTACAGTATAAAAATATGGGAAACGTGAAATAATTTTTATAATTATTATAAAGTTACAGCCCTGAACGTTTCAAACCACCGTTGTTCACTTCCATCATCCATTTATAGCCTTGAATCTACCAATTCTACCAATGATTTGTCTGGCATCCTCAAAAAAGGAGATTTAAAGCACAGATGTCAGATCATCATTTACTGACTTGGGGTCAAACAAAGAATGAGGATTGGCACCAATTTCGGTACCTTCCTGGTTACTGCGCATGAGCGGTGAACAAAAGTATGGAGGACCATATAGGACTTAATTTATTCGGTTTTGTATACATATTTTGGGGATTGGGGGGTGTTCAAAATTAGTGTTTGGCCTTGGATTTTATCGAGTTAGCACCAGCTCGTCTGGGCCATTGGGTGGGCTTTAGTTTATGAGGTGCTCGCTCTACCCATGTCTATACTACTCGACCACAACGGACCTACCCGGCGTCCCAGCTCCCATATTGGGATGACCGCTTCACCGGTCGAGCTAGCTGCATTCAGAGGATTAAGCGAAATAACTAGAGACCTCAATTCCCTGCTAAATTCATGAGCACCTTGGCACCTTCATCAGTGTGCGACAACGGCAGCACGTAATGGACCGGTGTCAAAGTATCATCACCATGTTCTTGTTCCTCTGACAAAGAGACTGAAAGACTAGTATTAGACTGCAGTTAATGCTCCTACATCGGAACTTAACCGCCCACAACACAGGTCGACACCCACTTCCAATGTTCGCATCCTATAGTACAAGTATTGAAGGAATGCAGCGACTACCGGCAAACAACAAGCATTTAAATCCGAGGCTTCCTGGACTTACACTAAGTACCAATCATTATAAAAGATACAATAATAATGAAGCCAAAATCATGAGTTCGCTGCACTCCCAATAAAAATACAGAGTAAACATCGCAAGGATACATAACATAGACAATCACAAAATTTTTTTAAATAAATTGAAAAAAAATTTTTGAATAAGCCTAAGTACCCCCAAGGGAACCTCATGAGCCCAAGGGCATCCTGATAGAGCCTAAGTGTGGACAAGCACTACCTAATTAAAGCTAAACTACTGGAATAAGATATAATATGTCTCCTAAGAGAAAAAACAATAACTGTTTTTAACTAAACACTGAATTAATACGACTCCAAAACGTTATTGAACAGACTACAACGTCAAGAGGAAAAACCCGGAAACTAACCAACAACAGGCACAACAGAGGCCCAAAGTCAGTAACCGATCAACAACCACCTGATGCAAAGCTAGATCTTCATAGGAAGAAAAAACAATGCATCTGGTAGAAGATGCAAGAATACAAAATGTCCTAACAGTAACAGACAGGATGCAAACACAGAGGATAAATGGAATACCTATTCTGTAAAACAAGTTAAACTCCCAAGAATTTTAATAAAAAATTCTCAATAAAAAAGCCGAAAGAGCTTGGGAGTATAACAGGAGGGTTTTCGAGAGGGAAGGGAAGTAATAATAACAAAACAACAGTGGAGTCATATTATAATGACAATATTCATAAGCATATCCCGAAATTGGGAAACATGAATAATTTTACATAAAAATGATAAAGTTACAGCCCTGAACATCCCAAACCACTGTTATTCACTTTCCAACATTCTGCTACACTGTTGATTCCATGAAAACCATCATTGATTAGTGTCTGGCATCTTCAAAAATGAGAATTTATTGCACAGATGTCAGTTCAAATGTTTACTGACTTGCGCCAAACAAAAGAATAATGCTTGGCGCCAATTCCGGTCTCTTCCTGGGTACTGAGCATGCTCAAGTACTAAATGTATGGAGGGCCAGATAGGACTTTTAAATTTTGCTATTGCATGCAAATTTTGGGGATTGGGGGGTTCAAAATTTGTGTTTGGCCCTTGATAATATTGAGGTTGACTCCACTAAGTCTGGGCCATTAGTTCTAGAATAAAATAGGCCTATTAAATCGTCAGATGTGTACCCATACGTGCAACTAGTAGAAAGCTGTATGACGGAGGGCCACCCCGGATGCCGACATTATGTACACCATACATGGTATGGGTACATATAGAAATGGATTGGAAGAGAGAGCCTAATTTGAGGGATAAAGTGTTAATATCTCCGGATCAAATTATTAGATTTACATAAAAAACTATACAGCACAGCACATCAGTAACCTGAATACATATATAAAGTAACCTGATAATCGGATTAATATTTTTTGAGTTATCTCATGCCAAAGGGATTGGAGGAATTATCAATTTGAAGGATAAAGGGTTAATATCTCGAGATCAAATTATCAGATTCACACCAAAAACTATACAGCTCGGCACATCAGTAACCTGAACACAAATATAAAATATCTTGACAATCCAAGCAATATTTTTCAAGTTATCGAATGCCAAAGGGATTGGTGGAATTTTCAATTTGAAGGATAAAGGGTTAATATCTCAGGATCAAAAAAACAGATTTACACCAAAAACTAATTCTATACAGCTTGGAACATCAGTAACCAGAAGATATATATAAAGTAAACTGACAATTGGATTGATATTTTTTGAGTTATCTCATGCCAAAGGGATTGGAAGAATTCTCAATTTAAAGGATAAAGAGATAATATCTCAGGATCAAATTATCAGATTTACACCAAAAACTATACAGCTTGGCACATCAGTAACCTGAACACAAATATAAAGTAACTTGACAAGCCAAGCAATATTTTTCAAGTTATCGAATGCCAATGAAATAGATATGGACGCCGGACGAACGGACCGCCAAAGGATGGACGAACGATGTAGGGCCACCCCGGATGCAGGCATTATGTATACCATACATAGTATGGGTACACATAAAAAATAAGTCCGTCCAGAACAAATGAAAATTTCAAAATGTACCCCACAGACATTAACGTGGCGCACGGCTGTCTTGTGCGTATACTTGCCAAAACAAGGTTCCAATGACAATCTGGAACCTTGCTTTTGAATGTCATCTGGCAAAGTAGTTACAACCTAATATCAAAGTGTCAATGTGGTATAAACCGTTCAACCCTGATCTTTTTAATTTTAATGTCAACAGTTACCTTATATTTACGCATACATAAAGATGACTTACCAACGTTTGCAAACATTTCCAATATAAATTTTACATATTTGACTTAGCAACGTTTGCACACTGGAAAGGGTCACCGGGTCATACATGGATGGGATGGTTGGTCAAGTGGGCAGGTCTTCTGGTCGAAGTTTCTCCACTGGCTTTGGGTTGCTGAGGAACTGTGTCGCTCTTGGTTGGGATGCGGGAGTAGGGTCCCAGAGCAGGTCTTCCTTGGAAGGAGTGGTGAGGTGTTGGGTCAAATGTGGAAGGCAAGGGCATCTGGAAGCTCTCGCTCGTCAGGTTGGATCACCTCCCTAGTGATTTCCTATGGTGATCATTAGTGATCATGCTCCCCATATGAACATAAGAGGGGTGCGAGGTGATGCCTCTCATGAGGTAGTGGCAGTAGTAGCAGAAGGTGCCCCCCCTCCTCCCCCCCCCCCCCCCCCAGGGATGTATCATTTCAGGAGTCTCGTAGGGATCCACTCGTGTGCCACTGGGGATAAGCAGGCCTGTGTGGTCAGACTTGCATCCGCTGGCCCTACTTGTGGAATATAGCACAGTTTCTTTTTACCAGCTACCCTCCTGGCCCCCCAGCAGGCTTACATGTGCCTCCCTACGAAACCCCTGAAACGATACATACCCTGGGGGCCACCGCTGCTACTTTTGTCTCTACCTCATAACAGAGCCTCTCCTCACACCCCTCTTATCCTCATACAGGGAAAATGATCACCACAGGAAAACACTAGTGATCATTAGTGATTGCCTGTGGTGATCACTTGTGATTACTTGAACCAAGATGAGGATAAGAAGGGTGTGTGGTGAGGCCTCACCTTACACCCCTCTTATCCTCATATGGTGAGAATAATCACCACTGCCGATCACTAGTTAGGTGACCCAACGGGTTGAGCAAGAGCGTCACAGTCACCCTCCATCCAGAAGCCCTTGCCTTCCACATTTGACCCAACTCCTCACCACCCCTTCCAAGGAAGACCTGCCCTGGGACCCTACTCCCGCATCCCGACCATGAGCGACACAGTTCTCTTGCGACCCAAATCCAGTGGAGAAACTTTGACCAGAAGACCTCCCCACGTGACCCACCATCCCATTCATGTGTGACCTGGTGGCCCTTCCCCTACTGCCCCCGTTATTCATGGGGACCTGTCCTGGGGACCCTTCCAAATGACCCAGCACCAGACACCCTGTCCAAGAGCGACACAGTCACCCTCCCTCTCCTTCCAGAAGCCCATGGGTGATCACTCGAACCAAGATGAGGATAAGAGGGGTGTGAGGTTAGACCTCACCTCATAGGCCTTTTATCCTCAAACGGGAGATGTTCACTAGAGGGCTATGAGGGCAAGATGTGGCAATGAGGTGAGGGCTATCAGTCAGGAAAGGCCATGAGGTGGGGGCAAAGAGGGCATGGGAGGCCAGGAGAGCAATGAGTAAGGGCCTCATTGAGGCCTCTTCCCAAAGGCATCTTGTAATCATATGGGGTGAAGCTCACAAACGTCTGTTTGGGTAAGTTTTTGTGGGGAATCGGTCCAATAAAAGGTCTGCTGGGGTTGGTTTGGGTCGTTGTTGGCTTGTTTGTGGTGATTCGATGTACTCTACTCTCACTGAATCGAACACACCCTCAGAACATGCCCCTGTCCGACTAGAGTGACATTGGGCTCCATAGCAACCACATGCTACCCCAACAAGCAAGATGGCGGTGCCCAGTCAAAATGGCTGGCGGAAGAGGAAGTCAACTTAGAAACACACACTGCGCATGCGCAGTGGGGCCAACGTGTCATCATGGAAATGACATCACAAGATGGCCACTCACATGTGCTACCATGGCAACCTCACCCCACCCCTTCCGGTCACGTGATTGATGTCAGATGAGAACCTGCTAAAAAGGCAATAAGTCAACATCACATACTACCAAGGTCCAAAGCTCAAAGGAGTTGGAATCTCCTATAATTGGCAGCGATAGGCACGTGCCATTTGATATACGAGTGCGCATGTGCACGATACACTACATATCATCACAATGACGTCGCAAGGTGGCAGGTTACTATATCACCCAATAATAAGCAAGGGTGTGGCATTACTACTGAACATGCCTGAAAGTTAAAAAATTTATAGTAATTTATATATTTTTTATACTTACCAATGACCCAGACTTAGCTGGTGCTAACTCCACAAAAACCAGGGCCAAACACAAATTTTGCCCCCCAATCCCCAAAATTTGCATCCAAAACAAAAAGAAATCATGTCCTAAAGGACCTCCATAGTACGACTCTACTGCGCATGCGCAGTGACGCAGTCGTCCCGAAATTGGCGCCAAATATCATTCTTACTGGCAGTGCCTGGTCAGCGCTATGTACTCAGCGGGGAGGCAAGAGTTCCCAACTCAGGGAGGGTCATCCCCGTCTGGGTCATTGGTAAGTATAAAAAATATATAAATTACTATAAATTTTTTAACATTTTTATACTGTACCAATGACCCAGACTTAGCTGAATAGTAAACAGGCTGGAGGGCCTAGGACATAGAGGAAAATCCAATAAGCTCAATTATAAAATAAAGAGGTAACCCCTTAAGGAGAAAAGGAGTATTAGGCTTTACATGTATCTTTCTTATTTAATATTTAAATTAGAAAGATACACTACCCTTAATAATTGAGCACAATAACATTCATGTTCTCTATTAACATCCAGTATAACCTTTATACTAATTATTTTTAAAGCAAGCCAATAAATAAAGTAGTCCAGAGAATTGAGACTCTTTATAATCATTTAAAAGTGTCCGAGTATTGTATATTAAAGCCCGTTTGACACTTGACATATACAAATGCTTCACACCGAGCTACACTTTAAAAATAAGACATGAATGAAATTAAACATTAATATTACACTTTAAAACCATCCCGGAAGCGACTCAGAAATACTGTCTTGGAGGAGGCATTCCCTTGCTTTTCACTATAAAGCAGGTGACCTAAGGGAACACCCGCCCCCCCCCCCCCTTCCCCTTGCCCTGGGTCAAATAGCCCAGAGCGAAGAGGGCAGCCGGACGGAGTCACTGCCGGAACAGAAAGCCTGCATAACTATAGTTGCAACTGTTTAGTGGACGACATTCTGAGCAACAGATAACGGACCTAAACAATGCAGGTCTCCAGAAATGGACTCAATATTTCTGAGATAAAAATTAGTAAATGTGGATGGCTGAGACCAATAAGCAGCCTTCATTAAATCTGTAATAGCAACACTATTAGCATAAGCCCAGGAAGTAGAAAGAGCTCTTACTTCATGAGCAGAAATCTTAAGCACAGACTGCTGAGAAGAAGATAAATCTTCATACGCAGTACGGATAGTTAACTGAATCCATCTAGCAATAGAATGGACTGAAATGTCCTTTCTATTAGGCATCAAAGACAGAAAGAAACGTTTCCGTCCCTTTCTGATGAACTGAGATCTCTGTTTATAGATACGTAGTGCTCTAACAGGACAGAGTAAAGGCCTACGCCCGTCTGAAGACGGAAGAGCCTTAATAACAATAGGTTCCGGATATTTATTAGGAGCCTGATTCTTAGCTAAAAAACCGACATTAGTAGTGAAGGTGATAGTGTTCCCAACACTACGATAATGAGAATCATCCACCGATAGTGCATGAAGCTCACTGACTCTTCTGGCAGAAGAGAAAGCTAAGAGAAAAGCTGTCTTATAAGATAAGAATTTGAAATCTACTGTCCCAAGAGGTTCAAATGGTTTTTCCTTCAATTTAAGGAGAACCCAAGCTAAATTCCACTTAGGAATTAATCTAAGAGTTCTGGGTCTATTTATCGAAAAGTTTCTAACCAATTTCGATAAAGAGACATTAGATCCAATTTGTAAACTATCATGATGTGCATAAGTATCAGATAACATAGATCTATAACCCTTTATAGTAACAGGTTGCAGTTTGATTTCGTCAAACAAGTATACTAGAAAGTTAGCAATGTCTGGTATAGAGGGATCAAATATATCAACAGAATGATCCCTACACCAACGACGGAAAACCTTCCACTTAGCCGCATAGTTTAGCGAAGAGGAGGTCCTCCTACAGTTAGAAATCGCGTCCACTGCTCGTCCTGTAAAGTGCTTGCCATGCAAGAAGGACCGCACAACGGAAAAACGTGAAGGTTGAGACCTTGCGGGTTGTGATGTAGTTGGCGCGATTTCCCCTGCCAAAGAAGATCCTCTCGTGGAGGGAGCTTCCGCGGTAGGTCCCACAACAGACACCTGAGTAGATTTATCCAGGTCTCTGTGGCGACAGAGATGCTACCAACAGAATCTTGCATTGAGATTGTTTTATCTTTAGCAATACTTGTTGAATTAACGGCGCTGGAGGATACGCATATCCTATCATTCCGTCCCAAGGGATCGATAGAGCGTCTACTGCAAATGCTCTTGGATCCGGACACGGGGACACATACGTCTGCAACTGATTGTTGAGATGTGTCGCAAATAAGTCTATCATTGGCCGTTCCCATTGGTAGCAAATCTGATTGAATACTTGTTTGTTGAGAGTCCACTCCGACGGCAACAAGCGACCCTTTCGTGAAAGGGAGTCTGCTAGCACATTCAGACGACCCGGTATGTGACGGACCGAAAGAAGAACGTGATGTTCCAACGCAAACAGAAGGATTCTTTCCGTTAGATTGAACAACGGAACTGAATGAGTGCCTCCCTGATTCCGTATATACGCCACTACTGTCGTATTGTCGGATAGGATTTGGACATGAGCATCGTGAATAATGTCCATCCAGTGACGTAACGCAAGCCAAATTGACATCATTTCCTTGATGTTTATGTGCTTGCACAGGAATTGCGGATCCCAAAGACCCTGGCATCTCGAATCCGTTGGGATTAATGATGCACCCCAACCTGTTTGACTGGCATCCGTCATAATGGTAAAACTCGGATCCGGCAACTGCAGCGGAACTCCTTGAGTTAACCACTGAATGTTTGCCCAAGTCTGAATCTCTTGTTTCACTTGATCTGACAAGAGAACGTCTACATCGAGCGAATGAATTTTCACACTCCAATTCTGAGTCAGGAAAATTTGAAGAGGCCGTGTGCGTAGCCGTCCCATCGGAATGAGATCCGCGGCGGCTCCGCACAGACCTATCAGTCTCATAAATTCTCTCGCCGTGACTTTGTCTGTATTCAGACAATAGCGAGCGTAACAACTGACTAATTTCGCTCTGGTTAACGGCAGACGAACGAGATTGTTGTGCGTCTCGAAGCTCATTCCCAGATGAGTGAATGACTTGGACGGCACCAGATCCGACTTCTCCTCGTTTACTATGAAACCGAGACGTCGGAGCAATAGAAGAAGATTCTGAACATCGTTCTGAAGCGTTAACTCGTTGCCGTACCTCTGAAGAATGTCGTCCAGGTAGGCCGACGTTACCGCAGACGAATGAGCTCGGAAGTAGATCATTACCGAGTTCATTACCCGAGTGAAAGCCCAGGGTGCTAGATTCAATCCGAAGCACATGGCCCGGAACTGATACACCACTCCTAGGACTGCGAAGCGTAGATACTTTCGGAATGTCGGATGTACCATGACGTGAAAGTACGCATCTTTGAGATCTATGCTCGTTGCATAATCGTTCACCCGAATACTCGCTCTGACCGATCGAATCGTCTCCATATAAAACTTCGGAGCGACGATCAGCTTGTTTATCCAGCTCAAATCTATGACTGGACGGAACGAGCCGTCTGGTTTCGGAACCAGAAACAGATGGCTGTAGAATCCCAGCGGTTCCTGGTTTTCTACGACCTCTACCGCGTTCTTCATTAAAAGAGACTGCACCTCTGATAGCAGAGCGTCTCTTTTCTGAGGGTTTGACGGAAGATGAGTCCACTTTGGACTTCGAGTTAATGGAGGCTTTCGTTTGAAGGATATCTTTAGACCTTCCGAAGTCACTCCTCTCACCCACGGGTCGTCCGTAATCGACGCCCACTCTTGAGAAAAACTCGACAACCTTCCGCCAACCGGAACGCGATAGAGGTTTGAGCCATCACCTCCTGGATCTGCGAGGCCTGCGGTAGGAGAAACCACGTCTTCCACGACCCGCACCTCGCCTCGTCGACCTCGGGGCGTCCGACCGATTGTCCCGGCCTGAAGGACGTCCCGAACGAGAGTCGCTATCCTGACGGTCTCTCGAATAAGAGCTAGAGGACGCACCGGAACCTCTATAGGAACCTCTCTTGGGCGGATAAGACCCAGAAGTGCCCGCCTTATTCGTGTCTGCTGTATCCGACCTTTTAGGAGCGGATCTAAACAACAGAGAATCACTAGCTTTCTTTTTAATATTATCATAAATAGCGGAAAGCTTGCCGTCAAAGAGAAGATCTCCTGAGACCGAAGCGACTCTAAGAGAGTTCTTCACCTTAGAATCCACTAGTGTGGATGTAGACAGGGCTGCGTCACGTCTAACCAACTCCAGATTTGCCACTGAAAGGGCGGAGTTACACGTGGAATAAGCTACTGCCCTTGAAAGAAGTCTTAAGGAGGATTGTATATCCTGAAACTCTTCCCCTTGAAGACGCAGTGATAACGCCTTCGTAAGGTGATCTGCGTAAGATAAGGCATCTAAATTGGTTCTGTTAGACGCAATAGCTGTTTCCAACACTGCGGTTGGAATAGAAGCTGACGACGGTAATGATAGCTCTAAGTCTTCCGCCTCGTCGTCCATACGCAGAGGAACTCTCGGTATACCCTGACCTGCCGTGTCGAATTTATTCCTTGCATTAATGAAAGGCAGGTTGAGAGTATTTGCGGACAAGAAGCCTGCTTTCCCCGTCCTGGAAGCAAGTTTAAAAATAGCGTCGTTCAATAATTCAAATGTTCTTGCAACATTATTGGACTGCGACGGAAACTCGGGAGCGATGTCCCTGAACCGCTCGAAAAAATCAGAGTCCAATGACGCTATAATTCTCCTGTCCGGAAGCGCAGCAGTCTGGCCCGACGGAACAACTTGAGGAAGAAAGTGCCGGATGAAGTCCACGGCAGCTTTGTGTTGTTCCGAAAGGGATAGCTCCAATTCATCCGTATCCCTTTCACCATCCGGTCGGACCTCCCGATGTTCCCGGTCGTCCGCCCCCCGATGCTTCGGCGGAGCGTACCGACCCAGCGCCGTCGGATAATTCTCGATCCGACACCGTCTCTGTCGGCTGCTGCGATAAGCTGTGCTATCTGCACTAGAATGTCCGACGTCGAGACCTGCGGAGGAGCGGTCTTTCGCTGCTTTGCCGAGGGCAGCTCCGCATCAGATGGCTCCCGCATACTTTTCCTATGCGAACGTCCAGAGTCCATCGGTCTCGAATCCCTGGCTGCCGGATGGTGTGACCTGGTCGCCGAAGAATCCTTCATCGGCGAAGCTGGCAAAATATCGGAGGTCACGCAGCCAAGGTGCGGTCGTGTGCGCCGGCGAGAAGAGGAAGCCTTAACAGTCTCTGCGGACTGCTTATACAACGGAGCGTCCCGAGCGACGGACGTATGCTCCGCTAAAGACACATTTTGTACCACAACATCTGGTCCCAGATGTTGTTGTACGAGAGAGGGGCCTCTCTCGCTCGCGGCCCGGCTGGACCTGGACGAGCTAGGAACCGGACTAAAAGGCTTCCTCCGTTCTCGTTCACTATCCGCCGTCACTGGGTGTGCATCTATTATTTTTATAGTGCTCGCATCACCCAAAATTTCCTCTTGGACCGCATCGGACGAACCCGGCTGCCGAACCATTCGGTGAATGGACGCTACACCGGGCGAGCTAGCGGACGACATTTGTCTAATCTCCATGAGCACTTTTGCCGCTAGCTCTGTATTTATTTGTGACGACGGACGCACACTTGAAGAAGATAACATGGAAACATCACCCTGTTCTGGTTCCTCTGAAATAGAAACTGAGAGAGTAGAGTGACCTTGTGGAGAAAGAGCCGGCATCGCTCTTTCTCCAGAAACAACATATCGTGACACACGTTTCCAATGTTTCTCATCCCAATGTTCACATACAGGACAGGGATTAATGCGAGAACACTGACTACAATTAATGCAATAATCATGAAAGTCAGAGGAAGATTTCTTCCTATTACAATTTGAACAAGTTCCCTTCATTGTGAAAGAACAACAATAAGTCCTAGTTACTCGCAAAAACCCCTGACACAAAGATACATAATAACATGATCCATTAATAAATGAAAAAACAATTGCAAAACAAAATAATTTTGAAAAAATATTTTTTCAGAGAAGCCCAAGTTGCTGAAAAGTAACGTTGAGCCCCGATGGATCCGATGGCAAAGTGTGGTCAAAAATTTTAAAATTATATAAAATAATTAATGAGACACTTTCGGATAATATAAATGTATCTTATAATGAGATAAACTACCTCAAAGGCAAACAGCCCCCCCTCAAAAAAGGCTGTTGCCAATGAAAACAAACAGTGTAAACACAGAAGAAAACATGACTCCAGGCACTGAAAAAACTGGCCCGGAATCAGTCATCAATTACACTCTATCTGATGCAAAACAGAGACTCCCAGGGGAGAATCTGCAGAACATCAGATGGAAGATGCAGAACACAAACGTTATACACCCATGGGTGAAAACGTAACTATGGGGAAAATAACAGAAAACATTCTGTAACCAAGCAACTCTCCCAGGGAATTTTTAGAAATGAAACTTCTCAAAAATATGCCAAAAGCATGGGAGAATTGCAAGGGGGGACTTTAGAAGGTTAGGGGAGAGGAAACACTGAATAAGCAGTGCAACAATTAGCAAGAATGACAACAAGAGGCGTTTGCCTCGAAAATAGGCAACTTAACATAATTTCAACAAAAAATTTTAAGTACAGCCCTGATTATTTTTTGCCACTTCTTTTTTCCTCTCCTCCTTCTATCCTCCTTAGAATCACATTTTCTCCAAGAATTACGTGTCTGGCATCCTTTAAACTGAGATTTACAAGCACAAAGATCAGTGAGATGTTGACTGATGAAGGGCCAAACAGAGAATGATATTTGGCGCCAATTTCGGGACGACTGCGTCACTGCGCATGCGCAGTAGAGGCGTAGTATGGAGGTCCTTTAGGACATGATTTCTTTTTGTTTTGGATGCAAATTTTGGGGATTGGGGGGCAAAATTTGTGTTTGGCCCTGGTTTTTGTGGAGTTAGCACCAGCTAAGTCTGGGTCATTGGTACAGTATAAAAATATGGTTTAGTTTGGCAATCGTTATTAGATTGTTGGTGTTTTATTGCACTTTATATTGTGTCATATTGTGTCGAAGATAGTTTTATGGAAGCTGGAGTACCTGGAGAGTACCACTGAACAGCACTGAGTAACTGTCAACACTCCAACGTACTAATCCCACAGGAGCAGAGTATTGGTTGTAGGCATGTGTGCTATCAACGTGCGAAATGCCTCAGAACATGGTGCTCCCAAGCAGGCAATTGGGATTAAGTGCCTTGCCCAAGAACACAACGCAAGATACCCCAGACAGGCATTAAACTCAAAACATTTCAATCTCAAGACCAATGCTTTAACTACAGAGCAACCGTGCTCCCAATAATCATGACAACACGTCACGTCTCGCATGACTTGCAGATTACTTCATTTTTCACACTGACAAAAATTGTAACAATAATGGACGACTGTTGTAACAAAAGTGGTGAGCGAGCTTTTTCTGTTACAAAAATGGGCGGTGGGGTTTAACAAAAGTGGTGAGCTCATTTTGTAACAAAAGTGGTTGATTTTGTAACAAAAGTGGTGAGCTGTAAAAAAAGTAGGCAAGTGTTGTAACAAAAGTGGTGAGCTGTAACAAAAGTGGTTGTTGTAACAAAAGTGGTTGCAACAGTATCTGACTCGACTTGAGATTTGCTGATAGTACCAGAGAAATTCACAACAGGAAAAACAGAAAAGTTGTTGTAATATCATTCTACCACAATGCTATAAACGACACTGGCAATGAGCTCAACAGTGGCATTCTTTTAAGAGCACAAATCAAATCTACAGTAATTTTGTGACTTTTTCTAAATGCACCTTAATGTTTAAAGACCTATTTCAGGCTTATGCAATATCAGAGCATGTGCCCTGACCATGACAAGTTTAGGAAGTCCTACTGACAACAGACAAAACACTTGGAAGAGTGATTTCTAGTAAGGTCTTGGCTGCCTTAACAGACTAGAAATCACTGCTAAGCAATTGGACATGTACTGGTTGTAGTCTACTGGGAATTCAGGACTGTTGCCCGACAACTGAGGGTTAACAAAACTGGAAAAAAATCAGTCACTTCTTTCATGAAAGTTAAAAAATTTATAGTAATTTATATATTTTTTATACTTACCAATGACCCAGACATAGCTGGTGCTAACTCTTAAAATATAGGGCCAAACACAAATTTTGCCCCCCAATCCCCAAAATTTGCATCTAAAACCAAAGAAAACATGTCCTGAATGGCCCTCCACACTTCACCTCTACTGCGCATGCGCAGTGTCAAGGACGTTCCGAAATTGGCACCATTAATCATTCTAATAACCAGTGCCTGGTAAGTGCTATGTACTCAGCGGGGAGGTAAGAGTTCCCAACTCCTGGGAGGGCCATCCACGTCTGGGTCATTGGTAAGTATAAAAAATATATAAATTACTATAAATTTTTTAACATTTTTATACTGTACCAATGACCCAGACATAGCTGAATAGTAAAAAGGCTGGAGGGCCAAGGACATAGAGCAAGATGGAATACGCTCAATAATATAAAATAGAGTCATCCCCTCTAGGGAAAAAGAAGTATTAGGCCTTACATGTATCTTTCTTATTTATGATAAATTAGAAAGATACAACACCTTCCAAAATTGAGCATCATACATCCATGTACTCTATTAATATCTAGTATAATCCTTATACTAATAATTTTTAAAGTAAGCCAATAAATAAAGTTAGTCTAGAGAATAGAGACTCTTTATACTCCTTAAAAGTGTCTGAGGATTGCATAATCATGTCCGTTGACACGTGCTATATTCAAAAGCTATACTTTAAAAACTAAGACTTGAATGAATTTTTAAAACATAAACTTCTCACTAAACAACCATCCCAATAACAGCTCAGAATTACTAACTCCGGAGGAGGTATCCCCTTGTTTTCATAGTAAAACAGGTGACCCAAGGGAACACCCTCCCCCCCCTCCCCCTTTTTCTTGCCCTGGGTCAAATAGCCCAGAGTGAAGAGGGCAGCAGAACGGAGTCAGTGCCGAAACAGACAGCCTACCTAGCTATAGTAGCAACTGTTAAGTGAATGACATTCTGAGCAGTAGATAATAGACCTAACAATAGAGGCCTCCAGAAATGGACTCAAAATTTCTGAGATAAAAAATTCATGAATGTGGATGGCTGAGCGCAATGAGCTGCCTTAAAAAATCTATAATAGCGACACTATTAATGTAAGCCCAAGATGTAGAAGAACTCTTACTTCATGAGCCGAAATCTCAAACACAACTGCTGAGTCAAAGATATACCATAAGCAGTATCGATAGTTAATTGAATCCATTAGCAATAGAATGGAGCGTAACGTCCTTCTAATAGGCATCAAAGACATTAGAAGTTTACGCCCGTAGTAATAAACAGATATCTGTTTATAAATACATAAACTCTAACCGGACAGAGTAAAGACCTGTGCCCGTACGAAGACGGAAGGACCTTAATAACAATAGGATCCGGATATTAGGAGCCTAACTCTTATGCAAAAATCCAACCTAAATAGTAAAGGAAGTAGTGATTCCGAAACTACGAAAGTGAAAATCATCCACCGATAGTGCATGAAACTCACTGACTCTTCAGTAAAAGAGAAGCCAACAGAATTACTGTCTAAAAGGTCAGAATTTGAAAACTACTGTTTCCAGAGGCTCAAATGATTACTTAGCTAAATAAGAACCGAAGTTAAATTCCATATAGGAATTTAATCTAATTATTCTAAGTCTATTTATCGAAAAGTTACTAACTGACTTAGATAAAGAGACATAAGACTCAATTGTAAACTATCATAGAGTATGAGGTAACATAAACCTATAACCTAAATAATAACAGGCTGCAGAAGATCTTGTCAAACAAGTATACTAAAAAGTTGCAATGAGTAGTATGGAGGGATCAACAATATGAACATAGTGATCCCTACACCAACGACGGAAGAGCCTCCACTTTAGCCGCATAGAATAGCGAAGAAGAGGATCTCCTATAGTAAGAAATCGCGTCCAAAGCTCGTCCAGTACAATGCTAACAATGCAATAAGGACCACACAACGGAATACGTGAAGGTTGCGACCTTGCGGGTTGTGATAAAGATGACACGATTTTACCCAGCGAAAAAAGATCCTCTCATTGAGGAAGATTTCGCGTTAAGTCCCACAGTAGACATCAGAGTAAATTTACCCACAGTCTCCGTGAAGACAGAGATGCTATCAACAGAAATGTATTGTGGTTGTTTATCTTAGCAATACCTGCTGAAACAACAGCGCCGGAGGATACGCATATCCTATCATTCCGTCCTATTAGATCAATAGAGCGTTAACAACATTAGCTCAGAGATCCGGACAAGCAAACACATACGTCTGCAATTGATTAGCAAGCTGTGTCGTAAATAAATTATCATTGGGCGCTCCCATTGATAGCAAATCTGATTGAATACTTGTTTGTTGAGAGTCCATTCTGACGGCAACAAGCGACCCATAAGTGAACGGGAGTCCGGTAAAACAATCAGACGACCCGGAATATGACGGACCGAAACAGAACTTGGTGTACTATAACAAACAGAAGAATTCTTTCCATTAAATTGAATAACGGAAACGAATGAGTGCCTCCCTGGTTCCGGAGATACGCCACTGCTGTCGAATTAACGGACAGGATTTGGACATGCGTTTCTGAATAATGTTCATCCAATGACATAAAGCAAGCCTAAAAAACATTATTCCGCGGAAGATAAGTGCTTGCTTAGAGACTGCGGAACCCAAAGACCCTGGCACTTCGAATCCGTTGGGATCAATATTATATCCCAACCTGTTTGACTGGCAACCGTCATAATTATAACACTCGGATCCGGCAACTGCAGTGGCACTCTCTGAGTCAACCACCGAATGCTTGCCCCAGTCTGAATCTCTTGCAACACTAGATAGACAAGAGAACGTGTAAATCGAGCAATTCATGGATTGCTGAAAAGTTGCCGTCGAAGAGAAGCTTCTCCGAGAACGAAGCGACTCTGAGAGAGTTCTTCACCTTACTATCCACGCGCGTGGATGTAGCTAGGGCTGCGTCACGTCTAACCAACTCCAATCAGCCACTGAAGGGCGGAGTTATACGTGAACAAACTACTGCCCTCGAAAGAAATCACATTGAGGATAATATCCCGTAATTCTTTTCTTGAAGACGTAATGATAACGCCTCAGTAAGGTGGATTACGTATGATAAAGCGTCTAAGTTAAGTCTACTAGACATCATTGTCGTTTCCAACATTGTGGTTGGAAAAGACATAGACGGCGAAAAAGAATATTTCCAGTCTTTAACCACGCCGTCTAGACGCATATGAACTCTCGGTATGCCCTGCTCTGCCAAAATAAATTATTCGTATAAATGATAAAAAGGCAGAAATGAGCATTGCGGACAAGAAACTAAACTATCATGCTTGGTAGCAGGCTTATATGCATATATAGCGTCGATAAATAATACACATGTTCTAATGACATTATTGGACTGTGTCGGTAAGTCAGGGACAATGTCCCTGAACCGATCCAAAATTCCGTGTCCAATGACGCTATAAGTCTCTTATCCAACATCGCAGCAATGTAGTCCGAAATAACAATCACTGGAAGATAATGCCAGAAGATATGAATGGCAGCTTCCGATGCTACGAAAGGGAAAACTTGAAATCTTTCGAATCCCTTTCGCCATCCTGTCGGACCCTATAAAGCGTTCGGTCGTCCGTACCTGATGCAACCGCAGACCGCACCGACCCAGCGCCGTCAGATAATTCCTGATTCGACTAAGAAACTGTCGATTGCTGGGATGCTGCGAAAAAACTGTGCTAACTCGGATAGCACGTCCGTCACTGAGGCCTGTGGAGAAGCGGTCCTACAATGCATTGCCGCTGGAAGCTCCGTGATCGTTACCCCGTGTATAGTACTAATATGCGAGCGAACGGAGTGTATAGGCCTCGTGTCCCTTGGCTACCGGATGGCGTGACCTATTCGCCATGGAATCACTGAATGACGAAACTGATCGGATACTCGAGGTCACGTAGCCAATGTGCGGTCGTGTGCCCTGCTGTGAGGATGAGGAAGCATTATCGACAGTCTCTCGGACTGTCAATATAACGGAGCGTCCCGACCGACAGACATATGCTCCGAATGTAAAATATCTGAACCACAACATGCGGTCCCCTATGTTGTTGGATGAGAGAGGGACCTCTCTCGCTCACAGCCCGGACGAACCTGGACAAGCCAGGAACCGGACAAACAGGCTTCCTCCGATCTGTCCTCAATCCGCCGTCACTGGGTGAGTACTAAAGTAATTATAGTGCTCGCATCACCCAAATCTCCTTCCTAGACCGCAACGGACGAACCCGGCAGCCGAAGCATTCAATGAATGTACGCTACACCGGGTGAGCTAGCGAATGTCACTCCGTCGATCCTACAAGGGACCTCTTAGGCGATAGACATATTCCATGAGCACTTATTGCCGCTAGCTCTTCATTAACTATGACGACAGAGGCACACTTTTGAAAGACATCTCCGTAACTTTGCGAACAAGAAACCCAAAATGCTTGGTAATAGCAAGCATATAATAATAATATATATATAGCGTCGTTCAATAATTCGAAAGTTTGTGTGACATTATTGGACTAAGTCGGAACTGAGGGACGATGTCCCTGAACCGAACCAAAAAAGTCCACCGACGCTATCAGTTTCTTATCCGGCATCGCAGCATTCTGGTCCGACGAAAGAAGCTGTAGAAGATCAAGTCAGATGACATACACAACAGCATATGTTGTTCCGAAAGGGAAAGCTCGAAATCCTCAGAATCCCTTTCGGTATCCCGTCAGACCGGATGAAATTTTCGGATGTCCGTACCCGCTTCCGCGGAGCGTCCCGACCCAGCATCGTTGGATAAAAAATATGCGACAGATTCAGTTGATGCTGGGATGCTGCGATAAGCTGTGCTATTTAGGAAAGCATGTCCGTTCCCGAGGCCTGTGCAGTAGCGGTCTTACGATGCATTGCCGCCGGAAGCTCCGTGTACGTTGACTCCCGCACACTTTCCTATGCGAACGTCCAGAGTCTGCAGGCCTCATGTCCCTGGCTACCGGATGGTGTGACCTGGTCGCCGATGATTCTCTGACTGGCGAAGCTGACTGGATATCCGAGGTCACGTAGCCAAGAGCGGTCGTGTGCACTACCATGACAATGAGGAAGCCTTATTGACAGTCTACTCCGGACTGCCTATATGTCGGAGCGTCCCGAGCGACGGACGTATGCTCTGAATGCGAAACATTTTGTACCACAACATCTGGGGCCAGATGTTGTTGTACGAGAGAGGGGCCTCTCTCGCTCGTCGTCCGGATGGACCAGAACGAGCTATGAACCGGACTAAAAGGCTTCCTCCGTTCTCCCTCTAATCTGCCGTCACTGGGTGTGCATTTGGTTGATTTATAGTGCTCGCATCACCCCAAAACTCCTTCTAGACCGCAACGGACGAACCCGGCTGCCGAACCATTCGATGAATGGACGCTACACCGGGCGAGCTAGCGGACGTCAAAGGCCGTCGAACCTACTAGGGTCCTCATAGGCAATTGGCGTATTTACATGAGCACTTTTCCGCTAGCCCTTCATTAATTGTGACGACGGAGGCACACTGTTGGAAGACATCACAGATATATCACCCTAATCTTGATCGTCTGAAATAGAAATTGATAAAGTAGAGTGACCATGCGGGGAAAGGACCGGAGTGTCCGATTCCCCACTAACATACCATGACATACGCTTCCCATGTTGTCATCGAAATCATACGATACAGAACAGGAGTTAATGCGAGTACACTGACCACATATAGAATGATTATAAAAGTCAGAGGAAGACTTCCTCTTATTACAATTGATCAAAATCCTTTCAATGTGAAAAGAAAACAAAGTCCTGGTACTCGCACCAACCCCTGGCAATCAAAATACATAATAATAATATGATCCATTAATATAGAAAAAATAATTGAAATCAAAATATTTTGAAAAAATATTTTTTCAGAATAGCCCAAGTTTCTGAAAAGTAACGTTGAGCCCCAATGGATCCCAAGCCTAAGTGTGGACAAAAATTTTAAAAATATTTTAAACAATTTATTCAACACTTACGAACAATAATAATGTATCTAGTTATAATTAAAATAACATCAAGATATTATTTTCAAGAAATCCCCCCCTCACACAGAGGGCTGTTGTAAACGTAAACAATGAGTGTAAAAACACTAAAATAAGACTCCAGGCACCCAGGCCCGGAATCAGTTACCAAAAATACACTATCTGATGCAAAACAGAGACTTCCAGGGAAGAAACTGCAGAACATCAGATGGTAGATGCAGAACACAACGCCTAACCACCCGTAGGTGAAGACGTAAACATGGGGAAAAGAACAGAATTCATTCTGTTATTCAGCTAAAACTCCCAAGAAATTTTAGTAATAATAATTACAGAAACTATGCCAAAAGCATGGGAGAATAGCAAGAGGGGACTTAAAGGAAAGGGAGAGAGGGAAACACTGAAAAATCAGTGTAACTAAATAACCAGAATGACAACAAAATGGCTGCTGCCTCAAAAATAGGTAACTTAACATAATTTCATTAAAAAATTTTAAGTTACAGCCCTGATAATATTCTGTCACACATTTTTCCTCTCCTCCTTCTCTATCCTCCTTAGAATCACCATTTCACTAATATTTATGTGTCTGGCATCATTTAAACTGAGATTTACAAGCACAAAGATCAGTCAGATGTTAACTGATGAAGGGCCAAACTTAGAATAATTAATGGCGCCAATTTCGGAACGTCCTTGACACTGCGCATGCGCAGTAGAGGTGAAGTGTGGAGGGCCATTCAGGACATGTTTTCTTTGGTTTTAGATGCAAATTTTGGGGATTGGGGGGCAAAATTTGTGTTTGGCCCTATATTTTAAGAGTTAGCACCAGCTATGTCTGGGTCATTGGTACAGTATAAAAATATGAACCTTTCAACTGTTATCAAGCCTTAACAGGGACTTATAAATAGCAAATGTAGGAAAATATGAAAACTCAAGATGGATCGGTATTCAACAATTGGTTCAGTTTGGTTTTTCGGTATATTGCCTATCTCTAGTCAATACTTTTTTTAAATGGCCTACATTAATGCATATCACCCCTGGAGTTTCCAGAATCAAGCTGACAGAATGCACTGATAGGATAAACTGTCAGAAAGAACACTTTCAAAAGTGTATGACACAATATTACATCAACAAAACCCAAATTACTCAAAAATGCTCTACTCATTCTTAACTAGTCATGCCACTAATAAAGCAGGCAATTTTTTTTCAGCTGCTATTTACATACCAGTGCCACCAAGTAGATGTGTTACCCATCCTAATCTTTCCTCTAAGCTAATCTGCATATCCGTAACAATGTTCAGTAGATAACTGATGCTTGTGTTTATCTTCTGAAGATTACTATACATTTCTTTGTATTGTACCATTATGTCTTCAAGATTCTTAAGTAACTTCTGGGAGCTGATGTCTGTAAAATAAAATTACAACATATCATTGACATAAAAACTTCTCCACTAGGCCTAACAGGGGGGGGGGGGGGGGGGGGGGCACGCCCTGTGGCATACCCCCATGGTGCATACCGCCAAACAATGACAAGAGAAGAAATGAACCATGATACTGTGAAAGTTATTCCCATAAACAATCTTCATTCCAAATTTCATTGAGAGCCACTAAACCCAAACCAGAGAAATGAGGCAAACAGACAAAAAATTGGCTATTTTAACAGGCAAAGAGTAAAATTATTGTCTTTGTTTTACAGCAAGGTAATCGTGAAGGCCAGAAATACCTGTTACTGAAGTCCAGTGACAATTGGACCATCCACATAAGAGAATTAGAACAAAGACATAATGCAACATGTGGGAAGATAATTTGCATGTATTTTCTTTGTTTTACTGCAGGGACATGACTCATTTGAAATCCTTTCCCGTAAACAATCTTCATTTCAAATTTCATTGAAATCTGATAATCCAACCCTGAAATATGAGGCACACAGACAAAAAATTGGCTATTTTACGGGAAACAGCAAATTTTCAAGGTTAAAAAGGGGGATAAGTCTGAAAAAATGAATAGTAAGAAATAGTATTTGAGACTCATTTGAAAGCCTTTCCGATAAATTTCATTGAGATCCAATAACCCAAACCTGAGATACGAGGTGAACAGAGAAAAAGTTAAAAAATTTATAGTAATTTATATATTTTTTATACTTACCAATGACCCAGACTTAGCTGGTGCTAACTATAAAAAATCCAGGGCCAAACACAAATTTTGCCCCCCAATCCCCAAAATTCGCATCTAAAACCAAAAGAAATCATGTCCTAAAGGACCTCCATACTTTGCCCTTACTGCGCATGCACAGTGTCAAGGACGTTCCGAAATTGGCGCCAATTATCATTCTTACTGGCAGTGCCTGGTCAGCGCTATGTACTCAGCGGGGAGGTAAGAGTTCCGAACTCCTGGGAGGGCCATCCCCGTCTGGGTCATTGGTAAGTATAAAAAATATATAAATTACTATAAATTTTTTAACATTTTTATACTGTACCAATGACCCAGACTTAGCTGAATAGTAAAAAGGCTGGAGGGCCTAGGACATAGAGGAAAATCCAATAAGCTCAACTATATAATATAGAGGCAACCCCTCAAGGAGAAAAGGAGTATTAGGCTTTACATGTATCTTTCTTATTTTATGTTAAATTAGAAAGATACAATACCCTTCATAATTGAGCACAATAACATTCATGTTCTCTATTAACATCCAGTATAACCCTTATACTAATTATTTTTAAAGCAAGCCAATAAATAAAGTAGTCCAGAGAATTGAGACTCTTTATAATCATTTAAAAGTGTCCGAGTATTGTATATTAAAGCCCGTTTGACACTTGACATATACAAATGCTTCACACCGAGCTACACTTTAAAAATAAGACATGAATGAAATTAAACATTAATATTACACTTTAAAACCATCCCGGAAGCGACTCAGAAATACTGACTTGGAGGAGGCATTCCCTTGCTTTTCACTATAAAGCAGGTGACCTAAGGGAACCAAACTCCCCCCCCCCCCCCCCCCCCCCCCCCGTTCCGCTTGCCCTGGGTCAAATAGCCCAGAATTGAGACTTTTTATAATCATTTAAGAGTGTCCGAGGATTGTATATTAACGCCCGTTTGACACTTGACATATACAAATGCTTCACACCGAGCTACACTTTAAAAATATGACATGAATGAATTTTAACATTAATATTACACTTTAAAACCATCCCGGAAACGACTCAGAAATACTGACTTCGGAGGAGGCATTCCCTTGCTTTTCACTATAAAGCAGGTGACCTAAGGGAACACCCTCCCCCCCCACTTCCCCTTGCCCTGGGTCAAATAGCCCAGAGCGAAGAGGGCAGCCGGACGGAGTCACTGCCAGAACAGAAAGCCTGCATAACTATAGTTGCAACTGTTTAGTGGACGACATTCTGAGCAACAGATAACGGACCTAAACAATGCAGGTCTCCAGAAATGGACTCAATATTTCTAAGATAAAAATTAGTGAATGTGGATGGCTGAGACCAATAAGCAGCCTTCATTAAATCTGTAATAGCAATACTATTAGCGTAAGCCCAAGAAGCAGCAAGTGCTCTTACTTCATGAGCCGAAATCTTAAGCACAGACTGCTGAGAAGAAGATAAATTTTCATAAGCAGTACGGATAGTTAATTGAATCCATCTAGCAATAGAATGGACCGAAATGTCCCTTCTATTAGGCATCAAAGACAGAAAGAAACGTTTCCGTCCCTTTCTGAAAAACTGAGATCTCTGTTTATAGATACGTAACGCTCTAACAGGACAGAGTAAAGGCCTACGCCCGTCTGAAGACGGAAGAGCCTTAATAACAATAGGTTCCGGATATTTATTAGGAGCCTGATTCTTAGCTAAAAATCCCACATTAGTAGTGAAGGTGATAGTGTTCCCGACACTACGACAGTGAGAATCATCCACCGACAGTGCATGAAGCTCACTGACTCTTCTAGCAGAAGAGAAAGCTAAGAGAAAAGCTGTCTTATAAGACAAGAATTTGAAATCTACTGTCCCAAGAGGTTCAAATGGCTTTTCCTTCAGTTTAAGAAGAACCCAAGCTAAATTCCACTTAGGAATTAACCTAAGAGTTCTGGGTCTATTTATCGAGAAGTTTCTTACCAACTTAGATAAAGAGACATTAGATCCAATTTGTAAACTATCATGATGTGCATAGGTATCAGATAACATAGACCTATAACCCTTAATAGTAACAGGCTGCAGTTTGATTTCGTCAAACAAGTATACTAGAAAGTTGCAATGTCTGGTATAGAGGGATCAAAAATATCAACAGAATGATCCCTACACCAACGATGAAAAACCTTCCACTTAAGCCGCATAGTTTAGCGAAGAGGAGGTCCTCCTACAGTTAGAAATCGCGTCCACTGCTCGTCCTGTAAAGTGCTTGCCATGCAAGAAGGACCGCACAACGGAAAAACGTGAAGGTTGAGATTGAGACCTTGCGGGTTGTGATGGAGTTGACGCGATTTCCCCTGCGAAAGAAGATCCTCCCGTGGAGGAAGCTTTCGTGGTAGGTCCCACAACAGACACCTGAGTAGATTTATCCACGGTCTCTGTGGAGACAGAGATGCTACCAACAGAATCTTGCATTGAGATTGTTTTATCTTTAGCAATACTTGCTGAATTAACGGCGCTGGAGGATACGCATATCCTATCATTCCGTCCCAAGGGATCGACAGAGCGTCTACTGCAAATGCTCTTGGATCCGGACACGGAGACACATACGTCTGCAACTGATTGTTGAGATGTGTCGCAAATAAGTCTATCATTGGCCGTTCCCATTGGTAGCAAATCTGATTGAATACTTGTTTGTTGAGAGTCCACTCCGACGGCAACAAGCGACCCTTTCGTGAAAGGGAGTCTGCTAGTACGTTCAGACGACCCGGTATATGATGGACCGAAAGAAGAACCTGATGTTCTAGAGCAAACAGAAGGATTCTTTCCATTACATTGAACAACGGGATTGAATGAGTGCCTCCCTGATTCCGTATATACGCCACTACTGTCGTATTGTCGGATAGGATTTGGACATGAGCATTGTGAATAATGTCCATCCAATGACGTAACGCAAGCCAAATTGACATCATTTCCTTGATGTTTATGTGCTTGCCCAGGAATTGCGGATCCCAAAGACCCTGGCATCTCGAATCCGTTGGGATCAATGATGCACCCCAACCTGTTTGACTGGCATCCGTCATAATAGTAAAACTCGGATCCGGCAACTGCAGCGGAACTCCCTGAGTTAACCACTGAATGTTTGCCCAAGTCTGAATCTCTCGTTTCACTTGATCTGACAAGAGAACGTCTATGTCGAGCGAATGAATTTTCACACTCCAATTCTGAGTCAAGAAAATTTGGAGAGGACGCGTGCGTAACCGCCCCATCGGAATGAGATCCGCAGCGGCTCCGCACAGACCTATCAGTCTCATAAACTCCCTCGCTGTGACTTTGTCTGCGTGCAGACAATAGCGAGCGTAACAACTGACTAATTTCGCTCTGGTTAACGGCAGACGAACGAGATTGTTGTGCGTCTCGAAGCTCATTCCCAGATGTGTGAATGACTTGGACGGCACCAGATCCGACTTCTCCTCGTTTATTATAAAACCGAGACGTCGGAGCAACAGAAGAAGATTCTGCACATCATTCTGAAGTGTTAACTCGTTGCCGTACCTCTGAAGAATGTCGTCCAGGTAGGCCGACGTTACCGCAGACGAATGAGCTCGGAAATACATCATTACCGAGTTCATTACCTGAGTGAAAGCCCAGGGTGCTAGATTCAATCTGAAGCACATCGCCCGGAATTGATACACCACCCCTAGGACTGCGAAGCGTAGATACTTTCTGAATGTCGGATGTACCATGACGTGAAAGTACGCATCTTTGAGATCTATGCTTGTTGCATAATCGTTCACCCGAATACTCGCTCTGACCGATCGAATCGTCTCCATATAAAACTTCGGAGCGACGATCAGCTTGTTTATCCAGCTCAAATCTATGACTGGACGGAACGAGCCGTCTGGTTTCGGAACCAGAAACAGATGGCTGTAGAATCCCGGTGTCTCCTGGTTTTCTTCGACCTCTACCACGTTCTTCATTAAAAGAGACTGCACCTCTGATAACAGAGCGTCTCTTTTCTGCGGATTTGACAGAAGTTGAGTCCATTTTGGACTTCGAGTTAATGGAGGCTTTCGTTTGAAGGATATCTTTAGACCTTCCGAAATCACCCCTCCCCCTTTCACCCAAGGGTCGTCCGTAATCGACGCCCACTCTTGTGAAAAACTCGACAACCTTCCGCCAACCGGTACGCGAGAGAGGTTGAAGCCATCACCTCCTGGACCTGCGAGGCCTGCGGTAGGTGAAACCACGTCCTCCACGACCCGCACCTCGTCCCGTCGACCTCGGGGTGTCTGACCGGTTGTCCCGGCCCGAAGGACGTCCCGAACGTGAGTCGCTGCCTTGACGGTCTCTTGAATAAGACCAAGAGGACGCACCGGAACCTCTATAGGAACCTCTCTTGGGCGCATTAGACCCAGAAGTGCCTGTCTTACTCTTATCTGCAGTGTCCGACTTCTTAGAAGCAGATTTGAACAGCAGAGAATCCGAAGCATTCTTTGTAATTTTATCGTAAATTGCAGAAAGCTTGCCGTCGAAGAGAAGTTCTCCGGAGACCGAAGCGACTCTGAGAGAGTTCTTCACCTTACTATCCACGAGTGTGGATGTAGCTAGGGCTGCGTCACGTCTAACCAACTCCAGGTTTGCCACTGAAAGGGCGGAGTTACACGTGGAATAAGCTACTGCCCTTGAAAGAAGTCTTAAAGAGGATTGTATATCCTGGAATTCTTTCCCTTGAAGACGCAGTGATAATGCCTTAGTAAGGTGGTCTGCGTAAGATAAGGCATCTAAACTGGCTCTGTTAGACGAAATAGTTGTTTCCAACACCGCGGTTGGAATAGACGCCGACGACGGTAATGATAATTCTAAGTCTTCCACCTCGTCGTCCATATGCAGAGGAACTCTCAGGATACCCTGTCCTGCCGTATCGAATTTATTCCTTGCATTAATGAAAGGCAGGTTGAGAGTATTGGCGGACAAGAAACCTGCTTTTCCTGTTTTCCAAGTTTGAATATAGCGTCGTTCAATAATTCAAATGTTCTTGCAACATTATTGGACTGAGACGGAAACTCGGGAGCGATGTCCCTGAACCGCTCAAAGAAATCAGAGTCCAATGACGCTATAATTCTCTTGTCCGGAACCGCAGCAGTCTGGCCCGACGGAACAACTTGAGGAAGAAATCTAAATTTTATAGTAAATTTCCTTTCTTATTATACCTACCACAATTGTTTACTACAGGCTTGCACTACAGTGGAAGTCCCTAACTCGGATAAAATACTCTCTATTTTTGTCTTTCCCAAGCAAGTTGGGAAAGAAAAGTGGTGCAAAAGCACCAATAAAAATAAGCCAAAACTGGGTCGAGTGCAACCGGCGCAGACCCAGTACGGGACGCTCTCTCCCAAGTACAACTCCACGACTTCCGTTGCCAGTGCGCATATACCGTCTCTAAAGACTCATTCTTTTTGAATCCGTAAACGTTAGAGTTATGTGATCAGCGGGGAGGAAAGATTCTTTTACCCGTAAAGAAGACGGGAGGGCCTCCATGTAAACAATTGTGGTAGGTATAATAAGAAAGGAAATTTACTATAAAATTTAGATTTCTTATCAACCTACTCACAATTGTTTACTACAGGCTGAATAGACAAAAGGCTGGAGGGAATCGCATAACCAACCCCCACATAACCCTAGTGCACTGGAACCGTGAAGCAGAAGGAAGAGGTCCCGAGGCTTATCAACCATAATGTCGCAATCATTGGTAAAGGACAATGAAAAGAGACATATGAGCCTGTGTGACACACAGACAGAAAAAAGGGCAGTAACAGCACAAGGCTGAAACTGACCTTCAAGAAGCCTAATGGCTATGGCAGACAACAGCCTGAGCAGAAGAAAGAGGACCCAAGGCAAAAAGGTCCTCCGACTGCTCCTGCAACTGGCGTAAATAAAAGGTGGAGAAAGTAGAAGCATTTCTCCAGTAGGCTGCCTGCATAACATCCGACAACTTGACGGAGTTAGAATAAGCCCAAGAGGTAGACAGTGCCCGCACCTCGGGGGCAGAAATACGATTGGTAATACAATCGCCAGCTGCTAAACGACTATAAGCCGTACGAATAGCAAGACAAATCCATCGAGAAATGGATTGAGGAGAGATCTTCTGTCGACCCGGAATAAGAGACAGAAAAAAACGTTTTCTGCCCTTCCGAATGAAGCGTGTCCGATCAAGATAAATGCGAATAGCACGGACCGGACAGAGCAAAGGGCGAGTACCCTCAACAGAGGGAAGAGCCCTGATACAGATAGGAGGAGGAGTAGTATCTGGTAACTGATTCTTAGCCAAAAAGGAGCAATCAGTGGTAAAAGTAACACTGTTGGGAGAACTCCTAAAAAAGGCCGGGTCAACCGAGAGGGCGTGAAGCTCACTAACCCGTCTGGCCGAAGCAAATGCCATCAGAAAAGCCGTCTTGTATGTGAGAAAATGCATATCCACCTGGGATAAAGGTTCGAACAGCGCCCCCCCCCCCCCCCCCCCCCCCCCCCCCCCCCTTCCCAAGCAAAGCAGCACCCACGAAAGATTCCATCGTGGAGTAAGCTGCAAAGTCCGAGGCCTTTTCAAAGAAAAGTGCCGAACAAGCTTGGAGAGGTAAGGATTAGTGCCGATACGACGCTTCCCCACATAAGAAAAAGTCTCTGAAAGCATAGACCTGTAACCCTTGATGGTAACAGGCTGGAGACCCCGAGAATCAAACAGATATACCAGAAACTCCGCAATCTGTGAAATCGAAGGATTGGCATAATCAACAGAGTGATCAGCACACCATCGACAGAAGACCTTCCATTTAGCTGCATAAGCTAAACCAGTGGAGTGCCTCCTTGAAGAAGAAATGCACTCCACTGCTCGTCTCGAAAAACCTCTACGGAGGAGACAGGACCTGACAAAAGATATGCGTGAAGGCACAATGAAGTCGGGTCGACGTGAAACCTCCTCGGGCGACCTTGACAAAGAAGGTCGCGACGTAGCGGGAGACGTGCCGGAACCGCCGCCATCAGCGAGCGGAGCTGATTGATCCACACCCGCTGAGGCGACAGGGGAGCGATCAGAATGATTCGACAACTGCAGGTTCGAATTTTGGCGAGAACCTGAGGAAGAATCGGAACCGGCGGGAAGGCGTAGCCGACTAGACCGTTCCAATCGAGTGACAGAGCGTCCACGGCAAAAGCCAGAGGATCTGGACACGGGGACACGAAAGTGTCCACCTGATGGTTCCAACGAGTCGCAAAGAGATCGATGTGGGGACGTCCCCAGAGATCGCAAAGCGACTGGAACACTGCCCTGTGAAGCATCCACTCGGTGGAAATAACCCTGCCCTGTCGGGACAGGGAGTCGGCTAGGACGTTCAGACGACCGGGAATGTGACGAACAACCACTCCGGCGTGAACATCTTGAGCGAGCAGTAAAAGATCCCGAGCTAACTCGTACATCGGAAGCAAGTGCGTGCCGCCCTGGTTCCGAATGTAAGCAACCACTGTCGAATTGTCGGATAGTAGAAGGACCTGGCGATTCGACAGGTGAGGGATCCACTGCCTGAAACTCAGAAGAAGAGCAAGAAGCTCCTTCTGGTTGATGTGAAGAGCTGCTTGATCCTGGTCCCACATCCCGTGTAGGGAAAGACCGAGAGGATCCAACGTCGCACCCCATCTGAGATCGCTGGCATCTGCCGTCAGAACGCGATCGGACGTGGGTAAGTCCAGCGGAACACCCTGCGTAATCCACTGAACATCTGTCCAGGGAAGAAGGTGAGGATACAGAGAGTCCGGAAACGGAAGCACCTGATCCAGAGAAGCTACATTCGGTCTCCAACGACTGAGCAGAAAGTGTTGGAGAGGTCTGACACGCAGCCGACCTAGAGGAATGAGATCCGTCACCGAACCGCAGAGATCGATCAGCCGGAGAAAACTCCGAGCGGTCGCGGACCTGGACTGGGACAGAGTCAGAGCAAAAGCTGAGAGAATCACAGCCTTGGCCTGGGGAACAGCCACCAAATTGAATTTGGTTTGGAAAGACATCCCCAGATGACAAAACGACTGAGAAGGGACCAGGTCCGACTTCTCCTCGTTGACTCTGAATCCTAGCGACGTGAGCAAGCTCAACAGAGTGGCGACATCCGATTCCAGTAAGGCAGCATTGGAATGCCTCTGGAGGATATCGTCCAGATATGCCGAAGTAGTCACCCTGGACTGTGTGCGATGGAACGCTATCACATGCGACATCAGTCTGGTGAACGCCCAAGGAGCCAGGTTGAGGCCGAAAGGCATGGCCTTGAACTGGTAAACTCGCCCCAGAAAAGCGAACCTGATATACTTCCGTGACGCCCGATGCATCGGAACGTGGAAGTAAGCGTCTCGCAGGTCGATGCTGGCTGCGAAATCTCCCTGGAGAATTGATTGGCGGACCGACCTGAAAGTCTCCATGCTGAACTTGGGAGCAATGATAGACTGGTTCAGGATGCTCAGATCGATAACCGGTCGGAGTCGGCCGTCCTTCTTCGGCACCAAGAACAGGCGGGAATAGAAACCCACTGACTGAACGTTCTTGACGACCTCGATCGCCCCCTTTGCCAGGAGATTGGCAATCTCCGTGGACAAAAGTTCCCGACGTAAAACGTCTGAAGGAACTGTGGTTGGAAGAGGCACCCTTGACAGAGTGGGGTGCCGTCGGAAGGATATGCGCAGCCCGGACCGAACAACATCTAACACCCATGGATCGGATGTGATGGTGGTCCAATGGTCTGCGAACTCTGCTATCCTTCCTCCAACCTGGGACGAGTCGAGGTGAGGACCTTCATTTCGAGCCTCGACGAGGCCCGCGAGAGGAGAAACCATCTCCTCTGCTAAATGAAGAATCCTGAGACTTCCCTCGATTCTGCCGACCCCTACCTTTACCCCGTGAGTAAGAAATAGAGGCGGCGGCAGAAGGACCAGCCTTTTGCTTCACAGAGGAAGCAGAAGGGTACTTGTTAGGCTTGGAACGGCCCTTGCCTCCCCGAGAAGGCTGATCAAGCTGACGAAACAGCAGCTGATCTTTGGAATGACGTAGGACGTCATCCCGGACCGTCGACACGGAACCATGGAAAAGTTGCGGACCTGCCAAAGAAGCAGATCGAAGAGTAGCACGCTGCTCCTCGGGAAGGGATCGTCCTGTGTCCAGCACAGCGTCCCTTCGAACTAATTCCAAATTGGCTGTGTTACAGGCATGGGTGTGAGTAAGGTGCATAAGCGCCTTGGACAGCACACGCAAAGGAGCCTGTACCTCGTCAAACTTATCTGGAGGCAGATAAGCAGCCAAAGCTGAGACGACGTGATCTGAGAGAGAAAGCATGCCAAGCATCTCTCTAGATAAGCCCAACGTGGACTCCAGAGTCGTCATTGGAATGACGGCAGACTTGGGCTTGGGAAGTGGAGTCCTGATCCAGAACCGTCAAAGTCTGGCAGACTGACGGATTGGCGGAATCGTAGGAACGATAACGCACAGGAGGCAAAAAGGTGTCAACCCTGGTGAAGAACGAAGTCTTCAAAGCCTTGGAATTCAGCTTGGCATCCAATGCTGAAAAAGCCTCAACCACCTGTACCGACTGGCATGGTCGAAGGCGCCCAGAAGCAGGTTGCTCCATAGGCTGTTGGCGCGCGACCGATGATCGCGGCCAGGCTGACACTGTCGGCTGGTTAGCAGGTTTGAGCTCAGGCAGAAACCCAAACACAAAGTCAAGAGCCGCCCCCAAGTCCGAAGACTGCTGGCCCTCGACCTCAAGCATGTCGGACTCCTCCCCAGAGTCGGAAGACACATAGCCCATCGTGGGCAAACCAGCCGACGCCTCCCATGGTGTCGGGACACCAGAGGAATCGGAAACCGGCCTGTTTCCAATCCCGGGAGGCGGCGCCATAGGAGGCGCCTGGAAACCACCCATAGCCTCGCTGGAAGCAACAGGAAGGCTCTTAGAGAGAACCTGAGTGAGTAAGGAGAGGGCCTCCCTAAGCTCACTGCCTGTACCGACCGGTTCGACAGGGGAGCGAACCGGCAAAGTGGCTTCACCTCTGACCCTCTTAATCAGCGAAGGGTCACGATCCTCCAAAACACCCGACGCGGGACGACGGCGGCAGCCAAAACATCTGAAGGCAGACATGTATAGGGGTACGATGCACCCCGAGGATCAATATTGCGAGAACTCATGAGAGTCACCGCGGACCTCTGCGGGGCAGAAGGTCCAGGCTGCACAAAAAGCGTTGGTCCCCCAAAACTGGTCGTGTGACCAGAGTGAGTGGACGGAAACGCCACGGAGTTCATAGTGTTTCCACTACGAACATCCGAATCCAAAGACACAACTGTGGTACTCGACGGCGACGAGACCACAGCGATGGGCTCTGCCAGCAGCCCCTTCCGACTTCGCCGAGTTGAAGTCAGGGAAGGCTGGGGCCGATATCCCACGTCTACAGTATCGGACAGTTCTGCAGTCCCCTGCAGCGAAAAGCCGAGGCCGGCTGAAACAGACAACGAAGCAGACGGACCAGCAGCAGTAGTAGATACGTCGAGAGTCGTTGAGGCTGGTGAAATAGTGGAGAGAGCACACCGGCTCGGCTCCGAAGGAGGAGTCACAACCCTAGTGACAGCCTCAGATGTCGACTGGAGGGGGACCGTAGTCCCGGAACCAGGCATCTCAACACCAGAACACTCAACGGCTCCCGCAGTATCCACCACAGGAAAAGACTGCACATCCGCCACGGAGGAGGAATAACTCTCACCAGACAAAGTCGGCTCGGGAGGCCCCGAACGACCACGTTCTCCTTTCCCGCGGGAGTGGGAGGCACGGCCACGAGAACGAACGACACGATTTACAGACGCCCAAAAGGTGGAAGACCATGTTCCACAGACACCACACGGCCGCTCGGCCGAACACCCATTACAGGAGGAACACGACGAATGTACATCGTCCACATGCTTAGGCAGCAGACACTGCCCACAAGGAATTGTCCTAGGCATGAAAGAGGTGAGAGGAGCAGAGAAGGTGAGATCAGAAAACAGAACACCCCCAAAGAGAGAAAGGTGACAGAAACAAAGACCCCAGACGGTCGACCGGGAACCACCCAACAGGAAGACTACTCTCAACAGAAAGAAGGAACACTGTAGGAGTGGTACCCCGCTGACACCTAACTCTAACACAATTAGAAAATTTTGCAAAAAAAGCATTAACAATAATTGTGAAATAATCTAAGTCCGAACCGCGTGGCCCGCGAAATTCGCGCGCGACTCGAGAGAGAGCAAATAAATATACATTATGGACATATAATAGAAAAAAGAGAATATAAAACACTGTTCCTGAGAATACAAAGGATACACTGTGGTATAATGAATCAGGAATCATCAAACATCGAGCTGGTGGAACACTGATAAGCGTGCAAAAACATCTCGACACGAAGCGGATTTTAAAAAGAATGAGTCTTTAGAGACGGTATATGCGCACTGGCAACGGAAGTCGTGGAGTTGTACTTGGGAGAGAGCGTCCCGTACTGGGTCTGTGCCGGTTGCACTCGACCCAGTTTTGGCTTATTTTTATTGGTGCTTTTGCACCACTTTTCTTTCCCAACTTGCTTGGGAAAGACAAAAATAGAGAGTATTTTATCCGAGTTAGGGACTTCCACTGTAGTGCAAGCCGGTAGTAAACAATTGTGAGTAGGTTGATAAGAAAGTGCCGGATGAAGTCCACGGCAGCTTTATGTTGTTCCGAAAGGGATAGCTCCAAGTCATCTGTATCCCTTTCACCATCCGGTCGGACCTCATGATGTTCCCGGTTGTCCGCCCCCGATGCTTCGGCGGAGCGTACCGACCCAGCGCCGTCGAATAATTCCCAATCCGACACCGTTTCTGTCGGTTGCTGCGATAAGTTGTGCTATTTGCACAAGCACGTCCGACATCGAGGCCTGCGGAGGCGCAGTCTTTCGCTGCTTCGCCGAGGGCAGCTCCGCATCTGGTGACTCCCGCATACTCTTCCTATGCGAACGTCCGGAGTCCACCGGCCTCGTGTCCCTGGCTACCGGATGGCGTGACCTGGTCGCCGAAGAATCCCTGATCGGCGAAGCTGGTAAAATATCGGCGGTCACGTAGCCAAGGTGCGGTCGTGTGTGCTGATGAGAGGAAGAAGCCTGAGCAGTCTCCGCGGACTGCCTATACAACGGAGCGTCCCGAGCGACGGACGTGTGCTCCGCTTGCGACACATGGTCCCAGATGTTGTTGTACGAGAGAGGGGCCTCTCTCGCTCGTGGCCCGGCTGGACCTGGACGAGCTAGGAACCAGACTCGAAGGCTTCCTCCGATCTCTCCTACTATCCGCCGTCACTGGGTGTGCACGTTGAATGTTTATAGTGCTCGCATCACCCAACAGTTCCTCCTGGACCGCATCGGACGAACCCGGCTGCCGAACCATTCGGTGAATGGACGCTACACTGGGCGAGCTAGCGGACGACATTTGTTTTATCTCCATGAGCACTTTTGCCGCTAGCTCTGTATTCATTTGTGATGACGGAAGCGCACTTGCGGAAGATAACACGGAAACATCACCCTGTTCTTGTTCCTCTGAAATAGAAACTGATAGAGTAGAGTGACCCTGCGGAGAAAGAGCCGGCATAGCCCTTTCTCCACTAACAACATATCGTGACACACGTTTCCAATATTTGTCATCCCAATATTGACATATAGAACAGGGATTAGTGCGAGAACACTGACTACAATTAATACAATGATCATGAAAGTCAGAGGAAGATTTCTTCCTATTACAATTTGAACAATATCCATTCATTGTGAAAAGTCAACAGCAAGTCCTAGTTACTCGCACA
Organism: Pictodentalium vernedei; assembly: GCA_031216915.1. NCBI lineage: Eukaryota > Metazoa > Mollusca > Scaphopoda > Dentaliida > Dentaliidae > Pictodentalium > Pictodentalium vernedei. The sequence goes on along the minus strand of CM062290.1, from coordinate 67,081,954 downwards.
AACCCCTAACACCAAGATACATAATAACATGATCTATTAATAATGAAAAAACAATTGAAAATCAAAATAATTTTTGAAAAGTTAAAAAATTTATAGTAATTTATATATTTTTTATACTTACCAATGACCCAGACTTAGCTGGTGCTAACTCTAACAAAACCACGGCCAAACACAAATTTTGCCCCCCAATCCCCAAAATTTGCATCCAAAACAAAAAGAAATCATGTCCTAAAGGACCTCCATACTACGCCTCTACTGCGCATGCGCAGTGACGCAGACGTCCCGAATGTGGCGCCAATTATCATTCTTACTGGCAGTGCCTGGTCAGCGCTATGTACTCAGCGGGGAGGCAAGAGTTCCCAACTCCAGGGAGGGCCATCCCCGACTGGGTCATTGGTAAGTATAAAAAATATATAAATTACTATAAATTTTTTAACATTTTTATACTGTACCAATGACCCAGACTTAGCTGAATAGTAAACAGGCTGGAGGGCCTAGGACATAGAGGAAAATACAATAAGCTCAACTATATAGTAAAGAGGTAACCCCTTAAGGAGAAAAGGAGTATTAGGCTTTACATGTATCTTTCTTATTTAATATTAAATTAGAAAGATACACTACCCTTAATAATTGAGCACAATAACATTCATGTTCTCTATTAACATCCAGTATATCCCTTATACTAATTATTTTTAAAGTAAGCCAATAAATAAAGTAGTTCAGAGAATTGAGACTTTTTATAGTCATTTAAAAGTGTCCGAGTATTGTATATTAAAGCCCGTTTGACACTTGACATATACAAATGCTTCACACGGAGCTACACTTTAAAAATAAGACATGAATGAATTTTAACATTAATATTACACTGTAAAACCATCCCGGAAGCGACTCAGAAATACTGACTTGGAGGAGGCATTCCCTTGCTTTTCACTATAAAGCAGGTGACCTAAGGGAACACCCCCCCCCCCTTCCCCTTGCCCTGGGTCAAATAGCCCAGAGCGAAGAGGGCAGCCGGACGGAGTCACTGCCGGAACAAAAAGCCTGCATAACTATAGTTGCAACTGTTTAGTGGACGACATTCTGAGCAACAGATAACGGACCTAAACAATGCAGGTCTCCGGAAATGGACTCAATATTTCTGAGATAAAAATTCGTAAATGTGGATGGCTGAGACCAATAAGCAGCCTTCATTAAATCTGTAATAGCAACACTATTAGCATAAGCCCAGGAAGTAGAAAGAGCTCTTACTTCATGAGTGGAAATCTTAAGCACAGACTGCTGAGAAGAAGATAAACTCTCATAAGCAGTACGGATAGTTAATTGAATCCATCTAGCAATAGAATGGACCGAAATGTCCTTTCTATTAGGCATCAAAGACAGAAAGAAACGTTTCCGTCCCTTTCTGATAAACTGAGATCTCTGTTTATAGATACGTAACGCTCTAACAGGACAGGGTAAAGGCCTATGCCCGTCTGAAGACGGAAGAGCCTTAATAACAATAGGTTCCGGATATTTATTAGGAGCCTGATTCTTAGCTAAAAAACCCACATTAGTAGTGAAGGTGATAGTGTTCCCGACACTACGATAGTGAGAATCATCCACCGACAGTGCATGAAACTCACTGACTCTTCTAGCAGAAGAGAAAGCTAAGAGAAAAGCTGCAGTTTGATTTCGTCAAACAAGTATACTAGAAAGTTTGCAATGTCTGGTATAGAGGGATCGAATATATCTACAGAATGATCCCTACACCAACGACGAAAAACCTTCCACTTAGCCGCATAGTTTAGCGAAGAGGAGGTCCTCCTACAGTTAGAAATCGCGTCCACTGCTCGTCCTGTAAAGTGTTTGCCATGCAAGAAGGACCGCACAACGGAAAAACGTGAAGGTTGAGACCTTGCGGGTTGTGATGGAGTTGGCGCGATTTCCCCTGCGAAAGAAGATCCTCCCGTGAAGGAAGCTTTCGCGGTAGGTCCCACAACAGACACCTGAGTAGATTTATCCACGGTCTCTGGGGCGACAGAGATGCTACCAACAGAATCTTGCATTGAGATTGTTTTATCTTTAGCAATACTTGTTGAATTAACGGCGCTGGAGGATACGCATATCCTATCATTCCGTCCCAAGGGATCGACAGAGCGTCTACTGCAAATGCTCTTGGATCCGGACACGGAGACACATACGTCTGCAACTGATTGTTGAGATGTGTCGCAAATAAGTCTATCATTGGCCGTTCCCATTGGTGGCAAATCTGATTGAATACGTGTTTGTTGAGAGTCCATTCCGACGGCAACAAGCGACCCTTTCGTGAAAGGGAGTCTGCTAGCACATTCAGACGACCCGGTATATGACGGACCGAAAGAAGAACGTGATGTTCTAGCGCAAACAGAAGGATTCTTTCCGTTAGATTGAACAACGGAACTGAATGAGTGCCTCCCTGATTCCGTATATACGCCACTACTGTCATATTGTCGGATAGGATTTGGACATGAGCATTGTGAATAATGTCCATCCAGTGACGTAACGCAAGCCAAATTGACATCATTTCCTTGATGTTTATGTGCTTGCACAGGAATTGCGGATCCCAAAGACCCTGGCATCTCGAATCCGTTGGGATTAATGATGCACCCCAACCTGTTTGACTGGCATCCGTCATAATGGTAAAACTCGGATTCGGCAACTGCAGCGGAACTCCCTGAGTTAACCACTGAATGTTTGCCCAAGTCTGAATCTCTTGTTTCACTTGATCTGACAAGAGAACGTCTACGTCGAGCGAATGAATTTTCACACTCCAATTCTGAGTCAAGAAAATTTGAAGAGGACGTGTGCGTAACCGCCCCATCGGAATGAGATCCGCAGCGGCTCCGCACAGACCTATCAGTCTCATGAACTCCCTCGCTGTGACTTTGTCTGCATGAAGACAATAGTGAGCATAACAACTGACTAATTTCGCTCTGGTTAACGGCAGACGAACGAGATTGTTGTGCATCTCGAAGCTCATTCCTAGATGAGTGAATGACTTGGACGGCACCAGATCCGACTTCTCTTCATTTATAACAAAACCGAGACGTCGGAGCAATAGAAGCAGATTCTGCACATCGTTCTGAAGCGTTAACTCGTTGCCGTACCTATGAAGAATGTCGTCCAGGTAGGCCGACGTTACCGCAGACGAATGAGCTCGGAAATACATAATTACCGAGTTCATTACCCGAGTGAAAGCCCAGGGTGCTAGATTCAATCCGAAGCACATCGCCCGGAATTGATACACCACTCCTAGGACTGCGAAGCGTAGGTACTTTCGGAATGTCAGATGTACCATGACGTGAAAGTACGCATCTTTGAGATCTATGCTTGTTGCATAATCGTTCACCCGAATACTCGCTCTGACCGACCGAATCGTCTCCATATAAAACTTCAGAGCGACGATCAGCTTGTTTATCCAGCTCAAATCTATGACTGGACGGAATGAGCCGTCTGGTTTCGGAACCAGAAACAGATGGCTGTAGAATCCCGGAGATTCCTGGTTTTCTACGACCTCTACCGCGTGCTTCATTAAAAGAGACTGCACCTCTGATAACAGAGCGTCTCTTTTCTGCGGATTTGACGGAAGATGAGTCCACTTTGGACTTCGAATTAATGGAGGCTTTCGTTTGAAGGATATCTTTAGACCTTCCGAAGTCACTCCTCTCACCCAAGGGTCGTCCGTAATCGACGCCCATTCTTGTGAAAAGCTCGACAACCTTCCGCCAACCGGTACGCGATAGAGGTTTAAGCCATCACCTCCTGGACCTGCGAGGCCTGCGGTAGGAGAAACCACGTCCTCCACGACCCGCACCTCGCCCCGTCGACCTCGGGGCGTCTGACCGATTGTCCCGGCCCGAAGGACGTCCCGAACGAGAGTCGCTACCCTGACGGTCTCTCGAATAAGACCAAGAGGACGCACCGGAACCTCTCTTGGGCGCATTAGACCCAGAAGTGCCTGTCTTATTCTTGTCTGCTGTATCCGACTTCTTAGAAGCAGATTTGAACAACAGAGAATCCGAAGCTTTCTTTGTAATTTTATCATAAATAGCAGAAAGCTTGCCGTCAAAGAGAAGTTCTCCGGAGACCGAAGCGACTCTAAGAGAGTTCTTCACCTTAGTATCCACGAGTGTGGATGTAGCTAGGGCTGCGTCACGTCTAACCAACTCCAGATTTGCCACTGAAAGGGCGGAGTTACACATGGAATAAGCTACTGCCCTTGAAAGAAGTCTTAAAGAGGATTGTATATCCTGAAACTCTTTCCCTTGAAGGCGCAGTGATAACGCCTTAGTAAGGTGATCTGCGTAAGATAAGGCATCTAAATTGGCTCTCTTAGACGCAATAGCTGTTTCCAACACCGCAGTTGGAATAGAAGCCGACGACGGTAATGATAGCTCTAAGTCTTCCGCCTCGTCGTCCATACGCAGAGGAACTCTCGGGATACCCTGTCTTGCCGTATCGAATTTATTCCTTGCATTAATGAAAGGCAGGTTGAGAGTATTAGCGGACAAGAAACCTGCTTTCCCCGTCTTGGAAGCAAGTTTAAATATAGCGTCGTTCAATAATTCAAATGTTCTTACAACATTATTGGACTGCGACGGAAACTCGGGAGCGATGTCCCTGAACCGCTCAAAAAATTCAGAGTCCAATGACGCTATAATCCTCTTGTCCGGAACCGCAGCAGTCTGGCCCGACGGAACAACTTGAGGGAGAAAGTGCCGGATGAAGTCCACGGCAGCTTTATGTTGTTCCGAAAGGGATAGCTCCAAATCATCCGTATCCCTTTCACCATCCGGTCGTCCGCCCCCGATGCTTCGGCGGAGCGTACCGACCCAGCGCCGTCGGATAATTCTCGATCCGACACCGTTTCTGTCGGCTGCTGGGATGCTGCGATAAGCTGTGCTATCTGCACAAGAATGTCCGGCGTCGAGACCTGCGGAGGCGCAGTCTTTCGCTGCTTCGCCAAGGGCAGCTCCGCATCAGATGGCTCCCGCATACTTTTCCTATGCGAACGTCCGGAGTCCATCGGTCTCGAATCCCTGGCTGCCGGATGGTGTGACCTGGTCGCCGAAGAATCCTTGATCGGCGAAGCTGGTAATATATCGGCGGTCACGCAGCCAAGGTGCGGTCGTGTGCGCTGACAAGAAGAGGAAGCCTTAGCAGTCTCCGCGGACTGCCTATACAACGGAGCGTCCCGAGCGACGGACGTATGCTCCGCGTGCGACACATTTTGTACCACAACATCTGGTCCCAGATGTTGTTGTACGAGAGAGGGGCCTCTCTCGCTCGCGGCCCGGCTGGACCTGGACGAGCTAGGAACCGGACTCAAAGGCTTCCTCTGTTCTCGCTTACTATCCGCCGTCACTGGGTGTGCATCTATTATGTTTATAGTGCTCGCATCACCCAAAATTTCCTCCTGGACCGCATCGGACGAACCCGGCTGCCGAACCATTCAGTGAATGGACGCTACACCGGGCGACATTTGTCTAATCTCCATGAGCACTTTTGCCGCTAGCTCTGAATTCATTTGTGACGACGGACGCACACTTGTAGAAGATAACATGGAAACATCACCCTGTTCTTGTTCCTCTGAAATAGAAACTGAGAGAGTAGAGTGACCTTGCGGAGAAAGAGCCGGCATAGCCCTTTCTCCCGAAACAACATATCGTGACACACGTTTCCAATGTTTCTCATCCCAATATTCACATATAGGACAGGGATTAATGCGAGAACACTGACTACAATTAATACAATGATCATGAAAGTCAGAGGAAGATTTCTTCCTATTACAATTAGAACAATGTCCCTTCATTGTGAAAGGACAACAACAAGTCCTAGTTACTCGCACAAACCCCTGACACAAAGATACATAATAACATGATCCATAAATAAATGAAAAAACAATTGCAAATCAAAATAATTTTGAAAAAATATTTTTTCAGCGAAGCCCAAGTTGCTGAAAAGTAACGTTGAGCCCCGATGGATCCGATGGCAAAGTGTGGTCAAAAATTTTAAATTTATATTAAATAATTAATGTGACACTTACGGATAATATAAATGTATCTTATAGTGAGATAAACTACAGCAAAGGCAAACAGCCCCCCTCAAAAAAAGGCTGTTGCCAATGTAAACAAACAGTGTAAAACACCAGAAAACATGACTCCAGGCACTGAAAAAATTTGCCCGGAATCAGTCATCGAAATTACACTCTATCTGATGCAAAACAGAGACTCCCAGGGGAGAATCTGCAGAACATCAGATGGAAGATGCAGAACACAACGTTATACACCCATGGGTGAAAACGTAACTATGGGGAAAATAACAGAAAACATTCTGTAACCAAGCAACTCTCCCAGGAAATTTTAGAAATGAACTTTCTCAAAAATATGCCAAAAGCATGGGAGAATTGCAAGGGGGGACTTTAGAAGGCTAGGGGAGAGGAAACACTGAATAAGCAGTGCAACATTTAGCAAGAATGACAACAAGAGGCCCATGCCTCGAAAATAGGCAACTTAACATAATTTCATCAAAAAATTTTAAGTACAGCCCTGATTATTTTTTGTCACTTCTTTTTCCTCTCCTCCTTCTATCCTCCTTAGAATCACATTTTCTCCAAAAATTACGTGTCTGGCATCCTTTAAACTGAGATTTACAAGCACAAAGATCAGTGAGATGTTGACTGATGAAGGGCCAAACAGAGAATGATAATTGGCGCCAATTTCAGGACGTCTGCGTCACTGCGCAGTAGAGGCGTAGTATGGAGGTCCTTTAGGACATGATTTCTTTTTGTTTTGGATGCAAATTTTGGGGATTGGGGGGCAAAATTTGTGTTTGGCCCTGGTTTTGTTAGAGTTAGCACCAGCTAAGTCTGGGTCATTGGTACAGTATAAAAATATATTTTTTCAGCGAAGCCCAAGTTTCTGAAAAGTAACGTTGAGCCCCAATGGATCCGAAGGCTAAGTGTGGTCAAAAATTTTAAAATTATATTAAATAATTAATGCAACACTTACGGATAATAATAATGTATCTTATAGTGAGATAAACTACTCCAAAGGCAAACAGCCCCCCTCAAAGGGACTGTTGCCAATGTAAACAAACAGTGTAAAAACACCAGAAAACATGACTCCAGGCACTGACAAAACTGGCCCGAAATCAGTCATCAAAATTACACTCTATCTGATGCAAGACAGAGACTCCCAGGGGAGAATCTGCAGAACATCAGATGGAAGATGCAGAACACAACGTTTATACACCCATGGGTGAAAACGTAACTATGGGGAAAATAACAGAATACATTCTGTAACCAAGCTAACTCTCCCAAGAGAATTTAGAAATGATCTTTCTCAAAAATATGCCAAAAGCATGGGAGAATAGCAAGGGGGGACTTAGAAGACCAGGGGAGAGGAAACACTGAATAAGCAGTGCAACTTTATAGCAAGAATGACAACAAGAGGCCCAAGCCTCGAAAATAGGCAACTTAACATAATTTCATAAAAATTTTTAAGTACAGCCCTGATTATTTTTTGTCACTCCTTTTTCCTCTCCTCCTTGTATATCCTCCTTAGAATCACCATTTCTCCAATAATTACGTGTCTGGCATCCTTTAAACTGAGATTTACAAGCACAAAGATCAGCGAGATGTTGACTGATGAAGGGCCAAACAGAGAATGATAATTGGCGCCAATTTCGGAACATCCTTGACACTGTGCATGTGCAGTAAGGGCAAAGTATGGAGGTCCTTTAGGATATGATTTCTTTTGGTTTTAGATGCAAATTTTGGGGATCGGGGGGCAAAATTTGTGTTTGGCCCTGGATTTTTTAGAGTTAGCACCAGCTAAGTCTGGGTCATTGGTACAGTATAAAAATATAGCCTATTTTTGTATATTGAAAGGGCCATAACTCCTATAAATGAAAGTGTCACTGTAGCTCAACTTGTGTAAGACATGTACATGTATAGTATGTGACACAGCGATGACACATATCTAGGTAGTGACCGGATAACAAAGGTACATGTAAAGTATTGTAATGGTCTGTACATAAATACTCACCGTAGCCTGTAACAAATGTATAGGGAAAGTATTGTAAAGGTGGGTGACAGTTAGATGCTAAACTAGAAAAGAAATCTTCATGGGGTTAATGTTACAATGGGGATCCTTGAATGGTGCACCATAAGCCAAATGTTAGCAATTGTTTTGGCCTGTTTGATTCAAACTTTTCTAAGGTTGATTCATACTAATTAACAAATATTTGTCCAGTCCTTCTTAAAATATAGGTATTTGAATTTTTTATCTTCAGCTCATAGGGTTTCCATGGGTGAGATTGTATTTTTCTCATTGTAAGGCCATGAATGTTTACCCTCCCCAAACAACACCAAATATTAACACAGGAACTTGGCTTCAACAAATTTGAATATACACATCCTAGGGATGCTGAATTCAAGAAACATTAGTTTGTCTGGTGTTTTTGGAGAAGATTTTTAATTATCTCCCTTTTGAGTCCCTGAATGGGTCTGACTGAACCCAAAAATAAACAGGTTCTGTACAAAAAATGTAATGCACAGAATTCCCGTAAATATGACTGCCAACAGGCATTTTTAATTTTTGGCCGAGCCCCAAAGCACTCGTTACCATCCCATGATGATAACAAACGTAGTCCTAGAAGTTCTGTACAAAAAACTGACTGCACCTAATTTCAGTATAAAATGGCCGTTGGCAGCCATCTTGAATTTTGGACTGCACCCAAAAACACTTGTTCCTGTCCAAAGGTGATAACAAAGGTACCCAAGAAGTTTCGTGAAGATCAGTTCATAAATACAGCCTCTAGCTAGAGCCATATTGACATGTGCACTTAATGTGTATAAGTAGGACTGAATAAATCAAAGTTCATCTAATTTGCATAATTTCTGCACGAAAAAAACCTGTTTTATATGTGATGTATTCCATGTTACTAAACATTCATTCAAAAATTTATTCAATTCAGAAACTTCATACAGAAGTTCTGTACATAAAACTGATTGTACCTAATTTTGGTACAAAATGGCCAGGGCAACCAGCTTGAATTTTGGACCACACCCAAAAACACTCATTCTTGTCCCAAGGTGATATCAAAGGTACCCAAGAAGTTTCGTGAAGATCGGTTCATAAAAACAGCCTCTAGCCCCAGCCATATTGACATGTGCACTTACCATGTGTAAGTAGCACTGAATAAATCAAAGTCCATCTAATTTGCATAATTTCTGCACGAGAAAAAAACCCGTATTATATCTGATGTATTCCATGTTACTAAACATTCAATCAAAAATTTATTCAAATCAGAACCTTCATATAGCGGTTCGGTACAAAAAACTTATTGTACCTAATTTCAGTACAAAATGGCCACCGGCAGCCATCTTGAATTTTGGACCATACCCAAAAACACTTGTTCTCGTCCCAAGGTGATAACAAAGGCACCCAAGAAGTTTCTTGAAGATCGGTTCATAAATACAGACCCTAGCCCGAGCTGTATTGACATGTGCACTTACTATGTATAAGTAGCACTGAATAAATCAAAGTCCATCTAATTTGCATAATTTCTGCACGAGAAAAAAACCTGTATTATATGTGATGTATTTCAAGTTACTAAACATTCAATCAAAAATTTATTCAAATCAGAACCTTCATATAGCGGTTCGGTACAAAAAACTGATTGTACTTAAATTCAGAACAAAATGGCCACCGGCAGCCATCTTGAATTTTGGACCATACCCAAAAACACTCGTTCTTGTCCCAAGGTGATAACAAAGGCACCCAAGAAGTTTCTTGAACATCGGTTCATAAATACAGCCCCTAGCCCGAGCTGTATTGACATGTGCACTTACTGTGTATAAGTGGCACTGAATAAATCAAAGTCCCCAAAAAACCTGTATTATATGTGATGTATTTCATGTTACTAAACATTCAAACAAAAATTTATTCAAATCAGAATTTTCATACAGAATTTCTGTACAAAAAAACTGATTGCACTAGTTTTGGTACAAAATGGCTGCTGGCAGCCATTTTGAATTTTGGACCACACCCTAAAACACTCATTCTCGTCCATGGTGATAACAAAGGTACTCAAAAAGTTTCGTAAATATCGGTTCATAAATATGGCCTCTAGCCCAAGCCATACTGAATTGTTGACGGACAGCCAGAAGTGCCATGGCATAACTTCAAATTTGACTGCGTCAAAGTTGAGCTAAAAATACTCCAATAGCAAAATGGCTGATGCTGCTTAAAGATCTCATGATAATGAAAATCTGTATCAAATTTCATCAAAATCTGAGCAGAAATGTTGAAGTTACAGCAAGAACAGACATCTGTGTGCAGATGGACAGACGTGCATACGGAAGCAGACGCACGGACAGGTGCAATCCAGTATACCCCCAAAAAAGTGGGGGCATAATTATGCACATCTGACTTTGTTTGGCAGTCTTTGTAATTCTTCTGGAGCACCATCCATCAAATTTGTTTTTATTAAAGAAGAAGAGGGATGTCATATCCTGTACACTCACATATGCCTGTGCTTGATGCAGTCAACCAAATGTCCAGAAAGCTCCTTGAAGCTGCATTTTTATTGTTAAAATCATAATAATCTCCTTACTTAAGGGCCAATTCTTACAACCAGAAAAATGCAAGTTTTGATAACAAATCCCTTTTTCAAATTCCTAAAATATACTTATAAAATGTTATTGATTTGCACAAAATTGAATAAGACCCCTTTAACCCTTTACCCAACGCAGACGATATCAAAATTTATTATTTTAATAATTATTTTTTAAAATTAAAAAATAAAATTCAACAAAACCATATCATGTGACCTCTCATTGGAACGAGTTTGATGAACTCGTTCCAATGAAGGGTTACATGATATGGTTTTGTTGAAATATTTTGAAAAATTTATTTCTTTCAACTGCTGAATTTGCAAATTATGCGGGTGGATGATTCTTTAGGTAAAGGGTTAAGGATGCTGTATATTAAATATCGAAAGATTCTGACTGGAAGTTCTTAAGAAAAATTCCCCCTGCCCCCGACCCTATTTTGGAAAGTGCCAACTCAGGATTTTTTCATTTCTCCATGTGGCACCCCACGACGCAACCAAGATTTGTTTGGGCCCAATTGATTGTACTGGTCCCAAGGATGCTGCACACCAAATAAAAATTCTTTGTTCCATGCAGTTTGAGAAATATGGACATTTAATTTTTTTTTCTATATTCAGCACCTGGGATTTCTAAAAGGGCTGGTAAAAAAATTTTCCAGACATAAATTAATTGCATGTTCCCAAATACTACTGCACAACAAATTCACCCATCAGTTTGGAAAATGCACAAAAATTTTGGGGATGGCCACAAGTATTATTCCTTCTAGCACAAGCCCAAATATTGCACAATAAACTTTCTTTGAACAAACTTGAATCTTGAAGATATAAGGAAACTGTATACCAAATTTCAGAACAATGTGACTGGTGGTCTGTGAGAAGATTTTTTAAGAAGTTTGGGTTTTTGGGGCACTGCCCTCAGCCCATTCGGCTTGGAAGGTTATCCCCAAAAGATAATTTATGCAAAGTTTGGATGGAGTTGGTCCCGTGGTTCCTCCGGAGAAGACTGATATTCAAAGTTAACCATCACTGGATGACAGATGTCATGTGATGGCAATAGCTCACAATGATTTTCAGTCAGGTGAGGAGTGATTCGCTGATGTTCTGCAATCGTATCTGACACTGGCCGGTTTTAAGCCATTGGTTGACCATCGGTAGAAGGGTTTGAACATTGGTTCATACTGATAGTTACATGGAACACCACAGGATCAAAGCTGTTTGTATTTATGTTTGATTCAAGATCTCATAAAGCAGTAACAAGCTTAATAAGTTGCCACAATGTTTGGCAGGAATCATGATTGGTCTAATCTCATTGATTGGTCTGATCTTCCCCTTGATAGCTGCTCAAGACACACAGGCCATGTGTTGTGTGATGACTCAACGACATCAACAGAAACAAGTTAACTTGTTTCCGCTGATGACGTATTTTTATTTTAATACACACAGTGACATGCTCTTAAAGGCAATGAACCAATCAACCTGACTGTAAAATTAACCCTATTCTATGCATTCTTGAACATACTACTCCTTTTGGTTGTGACTATCTGACATCAGCACTCACAATTGGTTATCCTAAATCCTTATCAGTAAATCACTACAGGTGGGCTTAAAATGCATATTAATGAGAAGATTAGGCCCTACAATCTGCACAAAAGCTGATCTATACACTAATTCTTACAACCATAAATCGACTAAGTTTAGGTGAAATTAGGGATAAAAAATGCCGCTCAGGATCACCGATCCAATGTCGAGTTGTGACAACAGTTCCTCGCACCAAGGCCAACACACCTATGAAGTTTCATGACTCTAGGTTGAACCACTATCAAGTTCTCATCCGGAAACCAATTGTTGCGATATACTATGTTCAAGGTCACTGTGACCTTGACCTTTGACCTGGTGAGTCCAACATCAATAGGGTTCTTCCTCGCACCAGGGCCAACACGCCTGTAAAGTTTCATGACTCTAGGTTGAACCACTATCAAGTTATCATCCGGAAACCAATTGTTGCGATATACTATGTTCAAGGTCACTGTGACCTTGACCTTTGACCTGGTGAGTCCAAGATCAATAGGGTTCTTCCTCGCACCAAGGCCAACACACCTACGAAGTTTCATGACTCTAGGTTGAACCACTATCAAGTTATCATCCGGAAACCAATTGTTGCGATATACTATGTTAAAGGTCACTGTGACCTTGACCTTTGATCTGGTGAGTCCAAGATCAATAGAGTTCTTCCTCGCACCAAGGCCAACCCACCTATGAAGTTTCATGAATGTAGGTTGAACTACTATCAAGTTATCATCCGGAAAGGAATTGTTGTGATTTACTATGTTCAAGGTCACTGTGACCTTGACCTTCGACGTAGCATGTCCAAAATCAATAGGGTTCTTCCTCCCACCAAGACCAACCTACGTATGAAGTTTAATGAATGTGAGTTGAACCACTATCAAGTTATCATCCGGAAACCAATTGTTTACGCCCGCCCGCCCGCCATTCACCAAACTATAAGTCGAGTTTGACTTTGTCACAACTCGACTAAAAAGTCACAGTATTAGGGTTGGATACTGTTATGATAGCCCCTATAACCTCCATATGCAATATTAAAGCCCTGTGCCCACTGAAGTTGAAGATGACCCATACACTAATTCCTACAATGATGCTGACAGAGCAGCCACATAACCTCACTACTTTGTTTGAAGTAGGCAAGCCAGAAAAGTTAAAAAATTTATAGTAATTTATATATTTTTTATACTTACCAATGACCCAGACATAGCTGGTGCTAACTCTTAAAATATAGGGCCAAACACAAATTTTGCCCCCCAATCCCCAAAATTTGCATCTAAAACTAAAGAAAACATGTCCTGAAAGGCCCTCCACACTTCGCCCCTACTGCGCATGCGCAGTGTCAAGAACGTTCCGAAATTGGCGCCATTTATCATTCTAATAACCAGTGCCTGGTAAGCGCTATGTACTCAGCGGGGAGGCAAGAGTTCCCAACTCCTGGGAGGGCCATCCCCGTCTGGGTCATTGGTAAGTATAAAAAATATATAAATTACTATAAATTTTTTAACATTTTTATACTGTACCAATGACCCAGACATAGCTGAATAGTAAAAAGGCTGGAGGGCCAAGGACATAGAGCAAAATGGAATACGCTCAATAAAATAAAATAGAGTCATCCCCTGTAGGGGAAAGAAATAATAGGCCTTACATGTATCTTTCTTATTTATGATAAATTAGAAAGATACAACACCTTCCAAAAATTGAGCTTTATACATCCATGTACTCTATTAATATCCAATAATCCTTATACTAATAATTTTTAAAGTAAGCCAATAATAAAGTAAGTCTAGAGAATAGAGACTCTTATACTCCTAAAAGTGTGTGAGAATTGCATAATCATGTCCGTTGACATATGCAATATTCAAAAGCTATACTTTAAAAACTAAGACTTGAATGAATTTTATAAACTTAAACTTCTCACTAAACAACCATCCCAATAACAGCTCAGAATTACTAACTCCGGAGGAGGTATCCCCTTGTTTTCATAGTAAAAAACAAGTGACCCAAGGGAACACCCTCCCCCCCCCCCCCCCTTTTTCTTGCCCTGGGTCAAATAGCCCAGAGCGAAGAGGGCAGCCGAACGGAGACACTGCCGAAACAGACAGCCTACCTAGCTATAGTAGCAACTGTTAAGTGAATGACATTCTGAGCAGTAGAGAATAGACCTAACAATAGAGGCCTCCAGAAATGGACTCGATATTTCTGAGATAAAATTCATGAATGGATGGCTGAGCGCAATGAGCAGCCTTCAAAAATCTATAATAGCAACACTATTAATGTAAGCCCAAGAAGTAGAAGAACTCTTACTTCATGAGCCGAAATCTTAAGCACAACTGCTAAGCCAATGATATACCATAAGCAGTACGCTAGTTAATAGAATCCATTAACAATAAAATGGAGCGTAACGTCCTTCTACTAGATATCAAAGACAGAAGAAGCTTACGCCCTTGTAATAAACAGATATCTGTTTATAAATACATAAACTGTACCCGGAAAGAGTAAAGGCCTATGCCCATACGAAGACGGAAGGACCTTAAAATAATAGGTTCCGGATAATAGGAGCCTAACTCTTATGCAACAATCCAACCTAAATAGTAACGGAAGTATTGATTCCGAAACTATGAAAGTGAAAATCATCCATCGATAGTGCATGAAACTCACTGACTCTACAGTAAAAGAGAAACCAACAGAATTACTGTCTAAAAGGTCAGAATTTGAAAACTACTGTTTCCAGAGGCTCAAATGATTACTTAGCTAAATAAGAACCGAAGTTAAAATCCGTATAGGAATTTAATCTAAAGATTCTAAGTCTATTTATCAAAAAGTTACTAACTGACTTAGATAAAGAGACAAAAGACTCAAATGTAAACTATCGTAGAGTGCATAGGTATGAGGTAACATAAACCTATAACCTAAATAACAACAGGCTGCAGTAGATCTTGTGAAACAAGTATACTAAAAAATAGCAATGAGTAGTATGGAGGGATCAACCATATGAACATAATGATCCCTACACCACGACGGAAGAGCCTCCCCTTTAGTCGCATAGAATAGCGAAGAAGAGGATCTCCTATAGTAAGAAATCGCGTCCAAAGCTCGTCCAGTACAGTGCTTACAATGCAATATGGACCACACAACGGAATACATGAAGGTTGCGACCTTGCTGGTTGTGATAAAGATGACACGATTTACCCAGTGAAAAAAGATCCTCACATAGAGGAAGATTTCACGTTAAGATCCACAGTAGACAAGAGAGTAAATTACTCATGATCTCTGTGAAGATAGAGATGCTATCAACAGAAATGTATTGTGGTTGTTTATCTTAGCAATACCTGCTAAAACAACAGCGCCGGAAGATACGCGTATCCTATCATTCCGTCCTATAGATCAATAGAGCGTTAACAGTATTAGCTCAGAGATCTGGACAAGCCAACACATACGTCT
Source organism: Pictodentalium vernedei (assembly GCA_031216915.1). NCBI lineage: Eukaryota > Metazoa > Mollusca > Scaphopoda > Dentaliida > Dentaliidae > Pictodentalium > Pictodentalium vernedei. Next base: position 67,066,315 of record CM062290.1, on the reverse strand, counting down.
GCAATTGATTAGCAAGCTGTGTCATAAATAAAACATCATTGGGCGCTCCCATAGATAGCAAATCTGATTAAATACTTGTTTGTTGAGAGTCCATTCTGACAGCAACAAGCGACCCGTAAGAGAACGGGAGTGCGATAAAACAATCAGACGACCCAGAATATGACGGACCAAAACTGAACTTGGTGTAGTATAACCAACAGACGGATTCTTTCCATTAAATTGAATAACGGAAACGAAAGAGTGCCTCCCTGGTTCCGGAGATACGCCACTACTGTCGAATTAAAGGACAGGAATTTGGGCATGCGTTTCTGAATAATGTTCATGCAATGACATAAAGCAAGCCTAAAAAACATTATTCCGCGGAAGTTAAACTGATAGTTAAAAGACTGCGGAACCCAAAGACCCTGGCACATCGAATCCGTAGGGATCAGTATATATCCCAATCTGTTTGACTGGCAACCGTCATAACAGCCACACTCGGGTCCGGCAACTGCGGCGGCACTCTCTGAGTCAACCACCGAATGTTTGCCCCAGTCTGAATCTCTTGTAAGACTAGATAGACAAGAGAATGTATAAATCAAGCAATTCATGGATTGCCGGAAAGTTGCCGTCGAAGAGAAGCTCCTCCGAGAACGAAGCGACTCTGAGAGAGTTCTTAACCTACTATCCACGCGTGGATGTAGCTAGGGCTGCATCACGTCTAACCAACTCCAATCAGCCACTGAAGGGCGGAGTTATACGTGAACAAACTACTGCCCTCAAAAGAAATTACATTGAGAATAATATCCCGTAAATCTTTTCTTGAAGACGTAATGATAACGCCTCAGTAAGGCGGATTACGTATAATAAAGCGTCTAAGTTAAGTCTACTATACATAATGTCGTTCCCAACATTGAAATTGGAAAAGACATAACGGCGAAAAGAATATATGCAGTCTTTAATCACACCGTCTCGACGCATATGAACTCTCGGTATGCCCTGCTCTGCCAAAATAAACTATATGTAAAAAAGATAAAATGGCAGAAATGAGCCACGCGGACAAGAAACTAAACTATCATGCTTAGTAGCAGGCTTGTATATATATATAAATATATAGCGTCGAAAAATAAAACACATGTTGTAATGACAATATTGGACTGCGTCGGTAAGTCAGGGACAAAGTCCCTGTAACGATCGAAAAATCCGAGTCCAATGACGCTATAAGTCTCTTATCCAAGATCGCAGCAATGAAGTCCGAAAAATAATCACTGGAAGAAATGCCAGAAGATATGAAAGGCATCTTCCGATACTACTAAAGGGAAAACTCGAAATCTTTCGAATCCCTTTCGCCATCCTGTCGGACCCTATAAAGCGTTCGGTCGTCCGTAGCTTGATGCAACCGCGGACCGCACCGACCCAGCGCCGTCGGATAATTCCTGATTCGACCGAGAAACCGTCAATTGCTGGGATGCTGCGAAACAACTGTGCTAACTCGGATAGCACGTCCGTCACTGCGGCCTGAGGAGCAGCGGTCTTACGATGCATTGCCGCAGGAAGCTCCGAGATCGTTACCCCGTGCATACTTCCAATATGCGAGCGAACGGAGTGTATAAGCCTCGTGTCCCTTGGCTACCGGATGGCGCGACCTATTCGCTGTGGAATCACTGAATGCCGAAACTGATCGGATACTCGAGGTCACGTAGCCAATGTGCGGTCGTGTGCCCTGCTGTGAGGATGAGGAAGCATTAAAGACAGTCTCTCGGACTGTCAATATAACGGAGCGTCCCGAGCAACGGACATATGCTCCGAATGTAAAATATCTGAACCACAACATGCGGTCCCCTATGTTGTTGGCTTCCTCCGATCTGTCCTCAATCTGCCGTCACTGGGTGAGTACTAAAGTAATTAAAGTGCTCGCATCACCCAAATCTCCTTCCTAGACCGCAACGGACGAACCCGGCAGCCGAACCATTCGATGAATGTACGCTACACCGGGTGAGCTAGCGAATGTCACTCCGTAAGCGATAGACATATTCCATGAGCACTTATTGCCGCTAACTCTTCATTAACTATGACGACAGAGGCACACTTTTGAAAGACATCTCCATAACTCTTCGAACAAGAAACCAGAAATGCTTGGATAGCAAGCATAAAATAATAATATATATAGCGTCGTTCAATAATTCGAAAGTTTGTGTGACATTATTGGACTATGTCGGAACTGAGGGACGATGTCCCTGAACCGAACCAAAAATTTCTAAGTCCACCGACGCTATCAGTTTCTTATCCGGCATCGCAGCATATGTTGTTCCGAAAGGGAAAGCTTGAAATCCACCGAATCCCTTTCGGTATCCCGTCGGACCGGATGAAACTTTCGGACGTCCGTACCCGCTTCCGCGGAGCGTCCCGACCCAGCATCGTCAGATAAAATATATGCGACAGATTCAGTTGATGCTGGGATGCTGCGATAAACTGTGCTATTAAGGAAAGCACGTCCGTTCCCGAGGCCTGTGCAGTAGCGGACTTACGATGCATTGCCGCTGGAAGCTCCGTGTACGTTGACTCCCGCACACTTCCTATGCGAACGTCTGCAGGCCTCGAGTCCCCGGCTACCGACCCAGCGCTGTCGGATAATTCTCGATCCGACACCGTTTCTGTCGGCTGCTGGGATGCTGCGATAAGCTGTGCTATGTGCACAAGAATGTCCGGCGTCGAGACCTACGGAGGCGCAGTCTATCGGTGCTTCGCCGAGGGCAGCTCCGCATCAGATGGCTCCCGCATACTTCCTATGCGAACGTCCGGAGTCCATCGGTCTCGAATCCCTGGCTGCCGGATGGTGTGACCTGGTCGCCGAAGAATCCTTGATCGGCGAAGCTGGTAATATATCGGCGGTCACGCAGCCAAGGTGCGGTCGTGTGCGCTGACGAGAAGAGGAAGCCTTAGCAGTCTCAGCGGACTGCCTATACAACGGAGCGTCCCGAGCGACGGACGTATGCTCCGCTAACAACACATTTGTACCACAACATCTGGGGCCAGATGTTGTTGAACGAGAGAGGGGCCTCTCTCGCTTGCCGTCCGGATGGACCGGAACGAGCTATGAACCGGACTAAAAGGCTTCCTCCGTTCTCCCTCCGATCCGCCGTCACTGGGTGTGCATTAAGTTAATTTTATAGTGCTCGCATCACCCCAAAATTCCTTCTAGACCGCAACGGACGAACCCGGATGCCGAACCATTCGGTGAATGGACGCTACACCGGGCGAGCTAGCGGACGTCAAAGGCCGTCGAACCTACTAGGGTCCTCTTAGGCAATTGGCGTATTACATGAGCACTTTTCCGCTAGCCCTTCATTAATTGTGACGACGGAGGCACACTGTTGGAAGACATCACAGATACATCACCCTAATCTTGATCGTCTGAAATAGAAATTGATAAAGTAGAGTGACCCTGCGGGGAAAGGACCGGAGTGTCCAAATCCCCAACAACATACCGTGACATACGCTTCCCATATTGTTATCGAAATCATACGATACAGAACAGGAGTTAATGCGAGTACACTGACCACATATAGAATGATAATAAGGTCAGAGGAAGACTTCCTCTTAAAACAATTGATCAATATCCTTTCAATGTGAAAAGAAAACAAGTCCTGGTACTCGCACTAACCCCTGGCAATCAAAATACATAATAATAATATGATCCATTAATATAGAAAAAATAATTGAAATCAAAATATTTTGAAAAAATATTTTTTCAGAACAGCCCAAGTTTCTGAAAAGTAACGTTGAGCCCCAATGGATCCCAAGCCTAAGTGTGGACAAAAATTTTAAAAATATTTTAAACAATTTATTCAACACTTACGAACAATAATAATGTATCTAGTTATGATTAAAATAACATAAAGATATTATTATTTAGAAATCCCCCCCTCACACAGAGGGCTGTTGTAAATGTAAACAATGAGTGTAAAAACCCTAAAATAAGACTCCAGGCACCCAGGCCCGAAATCAGTTACCAAAAATACACCATCTGATGCAAAACAGAGACTTCCAGGGAAGAAACTGCAGAACATCAGATGGTAGATGCAGAACACAACGCCTAACCACCCGTAGGTGAAGACGTAAACATGGGGAAAGAACAGAATTTATTCTGTTATTAAGCTAAAACTCCCAAGAAATTTTAGTAATAATAATTACAGAAACTATGCCAAAAGCATGGGAGAATAGCAAGGGGGAACTTAAGGACAGGGAGAGAGGAAAAACACTTGAAAAAACAGTGTAACTAAATAATCAGAATGACAACAAAATGGCTGCTGCCTTGAAAATAGGTAACTTAACATAATTTCATTAAAAAATTTTAAGTTACAGCCCTGATAATATTCTGTCACACATTCTTTTCCTCTCCTCCTTTTCTATCCTCCTTAGAATCACCATTCCACTAATATTTATGTGTCTGGCATCATTTAAACTGAGATTTAAAAGCACAAAGATCAGTCAGATGTTAACTGATGAAGGGCCAAACTTAGAATGATAAATGGCGCCAATTTCGGAACGTCCTTGACACTGCGCATGCGCAGTGGGGGCGAGGTGTGGAGGGCCTTTCAGGACATGTTTTCTTTAGTTTTAGATGCAAATTTTGGGGATTGGGGGGCAAAATTTGTGTTTGGCCCTATATTTTAAGAGTTAGCACCAGCTATGTCTGGGTCATTGGTACAGTATAAAAATATATTTTTTCAGAACAGCCCAAGTTTCTGAAAAGTAACGTTGAGCCCCAATGGATCCCAAGCCTAAGTGTGGACAAAAATTTTAAAAATATTTTAAACAATTTTTTCAACACTTACGAACAATAATAATGTATCTAGTTATGATTAAAATAACATAAAGATATTATTATTTAGAAATCCCCCCCTCACACAGAGGGCTGTTGTAAATGTAAACAATGAGTGTAAAAACACTAAAATAAGACTCCAGGCACCCAGGCCCGAAATCAGTTACCAAAAATACACCATCTGATGCAAAACAGAGACTTCCAGGGAAGAAACTGCAGAACATCAGATGGTAGATGCAGAACACAACGCCTAACCACCCGTAGGTGAAGACGTAAACATGGGGAAGAACAGAATTCATTCTGTTATACAGCTAAAACTCCCAAGAAATTTTAGTAATAATAATTACAGAAACTATGCCAAAAGCATGGGAGAATAGCAAGGGGGAACTTAAAGGACAGGGAGAGAGGAAAAACACTTGAAAAAACAGTGTAACTAAATAATCAGAATGACAACAAAATGGCTGCTGCCTTGAAAATAGGTAACTTAACATAATTTCATTAAAAAATTTTAAGTTACAGCCCTGATAATATTCTGTCACACATTCTTTTCCTCTCCTCCTTTTCTATCCTCCTTAGAATCACCATTTCACTAATATTTATGTGTCTGGCATCATTTAAACTGAGATTTAAAAGCACAAAGATCAGTCAGATGTTAACTGATGAAGGGCCAAACTTAGAATGATAAATGGCGCCAATTTCGGAACGTCCTTGACACTGCGCATGCGCAGTAGGGGCGAAGTGTGGAGGGCCTTTCAGGACATGTTTTCTTTAGTTTTAGATGCAAATTTTGGGGATTGGGGGGCAAAATTTGTGTTTGGCCCTATATTTTAAGAGTTAGCACCAGCTATGTCTGGGTCATTGGTACAGTATAAAAATTAAGCAGACTCTCATCTCCAAAATGAGGTCCCCAGAGGGTGAATTTAGTGATGCTGCCCTGCACAGCAGGGTAGCATCACTAAATTTACCCTCTGTGAACCTCAATCTAAATCAGGGTCTCAAAACTAAACATAAAGTGGTACCCAGGGGATAAATTGGCCCAATGTATGGGTCAGCATCATCAAATTCACCTTCTGGGGACCTCATTCTGCAAATGTCAGACTGCTTATTTTCAGGCCTGGAAGTAGGTGAGCTAAATATAACCTCAGTAAACAACCAAACACTTCATCAGTATTTTTATTATAACTTCCAGGGTTACCTAATTTCTGTAGAGTTATTATAACTTCCAGGGTTACCTAATTTCTGTAGAGTTTCTGATGATTTTTCATGCAGATTATTCAGATCTCTTAGCAACTGCTTATGACTTCTAGTCTGTTCTTCTTCTTGCTCCAATATCTGTTTTGCTGTTAAATCTGAAATTAAACAAATTTATCTACATTAACCCCTAGCACACTGGTAGTACAAGAGAATTTTCTCAAATCAACCTGCTTCTTTCTTGTTTAACTATAAATTTAACCAATTATATCTTGAGCTCTGTCAAACAAGGTATATTTTGTTAAATATCAAATTGCATTATGGGAAATATTTGCTGGTGAATTTATTTATTTATTGTTGTTTATGGTCACATACTTCTGCACAATGGCTAATTATGACCACAACATGGAGATAAAGTCAAGGTCAGTCAATCGTTTATACCCCATGTTGCCTATTTTAGAGGACTTGAACCCCAAGCATTAGTGACTGGGTCCTATTTTACCAGTGAATCAGAGCTTGTTTACCACAGTAAACAAACACTGCTTCACATCCCGGGGTTCCCACGGGGGATTTGCTGGTGAAAACTTTGCTATTTTGACATCAGTATGCAGAGGGTTAAAAGAAGTCAACTCAAAGGCATTTTATTTCTTTCAAAAACAAATTTCAGCAAATCTTGTTAATGCTGCCCTGAAGCTGTCAGACAAGATTTGATAAAAAATTCATGAAAAAAACAACTAAAACAAGCCAAGACCAATACCGGGTCTGGACCTGCGTCATTGCATGCAATTGATTACAGAGATGAACAGACTTCAAAGTATCGTCAAACAGGAAGTGGCTGCACAGCAGATCTGAAAATTAGATACACGATACAACTCATCATTATGAAGCAGCAGACCAAATATAAAATCATTCCCTTTGATAGAAGCCAAGAAAACTTTGACGGAAGTGGTGTTTCGGATGGACTGACGGATGGAGTCGAGCGGTTACTAGACCTATTCTGCCACTGGCGATGCAGGTAACAAGAGGCCCCAATGGGCTTTAATCGCTCACCTGATAAAACTGATTGCATGCTGGTAGCACATATTTTAACCTTATTCTAAATTGGAGGTGCCACAACATAAAAGCCTTCATATTAAGTGGATGTGCTTCAAATTATCCTTGAAGACAAGTTGAAGTGATATTATTTAGTCTGTGAGGATTTGCCTTGTTACTATTCATGCACTTTCCTATATATTGTAACAGGGTAAAGACACGTGAGCAAATTTTGATGGAGAAAAATAATTTAGCACTTACCAGTTGAAGAAGGATTTAAGATTACATTCAGGATCTGTTTTTATAACATAGTTAATCTAATATAAACTCTAACAAGGTAAAGACACGTGAACAAATTTTGTTGGACAAAAATAATTTAGCACTCTACCAATTATTTATTTATTTATTGGTGTTTAAGGTCACATACTTATGCACAATGGCTAATCATGACCGTAACAGTTTTATGGGTGAAGGAAGTCAGTGTACCCGGAGAGAACCACCGAGCAACGATGAGCAGCTGCCAGCTCCCCAACATCGTAACTCCGCATAGCAGGACAGGCAGGGTTAGATTGGTTGAAGACATGCGCCTATCGACGTGCAGTACGCCTTAGTACATGGCATCATCGTGCCCTCATGTGGACAATCAGGGTTAAGTACCTTGCCCAAGGACACAACGTGGGAGTCCGAATCGATCGCTCAGACGGTCACCCATCCAAGAACTAACCGGGCTCGACACTGCTTAACTTTGGTTATCTGACGAGAACCGGTTACCGCAACACCACCCCCTACCCTCCACTCTACTAATTAAAGATGGATTTAAGGTCACATTCAGCATCTGTTATAATAACATAGTTAACCTAATTTAGCTTGGGTCTGCCAAGTGATTTCTTTTCTTTTTTGCATAAAATCACATAAACTAACTGAAAACACATTTTGAAGCAAAAAGAGAAGAGAATTCAAAGCAGATTCAGACTTGTCATTTTGAAAATTGCAGGAGGACCATTATGGTTTGCCTCAATTCACCCCAGGAGGGCCATTTTGGGTTCACCTAAAATGAACCCGAGGGGGCCATTTATGGTTTGTGGGAGGCGTTTTGTTGCAGCTTGCTAGGTAGACAACTAATATCATTTTAAGGTACAAGGTTTGTATAATTATGATGTACATCATCACGTAATATAAGATGCAGGCTTGAATATTTGGATGCAAGATACCAGGTTACCCATGACACTCACTAACAGTGAGTATTATAGTTATCTTGCATCCAAATAACACAACTATATTTGGGCGAATCAATCAGATTTGAGGAATGAATCGCCCCGGCTTTGATTTTGGGATGAAATGCCCCAGGTGAATCGTCGGGGGTCAAACTGGCTTGGCAATGATACGTCCCGTAATCGCACGTGACAAGAGAGTTGTCACAGACTAATGTACAATGTAATGACTAATTACAACTTTGGAATTGGCAGACCTCTTGCTCGTACAGTGGAACCCTGTTAATTAAATAGGCACTTTGCCAATGAAAATTATTCAATTAACAGGAGTATTCAATTAACAGGGATTGTGTGGCTTTCCTGCATTCTAGAGATAAACTTAGCATTTATTCTATCTTGTTTGACAGAGCTCCATGAGCTCTGTCAAACAAGCTATAATAGATTAAATGCCTGTATTGGATGTACTGAGGCCCAATGGGGCTATAAGCAAAGGAAAACTGGGGAGAGTCTGGTTAATTTATTGACAGGTTAGAAGATTTGTTATTCAATTAACAGGAGTTTACTCTGTAACCTATATTCAATTAACAGGTCAAATTTGTATTGGAGGTATGGTAAATGGTTTTGTGTTGGGAAAAAATATCAAATTAACAGGGATATAGAATTAAGAGATATCCAATTAAGTGGAAAGTTACTTACTGTTTCTGGGTGACTGCATCGATGGCACACTACAAACTTCACAAATTGCGCTTTGTTACTGCCTTCAATTCGCAAAAATTGCCGTTTGAGACAGCCGATTTTCAGGTGCCTACGACTGAATTAATGAGCTGCAGAAAACGGGGTTAGGCAGATGTTTAACGTCCGCAGACTTTTAAACTCAGACAGGCGACTGCGGCCCAGGGTGATCGCTCACCTCAAAATGACAAGCCTGCAGATCCCCTCCCACTCCACCCAACAGGGCAAGTTAAAAGTTCCATTTTTTTTCAGAAAAGCACTCAAAACCATCCAAATCTTCTCAGGCAGAAAAAATGCCCAATGAGCCCTCTGCCCCCCCCCCCCCTTTTCCCCCACCCCCAAGTGACATTGTGGTCCCCATTTGAGCAAACGTTAATCTAATGTACTCACATTTACATCTATCCAAAGTTTACCATAACCAGCGTTGTCAATGGGTGGCACAATTCATTAAAACATATAGTAAATTCTGCATTGGGTTCTGTGTTAAATTTCAAACCCACCAAAATCATTCAAGCGTAACACTTTAAACAAACTTTAATATGCGAGTCATAGTAATCCTACATAATATACAAAAATTCTGCCTGGTGGGTCTGAAGAATAATATTTTTGAAGGAGTCCTCATACTGCACCAAGTTAAAATTTGGGCTCACATAGGGAGCCCGAATAGGAGCCCAGGGATTTGATTTGAAAAAACGCGAATCTCACAACACTAACAGGCTTGGCATTCTTAAAAATGCAGGAGGACTAAAAATCACTCCCCTCACATGGCCTAGGGGAGAGATTACCTCTCCTCAAGCTTACAAAAGCTAAAAATGGCAAAATGAAATTGTACTATTAATGAATTCCGTCTAGTGGGCTTTGTACATTTTATTTGGTGCTGCTAAGGTGTGGGAGGGACAGTGTGACCATCTTACAGAGACCACTAACATAGCAGAGATCTGAACAGATGTAGGTTTTTGGAACAGGTTGTTATGCTAACCATTATTTTCTATGGCCAGGGGGGCTAGTTTTCGCCCTCCTTAATTTTTTTTAGGCGAGCAGTAGGCGAGCGAATAAATCGCTCTCCTGAGAATGCCAGGCCTGCACTAAGGATGTCAATCCTATGTAACAACATAATCTGACTCATGGATGTGAAGAGGATATTTTAAAGAATACTCCATATATTGCACCTAGCTAAAATTTGTAATCCCTTAGGAAGCCCAAATCTGACCCAAGGGACTTGATTTGAACAAAGCGGAATCTGAACTTTCCATGATTGCTGCACATCAATTATCAAAAGATTCTCAGTGGTGGAGCTCAAGGAGAGGATTTTTAAAGGAATTTCCCTGTATTGCGCAAAGTTAAAATTTAAGTTGCCATAGGGAGCCCAGATATGAACCCAGGGACTTGTTTTGTACAAACTAGAATTTGACATCATGAAGGAGACATGTTCTACAAACCAAATATTAAAAGATTCTAAGAGCTAACAAATACAAAAGGGCAACAGAGTCCATTCTTGTCATTTGTCTAAGCTCCACTAATGCAGGTGTCAGGTGAATGAAGAAGCAGTTGCCTTATTTCTTTTGAAGCGAACAACAGGTGAACAAGATGAATATTCGCCCCATTTTCTATAGGACTGGGTTAGGAAAACGACATCTAGATCACTCATATGTAAAAAAATTGGATGTTGTTAAAGAAATTAAACTGTAATGAATTAACTACATTCAGTTTTTATGCCAAACTGGAGTATGAGAAAGGACAATGTTACACCTTTTAAGTGGAACATTTTTGCAAGTAACAAGTTGAATTTTTTTGAGAAACTTCTAACTTTTAAAGAGATATAATTCAAATACAACATAATGAAAGTTAAAAAATTTATAGTAATTTATATATTTTTTATACTTACCAATGACCCAGACATAGCTGGTGCTAACTCTTAAAAATCTAGGGCCAAACACAAATTTTGCCCCCCAATCCCCAAAATTTGCATCTAAAACCAAAAGAAATCATGTCCTGAAGGACCTCCATACTTTGCCCTTACTGCGCATGCGCAGTGTAAAGGACGTTCCGAAATTGGTGCCAATTATCATTCTTACAAGCAGTGCCTGGTCAGCGCTATGTACTCAGCGGGGAGGTATGAGTTCCCAACTCCTGGGAGGGTCATCCCCGTCTGGGTCATTGGTAAGTATAAAAAATATATAAATTACTATAAATTTTTTAACATTTTTATACTGTACCAATGACCCAGACTTAGCTGAATAGTAAAAAGGCTGGAGGGCCTAGGACATAGAGGAAAATCCAATAAGCTCAACTATATAATATAGAGTCAACCCCTCAAGGAGAAAAGGGGTATTAGGCTTTACATGTATCTTTCTTATTTTATGATAAATTAGAAAGATACAATACCCTTCATAATTGAGCACAATAACATTCATGTTCTCTATTAACATGCAGTATAACCCTTTATACTAATTATTTTTAAAGTAAGCCAATAAATAAAGTTAGTCCAGAGAATTGAGACTCTTTATATTCTTTAAAAGTGTCCGAGGATTGTATATTAACACCCGTTTGACACTTGACATATACAAATGCTTCACACCGAGCTACACTTTAAAAATATGACATGAATGAATTTTTAATATTAATATTACACTTTAAAACCATCCCGGAAACGACTCAGAATTACTGACTCCGGAGGAGGAATTCCCTTGCTTTTCACTATAGAGCAGGTGACCTAAGGGAACACCCTCCCCCCCCCCCTTCTCCTTGCCCTGGGTCAAATAGCCCAGAGCGAAGAGGGCACCAGGACGGAGTCACTGCCGGAACAGAAAGCCTGCATAACTATAGTTGCAACTGTTTAGTGGACGACATTCTGAGCAACAGATAACGGACCTAAACAATGCAGGTCTCCAGAAATGGACTCAATATTTCTGAGATAAAAATTTGTGAATGTGGATGGCTGAGACCAATAAGCAGCCTTCATTAAATCTGTAATAGCAACACTATTAGCGTAAGCCCAAGAAGTAGAAAGAGCTCTTACTTCATGAGCCAAAATCTTAAGCACAGACTGCTGAGAAGAAGATAAATTTTCATAAGCAGTACGGATAGTTAATTGAATCCATCTAGCAATAGAATGGACCGAAATGTCCTTTCTATTAGGCATCAGAGACAGAAAGAAACGATTTTGTCCCTTTCTGATAAACTGAGATCTCTGTTTATAAATACATAAAGCTCTAACAGGACAGAGTAAAGGCCTACGCCCGTCTGAAGACGGCAGCGCCTTAATAACAATCGGTTCCGGATATTTATTACGAGCCTGATTCTTAGCTAAAAATCCAACATTAGTAGTGAAGGTGATAGTGTTCTCAACACTACGATAGTGAGAATCGTCCACCGATAGTGCATGAAGCCCACTGACTCTTCTAGCAGAAGAGAAAGCTAAGAGAAAAGCTGTCTTATAAGACAAGAATTTGAAATCTACTGTCCCAAGAGGCTCAAATGGCTTTTCCTTCAGTTTAAGAAGAACCCAAGCTAAATTCCACTTAGGAATTAATCTAAGAGTTCTGGGTCTATTTATCGAGAAGTTTCTAACTAACTTAGATAAAGAGACATTAGATCCAATTTGTAAACTATCGTGGTGTGCATAGGTATCAGATAACATAGACCTAACAGGCTGCAGTTTGACCTCGTCAAACAAGTATACTAGAAAGTTTGCAATGTCTGGTATGGAGGGATCAAAAATATCAACAGAATGATCCCTACACCAACGACGAAAAACCTTCCACTTAGCTGCATAGTTTAGCGAAGAGGAGGTCCTCCTACAGTTAGAAATCGCGTCCACTGCTCGTCCTGTAAAGTGCTTGCCATGCAAGAAGGACCGCACAACGGAAAAATGTGAAGGTTGAGACCTTGCGGGTTGTGATGAAGTTGACGCGGTTTCCCCTGCGAAAGAAGATCCTCCCGTGGAGGAAGCTTTCGCGGTAGGTCCCACAACAGACACCTGAGTAGATTTATGCACGGTCTCTGTGGAGACAGAGATGCTACCAACAGAATCTTGCACTGAGATTGTTTTATTTTTAGCAATACTTGCTGAATCAACGGCGCTGGAGGATACGCATATCCTATCATTCCGTCCCATGTGATCGATAGAGTGTCTACTGCAAATGCTCTTGGATCCGGACACGGTGACACATACGTCTGCAACTGATTGTTGAGATGTGTCGCAAATAAGTCTATCATTGGCCGTTCCCATTGGTAGCAAATCTGATTGAATACTTGTTTGTTGAGAGTCCACTCCGACGGCAACAAGCGACCCTTCCGTGAAAGGGAGTCTGCTAGTACATTCAGACGACCCGGTATATGACGGACCGAAAGTAGAACTTGATGTTCTAGAGCAAACAGAAGGATTCTTTCGGTTAAATTGAATAACGGAACGGAATGAGTGCCTCCCTGGTTCCGTATATACGCCACTACTGTCGTATTGTCGGATAGGATTTGGACATGAGCTTTGTGAATAATGTCCATCCAATGACGTAACGCAAGCCAAATTGACATCATTTCCTTGATGTTTATGTGCTTGCTTAGGAACTGCGGATCCCAAAGACCCTGGCATCTCGAATCCGTTGGGATCAATGATGCACCCCAACCTGTTTGACTGGCATCCGTCATAATCGTAAAACTCGGATCCGGCAACTGCAGCGGAACTCCCTGAGTTAACCACTGAATGTTTGCCCAAGTCTGAATCTCTTGTTTCACTTGATCTGACAAGAGAATGTCTGTGTCGAGCGAATGAATCTTCACACTCCAATTCTGAGTCAAAAAAATTTGGAGAGGACGAGTGCGTAACCGCCCCATCGGAATGAGATCCGCAGCGGCTCCGCACAGACCTATCAGTCTCATGAACTCCCTCGCTGTGACTTTGTCTGCATGAAGACAATAGTGAGCGTAACAACTGACTAATTTCGCTCTGGTTAACGGCAGACGAACGAGATTGTTGTGCGTCTCGAAGCTCATTCCTAGATGAGTGAATGACTTGGACGGCACCAGATCCGACTTCTCTTCATTTATAACAAAACCGAAACGTCGGAGCAATAGAAGCAGATTCTGCACATCGTTCTGAAGCGTTAACTCGTTGCCGTACCTATGAAGAATGTCGTCCAGGTAGGCCGACGTTACCGCAGACGAATGAGCTCGGAAATACATAATTACCGAGTTCATTACCTGAGTGAAAGCCCAGGGTGCTAGGTTCAATCCGAAGCACATCGCCCGGAATTGATACACCACTCCAAGGACTGCGAAGCGTAGATACTTTCTGAATGTCGGATGTACCATGACATGAAAGTATGCATCTTTGAGATCTATGCTTGTAGCATAATTGTTCACCCGAATACTCGCTCTGACCGATCGAATCGTCTCCATATAGAACTTCGGAGCGACGATCAGCTTGTTTATCCAGCTCAAATCTATGACTGGACGGAACGAGCTGTCTGGTTTCGGAACCAGAAACAGATGGCTGTAGAATCCCGGTGTTTCCTGGTCTTCTACGACCTCTACCGCGTTCTTCATTAAAAGAGACTGCATCTCCGATAACAGAGCGTCTCTTTTCTGCGGATTTGACGGAAGTTGAGTCCATTTTGGACGTCGAGTTAATGGAGGCTTTCGTTTGAAGGATATTCTTAGACCTTCCGAAATCACCCCTCTCACCCAAGGGTCGTCCGTAATCGACGCCCACTCTTCTGAAAAACTCGACAACCTTCCGCCAACCGGAACACGATAGAGGTTGAAGCCATCACCTCCTGGACCTGGGAGGCCTGCGGGAGGAGAAACCACGTCCTCCACGCCCCGCACCTCGTCCCGTCGACCTCGGGGCGTCCGACCGGTTGTCCCGGCCTGAAGGACGTCCCACATGTGAGTCGCTGCCTTGACGGTCTCTTGAATAGGACCAAGAGGACACACCGGAACCTCTATATGAACCTCTCTTGGGCACATTAGTCCCAGAAGTGCCTGCCTTATTCTTATCTGCAGTATCCGACTTTTTGGAAGCGGATTTAAACAGCAGAGAATCCGAAGCTTTCTTAGTAATTTTATCGTAGATTGCAGAAAGCTTGCCGTCGAAGAGAAGTTCTCCGGAGACCGAAGCGACTCTGAGAGAGTTCTTCACCTTACTATCCACGCGTGTGGATGTAGCTAGCGCTGCGTCACGTCTAACCAACTCCAGGTTTGCCACTGAAAGGGCGGAGTTATACGTGGAATAAGCTACTGCCCTTGAAAGAAGTCTTAAAGAGGATTGTATATCCTGGAATTCTTTCCCTTGAAGACGCAGTGATAACACCTTTGTAAGGTGGTCTGCGTAAGATAAAGCATCTAAACTGGCCCTGTTAGACGTAATTGTCGTATCCAACACCGCGGTTAGAATGGACGTAGATGACGGTAATGACAATTCTAAGTCTTCCGCCTCGTCGTCAAGACGCAGAGGAACTCTCGGAATACCCTGTCCTGCCATATCGAATTTATTCCTTGCATTAATGAAAGGCAGGTTAAGAGCATTGGTGGACAAGAAACCAGCTTTGCCTGTTTTGGAAGCAAGCTTGAAGATAGCGTCGTTCAATAATTCAAATGTTCTTGTGACATTATTGGACTGAGACGGAAACTCAGGGACGATGTCTCTGAACCGCTCGAAGAATTCAGTGTCCAATGACGCTATCAGTCTCTTGTCCGGTACCGCAGCAGTCTGGCCCAACGGAACAACTTGAGGAAGGAAGTGCCGGATGAAATCCACGGCAGCTTTATGTTGTTCCAAAAGGGATAGCTCCAAGTCATCCGTATCCCTTTCGCCATCCGGTCGGACCTCATAATGCTCGCGGTCGTCCGCACCCGATGCTTCGGCGGAGCGTACCGACCCAGCGCCGTCGGATAATTCCCGATCCGACACCGATTCTGTCGATTGCTGGGATACTGCGATAATTTGTGCTACCTGAGCTAGCACGTCCGTCATCGAGGCCTGCGGAGTAGCGGTCTTTCGCTGCTTAGCCGCGGGAAGCTCCGCATCAACTGACTCCCGCATACTCTTCCTATGCGAACGTCCGGAGTCTACCGGCCTCGTGTCCCTGGCTACCGGATGGCGTGACCTGGTCGCCGATGAATCCCTGATCGGCGAAGCTGGTAGAATATCCGCGGTCACGTAGCCAAGGTGCGGTCGTGTGCGCTGGTGAGAGGATGTGGAAGCCTGAGCAGTCTCAGCGGACTGCCTATACAACGGAGCGTCCCGAGCGACGGACGTGTGCTCCGCTTGCGACACATTTTGTACCACAACATCTGGTCCCAGATGTTGTTGTACGAGAGAGGGGCCTCTCTCGCTCGCGGCCCGGCTGGACCTGGACGAGCTAGGAACCGGACTAGAAGGCTTCCTCCGATCTCTCCTATTATCCGCCGTCACTGGGTGTGCACCTCTTATGTTTATAGTGCTCGCATCACCCAACATTTCCTCCTGGACCGCAACGGACGAACCCGGCTGCCGAACCATTCGGTGAATGGACGCTACACCGGGCGAGCTAGCAGACGACAGCACCGTCGATCCTACTCGGGACCTCTTAGGCAACTGTCGTATCTCCATGAGCACTTTTGCCGCTAGCTCTGCATTCAATTGTGACGACGGAAGAGCACTTTTGGAAGATAACATGGAAACATCACCCTGTTCTTGTTCCTCTGAAATAGAAACTGATAGACTAGAGTGACCCTGCCGAGAGAAGGACCGGCATAGCCCTTTCTCCACTAACAACATACTGTGACACACGTTTCCAATGTTTGTCATCCCAATATTGACATATTGAACAGGAGTTAGTGCGAGTACACTGACTACAATTAATACAATGATCATGAAAGTCAGAGGAAGATTTCTTCCTATTACAATTTGAACAATATTCTTTCATAGTGAAAAGACAACAAGTCCTAGTACTCGCACAAACCCCTAAAAACAAAGATACATAATAACATGATCCATTAACATTGAAAAAACAAATTGAAATTCAAAATAATTTTGAAAAATATTTTTTCAGCGAAGCCCAAGTTTCTGAAAAGTAACGTTGAGCCCCAATGGATCCCAAGGCTAAGTGTGGTCAAAAATTTTAAAATTATTTTAAATAATTAATGCAACACTTACGGATAATAATAATGTATCTTGTAATGAGATAAACTACTCCAAAGGCAAAACGCCCCCCTCAAAAGAGACTGTTGCCAATGTAAACAAGAAGTGTATAAACACCAGAAAACATGACTCCAGGCACTGAGAATACTGGCCCGAAATCAGTTATCAACAATACACACTATCTGATGCAAAATAGAGACTTCCAGGAAAGAATCTGCAGAACATCAGATGGTAGATGCAGAACACAACGTCTAAACACCCATGGGTGAGAACGTAAACATGGGGAAAATAACAGAATTCATTCTGTAACCAAGCTAATTCTCACAAGAAATTTTAGTAGTAATCTTACTCAAAAATATGCCAAAAGCATGGGAGAATAGCAAGGGGGGACTTACAGGATAAGGAGAGAGGAAACACTGAATAAGCAGTGCAACTTCATAGCAAGAATGACAACAACAGGCCCATGCCTCGAAAATAGGCAACTTAACATAATTTCATCAAAAAATTTTAAGTACAGCCCTGAATATTTTCTGTCACTCCTTTTTCCTCTCCTCCTTCTATATCCTCCTTAGAATCACCATTTCTCCAATATTTATGTGTCTGGCATCATTTAAACTGAGATTTACAAGCACAAAGATCAGTGAGATGTTAACTGATGAAGGGTCAAACAAAGAATGATAATTGGCGCCAATTTCGGTACGTCCTTGACACTGCGCATGCGCAGTAAGGGCAAAGTATGGAGGTCCTTCAGGACATGATTTCTTTTGGTTTTAGATGCAAATTTTGGGGATTGGGGGGCAAAATTTGTGTTTGGCCCTAGATTTTTAAGAGTTAGCACCAGGTATGTCTGGGTCATTGGTACAGTATAAAAATATGAATTTTTTTTTAGTAATTTATATATTTTTTATACTTACCAATGGCCCAGACTTAGCAGATGCAAACTCATAACTTTTAGCGGCCAAACACAAATTTTGAACCCCCAAAATTTGCATGGAAATCCAGAAATTTGAAATCCTATACGGACCTTCATACCTTTATACACTGTGCATGCACCGCAAGCAGGAAGCAATGGACATTGGCTCCAGCCATCATTCTTACCAGAGTATGTGCCTGATAAAGTTGAAAATCCAGCGGGGAGGTGTGAGTGCCCACTCACAGGTGGGCCACTCCAGTCGGGGCCATTGGTAAGTATAAAAAATATATAAATTACTATACATTTCCATATTTTTCTACTGTACCAATGGCCCAGACTTAGCTGAATAGTAAAAAGGCTGGAGGGCCTAGGACTTAAAGAGCAGGCTAAATTTCAGCTCCTAAGCCTGCAGGAGGACTCCCAAAGGTGAATAGGAGATTAAAATATGAGGAATTACATATAGTCTTCTCTATACAACAATAGAGAGGGACATACCACAAATAAAAATAAAAGGAGCAATAGCCCAAGTTATTTATTTCGAGCATAAACGATTATGCTAATTGGGTGTAACGAGCCCCCAATTTAAAAGCTAGTCCAGAATAAGATGCTAAAAATTAGGAAAAGCGTGTCCGAGAGTTGGAGACTAATGCCCTCAGACACATGCAGTATACAATGCAACACACCAAGCTGTACTTAAAAGATCTATAGACAATAACAGCTTCACCCATAGTTACACACTCAATATAAGGCCAGATGAGGTAAGGAGGAACAACCCCTTTCTTTTTTTTAAGGAAATTAACCTTCAAAACGAAGAGAAAAGCGGCCTGGAATCGGTGAAAAAGCGGTACTGAAGAATATCAGAAAAGAACCTAATATAGGATTTCCCTCTGAGCAATAAAAGGCGGACTGAAGTAAAAATAATCGCTTCAAAGGCTTGCGGTTACAAGCAACAATTAATCTGTTGTGACCAATATGTCACCTTCCTGAGACATCTAGAGCTAAACAGAATCATCTGTTCAAGACTCAAGACGAAGATAAAGCTCCAATTCCCTTAGCGGAGATCTTATAATAAAACTGAAAGCTTCTTATGTGTATACCGCAACCGGAATACCCAGACATTAAAATGTCAAAGTACTGACTGGGCTGTACCTTGTTAATACGGAGATCGGACAAGAACCGGTGAAATTAATATATGTTACAACCTTGAATTTGTCCAATCAAATCCCAATGGAAAGTTATCTGTGAGAACTCAGATGCTTCAGAGCCAAGCCACAGGTAACCCGTTGTACATTTGATTCCCAATAAATGAACTTCCAAACTGTAAAAGTTCAATTCTATGAAAATGAGAGAATAGGATTCCCCTTTTGTGTATCACTTCAGGTTGAAGACTGGATTCAGAACCTGGAACGGGATATGATTAAAAACCTGTCAAGGCCCATCCCAATTTGGATCATTGTTTCCTAGGTCCGTTAAATATATACAACTCGGAATAATGATGAAAAATAGAGAGGACATATGATTAGACAGCCTGTAAGGCTATCCATTACCGTTCCAAATAGCTCCATCAATCTCATAAACTCTTATACTGACACTGAGCAAGAACTTAAGAGAATTTATTCAAGAGATGCGTCTGCATAACGATTAATACATATTAAGCCACGCAACTAGTAGAATCCCACAAATCCTATTCAAAAAAAGATAGCAGTCTCAGCCTAGCTAACGCAGCTTAGAAGTCTTCATATACGTGAAGACAGATATCTGGGTGTAACTGCGGCCTTGAAAAGCTCACTAGACAGAGACTTAGTTAGACGCTAATGTTATAGAAAAAGATCACTCTTAACTCCAATAAGGCTACTATGGCGTCAACAATAGGACTAAATGCTTCTGACGCCTAAGAATACAACACCGAGAAGGAAAAAACAAACTCTTTCCTTCTAACGGCCTTATTCCAAAAAAAGACACCGGTCTCAGCCTAGCTAACGCAGCTAGCAGTCTCCCTATCTGTGAAGACTGAATCTGAGTGTAATCTGAGGGTGCGGAAAGCTCATTCAAGGAAGACTTATGATGTTATCTGCCAATATTATAAGAAAAAGACCGCTCTTAATTCTTATTAGGCAAATATGGCATCAACAATAGGACTAAATACCTCGGACACCTGTTGCAGCTTTCTATACTTCCCATCCGAAACACGGATATATGGATATAAACAGCGGCGTCCAAAAGCTCACTAAACAGAGACTGACGATGTTAGCCGCTACGGCTGATGTGAAGATGCAATAAGCTGTACAATTACGGCAGCAGGTCCGTCCTCAAGGCCAAAATTTTAGAGTAAACTACAGAAGTTTTGCTATCTGCTGACAAAGCTTCGCTATCTGCTGTTGTCAGAACAATGACCTGACCCCAGATCATATTGGAGCGTCTCACAACAGAATATGCCTCGATGAGCTAGCAAATGGTTACCCGATTGCGACGAATGCACGGAACTGTGGAACAAGAGAAGTCGGAAGCTAGCTTGTGGTCGACTATGCATAGTCTTTACGACGGAAGGGGGAAGATCAACTAGCAGACAGCCCCGGCTGCTGTCGGGGAGGAGAGGTCTCTCCCATTTATTCGGACGAATGCCCCGACACACTGTGCTTCACTGAAGCCTAAGCAGTTGACCCCGACTGCTATCGGGATAGAGAGGACTCTCCGCTCGTTACGATGAGCATCCCGACAGACACCAACTGGCTTTATCCCCTTCTGTGCTGTCATTATTAGGTGAGCTTTATTTTATGAGGTGCTCGCTCTACCCCAACACATATCTCGACAGCAACGGCGATATTGATTTCACTAATGGAGAACCACATCACCGGGCGAGTTAGCCACTGTCAGGGAAATAAGGCACCAAGGGCCTTACTCCCTGATATAATATGAGCACCCTGCGACTACTCGCTATACTCACATGTGTTCAGATACAGCTGTACAGACAATATGTGTCGGCATGCTGCCAAAGGTCCGTTATTGAGGCTTATGTGAGCAGCTATCTAAGATACTTCGGCACCTGCTGCTCTCGGGACGATGACCTAACCCCAGGTCTTATCGGTGCGTGTCCCAACTGAAGATGCCCCGATGCACTAGCTTTGGAAAATCCGACTTCGGCGGGGATGAATGGACCTGGATCCGTGGGAAGGCAGAACATCAGATGTCGGAGAGCTACTATGCTACTGTGTATTGCCTTTGTGACAAAAGAGGAGGAAGCCAAACTAGCAGCTGACCCCGGCTGCTGTCGGTGAAGAGAGGGCTCTCCCATGCACCCGGACGAACGCCCTGACTAACTACACTTGCAAGTCAATGCTGGCTGCTATCGGGATGGAGAGGGCTCTCCTGTATGACCCAGAGCATCCTAATGAATAACGGACCAACTTCCACCCCTTCTGTGCCGTTGTCACAGGAAGAGCATTATTTTTGAGGTGCTCGCTCTACCCCATCCTCAGCATCCCTGACGATAACAGACCTACCCGGCAAGATAGATCCCCACTAAATGGAGAACAGCTTCACCGGCAGGCTTGAAAATAAGCTGTCTGACATTTGCAAAATGAGGTCCCCAGAAGGTTAATTTGATCATGCTAGCCCATACAGTGGGCCAATTTATCCTCTGGGTACCTCATTCTGTTTGGGTTTGAGACCCTGATGCGGCTTGAGGTTCACCGAGGGTAAATTTAGTGATGTTACCCCACTCTGCAGGGTAGCATCACTAAATTCACCCTCTGGGGACCTCATTTTGCAGATGTCAGTCTGCTTATTTTCTGGCTTGTTCACCGGTCGAGCTAGCTCCTGGCAGGATACTAAAGCACTAACTGGCTCTACCCCCTGCCTTAATTCGTGAGCACCTAGACAGCTCTGTAACTCATCTGAGCGCGACGGCCGCTTCACAGAATGGATAGGTGTCGATGAACCATTACCATATTCTTGTTCCTCTGAAAAAAGAAACTAAAAAGAAAGAATTATCCCGCAGCAACAGTTCTGTATCGGAACTTCTTTGTCCACAACGTATGTCGTCAACCTTCCACAATGTCTATCGTCCAAGATTCACACATTGCACAAGTATTCAAGGATGTGCAATGGCTACAACCCACAGCAGGCCTGTAGATCAAAAGAGGATTCTTCACCGTAGGTAACAAATGACATACACAAAAATAGGAAAAAATATAAGCCCTCAACACTCCCTAAAATGTATAAAAAACCTACACGATACATCATAGGATATAATAACACAATAGAAAAATATTTTTTTTTAAAAATGTAGATGACAGCCCAAGTACCCCAAGGGAACCTAATGAGCCTAAGGACACCCCAATAGAGCCTAAGTGTGGATATACCACTCCACAACTAGAACAAGAACATCGGGATAGGGCCTAACATGTAATGTAACATCAGGATAGGGCCTAACATGTAATTACCATCGGGATAGGGCCTAACATGTAATGTAACATCAGGATAGGGCCTAACATGTAATGTATCATTGGAATAGGGCCTAACATGTAATGTAACATTGGGATAGGGCCTAACATGTAATGTAACATTGGGATAGGGCCTAACATGTAATGTAACACACTAATACTATAACTGTACTACAGTAAACCATCACAGTAACTTACCAAAATTTTGAGAAAACGTAAACAAAGTCAAAAAACAAACCGGAACTAACAAAGATAAGCACATAAAAAATGGCCCGAAGTCAGTAATCGGTGTATAAAACTACCAACTGCAAAACTAAATCTTCCCAGGAAGATAAAACAATGCAGCCGGGGAAAGATGTAAGACTAAGACGTCCCCAGAGGACGACCCAACCGGGACTCAAACAAGGGGGTACTCGGAACTAATATACCGATGAAAACGTCAAATTTCCAACAATTTTTGAAAAAAAAATCTCTTAAAAAACACCAAAGGCACTTGGGAACTTAACAGGAGGGTTCATGGGAGGACAGGGGAGAACACTAAACAAAACTAGTGATATCATAAGAAGGAGAAAATAAACGTATTAGGTGTATATCCCAAAAACGGGAAACATAACTTTTATCATTAAAAGATTAAAAGTTACAGCCCTGAACGCTCCAAAACACCACTGTTCTCCTGCAACATTATGTAAAACCATTGAATCCACAATATATTCATTGATCTGTGTCTGGCATCTTCAGAAATTAAGTTTTATAGCACAGAAGTCAGTTAGATGTTACTGACGTAGGGACAAACAAAAGACTGATGGCTGGCACCAATTTCCGTTGCTTCCTGCTTGCGGTGCATGCACAGTGCATAAAGGTATGGAGGACCATATAGGACTTCAAATTTCTGGATTTCTACGCAAATTTTGGGGGTTGGGGGGTTCAAAATTTGTGTTTGGCCCTTAAAAGTTATGAGTTTGCACAAGCTAAGTCTGGGCCATTGGTACAGTAGAAAAATATGGAAAGAATGAAGTTGAAATTTCAAAAGACTCTATACATCTGAAGCATTCACTCTGGCTCCAGACAGGTTCTGGATGATCAATTTAAAAGTTAGTTCTAATATTATGATTTTCAAATACCTAATTTCTTCTTAATGGTTTCTGTCATATCAGCCAGTTCTTTATTACCAGTAGTAATGAGAGCCTTCTCACGCATCAAGTTCTCCAGATTATTGGCAACTTGGCTGTGTATATTGTTTTGAGCGGCTTCCAATAGTTGCTGATTACCCATCAACTCTTGCTGACTTTCAAACAATTTTTTAACTGTCTCTGTAGCCAGACTGTGTAGCTGTTCTTGTCCAACCTAAAAAAATGTTATGGTATATTTATATACAGTCAGACCAAACCTGACATTTTTAGGCCAGCAAACACCCTCATCAACTAATGCTCACTTGACTTGAAAATTAGGAGAGACAAATGCCTACCTAGAAAATGTTGATTTCCTAAGGGATTCTAAAAATATGTATTCATACAAAATAGAGCTGGCACGATTATGAAATTTCATGATCGACTTTTAAAGAAGAGTAATTTATTTAAGTCTACTTTAACCCTTTGCCCAACGCTGACGATATCAAAATTTATTATTTTAAATATCATTTTTTCACATTTAAAAAAGAATTTCAACAAAACCATATCATGTGATCCCTCGTTGGAATGAGCTCGTCGAGCTCATTCCAACGAGGGGTCACATGATATGGTTTCATTGAAATTTTCTGAAAAATAATATTTTTTCAACTGCTGAATTTGCATATTACGCGGGCGGATGCGGCCGATTCAATGGGTAAAGGGTTAATTGTACTCTGTGTGTGACCAATAGAAACAACTATTATATAGAAAACAATATTTTTAGCCATTACTTTCTCAGGCCAGACATTCGTTAGACATACAAGCATGCTGCATGCCTACTGTTCTCTGAGGAAAATTCAGACTTATGACCACCTCAGACCAAACCTGAGCCTAAGCTGCATTGAGATTTAAGAAGGCAAATTGCACTCCTTGGCAAACTGAGATGGGCAATTATTTGTACTCCCATATTTTCTACAGCGCCAGACCTGATGTCATGTGTTGTATCTTTATACTTATTTCCCATATCAATTACAATGTATTTTGATATTCTACAGCCTCTGACACTTCTTACGAGCATGATGGGGAGGAGAGTGATAACTAATAATTCATCAGTAAAGAATTGATGAAAACCCATATTCATCGATTTTGAAATTCTAGTTGATTATCATGGGTGTTTCTGTCGATTAGTCAACTTCTAGATTATTCATGACAGACCCAATACAAATGAAAGTGTCAATGACACTGCGGCTCAACTTGTCCAAGAAGGGACTGAACTAAACAGAAAGATCAAGTAATGCCAAGTCATTCACTCAAGTTTCTATAAGAAAGACATCACACCAATGCTATAAATGAAATCTGAAAAAGATTGGGTGAGGGATGTGGCCTGTTGGGGGTACTAATGGAACTGTTGACAATTTTATATGCCAATTCAAAGATGGCCACTGGTGGCAATGTTTTTCAATCAAATTCAGAAAAAGTTGATAACTCCCATCTAGACATTATACCAAAGCTACACATAAAATTTGAAAAAGATCGGGTAAGAGGTGCGATCTGTAGGGTGTGCTAATGGAATTGTTGACAATTTATATGCCAAATCGAAGATGGCCACTGCCAGCCATGTTTTTCAACAAATTCAGAAAAATTTGATAGCTCCCACCTAGACATCACATGAAAGCTAGATATGAAATTCAAATGGAAGTGTCAATGACACTGTAGCTCAACTCTGAATATGACAGGAATTAGTATTTGCTGTGACCAGGTCAACAATAATGAATATGACAGGAATCAGTATTTGTTGTGACCAACTCAACAATAATGAATAAGAGAAAAATCGCGACATCGACGCCGTAGCTGCGGCGGGTGGTGCAATCTCACAAAATTCTAAGTTCATCAAGAGCCGTAACTCCAAGAAAAATATTTGGAACAACATAAGCATTGAACAGTGGCTAGACATCATTAAGATACACTTACATGCCAAATATAAAATCATTCCATCAAGTATTTCAAAAGTTATTGAGTTTTGAAACTCGTTGTCACAGACAGACTGACAGACCGACTGACAACTCCAAGAAAAATATTTGGAATAACACATGCATTGAACAGTGGCTAGACATCAATAAGATACACTTACATGCCAAATATAAAGTCATTCCATCACGTATTTCAAAAGTTATTGATTTTTGAAACTCGTTGGTCACAGACAGACCGACCGACAGACAGACAGACAGACAGACCGACCGACATTGCCACTTATAGAGCTGCTAGTCGCAGCTAAAAAGAGTAATTTGCATAATATATGCACAGAACAAAAAAAAACCGTAATATATGTAATGTATTCCATTTTACTAAATATTCGTACAAAAATTTATCTATATCAGATCTTTCATATAGAAGTTCTGTACAAAAAACTGATTGCACCTAATTTTGGTACAAAATGGCCACCAGTGGCCATCTTGAATTTGGACTGGACCCCAAAACACTCGTTCTCGTTCCACGGTGATAACAAAGGTACCCAAGAAGTTTCGTAAAGATCAGTTCATAAATACAGCCTCTAGCCCGAGCCGTATTGGTATTTCCAGTTACAGTGCTGAAAGTAACAGTAAATAGATCAAATTTAGTCTAATTGGCATAATTTATGCACGAGAAAAAAAACGTATTATATGTGATGTATCCCATGGTACTAAACATTCACACAAAAAGTTATTCAAATCAGCACTTTCATATGGAAGTTCTGCGCAAAAATCTGATTGCACCTAATTTTGTACAAAATGGCTGTCAATGGCCATCTTGAATTTCAGACTGGACCCCAAAACACTCGTTCTCATCCCATGTTGATAACAAAGACACCCAAGAAGTTTCATAAAGATCAGTTCATAAATGCGGCCTCTAGCCCAAGCCGTATTGGCATTTGCACTTACAGTGCTGAAAGTAACACTAAATAAATAAAAGTTAGTCTAATTTGCATAATTTATGCACAAGGAAAAAACCCATATTATATGTGATGTATCCCATGGTACTAAACATTCATACAAAAAATTATTCAAATCAGCACTTTCATATGGAAGTTCTGTGCAAAAATCTGATTGCACCTAATTTTGTACAAAATGGCTGCCAGTGGCCATCTTGAATTTTGGACCGGACCCCAAAACACTCGTTCTCGTCCCACGGTGATAACAAAGGTACCCGAGAAGTTTCGTAAAGATCGGTTCATAAATACAGGCCTCTAGCCCGAGCCTTGCTGGCTTCACCAAAGTTGAGCTAAAAATCTAATGGAAACATACTGAGTCTCTTAACACTCAAGGAGCCGGGTAATTTTTCATATTTGACAGACAGACAGACGGATGGACGACGGGCCATGACAATACCTCAAATTTGGCTTTGCCAAAGTTGAGCTAAAAATCTAATGGAAACATACTGAGTCTCTTAACACTCAAGGAGCTGGGTAATTTTTCATATTTTCTACTACACTACACCTTGTGAGTCTGCCAGCTTATCAGTGCTTCCTATTCAAGTCTTGGCTTCCTCTAACTAGAGGCAGAAAAACTTGGGCTAGAAACCACTGTCAAGGTAACTTAACTTTTGTCCACTGGATCTCTCCATCACTGTATGTTAAAGTACAATGATTAACAGCTTCCTATGGATGGTATTAAATAAAAGGCTACGGTTCTGGTTTCCCATCACAATGAAATGACTGTTGCACTATGGGGACATTTGCCTCCTGAAATTTTTGTCCCCAGGAGGGCATTAGACAATCTCCTGAATTTCATAACGACAGGCCTGTACTGTAGAAATTGTATATTTTAATTTGCACTGGTCAGTATCACGTAAAATAAATATCAAAATGCTCCCAACACTGGTGAAAACACCCCTGTATTTGTTAAAACGTCACGGGCATTGGCCACTGCTCATGCAAGGAAGGTGCATAAGTCAAGGAAAAGTAGAAAACAACTTTCATTGCCTGTTCAGAAGGGGTCAGTAAACAAAACTCACATTTTTTAATTTGGGGGACATTTTGACAATAGATGGAGAAGATGAAACTAGAGGTGTGACTGTCTGGGATGGGCCTGTCCATACCCCTCGCTACCATTATTCTATGACAAAAGGGGCATAACTGTAGCAAACAAGAGGCCCCCAGGGCCTGAAGCACTCATCTTGAACAGAACACAATATAAACATAGTCCAAGAATGAGTCTACATTAAGCAATCCATCTCCATAGGATACACTGTCAATCCTGGAGTCCCTCAAGTGACAAAATTAATCCGGGCATCATGCCTTTTCTTCAGTTGATCATAACGTAAAATGTAAAGCTCCCCTATGAAGCCCCTTGATACAACCTATGTGGATTAATCTTAGTTACACACCTCTAGAGGGTACAGCATACAAAATTTTTAATTCTTCAGCAACATGGCCAATTCTGGCTCCCATAGGGAGCCCAAATATTAACCCAGGCTCTCTGACTTCCCTAGAGATGCTGTGTACCAAATATGAACGCATTCTGACTCTTGGATCTGGAGAAATTTAAAAAAATTTCTTCATATTGCACTAAGTTAAAATTTGGGCTACCACAGTAAGCCGAAATATTAACCTACAGATCCGATATGAAGAAATTTGAAACTGACTCCCCTAGAGATGTTGTATACCAAATATGAAAGCATTCTGACTAGTGGATCTGAAGAAGAAGATTTTTGAAAAAATTCCCTCATATTGTACTCAGTTAAATTACAGGTTCCCATATGGAGACCAACTATTAACCCAGGCACTCAAATTGAACAAACTTGAATCTGACCCCCCTAGAGATGTTGTATACCAAATATGAAAGCATTCCGACTGGTGGATCTAAAAAAGAAGATTTTTAAAGAAATTTCTGCATACTGCACTAAGTTAAAATTTGGGCTACCATAGCGAGCCCAAATATTAACCTATGGATCCGATTTAAACAAACTTGAATCTGACCCCCTAGAGATGTTGCATACCAAATATGAAAGCATTCTGAATGGTGGATCTGAAGAAGAAGATCTCCCACATTGAACAAAGTTAAAATTTGGGCTCCTGTATTGAGCCCAAATATGAACCAATGAGCTTTATTTTAACAAACTTGTATCTGAGCCCCCTATCAATGCTGTATATAGAATATCAAAAGATTCTGATGATTGGTTCTGGATAAAAGATTTTTTAAAATTTTTGCAAATATGCTGACTCAGCATTTTTTTGATGCCCATTACAGAACAGACTAACATAACCGATGGCAATTTTCTTTTTACCATTCAATTTTACTGGGCCTAAGGAAGGTTCATACCAAATAACAGCTCTCTGTCCCATGTGGTTTGGGAAATATGGGTGTTTGAAAATATTTCTATTTTTAGCTCCCAGGTTTCCCATGGGGATGCCGGAATTTTTATTTTTTTTGCATGAGTCAAGTACTTATGACCCAATAACACCACATACCAAATTTGGTTCAAACCGGACCAACGGTTCAGGAAATAGGAATTTTGGCCAGAGCCAAACACCTTACTCTTCCCGTTACAAAGCCAAATATTGCTTCACAAACTTTGTTTGAACAAACTTGATTCTGGACCTCAAAAGGAAGCTCCATAACAAATATCAAGTCATTGTACACACTGGTGCATGAGAAGATTTTAAAAATATTATGGAGCATTTTCCCCACTCCCTCCCTATGGGACTGGGAATGTTGAGTTGAACAATAGAGCTGGGAGGTTAACCGAAAAACTCGGTTTCGGTTATGAAAAAATAACCGACAACCGAGACCGACGATAAACTGAAAAACCGACTTTCTCGGTTATTTGAATGTCACGTGAGAATTACGTGTTTTTTTTCTGAAACAATGGCGGCAATTACGGTCGAGAAGAGCCCTAAATGGGAACACATTATCAAAACTGATAAAACTTCAAAGTCAGCTGAGTGTATTAACCCAATTTCCGCTAGTGACTCATTGTGTTAGCTACAAATTATTTTTAATTAACTTCGGCAGAGACCGCGAGAGTTCGTCCTTAAAGTTTGTTTATATTATTTCTAAGTGTCAACGACTCGACAAAGTTTTTACACACTCAGGGAGAGTTTATTCAATCATTATTTAGTTCATACAACTTAATTTTTTTCTGTTATTTTGGTTTAGAATCTGTTTAATAAAAAAACCGAAACCGAAACCGTAACCCGACTCTTTTATTAAAAACAGAGTTGTAACCGAAACCGACCCAAAATTCAATAACCTCCCAGCTCTATTGAACAAAAAATGAAATGCCCCTTCGGGACCATCACTCACACAAACTTTCACTTGAATTGGCCCAGTGGTTTTGGAGAAGACCAAAACATGGTGTTGACGGACGACGGACGGAGAGCAATGAGATTAGCTCAGCTTGACTTTGTCAAGATGACCTAAAAAAAACTGATCGAAACTATAATCGCAGGTGCACAGGTTCCCATGGTAGTGAACCTCCATAACAAGTTTCAAAGGAATCAACCTGTAAACATCTGAGAAAATCTTCAGACAAAATTCACGCACTCTATGATGAAAAAGGGGCATAACTCTGACAAAAAAGGTCTGCTCAAAACTATAATCATAGGTGCACAGTTTCCCATGGTAGTGAACAACCATACTAAGTTTCAAAGGAATCGACCTATGAACTTCTGAGAAAATGTCCAGACAAAATTTGTGTATTCTAAGATGAAAAGGGGCACAGCTCTAGCAAAAAAGGTCTGATCAAAATGATAATCACATGTGCACAGGTTCCCATGGTAGTAAACATCCACACCAGGTTTCAAAGAAATCGACCCACAAACACTGGAGAAAATCTCCAAACAAAATTTGCACATTCTAACCTGAAAACGGGCATAACTCGGGCAAAAAAAAGGTCGGTGAAAACTAAAATCGCAGTTGCACGGGTTCCCATGGTAGTAAACATCCATACCAAGTTTCAAAGGAATCGACCCATAAACATCAGAGAAAATCTCTGGAGAAAATTCTTGGCCTGCTATTTCAAGTTGAAAAGGGGCATAATTTTGGAAAAAATAATCCGACCAGAATCGCAGGTGCACAGGTTCCCATGGTAATGAACATTCATACCATGTTTCGAGCAGATTGGTCCATGAGCATCTGAAAAAATCTCCGGACAAAATTATGTCTATGGACAGACGGATGGATGGACAGACACACTGACGGACAGACAAGGTGATTCCACTATACCCCCCAAACTCATTGCGGGGGGTTTAAAAACTAATATCTTTTTTGTTTTGAGGGAACTTTGACAATGTTAAAAACTAATATTTCTTCTCTTTGGGGACAGTTTGACAATTATATGCAGATGTTTTGACCAAAATCAGGGATGGTTTCGACCAATTCCATGGGACGTTACTGGAAAGCAATAAAAGTCCTTTCTGTTCAAGCCTAGTGGTTGTAGCATCTTGAAGGTGAATACCCAGTGTAATTCACCTCACCCTCTTGTGATGGAAAAGCATAAGTCTTCAGACTACTTATGCTTTACCATCACATTCTCTCTTGTTTCAGCCTATAACAAAACAAAACTAGAAAAACTGTGAGCACTGCTCACTAAATGATACCACCCACTTCCACCAAGAAACATTTTACAACAGTAAAAGTGTGTTTGATGTAGAGAGCACAAACACCCCCCCCCCCCCCCACACTCACCTCAACCCCCAAAGCTTGAATTGACAAAGCCCATTCTTCAATATGTGAAACTGTAAAAATGAAAATATCTGAAAACAAAATAGAAGGTACACATCTTCACTGTATGTAAAAGTTCACTGTATGTAAAAGAATGTTTGAAGATTTCATTGAAATCCATTCACTAGTTTAAAAGAGGTGGCGGATAGCAAATGTCAACAACCCCCACACGCAAACTTGAATTGACCAAGCCCATTTTCAAATATGGGAAACCTTAAAAACGGAAATATCTGAAAACAAAACAGGAGGTGCACATCTTCAATGTATGTAAAAAAAAGTCTGAAAGTTTCAATGAAATCTGTTCAATGGTTTAAGAGGAGTTGCGGATAGCAGATCTGTACAGAATGTCAATTGAATTTGACAAGTTCATTTGTCAATATGGGAAACTGTAAAAATGAAAATATCTGAAAAGAAAATAGGAGGGGCACATCTTCAATGTATGTAAAAGAATGTCTGAGGGTTTCAACGAAATCCGTTCACTGGTTTAGGAGAAGTTGTGGATAGCAGATGTGTACCCTCCTAAAACGTTACGGACAGACGGACGGGCGGAAAAACGTACGGACGGACGAAGTGAACACTATATACCTCCCACTTTTCAAGTGGGTGGTATAATAATTATTAGGCTCTCATTAAGGCGACACTAAACTATTAAGCTCTCCAACATCATGCATCCGCAAAAATTTATTTGTCAATATGCATCTGCCAAGATATGCATCCACCAAATGAGGATATATACAGCTGAGCTAAAGTAGTCCCTATTTGCCTCTGATGAAGTCCACTATAAGGACAAAACCAGTACTGATGAAGTCCACTTTAACAGGTCTGGCATTCTTAAAAATGCAGGAGGGCTAACCATCACTCCCCTCGCATGGCCTAGGGGAGCGATCAGAACTCTTCAACTCAACTTTACAAAAGCTAAAAGAGTCAAAATGAAGTTTTTTCTATGAATTTTGCCTTATGGGTTTTGTACATTTTATTTGGTGCTAACAAGGTAGTCTCTGTGAGAAAGGCCCGGAGGTGTGGGAGGGGCAGTGTGTACAGACAGCACTAACATAGCAAGATCTGAAAAGATGTGGGTTTCAGGAATAGGCTATTATGGTAATCATTTTTTTCTAAGGCCAAGAGGGCTAGTTTTCACTCTCCTTAATTTTTTTAAGGAGTGCAGTAGACGAGTGAAAAAATCGCTCTCCTGAAAATGTCAGGAAAGGTGTAAGGATAAAACATGTAAGGCCATGCAAGCAACCAGTACAGAAAAATAGAAAGTCGAGATCCTCTCAAACATTTGGAGTAGCTGAATCCACGAAACCATGGGACATTTGGATCAAAGTTAGGGGAGTTTTGAGCAAAGTCCTGGAAAGTTTTTACAAATATTTTGACTAGAGGTAGAGGATGTTATGACCACAACCCAATTTAAAAGTGCGGTCACAAAAATACATTTGCCATTGTAATATTATATTAATACTTTGACCCACGAAAACCTTATTGAAGCTGCTACATTTTATGTTTCATTTGATTAACTGGTCCAGTGCTGGAAGCCCATGTTTGGGTTTTATTCTGAAGTGCAGGTAAAGGCTTCAAATTCAGTGGCTGTGCTTCTTATCATCTCTGAAGTGATATTATTTAGTCTGTTAAGATTTGCCTTGTTACAATTTATAGGACAGTGCCCACAGGCACTCTCCTATAAATTGTAACAAGGCAACGACATGTGAACAAATTTTGGTGGCCAAAAAAAATTTAGCGCTTAACCAGTTAAGAATTTGCATCTCCTTCATAGTTTCTGTTGTTTCAGTGGATGCCTCTTCCTGTAATATTTATCTTTACCCCCAAATACTCATTGTTGTCTGTCTCTCTCACACTAATAAGTTTGCTGCTAACTTCCAGAATACAGAACTCTGCTACATTCCACCCTCGAGTAGGTTCCACATTACAATCTACAGGTGTAACTTTGCTTTTGCTTTCATTTAGTTCTTGTCTCCATTTGTTTCCATATCTCTCCACAATTGCCAGCATTTTCTCTAGCCCCTCTTCATTTTCAGACATGAGTACTGTATCATCTGCATAAAATAGCCCTCGGATCTTCAGGTTCCCAACTGCTACCACAGCATCACTGAACAGGAGTTCAACTCTTAAATCTTTGATGTACAATGCAAAATGAATCGGCAAAAAGATACATGTACACCCCTGTTTTAGGTCTATATCCATAGGCATCTGTTTTGTTGTTATTAACCGTCTGCACTCTGTCAAAATGGAAAAATTTTCAGCAGCAAATATTTCCAATAATGCAGTTGGATATTTAACCAAATATACCTTGTTTGACAGAGCTCATTGAGCTCTGTCAAACAAGATATAATTGGTTAAATTCATAATTGAACAAGAGGAAAATGGAGTGATTGAAGAAAATTCTGTTATCCAACCAGAGTGCTAGGAGTTAATCTACACAGACTAAGTTCACTTTGTACATTTTTATAGACATGTAACGCTTTCAGAATTCCAACAAACTCACCGCCCAGAAGCAAGGGCTCAGGTTTTTGCCACATCCCCTCCCTCCATACTGTATTATATGTTTTTAACATCAGGAAAAGCCAAAAACATCATTTTTTCTTTTTGGCTTTCTCAGATTTTATTGTTGGTATAATATGAAAAGATGGTCAGTAACTCTCCTTCCCTTCCTGAAGCCTCTGTAGATCTCTCCCCAAAACTATTCTTTTAGATCACATCATCTAATCTCCCATACAGGACTTTACACAAAACTTTTCCAATGTCGCTGACAGAGATCCTTCAATAATTTTATTACAGGCCTGTTCTATGTAATCCCCATCTACAGCAATACTAAACCCGTGTGGAAAGTTAAAAAATTTATAGTAATTTATATATTTTTATACTTACCAATGACCCAGACATAGCTGGTGCTAACTCTTAAAATATAGGGCCAAACACAAATTTTGCCCCCCAATCCCCAAAATTTGCATCTAAAACTAAAGAAAACATGTCCTGAAAGGCCCTCCACACTTCGCCCCTACTGCGCATGCGCAGTGTCAAGGACGTTCCGAAATTGGCGCCATTTATCATTCTAATAACCAGTGCCTGGTAAGCGCTATGTACTCAGCGGGGAGGCAAGAGTTCCCAACTCCTGGGAGGGCCATCCCCGTCTGGGTCATTGGTAAGTATAAAAAATATATAAATTACTATAAATTTTTTAACATTTTTATACTGTACCAATGACCCAGACATAGCTGAATAGTAAAAAGGCTGGAGGGCCAAGGACATAGAGCAAAATGGAATACGCTCAATAAAATAAAATAGAGTCATCCCCTATAGGGAAAAGAAGTAATAGGCCTTACATGTATCTTTCTTATTTATGATAAATTAGAAAGATACAACACCTTCCAAAAATTGAGCTTCATACATCCATGTACTCTATTAATATCCAATAATCCTTATACTAATAATTTTTAAAGTAAGCCAATAATAAAGTAAGTCTAGAGAATAGAGACTCTTATACTCCTAAAAGTGTCTGAGAATTGCATAATCATGTCCGTTGACATATGCAATATTCAAAAGCTATACTTTAAAAACTAAGACTTGAATGAATTTTATAAACTTAAACTTCTCACTAAACAACCATCCCAATAACAGCTCAGAATTACTAACTCCGGAGGAGGTATCCCCTTGTTTTCATAGTAAAAACAGGTGACCCAAGGGAACACCCTCCCCCCCCCCCCCTTTTTCCTGCCCTGGGTCAAATAGCCCAGAGCGAAGAGGGCAGCCGAACGGAGACACTGCCGAAACAGACAGCCTACCTAGCTATAGTAGCAACTGTTAAGTGAATGACATTCTGAGCAGTAGATAATAGACCTAACAATAGAGGCCTCCAGAAATGGACTCGATATTTCTGAGATAAAATTCATGAATGTGGATGGCTGAGCGCAATGAGCAGCCTTCAAAAATCTATAATAGCAACACTATTAATGTAAGCCCAAGAAGTAGAAGAACTCTTACTTCATGAGCCGAAATCTTAAGCACAACTGCTAAGTCAATGATATACCATAAGCAGTACGCTAGTTAATAGAATCTATTAACAATAAAAAGGAGCGTAACGTCCTTCTACTAGACATCAAAGACAGAAGAAGCTTACGCCCTTGTAATAAACAGATATCTGTTTATAAATACATAAACTGTACCCGGAAAGAGTAAAGGCCTATGCCCATACGAAGACGGAAGGACCTTAAAATAATAGGTTCCGGATAATAGGAGCCTAACTCTTATGCAACAATCCAACCTAAATAGTAACGGAAGTATTGATTCCGAAACTATGAAAGTGAAAATCATCCATCGATAGTGCATGAAACTCACTGACTCTACAGTAAAAGAGAAACCAACAGAATTACTGTCTAAAAGGTCAGAATTTGAAAACTACTGTTTCCAGAGGCTCAAATGATTACTTAGCTAAATAAGAACCGAAGTTAAAATCCGTATAGGAATTTAATCTAAAGATTCTAAGTCTATTTATCAAAAAGTTACTAACTGACTTAGATAAAGAGACAAAAGACTCAATTGTAAACTATCGTAGAGTGCATAGGTATGAGGTAACATAAACCTATAACCTAAATAATAACAGGCTGCAGTAGATCTTGTGAAACAAGTATACTAAAAAATAGCAATGAGTAGTATGGAGGGATCAACAATATGAACATAATGATCCCTACACCACGACGGAAGAGCCTCCACTTTAGTCGCATAGAATAGCGAAGAAGAGGATCTCCTATAGTAAGAAATCGCGTCCAAAGCTCGTCCAGTACAGTGCTTACAATGCAATACGGACCACACAACGGAATACATGAAGGTTGCGACCTTGCTGGTTGTGATAAAGATGACACGATTTACCCAGTGAAAAAAGATCCTCACATAGAGGAAGATTTCACGTTAAGATCCACAGTAGACAAGAAAGTAAATTACTCATGATCTCTGTGAAGATAGAGATGCTATCAACAGAAATGTATTGTGGTTGTTTATCTTAGCAATACCTGCTAAAACAACAGCGCCGGAGGATACGCGTATCCTATCATTCCGTCCTATAGATCAATAGAGCGTTAACAGTATTAGCTCAGAGATCTGGACAAGCCAACACATACGTCTGCAAATGATTAGCAAGCTGTGTCATAAATAAAACATCATTGGGCGCTCCCATAGATAGCAAATCTGATTGAATACTTGTTTGTTGAGAGTCCATTCTGACAGCAACAAGCGACCCGTAAGAGAACGGGAGTCCGATAAAACAATCAGACGACCCAGAATATGACGGACCAAAACTGAACTTGGTGTACTATAACCAACAGACGGATTCTTTCCATTAAATTGAATAACGGAAACGAAAGAGTGCCTCCCTGGTTCCGGAGATACGCCACTACTGTCGAATTAAAGGACAGGAATTTGGGCATGCGTTTCTGAATAATGTTCATGCAATGACATAAAGCAAGCCTAAAAAACATTATTCCGCGGAAGTTAAACTGATAGCTAAAAGACTGCGGAACCCAAAGACCCTGGCACTTCGAATCCGTAGGGATCAGTATATATCCCAATCTGTTTGACTGGCAACCGTCATAACCGCCACACTCGGGTCCGGCAACTGCGGCGGCACTCTCTGAGTCAACCACCGAATGTTTGCCCCAGTCTGAATCTCTTGTAACACTAGATAGACAAGAGAATGTATAAATCGAGCAATTCATGGATTGCCGGAAAGTTGCCGTCGAAGAGAAGCTCCTCCGAGAACGAAGCGACTCTGAGAGAGTTCTTAACCTTACTATCCACGCGTGGATGTAGCTAGGGCTGCGTCACGTCTAACCAACTCCAATCAGCCACTGAAGGGCGGAGTTATACGTGAACAAACTACTGCCCTCAAAAGAAATTACATTGAGAATAATATCCCGTAAATCTTTTCTTGAAGACGTAATGATAACGCCTCAGTAAGGCGGATTACGTATAATAAAGCGTCTAAGTTAAGTCTACTATACATAATGTCGTTCCCAACATTGAAATTGGAAAAGACATAAACGGCGAAAAAGAATATATGCAGTCTTTAATCACACCGTCTAGACGCATATGAACTCTCGGTATGCCCTGCTCTGCCAAAATAAACTATTTGTAAAAATGATAAAATGGCAGAAATGAGCCACGCGGACAAGAAACTAAACTATCATGCTTAGTAGCAGGCTTGTATATATATATAAATATATAGCGTCGAAAAATAAAACACATGTTGTAATGACAATATTGGACTGCGTCGGTAAGTCAGGGACAATGTCCCTGTACCGATCGAAAAATCCGAGTCCAATGACGCTATAAGTCTCTTATCCAAGATCGCAGCAATGAAGTCCGAAAAATAATCACTGGAAGAAATGCCAGAAGATATGAAAGGCATCTTCCGATACTACTAAAGGGAAAACTCGAAATCTTTCGAATCCCTTTCGCCATCCTGTCGGACCCTATAAAGCGATCGGTCGTCCGTAGCTGATGCAACCGCGGACCGCACCGACCCAGCGCCGTCGGATAATTCCTGATTCGACCGAGAAACTGTCAATTGCTGGGATGCTGCGAAACAACTGTGCTAACTCGGATAGCACGTCCGTCACTGAGGCCTGAGGAGAAGCGGTCTTACGATGCATTGCCGCAGGAAGCTCCGAGATCGTTACCCCGTGCATACTTCCAATATGCGAGCGAACGGAGTGTATAGGCCTCGTGTCCCTTGGCTACCGGATGGCGCGACCTATTCGCCTTGGAATCACTGAATGCCGAAACTGATCGGATACTCGAGGTCACGTAGCCAATGTGCGGTCGTGTGCCCTGCCGTGAGGATGAGGAAGCATTAAAGACAGTCTCTCGGACTGTCAATATAACGGAGCGTCCCGAGCAACGGACATATGCTCCGAATGTAAAATATCTGAACCACAACATGCGGTCCCCTATGTTGTTGGCTTCCTCCGATCTGTCCTCAATCTGCCGTCACTGGGTGAGTACTAAAGTAATTAAAGTGCTCGCATCACCCAAATCTCCTTCCTAGACCGCAACGGACGAACCCGGCAGCCGAACCATTCGATGAATGTACGCTACACCGGGTGAGCTAGCGAATGTCACTCCGTAAGCGATAGACATATTCCATGAGCACTTAATGCCGCTAACTCTTCATTAACTATGACGACAGAGGCACACTTTTGAAAGACATCTCCATAACTCTTCGAACAAGAAACCAGAAATGCTTGGATAGCAAGCATAAAATAATAATATATATAGCGTCGTTCAATAATTCGAAAGTTTGTGTGACATTATTGGACTATGTCGGAACTGAGGGACGATGTCCCTGAACCGAACCAAAAATTTCTAAGTCCACCAACGCTATCAGTTTCTTATCCGGCATCGCAGCATATGTTGTTCCGAAATGGAAAGCTTGAAATCCTCCGAATCCCTTTCGGTATCCCGTCGGACCGGATGAAACTTTCGGACGTCCGTACCCGCTTCCGCGGAGCGTCCCGACCCAGCATCGTCGGATAAAATATATGCGACGGATTAGTTGATGCTGGGATGCTGCGAAAAACTGTGCTATTAAGGAAAGCACGTGCGTTCCCGAGGCCTGTGCAGTAGCGGACTTATGATGCATTGCCGCTGGAAGCTCTGTGTACGTTGACTCCCGCACACTTCCTATGCGAACGTCCGGAGTCTGCAGGCCTCGAGTCCCCGGCTACCGACCCAGCGCTGTCGGATAATTTTTCTCGATCCGACACCGTTTCTGTCGGCTGCTGGGATGCTGCGATAAGCTGTGCTATGTGCACAAGAATGTCCGGCGTCGAGACCTGCGGAGGCGCAGTCTATCGCTGCTTCGCCGAGGGCAGCTCCGCATCAGATGGCTCCCGCATACTTTTCCTATGCGAACGTCCGGAGTCCATCGGTCTCGAATCCCTGGCTGCCGGATGGTGTGACCTGGTCGCCGAAGAATCCTTGATCGGCGAAGCTGGTAATATATCGGCGGTCACGCAGCCAAGGTGCGGTCGTGTGCGCTGACGAGAAGAGGAAGCCTTAGCAGTCTCAGCGGACTGCCTATACAACGGAGCGTCCCGAGCGACGGACGTATGCTCCGCTAGCGACACATTTGTACCACAACATCTGGGGCCAGATGTTGTTGAACGAGAGAGGGGCCTCTCTCGCTTGCCGTCCGGATGGACCGGAACGAGCTATGAACCGGACTAAAAGGCTTCCTCCGTTCTCCCTCCGATCCGCCGTCACTGGGTGTGCATTAAGTTAATTTTATAGTGCTCGCATCACCCCAAAATTCCTTCTAGACCGCAACGGACGAACCCGGCTGCCGAACCATTCGGTGAATGGACGCTACACCGGGCGAGCTAGCGGACGTCAAAGGCCGTCGAACCTACTAGGGTCCTCTTAGGCAATTGGCGTATTACATGAGCACTTTTCCGCTAGCCCTTCATTAATTGTGACGACGGAGGCACACTGTTGGAAGACATCACAGATACATCACCCTAATCTTGATCGTCTGAAATAGAAATTGATAAAGTAGAGTGACCCTGCGGGGAAAGGACCGGAGTGTCCAAATCCCCAACAACATACCGTGACATACGCTTCCCATATTGTCATCGAAATCATACGATACAGAACAGGAGTTAATGCGAGTACACTGACCACATACAGAATGATAATAAGGTCAGAGGAAGACTTCCTCTTAAAACAATTGATCAATATCCTTTCAAAGTGAAAAGAAAACAAGTCCTGGTACTCGCACTAACCCCTGGCAATCAAAATACATAATAATAATATGATCCATTAATATAGAAAAAATAATTGAAATCAAAATATTTTGAAAAAATATTTTTTCAGAACAGCCCAAGTTTCTGAAAAGTAACGTTGAGCCCCAATGGATCCCAAGCCTAAGTGTGGACAAAAATTTTAAAAATATTTTAAACAATTTATTCAACACTTACGAACAATAATAAAGTATCTAGTTATGATTAAAATAACATAAAGATATTATTATTTAGAAATCCCCCCCTCACACAGAGGGCTGTTGTAAATGTAAACAATGAGTGTAAAAACACTAAAATAAGACTCCAGGCACCCAGGCCCGAAATCAGTTACCAAAAATACACTATCTGATGCAAAACAGAGACTTCCAGGGAAGAAACTGCAGAACATCAGATGGTAGATGCAGAACACAACGCCTAACCACCCGTAGGTGAAGACGTAAACATGGGGAAAGAACAGAATTCATTCTGTTATTCAGCTAAAACTCCCAAGAAATTTTAGTAATAATAATTACAGAAACTATGCCAAAAGCATGGGAGAATAGCAAGGGGGAACTTAAAGGA
This sequence comes from Pictodentalium vernedei, assembly GCA_031216915.1. Classification (NCBI taxonomy): domain Eukaryota; kingdom Metazoa; phylum Mollusca; class Scaphopoda; order Dentaliida; family Dentaliidae; genus Pictodentalium; species Pictodentalium vernedei. Next base: position 67,025,691 of record CM062290.1, on the reverse strand, counting down.
CAGGGAGAGAGGAAAACACTTGAAAAAACAGTGTAACTAAATAATCAGAATGACAACAAAATGGCTGCTGCCTTGAAAATAGGTAACTTAACATAATTTCATTAAAAAATTTTAAGTTACAGCCCTGATAATATTCTGTCACACATTCTTTTCCTCTCCTCCTTTTCTATCCTCCTTAGAATCACCATTTCACTAATATTTATGTGTCTGGCATCATTTAAACTGAGATTTAAAAGCACAAAGATCAGTCAGATGTTAACTGATGAAGGGCCAAACTTAGAATGATAAATGGCGCCAATTTCGGAACGTCCTTGACACTGCGCATGCGCAGTAGGGGCGAAGTGTGGAGGGCCTTTCAGGACATGTTTTCTTTAGTTTTAGATGCAAATTTTGGGGATTGGGGGGCAAAATTTGTGTTTGGCCCTATATTTTAAGAGTTAGCACCAGCTATGTCTGGGTCATTGGTACAGTATAAAAATATAAAAATCTGTTCCACACATATGTGCTGAACGGAAATCGTTGATGGACTATTTTTAAATAAAAGCAAAATTTCACTGGAATTTTCTACAAATTGTGTCACGCAATTACAATTCGAATCACTAGTGATAGCTGAAAATCGTCCCCTGAGCTCCAATGTGTTCTAAGTGCCATAGAACACATTGAAATCCAGGGAACGAAAAAATGACACAGATTCCCCTCACAGATTTGGTTGGAGATAAAATGTGTTCCTTTTGTTGATAGTTGTCAAATGAATTGCTGAGTGTCTGTGGAATAATTGTTTTTATAGATGTGAAGGTGTGTAATAAACACAGAATGACACACGCATGTGAATGGGTTAATGGATATGGCACTTGTGCCATCGCGGAAGGATAAAGCTTGAGGCCTCTGGCCTCTCGCTCTATTCTTCCGCACTGGCACTTGTGCCATATCGATTAACCCATTCACACGCGTGTGTCGTTCTGTGTATATATCCAATAACTTATCCCCCCACTTTTTGTGTATAAATGTGACTGCTTTCTCTTCATTCTTTTGGAACCTCTAGTTTTTCTATGGCTAAGTTGAATAGGGCCAATGGCTTTTATCTAGTTCCTCTTCATCAATTTTTAGCAACTCATTAGGAATTTCATCCATTCGTCCCACTTTTCCATTCCTTAATTTTGAAGTCGCTTAAATGAACTAACAGTGACAATTTTATGGCATCAGAAAATTTGTCCAATTCTGAGGTGTAAGTCATTGACTGAACATTGGTCATAAGCCTCAAAACATTTCTGGTGATGAAAACAACAGTTTGCACTTGGGAATGGGGAAAATTATAAATTCAAAGTAATTTGTATATTTTTTATACTTACTAATGGCCCATACTAGCTGGTGCTAACTCAAAAATTAATCCAGGGCCAAACACAAATTTTGCCCCCATCTCCAAAATTTGCATGCAAAACAGAAAATGTTATGTCCTATCTGGTCCTTCATACTTTTGCGAACTGTGAATGCACAGTATCCAGGAAGACACCGAAATTGGCACCAACCATCATTTTTTGTTTGGCCCTTCAGTCAGTAAATTCAAACTGACATCTGTGCTTTTAAATCTCAGTTTTAAAGATGCCAGACGCAAATCAATGGTAGAATTGGTGGACCGAAGGACATAATTGGATGATGGAATTGAACAACGGTGGTTAGAAAAGTTCAGGGTTGTAACTTAACTTAACATAAGTAGCTCAACAGCATTCGTTCACTGATGTTTGGAACAGAAGTAAAACGAGCAGAAGCATCTGTCAAGATCAAAACCTTGTGCCAAAATGTCCCAGTTCGAAACATCTGGAACTGAAATGTCTTAAATTTAACCTTTTACCCAATGCAGACGATATCAAAATTTATTATTTTAAATATATTCTTTTTTAATTTTTCAAAACATTTCAACAAAACCATATCATGTGACCCCCTCATTGGAACGAGCTCAATGAGCTCGTTCCAATGAGGGGTCACATGATATGGTTTTGTTGAAATATTTAGAAAAATTTAATTTTTTTCAACTGCTCAATTTACATATTATGTGGATGGACGTGGGCGATTCGTTAGGTAAAGGGTTAAACAACAACAAAGTCAGATTCATCCTCTGCAAACAAGTTCCACTGACATAGTGAAAACTGACAGGCCTTTAGATTACCCCAATTACCCACCGTTTACAGGTGTGCCCAAATTAGAGAAGGTGTCAAGAAATCAAGAAAAATATATAAATTCTCAGTGCCTCTTCTGCATTTGAGAATAACTTTCCACATAACATGATCATAGAAACACAACTGTTATTTCTGGTTTTAATGTGCCCAATTAGGGCAAAAGGGTGTGCCCAAAATAAATAAATTTAAAGGCCTGACTGACCCAAACTGCAATCAACCATTTTCTTTTCAACATGCAATCTGGATACTGTCTAATAACAGAAAGTAGGACTTTGCTGCCTATATAAAAGTTAAAAAATTTATAGTAATTTATATATTTTTTATACTTACCAATGACCCAGACTTAGCTGGTGCTAACTCTAAAAAATCCAGGGCCAAACACAAATTTTGCCCCCCAATCCCCAAAATTTGCATCCAAAACCAAAAGAAATCATGTCCTATAGGACCTCCATACTTCGCCCCTACTGCGCATGTGCAGTGTCAAGGACGTTCCGAAATTGGCGCCAATTATCATTCTTACTGGCAGTGCCTGGTCAGCGCCATGTACTCAGCGGGGAGGTAAGAGTTCCCAACTCCTGGGAGGGCCATCCCCGTCTGGGTCATTGGTAAGTATAAAAAATATATAAATTACTATAAATTTTTTAACATTTTTATACTGTACCAATGACCCAGACTTAGCTGAATAGTAAAAAGGCTGGAGGGCCTAGGACATAGAGGAAAATCCAATAAGCTCAACTTTATAATATAGAGGCAACCCCTCACGGAGAAAAGGAGTATTAGGCTTTACATGTTTCTTTCTTATTTTATGTTAAATTAGAAAGATACAATACCCTTCATAATTGAGCACAATAACATTCATGTTCTCTATTAACATCCAGTATAACCCTTTATACTAATTATTTTTAAAGTAAGCCAATAAATAAAGTTAGTCCAGAGAATTAAGACTCTTTATATTCTTTTAAAAGTGTCCGAGGATTGTATATTAACGCCCGTTTGACACTTGACATATACAAATGCTTCACACCGAGCTACACTTTAAAAATATGACATGAATGAATTTTAACATTAATATTACACTTTAAAACCATCCCGGAAACGACTCAGAAATACTGACTTCGGAGGAGGCATTCCCTTGCTTTTCACTATAAAGCAGGTGACCTAAGGGAACACCCGCCCCCTCCCCCACCCCTTCCCCTTGCCCTGGGTCAAATAGTCCAGAGCGAAGAAGGCAGCCGGACGGAGTCACTGCCGGAACAGAAAGCCTGCATACCTATAGTTGCAACTGTTTAGTGGACGACATTCTGAGCAACAGATAACGGACCTAAACAATGCAGGTCTCCAGAAATCGACTCAATATTTCTGAGATAAAAATTCGTGAATGTGGATGGCTGAGACCAATAAGCAGCCTTCATTAAATCTGTAATAGCAATAATATTAGCATAAGCCCAAGAAGTAGCAAGAGCTCTTACTTCATGAGCGGAAATCTTAAGCACAGACTGCTGAGAAGAAGATAAACTCTCATAAGCAGTACGGATAGTTAATTGAATCCATCTAGCAATAGAATGGACCGAAATGTCCCTTCTATTAGGCATCAAAGACAGAAAGAAACGTTTTCGTCCCTTTCTGATAAACTGAGATCTCTGTTTATAGATACGTAACGCTCTAATAGGACAGAGTAAAGGCCTACGCCCGTTTGAAGACGGAAGAGCCTTAATAACAATAGGTTCCGGATATTTATTAGGAGCCTGATTCTTAGCTAAAAAACCCACATTAGTAGTGAAGGTGATAGTGTTCCCGACACTACGATAGTGAGAATCATCCACCGACAGTGCATGAAGCTCACTAACTCTTCTAGCAGAAGAGAAAGCTAAGAGAAAAGCTGTCTTATAAGATAAGAATTTGAAATCTACTGTCCCAAGAGGTTCAAATGTCTTTTCCTTCAGTTTAAGAAGAACCCAAGCTAAATTCCATTTAGGAATTAACCTAAGAGTTCTGGGTCTATTTATCGAGAAGTTTCTAACCAACTTAGATAAAGAGACATTAGATCCAATTTGTAAACTATCATGATGTGCATAGGTATCAGATAACATAGACCTATAACCCTTAATAGTAACAGGCTGCAGTTTGATTTCGTCAAACAAGTATACTAGAAAGTTTGCAATGTCTGGTATAGAGGGATCAAAAATATCCACAGAATGATCCCTACACCAACGACGAAAAACCTTCCACTTAGCCGCATAGTTTAGCGAAGAGGAGGTCCTCCTACAGTTAGAAATCGCGTCCACTGCTCGTCCTGTAAAGTGCTTGCCATGCAAGAAGGACCGCACAACGGAAAAACGTGAAGGTTGAGACCTTGCGGGTTGTGATGGAGTTGACGCGATTTCCCCTGCGAAAGAAGATCCTCCCGTGGAGGAAGCTTTCGCGGTAGGTCCCACAACAGACACCTGAGTAGATTTATCCACGGTCTCTGTGGAGACAGAGATGCTACCAACAGAATCTTGCATTGGGATTGTTTTATCTTTAGCAATACTTGCTGAATTAACGGCGCTGGAGGATACGCATATCCTATCATTCCGTCCCAAGGGATCGACACAGCGTCCACTGCAAATGCTCTTAGATCCGGACACGGAGACACATACATCTGCAACTGATAGTTGAGATGTGTCGCAAATAAATCTATCATTGGCCGTTCCCATTGGTAGCAAATCTGATTGAATACTTGTTTGTTGAGAGTCCACTCCGACGGCAACAAGCGACCCTTTCGTGAAAGGGAGTCTGCTAGTACATTCAGACGCCCTGGTATGTGACGGACCGAAAGAAGAACCTGATGTTCTAGCGCAAACAGAAGGATTCTTTCCGTTAGATTGAACAACGGAACTGAATGAGTGCCTCCCTGATTCCGTATATACACCACTACTGTCGTATTGTCGGATAGGATTTGGACATGAGCATTGTGAATAATGTCCATCCAATGACGTAACGCAAGCCAAACTGACATCATTTCCTTGATGTTTATGTGCTTGCCCAGGAATTGCGGATCCCAAAGACCCTGGCATCTCGAATCCGTTGGGATCAATGATGCACCCCAACCTGTTTGACTGGCATCCGTCATAATGGTAAAACTCGGATCCGGCAACTGCAGCGGACCTCCCTGAGTTAACCACTGAATGTTTGCCCAAGTCTGAATCTCTCGTTTCACTTGATCTGACAAGAGAACGTCTATGTCGAGCGAATGAATTTTCACACTCCAATTCTGAGTCAAGAAAATTTGGAGAGGACGCGTGTGTAACCGCCCCATCGGAATGAGATCCGCAGCGGCTCCGCACAGACCTATCAGTCTCATAAATTCTCTCGCCGTGACTTTGTCTGCGTGCAGACAATAGCGAGCGTAACAACTGACTAATTTCGCTCTGGTTAACGGCAGACGAACGAGATTGTTGTGCGTCTCGAAGCTCATTCCCAGATGTGTGAATGACTTGGACGGCACCAGATCCAACTTCTCCTCGTTTACTATAAAACCGAGATGTCGGAGCAATAGAAGTAGATTCTGAACATCGTTCTGAAGCGTTAACTCGTTGCCGTACCTCTGAAGAATGTCGTCCAGGTAGGCCGACGTTACCGCAGACGAATGAGCTCGGAAATAGATCATTACCGAGTTCATTACCCGAGTGAAAGCCCAGGGTGCTAGATTCAATCCGAAGCACATCGCCCGGAATTGATACACCACTCCTAGGACTGCGAAGCGTAGATACTTTCTGAATGTCGGATGTACCATGACGTGAAAGTATGCATCTTTGAGATCTATGCTCGTTGCATAATTGTTCACCCGAATACTCGCTCTGACCGACCGAATCGTCTCCATATAAAACTTCGGAGCGACGATCAGCTTGTTTATCCAGCTCAAATCTATGACTGGACGGAACGAGCCATCTGGTTTCGGAACCAGAAACAGATGGCTGTAGAATCCCGGAGTCTCCTGGTTTTCTACGACCTCTACCACGTTCTTCATTAAAAGAGACTGCACCTCTGATAATAGAGCGTCTCTTTTCTGCGGATTTGACGGAAGTTGAGTCCATTTTGGACTTCGAGTTAATGGAGGCTTTCGTTTGAAGGATATCTTTAGACCTTCCGAAGTCACTCCTCTCATCCAAGGGTCGTCCGTAATCGACGCCCACTCTTGTGAAAAGCTCGACAACCTTCCGCCAACCGGTACGCGATAGAGGTTTAAGCCATCACCTCCTGGACCTGCGAGGCCTGCGGTAGGAGAAACCACGTCCTCCATGACCCGCACCTTGTCCCGTCGACCTCGGGGCGTCCGACCGATTGTCCCGGCCCGAAGGATGTCCCAAACGTGAGTCACTACCTTGACGGTCTCTTGAATAAGACCAAGAGGACGCACCGGAACCTCTATAGAAACCTCTCTTGGGCGCATTAGACCCAGAAGTGCCTGTCTTACTCTTGTCTGCCGTGTCCGACTTCTTAGAAGCAGATTTGAACAGCAGAGAATCCGAAACTTTCTTTGAAATTTTATCATAAATTGCAGAAAGCTTGCCATCAAAGAGAAGTTCTCCAGAGACCAAAGCGACTCTGAGAGAGTTCTTCACCTTAGTATCCACGAGTGTGGATGTAGCTAGGGCTGCGTCACATCTAACCAACTCCAGGTTTGCCACTGAAAGGGCGGAGTTACACATGGAATAAGCTACTGCCCTTGAAAGAAGTCTTAAAGAGGATTGTATATCCTGAAATTCTTTCCCTTGAAGGCGCAGTGATAACGCCTTAGTAAGGTGATCTGCGTAAAATAAGGCATCTAAACTGGCTCTGTTAGACGAAATAGTTGTTTCCAACACCGCGGTTGGAATAGATGCCGACGACGGTAATGATAACTCTAAGTCTTCCGCCTCGTCGTCCATACGCAGAGGAACTCTCGGAATACCCTGTCCTGCCGTGTCGAATTTATTCCTTGCATTAATGAAAGGCAGGTTGAGAGTATTGGCGGACAAGCAAGTTTAAATATAGCGTCGTTCAATAATTCAAATGTTCTTGCAACATTATTGGACTGAGACGGAAACTCGGGAGCGATGTCCCTGAACCGCTCAAAGAAATCAGAGTCCAATGACGCTATAATCCTCTTGTCCGGAACCGCAGCAGTCTGGCCCGACGGAACAACTTGAGGGAGAAAGTGCCGGATGAAGTCCACGGCGGCTTTATGTTGTTCCGAAAGGGATAGCTCCAAGTCATCCGTATCCCTTTCACCATCCGGTCGGACCTCATGATGCTCCCGGTCGTCCGCCCCCGATGCTTCGGCAGAGCGTACCGACCCAGCGCCATCGGATAATTCCCGATCCGACACCGTTTCTGTCGGCTGCTGGGATGCTACGATAAGTTGTGCTATCTGCACAAGTACGTCCGGCATCGAGGCCTGCGGAGGCGCAGTCTTTCGCTGCTTCGCCGAGGGCAGCTCCGCATCTGATAACTCCCGCATACTTTTCCTATGCAAACGTCCGGAGTCCATCGGCCTCGTGTCCCTGGCTACCGGATGGTGTGACCTGGTCGCCGAAGAATCCCTGATCAGCGAAGCTGGTAAAATATTGGCGGTCACGTAGCCAAGGTGCGGTCGTGTGCGCTGACGAGAGGAAGAAGCCTGAGCAGTCTCTGCGGACTGCCTATACAACGGAGCGTCCCGAGCGATGGACGTATGCTCCGCTTGCGACACATTTTGTACCACAACATCTGGTCCCAGATGTTGTTGTACGAGAGAGGGGCCTCTCTCGCTCGCGGCCCGGCTGGACCTGGACGAGCTAGGAACCGGACTCAAAGGCTTCCTCCGATCTCGCCTACTATCCGCCGTCACTGGGTGTGCACGTTGAATGTTTATAGTGCTCGCATCACCCAACATTTCCTCCTGGACCGCATCGGACGAACCCGGCTGCCGAACCATTCGGTGAATGGACGCTACACCGGGCGAGCTAGCTGACGACATTTGTTTAATCTCCATGAGCACTTTTGCCGCTAGCTCTGTATTCATTTGTGACGACGGAAGCGCACTTGCGGAAGATAACATGGAAACATCACCCTGTTCTTGTTCCTCTGAAATAGAAACTGAGAGAGTAGAGTGACCTTGCAGAGAAAGAGCCGGCATAGCCCTTTCTCCACTAACAACATATCGTGACACACGTTTCCAATGTTTGTCATCCCAATATTGACATATAGAACAGGGATTAGTGCGAGAACACTGACTACAATTAATGCAATGATCATGAAAGTCAGAGGAAGATTTCTTCCTATTACAATTTGAACAATATCCTTTCATTGTGAAAAGTCAACAACAAGTCCTAGTTACTCGCACAAACCCCTGACACAAAGATACATAATAACATGATCCATTAATAATGAAAAAACAATTGCAAATCAAAATAATTTTTGAAAAATATTTTTTCAGCGAAGCCCAAGTTTCTGAAAAGTAACGTTGATATCTGATGGCCAAGTGAAGTCAAAAATTTTAAATTTATATTAAATAATTAATGCAACACTTACGGATAATAAAAATGTATCTTATAGTGAGATAAACTACACCAAAGGCAAACAGCCCCCCTCAAAAGAGACTGTTGCCAATGTAAACAAACAGTGTAAAACACCAGAAAACATGACTCCAGGCACTGAAAAAACTGGCCCGAAATCAGTCATCAAAATTACACTCTATCTGATGCAAGACATAGACTCCCAGGGGAGAATCTGCAGAACATCAGATGGAAGATGCAGAACACAATGTTTATACATCCATGGGTGAAAACGTAACTATGGGGAAAATAACAGAAAACATTCTGTAACCAAGCAACTCTCCCAAGAGAATTTAGAAATGATCTTTCTCAAAAATATGCCAAAAGCATGGGAGAATTGCAAGGGGAAGACCAGGGGAGAGGAAACACTGAATAAGCAGTGCAACTTTTTAGCAAGAATGACAACAAGAGGCCCATGCCTCGAAAATAGGCAACTTAACATAATTTCATAAAAAATTTTAAGTACAGCCCTGATTATTTTTTGTCACTCCTTTTTCCTCTCCTCCTTCTATATCCTCCTTAGAATCACCATTTCTCCAATAATTACGTGTCTGGCATCCTTTAAACTGAGATTTACAAGCACAAAGATCAGTGAGATGTTGACTGATGAAGGGCCAAACAGAGAATGATAATTGGCGCCAATTTCGGAACGTCCTTGACACTGCGCATGCGCAGTAGGGGCAAAGTATGGAGGTCCTATAGGACATGATTTCTTTTGGTTTTGGATCAAATTTTGGGGATTGGGGGGCAAAATTTGTGTTTGGCCCTGGATTTTTTAGAGTTAGCACCAGCTAAGTCTGGGTCATTGGTACAGTATAAAAATATAAGATTTCCAATTTTTCCTTTGAGCATACAAATTAGACAAAATATGGACAAGGCTCAATTCTTGCTGTAGAACAAGGATAAAAATTTGTCTTTGCAAGTCCAGTTTTGTAGAAATTATTTGCCTTTAATGATACTATCAAAAATCAGGGTTATATCTTGTCAAACAGCTTTAAATGGGAGGAGAAGGCTGGAATATCTGGAGAGAACCACGAGCTCAAGCTCTCCAACTTGAAAACACCCCAGAATTAGGGTTATCATCAGCTGGAGTTATGTGTATAATTGAAGTGCAGTATGCCTTAGCACAACATGCCTCCACTTTGGCATTATATGCCTTGCCCAAGGACACAATACAGATGATTAGGGCCAGTACTGAACCTACAAAATTTCGATCTGATGCCTAGTGATCTAAAAATGAAAGTGTCAATGTCACTGTAGCTTAACTTGTCTGTGAGTTATGTTTGATGAAAAGGATAATGTTCAATGTTTATGAAAGGATTATGAAATAATACAAGAATTGTGATAATTGGGAATATGTTAATTTCTGTTCCCTGTATGTTATGTTTTCAATAAAAATAATATGAGGTGTAGACTGTACTAAAGAACTGAGGGGTGGGTTAATGTGGCCTCACAGTTAATGTATATCAACAAAAGTTACCAATTTACAGTGAAATTATTCCAAAACGGGTCATCCTATCAAGTTACAATGAAATTCTTTCATAAATACGACTTGAAGACTATGCTAAAGGTTTTTGGGCTTCGAGCCTGTGTTGCCATCACGGTTGACCAATCGCAACCAAAAGGGGACGTCCTCATCTAGACATTGTACTGAGTCATCCTACCAAGTTACAATGAAATCCCTTCATACATATGACCTGTAGTCTGTACTAAAGCTTTTTGGATTTTGGGCTCATGAACTGTGTTGAATGATCGTGACCAAAAGGGGACGTTCTCATCTAGGCATTATCTGGAGCCATCCTACCAAGTTACAATGAAATCCCTTCATAAATATGACCTGTAGACTATGCTAATGGTTTGGGGGGCTTCGGGCCACTGTAGCCATCACAGTTGACCAATCGTGACCAAATGGGGATGTCCTCATCTAGACATTATATGGAGTCAACCTACCAAGTTACAATGAAATCCCTCTATAAATATGATCTGTAGACTGTGCCAAATATTTTGGGGTTTTGGGCTCTGGCAGTCATCACGGTTGACAGATCACGACCAAATGGGGAAGTTCTCATCTAGACATCATACAGAGTCATCCTGCCAAGTTACAATAAAATCCCCCCATATTAAAAATGACCTGCAGACTGTACTAAAATTTTTTGGGTTTCGGGCTTGGGCAGCCTTTGTCAAGTTAAGCTAAAAATGAACCACCACACTGGCACACTCTTTGAATTTATTTCTTCGGGTTCAAGGTAACTTCCAGCTTCTATGGCAAGATCAAGACTACAAAATAAGTATAAAGTCAAGCTTAGCCAGTCATCGATAACAATGTTGCATACTGTAGTCTGTAGAGGATTCTCACCCAGGACAGTGGCCTCCGAGTCCATTTGTACCAGCAAAGCACAACTTGCCTCCGGAAGATCGGCAGTATTGAAATTTGGAGCTCTGTATCGATTTCGGTATTTTTAAGAGGGCATATTGCGGTATCAGTTTGGTATTTGATGTGGCTTGATTGAGATTTGATAATAGTACCCAAGGAGAATTCATACTAGGAAAATACAGAATAAGTTATTCTTGTAGCATTCTACCACAGTACCACAAATTCCACAGAGCTCAACATTAGCATTCTTTCACCAACATAAATTATATTTACAGTAACTTTATGACCCATTCCAAACACACCTTAACCTTCAAAGGCCTATTTGAAGATTTTGCGAACTCAGGGCATGTGCCAATAACATGCCATCATTAACCCTTTACCCAACGCAAACGATATAAAAATTTATTATTTTAAATATCATTTCTTAAAATTTTCCAAAAAATTTCAACAAAACCATATCATGTGACCCCTCATTGGAACAAGCTCATTCCAATGAGGGGTCACATGATATGGTTTTGTTGAAATATTTTGAAAAATTTAATTTTTTCAACTGCTCAATTTGCATATTACGCAGGCGGAAGTGGGCAATTCGTTGGATAAAGGGTTAAGAGGTCCCGCTGACAATACATAAATCATCTGAGCTGTGTTTTCTAGTCAACTGGACATGTAGAGGCTGTAGTGCACAAGCCAGAAAATAAGCAGACTGTCATCTGTAAAATGAGGTCCCCAGAGGGTGAATTTAGTGATGCTACCCTGCACACTAAACTTACCCTCTGTGAACCTCAATCTGAATCAGGGTCTCAAAACGAACCAGAAGGAGGTAACCAGAGGATAAGTTGGCCCACTGTATGGGATAGCATCATCAAATTCACCCTCTGGTGACCTCATTCTGCAAATGTCAGACTGCTTATTTTCGGGCATGGTAGTGCAGTGGGAATTCAGGACAATTTCTCTCTCTCCTTAAGAGTGAACAAATCGGAAAAGAAAATCAGTTACTTCTTTCATGAAAATTATAAATTCAAATGCAATCAAGCTTAAACAAGGCCTTATAAGTAGTGAATGTAGGAAAATATGACAATTCTATTGTATACAACAGTGAACATGGTTATTTATATAAATTTTACCCGCAGTTCTTTCATGTTGTCTATCTGGGAGTGTGCCGCTTGCAGCAGATGTGATACAGAGAGTTCTGTCAGCTTCCGAAACTGTTGCTGCTGAACACCATAACATAATGCTCTGGCTCTGTTGTTCACAATCTGATAGCTATTCCATACTGTCCCATCCATATGTTTCGTACAATCTGAGAGTGACTGAAAAATATTTACATGTAACATATAGTTAAAATTCAGAATGTTAAAATTTGCTTTAACCCTTTACCTAACGAATTAGCCACATCCACCCGCGTAATTTACCAAATGAGCTGTTGTTTGATATCCTGTGGGTTGGGTAATGGGTTAAAATTCAGAGTTGATATCTGGTTTCAAGATGACGACTCAAATATCTTTAGAATTAAGACCCAATTCACAGCTAATTGAAAATGAAAGTGTCAATGACACTGTAGCTTAACTTGTGTGTTATGTTTGATGAAAAGGATAATGTTCAATGTTTATGAAAGGATTATGAAATAAGACAAGAATTGTGATACTTGGGAAAGTTAAAAAATTTATAGTAATTTATATATTTTTTATACTTACCAATGACCCAGACTTAGCTGGTGCTAACTCCAACAAAACCAGGGCCAAACACAAATTTTGCCCCCCAATCCCCAAAATTTGCATCCAAAACAAAAAGAAATCATGTCCTAAAGGACCTCCATAGTACGCCTCTACTGCGCATGCGCAGTGACGCAGTCGTCCCGAAATTGGCGCCAATTATCATTCTTACTGGCAGTGCCTGGTCAGCGCTATGTACTCAGCGGGGAGGCAAGAGTTCCCAACTCCAGGGAGGGCCATCCCCGTCTGGGTCATTGGTAAGTATAAAAAATATATAAATTACTATAAATTTTTTAACATTTTTATACTGTACCAATGACCCAGACTTAGCTGAATAGTAAACAGGCTGGAGGGCCTAGGACATAGAGGAAAATCCAATAAGCTCAATTATATAGTAAAGAGGTAACCCCTTAAGGAGAAAAGGAGTATTAGGCTTTACATGTATCTTTCTTATTTAATATTAAATTAGAAAGATACACTACCCTTAATAATTGAGCACAATAACATTCATGTTCTCTATTAACATCCAGTATAACCCTTATACTAATTATTTTTAAAGCAAGCCAATAAATAAAGTAGTCCAGAGAATTGAGACTCTTTATAATCATTTAAAAGTGTCCGAGTATTGTATATTAAAGCCCGTTTGACACTTGACATATACAAATGCTTCACACCGAGCTACACTTTAAAAATAAGACATGAATGAATTTAAACATTAATATTACACTTTAAAACCATCCCGGAAGCGACTCAGAAATACTGACTTGGAGGAGGCATTCCCTTGCTTTTCACTATAAAGCAGGTGACCTAAGGGAACACCCGCCCCCCCCCCCTTCCCCTTGCCCTGGGTCAAATAGCCCAGAGCGAAGAGGGCAGCCGGACGGAGTCACTGCCGGAACAGAAAGCCTGCATAACTATAGTTGCAACTGTTTAGTGGACGACATTCTGAGCAACAGATAACGGACCTAAACAATGCAGGTCTCCAGAAATGGACTCAATATTTCTGAGATAAAAATTCGTAAATGTGGATGGCTGAGACCAATAAGCAGCCTTCATTAAATCTGTAATAGCAACACTATTAGCATAAGCCCAGGAAGTAGAAAGAGCTCTTACTTCATGAGCAGAAATCTTAAGCACAGACTGCTGAGAAGAAGATAAATCTTCATAAGCAGTACGGATAGTTAACTGAATCCATCTAGCAATAGAATGGACTGAAATGTCCTTTCTATTAGGCATCAAAGACAGAAAGAAACGTTTCCGTCCCTTTCTGATAAACTGAGATCTCTGTTTATAGATACGTAGTGCTCTAACAGGACAGAGTAAAGGCCTACGCCCGTCTGAAGACGGAAGAGCCTTAATAACAATAGGTTCCGGATATTTATTAGGAGCCTGATTCTTAGCTAAAAAACCCACATTAGTAGTGAAGGTGATAGTGTTCCCAACACTACGATAATGAGAATCATCCACTGATAGTGCATGAAGCTCACTGACTCTTCTGGCAGAAGAGAAAGCTAAGAGAAAAGCTGTCTTATAAGATAAGAATTTGAAATCTACTGTCCCAAGAGGTTCAAATGGCTTTTCCTTCAATTTAAGGAGAACCCAAGCTAAATTCCACTTAGGAATTAATCTAAGAGTTCTGGGTCTATTTATCGAAAAGTTTCTAACCAATTTCGATAAAGAGACATTAGATCCAATTTGTAAACTATCATGATGTGCATAGGTATCAGATAACATAGATCTATAACCCTTTATAGTAACAGGCTGCAGTTTGATTTCGTCAAACAAGTATACTAGAAAGTTTGCAATGTCTGGTATAGAGGGATCAAATATATCTACAGAATGATCCCTACACCAACGACGAAAAACCTTCCACTTAGCCGCATAGTTTAGCGAAGAGGAGGTCCTCCTACAGTTAGAAATCTCGTCCACTGCTCGTCCTGTAAAGTGCTTGCCATGCAAGAAGGACCGCACAACGGAAAAACGTGAAGGTTGAGACCTTGCGGGTTGTGATGGAGTTGGCGCGATTTCCCCTGCGAAAGAAGATCCTCTCGTGGAGGAAGCTTCCGCGGTAGGTCCCACAACAGACACCTGAGTAGATTTATCCACGGTCTCTGTGGAGACAGAGATGCTACCAACAGAATCTTGCATTGAGATTGTTTTATCTTTAGCAATACTTGTTGAATTAACGGCGCTGGAGGATACGCATATCCTATCATTCCGTCCCAAGGGATCGACAGAGCGTCTACTGCAAATGCTCTTGGATCCGGACACGGAGACACATACGTCTGCAACTGATTGTTGAGATGTGTCGCAAATAAGTCGATCATTGGCCGTTCCCATTGGTAGCAAATCTGATTGAATACTTGTTTGTTGAGAGTCCACTCCGACGGCAACAAGCGACCCTTTCGTGAAAGGGAGTCTGCTAGCACATTCAGACGACCCGGTATGTGACGGACCGAAAGAAGAACGTGATGTTCTAACGCAAACAGAAGGATTCTTTCCGTTAGATTGAACAACGGAACTGAATGAGTGCCTCCCTGATTCCGTATATACGCCACTACTGTCGTATTGTCGGATAGGATTTGGACATGAGCATCGTGAATAATGTCCATCCAGTGACGTAACGCAAGCCAAATTGACATCATTTCCTTGATGTTTATGTGCTTGCACAGGAATTGTGGATCCCAAAGACCCTGGCATCTCGAATCCGTTGGGATTAATGATGCACCCCAACCTGTTTGACTGGCATCCGTCATAACGGTAAAACTCGGATCCGGCAACTGCAGCGGAACTCCTTGAGTTAACCACTGAATGTTTGCCCAAGTCTGAATCTCTTGTTTCACTTGATCTGACAAGAGAACGTCTACATCGAGCGAATGAATTTTCACACTCCAATTCTGAGTCAGGAAAATTTGAAGAGGACGTGTGCGTAGCCGCCCCATCGGAATGAGATCCGCGGCGGCTACGCACAGACCTATCAGTCTCATAAATTCTCTCGCCGTGACTTTGTCTGCGTGCAGACAATAGCGAGCGTAACAACTGACTAATTTCGCTCTGGTTAACGGCAGACGAACGAGATTGTTGTGCGTCTCGAAGCTCATTCCCAGATGAGTGAATGACTTGGACGGCACCAGATCCGACTTCTCCTCGTTTACTATAAAACCGAGACGTCGGAGCAATAGAAGAAGATTCTGAACATCGTTCTGAAGCGTTAACTCGTTGCCGTACCTCTGAAGAATGTCGTCCAGGTAGGCCGACGTTACCGCAGACAAATGAGCTCGGAAGTAGATCATTACCGAGTTCATTACCCGAGTGAAAGCCCAGGGTGCTAGATTCAATCCGAAGCACATCGCCCGGAATTGATACACCACTCCTAGGACTGCGAAGCGTAGATACTTTCGGAATGTCGGATGTACCATGACGTGAAAGTACGCATCTTTGAGATCTATGCTCGTTGCATAATCGTTCACCCGAATACTCGCTCTGACCGATCGAATCGTCTCCATATAAAACTTCGGAGCGACGATCAGCTTGTTTATCCAGCTCAAATCTATGACAGGACGGAACGAGCCGTCTGGTTTCGGAACCAGAAACAGATGGCTGTAGAATCCCAGAGATTCCTGGTTTTCTACGACCTCTACCGCGTTCTTCATTAAAAGAGACTGCACCTCTGATAACAGAGCGTCTCTTTTCTGTGGATTTGACGGAAGATGAGTCCACTTTGGACTTCGAGTTAATGGAGGCTTTCGTTTGAAGGATATCTTTAGACCTTCCGAAGTCACTCCTCTCACCCAAGGGTCGTCCGTAATCGACGCCCACTCTTGTGAAAAACTCGACAACCTTCCGCCAACCGGAACGCGATAGAGGTTTAAGCCATCACCTCCTGGACCTGCGAGGCCTGCGGTAGGAGAAACCACGTCTTCCACGACCCGCACCTCGCCTCGTCGACCTCGGGGCGTCCGACCGATTGTCCCGGCCTGAAGGACGTCCCGAACGAGAGTCGCTATCCTGACGGTCTCTCGAATAAGACCAAGAGGACGCACCGGAACCTCTATAGGAACCTCTCTTGGGCGCATTAGACCCAGAAGTGCCTGTCTTATTCGTGTCTGCTGTATCCGACTTTTTAGGAGCCGATCTGAACAACAGAGAATCATTAGCTTTCTTTTTAATTTTATCATAAATAGCGGAAAGCTTGCCGTCAAAGAGAAGTTCTCCTGAGACCGAAGCGACTCTAAGAGAGTTCTTCACCTTAGAATCCACTAGTGTGCATGTAGCTAGGGCTGCGTCACGTCTAACCAACTCCAGATTTGCCACTGAAAGGGCGGAGTTACACGTGGAATAAGCTACTGCCCTTGAAAGAAGTCTTAAAGAGGATTGTATATCCTGAAACTCTTCCCCTTGAAGGCGCAGTGATAACGCCTTAGTAAGGTGATCTGCGTAAGATAAGGCATCTAAATTGGCTCTGTTAGACGCAATAGCTGTTTCCAACACCGCGGTTGGAATAGAAGCTGACGACGGTAATGATAGCTCTAAGTCTTCCGCCTCGTCGTCCATACGCAGAGGAACTCTCGGTATACCCTGTCCTGCCGTATCGAATTTATTCCTTGTATTAATGAAAGGCAGGTTAAGAGTATTAGCGGACAAGAAACCTGCTTTCCCGTCCTGGAAGCAAGTTTAAAAATAGCGTCGTTCAATAATTCAAATGTTCTTGCAACATTATTGGACTGCGACGGAAACTCGGGAGCGATGTCCCTGAACCGCTCAAAAAATTCAGAGTCCAATGACGCTATAATTCTCTTGTCCGGAAGCGCAGCAGTCTGGCCCGACGGAACAACTTGAGGGAGAAAGTGCCGGATGAAGTCCACGGCAGCTTTATGTTGTTCCGAAAGGGATAGCTCCAATTCATCCGTATCCCTTTCACCATCCGGTCGGACCTCCCGATGTTCCCGGTCGTCCGCCCCCGATGCTTCGGCGGAGCGTACCGACCCAGCGCCGTCGGATAATTCTCGATCCGACACTGTTCCTGTCGGCTGCTGGGATGCTGCAATAAGCTGTGCTATCTGCACAAGAATGTCCGACGTCGAGACCTGCGGAGGCGCAGTCTTTCGCTGCTTCGCCGAGGGCAGCTCCGCATCAGATGGCTCCCGCATACTTTTCCTATGCGAACGTCCGGAGTCCATCGGTCTCGAATCCCTGGCTGCCGGATGGTGTGACCTGGTCGCCGAAGAATCCTTCATCGGCGAAGCTGGTAAAATATCGGCGGTCACGCAGCCAAGGTGCGGTCGTGTGCGCTGATGAGAAGAGGAAGCCTTAACAGTCTCTGCGGACTGCTTATACAACGGAGCGTCCCGAGCGACGGACGTATGCTCCGCTAAAGACACATTTTGTACCACAACATCTGGTCCCAGATGTTGTTGTACGAGAGAGGGACCTCTCTCGCTCGCGGCCCGGCTGGACCTGGACAAAGCTAGGAACCGGACTAAAAGGCTTCCTCCATTCTCGTTTACTATCCGCCGTCACTGGGTGTGCATCTATTATGTTTATAGTGCTCGCATCACCCAAAATTTCCTCTTGGACCGCATCGGACGAACCCGGCTGCCGAACCATTCGGTGAATGGACGCTACACCGGGCGAGCTAGCGGACGACATTTGTCTAATCTCCATGAGCACTTTTGCCGCTAGCTCTGAATTCATTTGTGACGACGGACGCACACTTGAAGAAGATAACATGGAAACATCACCCTGTTCTGGTTCCTCTGAAATAGAAACTGAGAGAGTAGAGTGACCTTGTGGAGAAAGAGCCGGCATCGCTCTTTCACCAGAAACAACATAACGTGACACACGTTTCCAATGTTTCTCATCCCAATGTTCACATATAGGACAGGGATTAATGCGAGAACACTGACTACAATTAATACAATGATCATGAAAGTCAGAGGAAGATTTCTTCCTATTACAATTTGAACAATGTCCCTTCATTGTGAAAGAACAACAATAAGTCCTAGTTACTCGCAAAAACCCCTGACACAAAGATACATAATAACATGATCCATTAATAAATGAAAAAAACAATTGCAAAACAAAATAATTTTGAAAAAATATTTTTTCAGAAAAGCCCAAGTTGCTGAAAAGTAACGTTGAGCCCCGATGGATCCGATGGCAAAGAGTGGTCAAAAATTTTAAAATTATATAAAATAATTAATGAGACACTTTCGGATAATATAAATGTATCTTATAATGAGATAAACTACCACAAAGGCAAACAGCCCCCCTCAAAAAAGGCTGTTGCCAATGAAAACAAACAGTGTAAACACACTAGAAAACATGACTCCAGGCACTGAAAAAAAAACTGGCCCGGAATCAGTCATCAATTACACTCTATCTGATGCAAAACAGAGACTCCCAGGGGAGAATCTGTAGAACATCAGATGGAAGATGCAGAACACAAACGTTATACACCCATGGGTGAAAACGTAACTATGGGGAAAATAACAGAAATGAAACTTCTCAAAAATATGCCAAAAGCATGGGAGAATTGCCAGGGGGGACTTTAGAAGGCTAGGGGAGAGGAAACACTGAATAAGCAGTGCAACAATTAGCAAGAATGACAACAAGAGGCCCATGCCTCGAAAATAGGCAACTTAACATAATTTCATCAAAATATTTTAAGTACAGCCCTGATTATTTTTTGCCACTTCTTTTTCCTCTCCTCCTTCTATCCTCCTTAGAATCACATTTTCTCCAAAAATTACGTGTCTGGCATCCTTTAAACTGAGATTTACAAGCACAAAGATCAGTGAGATGTTGACTGATGAAGGGCCAAACAGAGAATGATAATTGGCACCAATTTCGGGACGACTGCGTCACTGCGCATGCGCAGTAGAGGCGTACTATGGAGGTCCTTTAGGACATGATTTCTTTTTGTTTTGGATGCAAATTTTGGGGATTGGGGGGCAAAATTTGTGTTTGGCCCTGGTTTTGTTGGAGTTAGCACCAGCTAAGTCTGGGTCATTGGTACAGTATAAAAATATCTTCATTTCTGTTCCCTGTATGCTATGTTTTTGATAAAAATAATATGAGGTGTACACTGTACTAAAGAGCTGAGTGGTGGGTTAATATGACCTCACAGTTAATGTGTGTGGCCCTCACAGTTAACGTATATCAACGAAAGTTACCAAGTTACAGTGAAATTATTCCAAAACGAGTCATCCTATCAAGTTACATTGAATTCCCTTCATAAATATGGTCTGTAGACTGTTCTAAAGGTTTTTGGGCTTTAGCTTTTTAGCCGTCAGTTGCCCAATTGCGTCCAAAAGGGGACGTTCTCATCTAGACATTATATGAAATCAACCTACCAAGTTTCAATGAAATCCCTTCATAAATATGACCTGTAAAATGTGCTCAAGGTTTTGGGGTTTCGGGCTCCTGTAGCCATCACAGATGACCAAACATGACCAAAAGGGGTTGTTATTATCAAGGCATTATATCGAGTCAACCTAACAAGTTACAATGAAATCCTTACACAAATATGACTATAGACTATGCTAAAGGTTTTTGGGCTCGAGCAGCCATCAAGGCTGAATGATCGCGACCAAAAGGGGACGTTCTCATCTAGACATCATTTGGAGTCATCCTACCAAGCTACAATGAAATCCCTTCATAAATATGAGCTGTAGACTTTGTTAGTTTTTGGGCTTTGGGCCCCTGTAGCCAGTACAGTTGCCCAATCGCGTCCAAAAGGGGACATTCTCATCCAGACATTATATGATGTCAACCTACCAGGTTGCAATGAAATCCCTTCATAAATATGACCTGTAGACTGTGCTAAAGGTTTTCGGGCTTTGGGCTCAGGCAGCCATCATGGTTGAATGGTCGCAACCAAAAGCAGACATTCTCATCTGGGCATCATCTGGAGTGATCCTATGAAGTTACAATGAAATCCTTTCATAAATATGACATGTAGACTGTGCTCAAGGTTTTCGGGCTTTGGTGCCCCTGTAGCCTTCACAGTTTACCAATCACAACCAAAAGGGGATGTCATCATCTAGGCATTATATGGAGTCAACCTAACAAGTTACAATGAAATCCTTACATAAATACAACCTATGGACTATGCTAAAGGTTTCTGGGCTCGGGCAGCCATCAAGGCTGAATAATTGCAACCAAAAGGGGACGTTCTCATCTGGACATTATTTGGAGTCATCCAACCAAGTTACAATAAAATCCCTTCATAAATATGATCTGTAGACTGTGCTAAAGGTTTTTGGGATTCAGGCTCCTGTAGTCGTCACAGTTGCCCAATCACGTCAATTCTCATTTAGACACTTTATGAAGTCAACGTACCAAGTCACAATGAAATCTCTCCATAAATATGACCTATAGACTGTGATAAAGGTTTTCAGGTTTTGGGCTCAGGCAGTCATCACGGTTGACAGATCGCGACCAAATGGGGAAGTTCTCATCTAGACATCATCTGGAGTCATCCTACCAAGTTACAATGAAATCCCTCCATATTTGTCAAGTTAAGCTAATAAAAACAAGATGTACAAGTATTAAAACTTTCACCATACGACATATAAAACTGCCTATGCAGGGTTTCCATAAGGAAGGGCACCATTCCTCTGGGAGGGGAGGGGGGGGGGAATAAAGACAGAATGAGTCTACCAATAACCAATTTGATATTTATTACATTGTCAAATGTCGCAGAAACCTCTTTAACTATGGCCTGTCAATCGATGTCATCATTAATCAGGCCTTGAGATTACCCCAAATTCAAGGTGGTAAAAGCTGTGCCCAATATAGGAAACATGCAAAAGAAGTCCTTGATTTGTCTCAGTTAAAAGTATTTTTCTTTTTTATAATGTGTAAAGTTACTTTCAGCTTTCAAAAATTATCAATATTCCTTGAAAATGTAATTTTCTATAATTTGGGAACACTTAAAACCCTGAAAAAGATGTGCCCAAAATTCAGCAATCCAAAGGGTTGCATTAATACAAGATTAAAGGTATTAAAATAGCAGATCCTTAAAATGCTTAGATGTTAATCTTTCATGGATGTTTAATACCCCCCATGTCAAGGCCATAAAACCGTTTGGTCTGACATCATTCATAGCTTGCAATGACATGAGCTAATATCTCTACATCCATTGGGTCATGTGGCTTTGTAGTTTTTTCTTTAAGCATTGTCTGCTCTTAAGAGGAGACCAAAGAAAGTCATTCCTATCGATTGTAGGCATCACAGCTTCCAATCATCAATGACATCAACAACAAGTGGAAGCTTCCATCTCGAAAAATTCATACAACAGAAACCAATTTGACTGCTTAAAATAAGTATGATTCAACACCTCAGGTATCAAAAAATTGGGATTTTTGAGTACAGTAGAATCCTCTTAATTGAATATCTATTTTGCCAGTGAAAATTATTCAATTAACAGGAGTATACAATTAACAGGGATTTGGTCAGTTTCCTGTGTTCTGGAGGTAAACTGAGCATTCATTCTATTATATCTTGTTTGACAGAGCTCATAGAGCTCTGTCAAACAAGATATAATAGAATAAATGCCTGTATTGGATGCAGTGAGGCCAAAAAGGTTGATAAATAAGGGGTATTTGGTGCGTGTCACAGTAATGTTTTCGACATATTACAAAAATTTATATACAATTAACAGGAGTTTACTCTACAACCCATATGCAATTAACAGATCAAATTTGTACTGAAGGTATGGTAAATGGTTTTGTGTTTAAAAATTATATTCAATTAACAGGGATATACAATTAAGAGATATCTAATTAAGTGGGCTCCACTGTATAAATTTTCAAAATAGTCTTGATTTTTCTTGACCAGCGCAACCTTAATTTTGCCATAATGTCATCAAAATGTGACAGCATCAAGGTACAAACAAATGACCAAACAGCTGAACAACAGGATTTCAAGCATGAAGGTACATTATACATGTAAGGCCCCACAAATTAGATCTTATTTCTCAGGCCATTTTTTTGTAAAATTGAATGTGGGCAGGAGAGTTTTTATTTTATTTCTTATTTTTGTAATTATTTTCTTTGCCATCAAAAGTTCATGTTCTTGGTTTGTTTTAGATTTTAATATTCATAATCTACAGAATAGCATGGATGGTGTATTTCATATCTTCAGAACAAGAAGGCTTTGAAATGCTTTAGCATTACAAAGCCTTGTTGCACTCAAGGGATAAATTTATCAAATTTATTAACTTGGTTAAAATATCAGACATAAACCATTTAATTGTTATTTTTTCAAGTTTGCATTGGTTATACAAAGAGTGAATGCAGCAGCCATAAGAAGCATGCAGGAGGGCCTGAGGAACAGATTTGTTTGGGGGCTAATTACTTCACCTTTAAGTTCCCATACAACCACAGCCTGACATTTGTATGCTTCTTTGAAAAAGTTACTCCCAAGTGTATTCTTATTCTTCCTTGAGAACTTAACTGATACACTGTTTAGTCATCTGCAGCTGTGTGGTTGCAATTATCATAAAAAATATGAGACTTTTAAAGGTATACGTAGTTTATGGAGGAAACATTTCTATAAATTGCCTTTTTCTCATGAGAAGGTAACAGCTAATAAAGTGCAAGAATATTATCTTTACAACACTTGATTATTGACTCATTATTGATAGATTGCTGTTGTAAATCTGGAGTGATTCATTGGTTGAGAGCTAGAAGCCCATATTTGGGCTCTACCAGTGGGAAGTGGTGGTGTTTATATTAACCCACTAGCACTCTAGCAGTGCAACAGTATTTTCATCAATTACTCTGTTTTTCCCTTGTTCAAATATGAAGATTAGAGGTACTGTGAGCAAGCTCACAAAGTGATACCCTCCGCGCCTGAAATGTATAAGTTAGATTATCTCCCCTTGGAAATGCCAGAACGGAATTATATTGCTTCATGCACATCTTGATATGGAGTTCTTCCATTGTGTAAAGTTTCATGAAAATTCTTCAAATGGTTTAGGAGGAGTTGTGCTTATAAGGATGGACAGACGGACGGACAGGCTGATTCCTATATACCCCCCCCCCCCCCCCCCAAACTTTGTTTGCAGGGGGTATAATAACCAACTATATATTGTTTGGCAGAGCTGACCGAGCTCTGTCAAACAAGGTATATTTGACTAAATATCAAACTGTATTATGGGAAATATTTGCAGGGTGCCAAAATTTCAAAAATGACTCTAACTGACTGACCGTTCACGTGGTTTGGAGATGGCTAACCAAATGCTCAGCTGCATAAAAATTCTTGGGAAACTGCCTTTTATCATCAACAAGTACTGATACATTGCAGGGAATTGAAATTTATATAGTCTCTAAAGGCAAAAGTCTAAAAATCTATCAAGACACAAGAAAGGCTTGTTAACTGGGAGTGTGCTTGAAGCCCATAGTTGGGATTTATTCTTAACTGCAGGTACCTAAAGTTAAAGGCTTTATATTCTGTGGAAGTCCTTCATATTATCTTGGAAGTAAAATTACTTCATCTCTATTGATTTGCATTGTTACAATTTATGGGAGAGTGCCTATAGGCTGTGTGTGGTGGTGGGGTGCCTATAGGCACTCTCCCATTAATTGTAACAAGACAAAAATGTGTGAACAAATCTTGAGGCACTCTACCAGTTAAATTACTCAAGACTTTCCATTGGAAATGCAACTTTTGGCTACCTGGTCATCTGTTCACGTAGATTTAAATTTGCGTAACCATCATGTGAACGAAATGAGTATTCTCCATCAAATGTTGCAAACTGTATTTGCTGCTGAAAACTTTGTCATTTTGACAACAGAGTGCAGAGGATATTCCCCGGAAGTACCTTATATTCTTTTAACTAGTCAAGTGCTGAAAGCTAACATTTGGGCTTTATTCTGAAGTAAAGGTACCCAAACTTAAAGGCTTCATATTCGTTTGAAGTATTTCATATTATTTTTGAACTGAAATTATTCAACCTGTGGGCACTTAGGGCTGCACGGTATACCGGTAAACTGGCAATTACCAGTATTGAGAATGATACTGGATGATATATCATAAGAAATGGTATCGGATCAAGTTATTGAAGCTGAAGTCAATATATTATTAGGGAAAAAAAAGTCAATGTATTCTATCATGTCTGTCAACTTCTGTGATAAAATAGACATTAATCAATCTTCATTCGACGAATGAAAACACAGTTTGTAGTGTACTTGAGCTGCATAATTTACAAGTAAGTATACACGTACCAGCAATTTAAAACTGAAACTGAAAGTTGAATATTTTGGGAGTGCGTCGAATTCAGGGAATGAAAACTTTCGACACATTTGTGGATGTAATCGAACGTTTTCCCAAATGGATAATAAAATTACTCACAAAAATCAATACAGGGATCATTTGTTTTATTTATTCTATTCCTCCCCAAAACAGATAAAACCTGAAGCCATGTTGATCAAAATTTCCATTAACACTGTCATTGTGAACTTTGAACTTATGAATATTAATAAGCTGTTCAATGGCAATGAAGGCGTAGGTTGGACGTCCCAGTCACTTTTCGTCCCAGTTTTAAAACGACAACCAGCAATCTAAAACTTAACTATTTTTTGTAACTTCAAATATTTTTTTTACAGATGTTATTTCAGATAATTAATAATGAATTCAAATAAATATATATCTTAACCCTTTAAGAACTGTGCTAACCACGCATCACATCACGTGAAGTTTTGGGGGTATGAACATACACGGTACAGAAACAGAAACAAAGGGAAAGGGAAGCCTGCACAAAAATAATCCATTCAGACATTAATAATTGCCACTCACATGGACATTAATTAATTACACAAGCACACCACTGACCATATCTATCAACACGTAAAATACAATAGGTCATAAGAAGAAACAAACAATGAAGAGGAAAATGCAGGGTGCGAAATGCACACACACCATAAAACAGCTGTATTAATTAATATTCATGAACAAAGGAAAAATAAACACTACAGTCAGCTACAGTGACAAATTGTGGGATATTCTTTTCGAACAGAACAGTCAAGCACTTTACTGTTTTCCCTCATGTCTGCACTGTCTCTGTGATGTGATTTTAAATCAAAATAAAATAACGCTGTGCATGTTTGTGAAAAAAATGTTTTCTTAAAGATATTGGTTTCAGCTGAACATAAGGTACCGAGTACAGTAAATTATATTCAATTGTTAACCGCCCAAAAAATGAAAAAATTTAAAGTAATTTATATATTTTTTATACTTACCAATGGCCCAGATTTAGCTGGTGCTAACTCTTAAATATTCAGGGCCAAACACAAATTTTGCCTCCAAAATCCCCAAAATTTGCATCCAAAACCAAAAAACTGATGTCCTATATGGTCCTCCATACTTTTGTCTACTGCGCATGTGCAGTGTCAAGGAAGTACCAAAATTGGCATCAAGCCTCATTCTTTGTTTGGCCCTTCTGTCAGTAACATCTCTCCGACTTCTGTGCTTATAAATCTCAGTTTATATGATGCCAGACACAAAGGAATGATAAATATGGTGGATCCAAGGATGCATTAAGAGGATGAGAGGAAGAAACAGTGGTTGGATGTGTTCAGGGCTGTAACTTATAATTTTTATTATAAATTATTTCATGTTCCTAATTTCGGGACATGGGCCTGACGTTTTCATTCTTGATATGAAAATTCCACTGTTTGTTAAGTGTTTCCTCCATCTCCTTCCTTGAAACCCCCCTAGTTAAGCTCTCATGCTTTTTGAACCTTTTTTGAAATTTTTTAATTGAAAATTTCTTGGGGAGTTTAGCTTGGTTACAGAATTTAATGCCAGCAAAACCCATTATGCTAATTCGGTGAAGGGAAGCCAATATATAAAGATAATCCAGAGAATGAGACTCTTTATACTCATTTAAAAGTGTCTGAGGATTGTATATTAACGCCCGTTTGACACGTGACATATACAAATGCTTCACAGTGAGCTACACTTTAAAAACAATACATAAATGAGACATATTAATTTTGCTTCACACCGAGCTACACATTAAAACCATCCCAGCACCGGCTCGGAACTACTGACACCGGAGGAGGTCTTCCTCTGCTTTTCACTATAAAGCCAGATGACAATAAGGGAAAAAACGTACCCCCCCCCCCCCCTTCCCCTTGTTCTGAGGTACATGTCCTCAGAACGAAGAGGGCAGCGAAACAGCGTCACTGCTGGAATGGGTTGTCTAAATAACTATAGATGTAATCATTAGTGGACAACATTCTGAGCAACAGATAGAGGACCTAAACATCTAAGGTCACCGGAGATGGACTCTAAACTTCTAAGGTAAAACTTGGTAAATGTAGAAGGCTGTGTCCAGTACACAGCTTTCATGAGATCAGTAATGGCTATACTGTTAGAATAAATAAGCCCAAGAAGTGGACAGCGCCCTAACTTCATGCGCTGATATCCTATTTACAGAACGCTGATCTGAAGATAGACTTTCATTGGCAATGCGTTTTGCCAACTGAATCCATCTAGCAACTGAATGAACAGAAATATTTAATTATTTATTAGTGTTTAAGGTCACATATTTATGCACAATGGCTAATGATGACCGCGACAGTTTTACGGGTGGAGGAAGTCGGAGTACCCGGAGAGAACCACTGAGCAACGGCAAGTAACTGTCAGCTCCCCAACATACTAACTCCACACAAGCAGGGTTAGCATTGGTTTAAGACAAGTGCACCATCGACATGCAGTACGCCTTAGTACACGACGCCACTGTGCCCCCACACGGGCAATGGAGATGAAGTGTCTTGCCCAAGGACACAACGCGGTTGCCGCAGGTGGGATTCAAACCGAGGACCACTCGGCCTGCAGCCTGCACCTCTACCTACTGAGCCACGAATGAACAGAAATATCTCTTCTGTTAGGAATTAATGATAAAAAGAAGCGTTTCCTTCCTTTTCTAATAAACGCTGATCAGCATTTATATGTGCGCATGCCCTGACTGGACACAGCAAATGTCTACAGTTGTCCGTAGATGGCAGAGCCTTTATAATAATAGGCTCATGCCATTTAACTGGAGCCTGATTCTTAGCCAAAAATCCCACTTCTGTAGTTAAAGTGATGGTATTTTCAACACTATGGTAGTGAGATTCATCAACAGATAAAGCATGGAGTTCACTGACTCTTCCAGCGGAAGCAAAGGCTAAGAGAAATGCTGTTTTATAGGTCAAGAATTTGAACTCTAACGGCTCAAACAGAGCTTCTTTAAGCTTCAACAGAACCCAAGCTAAATTCCACTTAGGAATTAATCTGAGGGTTCTAGGTCTATTTATAGAGAAATTTCTAACCAGTTTGGATAATGAAACATTAGATCCAGTTGCCAAGTTATCATGATGAGCGTAAGTGTCTGATAACATAGACCTATAGCCCTTAATAGTGACGGGCTGCAAGTTTAATAGGTGGTTTAGGTAGACCAGAAAATTGGCAATATCCGGTATGGACAGATCATAGATGTCTATCGACTGATCCTTACACCAACGGAAAAAACCCTTCCACTTTGCTGCATAATTCAGTGAAGAGGAGGACCTCCTGCAGTTAGAAATTGCATCCACTGCTCGTCCTGTAAATTGCTTGCTGTGCAAGAAGGACTGCACAACGGAAATACGTGAAGGTTGAGACCTTCTGGGTTGTGATGCAGTGTGCATGATTTCCCCTGATAAAGAAGGTCCTCTCGCGGAGCAAGCTTCCGGGAAATGTCCCATAACAGACACCTGAGAAGATTGATCCACGGTTTCTGTGATGACAGAGATGCTACTAACAGAATCTTGCAGCGAGACTGTTTGATTTTCAACAGGACCTGCTGAATCAATGGAGTTGGAGGATACGCGCATCCTATCATTCCGTCCCATGAGATTGACAGAGCGTCTACTGCATACGCTCGATGATCTGGGCATGGCGACACGTAAGTCTGCAACTGATTGTTGAGGTGTGTCGCAAACAAATCTATCATAGGTCGATCCCACTGGTAGCAAATCTGTCTGAATACTCGCTTGTTGAGAGTCCACTCTGATGGCAACAGGCGACCCTTCCAAGAGAGCGAGTCTGCTAGTACGTTCAGACGACCTGGTATATGACGGACCGATAGATTAACACGATGCTTCATGACATACAGAAGAATTTTTTCAGTTAGTTTGCATAACGGAATCGAATATGTGCCTCCCTGGTTGCTGATGTACGCTATCACTGTTGAGTTGTCTGACAATATCTGCACATGCGCGTCCGCTACAATGTGAATCCATTGTTGTAACGCTAACCATATTGACATCATTTCTTTGATGTTTATGTGTTTCTCCAGGAACCAAGGGTATCAAAGACCCCGGCATTTCGAGTCTGTCGGGCTCAGGGTTGCGCCCCAACCTGTTTGACTCGCATCCGTCATAATTGTGAAAGCTGGATCTGGCAGCTGCAGTGGAGCTCCCTGAGTTAACCACTGAATATCTGCCCAAATCCAGACCTTTTGTTTTACCAGGTCTGTTAAAACAATACTGGTCTCGAGCGAATGCGTCTTCACACTCCAGTTCTGGGTGAAGAATATCTGGAGGGGACGTGTGCGTAAGTGACCCATCGGAATAAGATCCGCAGCCACTCCGCACAACACCATCAGTCGCATAAATTCCCTTGCTGTTAATGCATCCAAGTGTAGACAGAAGCGAGCATAACAACTGACTAATTTCGCTCTGCGTAACGGCAGACGAACCAGATTGTTGTGAGTCTTGAAGCTCATTCCCAAGCAGGGTTGATACAAAAATTTGCTCACAAAGTTCAAGGGTTTTTTCAAGGGTTTTTCAAGGGCTTCTTCTTTTTTCATGGGCTACATATACTATTCAGCTTGTTGTATGAGCTCTAAAAATCTAAGATTCATGTGACACGGATCTGACTTTGGAAGTCAGGAAGTACTGGTACCCAAAGTGTGATCTGTGTTACAGTAATCTTGGTAAAACATTCCATACTTTTTTAAGTTTTTTTTTAACTGAGCGACACGAGCGCAACAAACAAGTAAAAGGTGAGTACACATATATTTACAATGCCCAGGAAATAGCTTGGTATTCAAGGGCTTTTCAAGAGATTTCTGAAAGTTCAAGGGTTTCCCAAGGACTAATTTCAAATTCCAGGGTTTTTCAAGAAAAAACTCATTTTCAAGGGTTTTTCAAGAGCTGTATGAACCCTGCCAAGTAAATGAACGACTTGAACGGAGCTAGATCCAACTTCTTCTAGTTTACGATGAAGCCAAGATGTCGGAGCAAGAGAAGCAGACTCTAAACATCGTTCTGAAGAGTAGTTTTGTTGCCGTATCTCTGAAGAATGTCGTCCAAATAAGCCGACATTACCGCAGACGAATGAGCTCAGCTCAAATATGTGCCTCCCTGGTTCCTGATGTACGCTATCACTGTCGAGTTGTCCAACAATATCTGCACATGCGCATCCGCTATAATGTGAATCCATTGTTGTAGCGCTAACCATATTGACATCATTTCTTTGATGTTTATGTATTTCTCCAGGAACCGAGGGTACCAAAGACCCTGGTATTTTGAGTCTGTCGGGCTCAGGGTCGCGCCCCAACCTGTTTGACTCGCATCCATCATAATTGTGAAAGCTGGATCTGGCAGCTGCAGCGGAACTCCCTGAGTTAACCACTGAATATCTGCCCAAATCCAGACCTTTTGTTTTACCAGGTCTGTTAAAACAATACTGGTCTCAAGCGAATGCGTCTTCACACTCCAGTTCTGGGTAAAGAATATCTGGAGGGGACGTGTGCATAAGCATCCCATCGGAATAAGATCCGCAGCCACTCCGCATAACACCATCAGTCGCATAAATTCCCTCGCTGTTAATGCATCCAAGTGTAGACAGAAGCGAGCATAACGACTAATTTCGCTCTGCGTAACGGCAGACAAACCAGATTGTTGTGAGTCTTGAAGCTCATTCCCAAGTGAATGAACGACTTGAACGGAGCTAGATCCAACTTCTTCTAGTTTACGCTGAAGCCGAGATGTCGGAGCAAGAGAAGCAGACTCTAAACATCGTTCTGAAGAGTAGTTTTGTTGCCGTATTTCTGAAGAATGTCGTCCAAATAAGCCGACATTACCGCAGACGATTGAGCTCAGATGTGAGACATTACCGAGTTCATTATTCGAGTGAACGCCCAGGGTGCTAGATTCAGATCGAAGCACATCGCTCGGAACTGATCTGCTGTCCCTTTAACGGCGAACCGTAGGTACTTTCTGAATGTCGGATGTACCAGGACATGAAAGTACGCATCCTTTAGATCTACGCTTGCTGAATAATTGTTCACTCGAATGCTCGACCTTACTAACCGAATGGTCTCCATATAGAACTTTGGAGCTACGATAAGTTTGTTTATCCAGCTTAAGTCTATTACCGGTCAGAATGAGCAGTCTGGCTTCGGTACAAGGAACAGGTGCCTGTAGAATCCTAGAGAATCTTGGTTCTCGGCGACCTCTATTGCTTCCTTTGCCAAGAGATCCTTTACCTCCAATAGGAGAGATTCTCTTTTGCAACGATTTGACAGAAGTTTTGTCCATCACTGACATCGTGTTAGCGGCGGTTTCGCTCGGAAAGATAGCTGTAGGCCGTCCGAGACCACACTTCTCACCCACTGATCTTCCGTAATTGTTATCCAGTTTGATGCGTATCTTGATAACCTTCTGCCAGCTGGCAAGCAATATAGGTTCTGACCATCACCTGTAGGACCTGCGAGGCTTATGGGAGGAAAAACCACGCCCCCCTCACGAAGAGCCTCGACCCGATGGCTTAGGGGCTTCTGACCGATATCTCGATCAGACCTACGCCCCCTTCCCGGGTCGCTGTATTGACAATCCCTAGAGTAATTGTAGGAGGGTATTCTATACCCTCGCGAGGAGTCCCCTTTAGACGATTTCTGTTTAGGACGTCCTCCCTTACTCTTTTCTGCTGCCGCTGGTCGATTAGACGCCGACTTAAGGAGCAGAGTATTTGACACTTTCTTTTTAGATTGGTCATAAACCAATGAAAGCTTATCGTCAAAAATTTTATGTCCGGATACTGGGGCGACCCGTAGAGAGTTTTTCACCTTGTCATCTATTAACGATGACGATGCAAGGGCACGTCTGATTAACTCCAAATTAGCCACTGTTAAGGCGGAGTTATACGTGGTAAACATAATAGCCCTGGAAAGAACTCTTAAAGAGGTACGAACATCGTCAAATTCCTTTCCGTTGAGACGTTGCCCCACAGCTCTTGACAGGTGATCTGCGTAAGACATAGCGTCTAAATTCGCTATGTTTGAAGAAATTGCCGTCTCAATTGTATCCGAGCGAATAGTGAATGACGAAGGTAAGGACATGTCTAGGTCCTCAGCCTGCACATCCAAACGCAGAGGAACTCTCTGAACATCTTCCCTGACCGTAGTCCAACAAACGGTAAATTTAAGGACGATGAGGACAAGAAACCGCTTTTCTTCTTCCCACTGGAAAGTTTGAATATGGAGTCGTCTAAATGGCTGAGGGCTGCGACACCTGTCTGGACTTAACCGGAAAAGACAGGACCTCCTCCTTTGTCTGGATAAAGTCAGCGTCCAACGACACCAGCGGTTTCTTCCTAGTAGTCGCAGCATTCTGATTCGCTGGAACGAATAGTATTGATGAATTAAATCCATCACAACCATGTGTTGTTCCGAAAAGGAAGGGTAATCCTCCTCCATATCCCTTTCACCATCCGATTGAATCAGCTGAGATTCACGGCCAGTGGCATCTGAACGTGCAGATGACTGGACCGACCCAGCACCATCCGACAGCTCAGATTCTGGACTGCCATTGGCTGCTCCTATACTTGCTGGGATGCTGCGATGAGCCGTGCAATCTGCGACAGCATGTCCTTTACACAGGCCTGAGGAGCATCAGTCTCCTGTTTCTTGGCCGCCGACTGCTCCTGGAACAGTGTGTTCGAGACGGCTCTTTTCTCCTGACGTCCCAATAAATGAGGCCTCGTCTCATTAGCTACCGGAGGGCCCAACTTCTTTGACGATAAGTGATCCCTTCTCGGCGATGCATGCTGGATATCTGAAGCCGTGTAGCTAAGGTGCAGTCGTCTGTGCTTGGAAGATGCCAATGTAGAAGCCATAACTGTAGGCGATACCGGCTGCAAACTAAACGGAGCACCCCAGAGGGAGACGCAGACTTATGCTCCGACTGACGCAAGTTCCTAATAACCCCAGATGTTGTTGGGAAAGAGAAGGGGCTCTCTCGCTCGCGGTCCTTTCAGACCTCGCCGAGCTTCCCAATGAACTTGCCGGCTTCTTCTTCTGTTCCATCATCGCTGGGTGAGCCTGTTTATATTTTAAGGTGCTTGGTCTACCCAATCCACTCCTCTCGACCGCAACAGACACACCCAGTGTCGTGGTACCCACGGATGGAGTAACCGCTCCACCGGTCGAGCTAGCTGGCGACAAGGGACAGAAACCACATGCCCGTGGTTTTTTGCCCTGTCTAATGTTTATGAGCACCTTTACCGCTAGCTCTGCTTGATTATCTGAATGTGACGACGACAGCACACTCTCTCTAGGCATCACATAAACATCACCATGTTCTTGTTCCTCTGAAATAGAAACTGA
Source organism: Pictodentalium vernedei (assembly GCA_031216915.1). Classification (NCBI taxonomy): domain Eukaryota; kingdom Metazoa; phylum Mollusca; class Scaphopoda; order Dentaliida; family Dentaliidae; genus Pictodentalium; species Pictodentalium vernedei. The sequence goes on along the minus strand of CM062290.1, from coordinate 66,992,227 downwards.
GAAACTAGACTGACTTTGTGGCGAGAGGACCGGCATTAGCCTCTCGCCGCTAACAACATACCGTGACACCCGTCTCCAATGTTTGTCATCCCGTCCGACACATGTTGAGCAAGAATTAGTGCGACTACAAGCAAGGCAACCAGCATGTAAATCAGAGGAAGACTTCATCGCCTTGCATTTTGAGCAATAAGCTTTCATACTGAATCAAAATAAAGTCGATAGTACAGTACATGCCAAGTGTATTATGTCTCAGTGACGAGTGAAAATCGTATTTTCAGCCGGTGTCACACGGTGTTGATTTTTGGACACCGTGGCGTGACATGAAAAGGATTAGGAAGATCAAATCTTTGTTCCATAAAAACAGTAGTTCATTAAATTTGAGTATACAAAGGATTTATACATGGGTATTGTTGTGACCCGGTGTTCAACCGTGACGCTTTGAGTATGTGCTTCTGTCAACTCTCAATTCACAAAATAATACACACGTGGTTATTTTCTCTCGATATTTTGTCACATGAAGAAAAAAGAAATAAATTAAAAATTCTTCAAAACAAAGCCCTTACCCAGAGTCGATGTTTTCTTTCCCTGGTACGAAAACTGTGCATGCATTCTCTTTGTCTAACCCAGACTAGCCTACCAAAATATTATTTATGCAGTTGGTAAGTTTACCCACCAAAAATTTATTTATTTATTAAATCAACCTGGACTCGATATTTGAACTCGTATCTCAACTGCAGTTTTGAAATGTGACTCAGGCGGTGTGGGGGAAGTGCACCGTGGAGATTTTTTTTCTGTTTAAATCCCAACAATCTGTAGACTGTGGTTGTTACAAGGCAGAAACAGAAACATAAGACAGGTGAGTCGAGAATGAGTAAGTACCATGGTGCCGTTCCCTCGGCGAACTGTGAGTGTCCCTATTTGCCCCACTGTCTTTCTTTTCGCCATTTTATGGTAGACCCTTCGTGTGAATGAACACTTCCATGTCTAGATCCTAAGTAACAATAATAACTCTTTGTCTAAACATATAATGTCAAGTAAACTCAATAGGCCCTATTTAAGGTGGATCAGAAAAATGATCTAAAGGACAGGACCGTAATATCAGAGACACGTCGACATTTGACACCCACGGGTAAAAAGTTTTCTTAAAACGTCACATTTCACCCCCACCACCCGGTGGAAATACGGCCGAGCCTCCGAGGTCATGCTTGAACTCAATTTCTTGAGAGCTGCCCCCCTTGAGCAATCCCCCTCCCCCATGTCATTTAATGGTTATGCCGTACATCATCACTAACAATGATAAAGAAGCATCACGGAGCCTGTTCTGTTTTGGCACAGATGCATCGCAAATCAGAGGAGGAGGAGGGGGGTGGGGGGTGGGTTGGGGCAAGGACAATCTCGTTGGTAGGCCTATTTGAACCTTTGGGCATAGGCCTAACCCCACCCCCCCCCCCCCCCCCCCCCCAATCTTCCTTTTTTCGGAAGAGTCATTCGGGTCTACACTGCAGGCCATAAATAAATTTCACCCCGACTAAGATTCTTAGTCTGTACCTTGTGCCAAGGGTATCTAATTAGGTTTTCCACAATGAAACACTGCTGGTGGGGGTGGGGGGGGGGGGGAGAAGAAACTATATTCATTGGCGGAAACCTTACCCTCGCCCTATCGGGGCGCCATTAATTTGTTCAACAGCCCCAACCTCCATTCTCAACATCACCATGGTCAATTTTCCGACCACTTTCTGATTTTGAAGCCCCCCCCCCCCCCTCTCCTTCACTTCACCCACAACTTGGCACAAGCAAACTATGAGTATAAATCTCAATGTAGTCTGCACTATGTAGGCTCTTCTGATCAGAGTTTTTAGAATGTCCGTTTCAGACTTTCACAGGTCAAATGATTTGCTGTTTATGCACAGAGGCACCCGCTCTCATTCATTGAATGAAAAATGATGCTGAGAAAGAATATACCCTCTTCAGTGTATTATGAACTCAAAAATAAACAAACAGTAAGACAATATAACACAATAAACAGTTACATGGTACAAGGTAAATGAGGGATTTGACAAAAAGCTTGTTGGACCATCAAGTAAATTTTCAGATAACAGGCCATATGGTAGGCTATCTATGAGCCGCCAGGTTGCTGGACACCTCTTGATAACAAATAAGTGTACAAGCAGGGTTTTTGCTAGGGGAAAATTTGTGGGTCTGGTAGTTTAAAGAAAGTGAAACTCAGACGGCGAAGGCATCTGCCGCACGTGCCAAAGGCACGTGCATATGGAGGGGGGGGCAACCCCCCAGACCCCCCCCCCCCCCCCCCCCCCTGGAAAATTTTGATTTTTAAGTGCTCTCTGGTGGCCTTCTGGTCACTAAAATGCTGAATAATTGAAGTGAAAAATATGTATTTTTTCCTCCTACAATTCTCTAAATTCCCACGGAACACACAATACTACATCTCGTCGGAGGTTTCATAAAAGTTAAAAAATTTATAGTAATTTATATATTTTTTATACTTACCAATGACCCAGACATAGCTGGTGCTAACTCTTAAAATATAGGGCCAAACACAAATTTTGCCCCCCAATCCCCAAAATTTGCATCTAAAACCAAAGAAAACATGTCCTGAATGGCCCTCCACACTTCACCTCTACTGCGCATGCGCAGTGTCAAGGACGTTCCGAAATTGGCGCCATTAATCATTCTAATAACCAGTGCCTGGTAAGCGCTATGTACTCAGCGGGGAGGTAAGAGTTCCCAACTCCTGGGAGGGCCATCCCCGTCTGGGTCATTGGTAAGTATAAAAAATATATAAATTACTATAAATTTTTTAACATTTTTATACTGTACCAATGACCCAGACATAGCTGAATAGTAAAAAGGCTGGAGGGCCAAGGACATAGAGCAAGATGGAATACGCTCAATAATATAAAATAGAGTCATCCCCTCTAGGGAAAAAGAAGTATTAGGCCTTACATGTATCTTTCTTATTTATGATAAATTAGAAAGATACAACACCTTCCAAAATTGAGCATCATACATCCATGTACTCTATTAATATCTAGTATAATCCTTATACTAATAATTTTTAAAGTAAGCCAATAAATAAAGTAAGTCTAGAGAATAGAGACTCTTTAAACTCCTTAAAAGTGTCTGAGGATTGCATAATCATGTCCGTTGACACATGCTATATTCAAAAGCTATACTTTAAAAACTAAGACTTGAATGAATTTTTAAAACATAAACTTCTCACTAAACAACCATCCCAATAACAGCTCAGAATTACTAACTCCGGAGGAGGTATCCCCTTGTTTTCATAGTAAAACAGGTGACCCAAGGGAACACCCTCCCCCCCCCCCCCCTTTTTCTTGCCCTGGGTCAAATAGCCCAGAGCGAAGAGGGCAGCAGAACGGAGTCACTGCCGAAACAGACAGCCTACCTAGCTATAGTAACAACTGTTAAGTGAATGACATTCTGAGCAGTAGATAATAGACCTAACAATAGAGGCCTCCAGAAATGGACTCAATATTTCTGAGATAAAAAATTCATGAATGTGGATGGCTGAGCGCAATGAGCAGCCTTCAAAAATCTATAATAGCGACACTATTAATGTAAGCCCAAGATGTAGAAGAACTCTTACTTCATGAGCCGAAATCTCAAACACAACTGCTGAGTCAAAGATATACCATAAGCAGTATCGATAGTTAATTGAATCCATTAGCAATAGAATGGAGCGTAACGTCCTTCTAATAGGCATCAAAGACATTAGAAGTTTACGCCCGTAGTAATAAACAGATATCTGTTTATAAATACATAAACTCTAACCGGACAGAGTAAAGGCCTATGCCCGTACGAAGACGGAAGGACCTTAATAACAATAGGATCCGGATATTAGGAGCCTAACTCTTATGCAAAAATCCAACCTAAATAGTAAAGGAAGTAGTGATTCCGAAACTACGAAAGTGAAAATCATCCACCGATAGTGCATGAAACTCACTGACTCTTCAGTAAAAGAGAAGCCAACAGAATTACTGTCTGAAAGGTCAGAATTTGAAAACTACTGTTTCCAGAGGCTCAAATGATTACTTAGCTAAATAAGAACTGATGTTAAATTCCATATAGGAATTTAATCTAATGATTCTAAGTCTATTTATCGAAAAGTTACTAACTGACTTAGATAAAGAGACATAAGACTCAATTGTAAACTATCATAGAGTGCATAGGTATGAGGTAACATAAACCTATAACCTTAATAATAACAGGCTGCAGTAGATCTTGTCAAACAAGTATACTAAAAAGTTGCAATGAGTAGTATGGAGGGATCAACAATATGAACATAGTGATCCCTACACCAACGACGGAAGAGCCTCCACTTTAGCCGCATAGAATAGCGAAGAAGAGGATCTCCTATAGTAAGAAATCGCGTCCAAAGCTCGTCCAGTACAATGCTTACAATGCAATAAGGACCACACAACGGAATACGTGAAGGTTGAGACCTTGCGGGCTGTGATAAAGATGACACGATTTTACCCAGCGAAAAAAGATCCTCTCATTGAGGAAGATTTCGCGTTAAGTCCCACAGTAGACATCAGAGTAAATTTACCCACGGTCTCTGTGAAGACAGAGATGCTATCAACAGAAATGTATTGTGGTTGTTTATCTTAGCAATACCTGCTGAAACAACAGCGCCGGAGGATACGCATATCCTATCATTCCGTCCTATTAGATCAATAGAGCGTTAACAACATTAGCTCAGAGATCCGGACAAGCAAACACATACGTCTGCAATTGATTAGCAAGCTGTGTCGTAAATAAATTATCATTGGGCGCTCCCATTGATAGCAAATCTGATTGAATACTTGTTTGTTGAGAGTCCATTCTGACGGCAACAAGCGACCCATAAGTGAACGGGAGTCCGGTAAAACAATCAGACGACCCGGAAAATGACGGACCGAAACAGAACTTGGTGTACAATAACAAACAGAAGGATTCTTTCCATTAAATTGAATAACGGAAACGAATGAGTGCCTCCCTGGTTCCGGAGATACGCCACTACTGTCGAATTAACGGACAGGATTTGGACATGCGTTTCTGAATAATGTTCATCCAATGACATAAAGCAAGCCTAAAAAACATCATTCCGCAGAAGATAAATGCTTGCTTAGAGACTGCGGAACCCAAAGACCCTGGCACTTCGAATCCGTTGGGATCAATATTATATCCCAACCTGTTTGACTGGCAACCGTCATAATTATAACACTCGGATCCGGCAACTGCAGTGGCACTCTCTGAGTCAACCACCGAATGTTTGCCCCAGTCTGAATCTCTTGCAACACTAGATAGACAAGAGAACGTGTAAATCGAGCAATTCATGGATTGCTGAAAAGTTGCCGTCGAAGAGAAGCTTCTCCGAGAACGAAGCGACTCTGATCGAGTTCTTCACCTTACTATCCACGCGCGTGGATGTAGCTAGGGCTGCATCACGTCTAACCAACTCCAATCAGCCACTGAAGGGCGGAGTTATACGTGAACAAACTACTGCCCTCAAAAGAAATCACATTGAGGATAATATCCCGTAATTCTTTTCTTGAAGACGTAATGATAACGCCTCAGTAAGGTGGATTACGTATGATAAAGCGTCTAAGTTAAGTCTACTAGACATCATTGTCGTTTCCAACATTGTGGTTGGAAAAGACATAGACGGCGAAAAAGAATATTTCCAGTCTTTAACCACGCCGTCTAGACGCATATGAACTCTCGGTATGCCCTGCTCTGCCAAAATAAATTATTCGTATAAATGATAAAAAGGCAGAAATGAGCATTGCGGACAAGAAACTAAACTATCATGCTTGGTAGCAGGCTTATATGCATATATAGCGTCCATAAATAATACACATGTACTAATGACATTATTGGACTGTGTCGGTAAGTCAGGGACAATGTCCCTGAACCGATCCAAAATTCTGTGTCCAATGACGCTATAAGTCTCTTATCCAACATCGCAGCAATGTAGTCCGAAATAACAATCACTGGAAGATAATGCCAGAAGATATGAATGGCAGCTTCTGATGCTACGAAAGGGAAAACTCGAAATCTTTCGAATCCCTTTCGCCATCCTGTCGGACCCTATAAAGCGTTCGGTTGTCCGTACCTGATGCAACCGCGGACCGCACCGACCCAGCGCCGTCAGATAATTCCTGATTCGACTAAGAAACTGTCGATTGCTGGGATGCTGCGAAAAAACTGTGCTAACTCGGATAGCACGTCCGTCACTGAGGCCTGTGGAGAAGCGGTCCTACAATGCATTGCCGCTGGAAGCTCCGTGATCGTTACCCCGTGCATACTACTAATATGCGAGCGAACGGAGTGTATAGGCCTCGTGTCCCTTGGCTACCGGATGGCGTGACCTATTCGCTGTGGAATCACTGAATGACGAAACTGATCGGATACTCGAGGTCACGTAGCCAATGTGCCCTGCTGTGAGGATGAGGAAGCATTATCGACAGTCTCTCGGACTGTCAATATAACGGAGCGTCCCGACCGACAGACATATGCTCCGAATGTAAAATATCTGAACCACAACATGCGGTCCCCTATGTTGTTGGACGAGAGAGGGACCTCTCTCGCTCACAGCCCGGACGGACCTGGACAAGCCAGGAACCGGACTAACAGGCTTCCTCCGATCTGTACTCAATCCGCCGTCACTGGGTGAGTACTAAAGTAATTATAGTGCTCGCATCACCCAAATCTCCTTCCTAGACCGCAACGGACGAACCCGGCAGCCGAAGCATTCAATGAATGTACGCTACACTGGGTGAGCTAGCGAATGTCACTCCGTCGATCCTACAAGGGACCTCTTAGGCGATGGACATATTCCATGAGCACTTATTGCCGCTAGCTCTTCATTAACTATGACGACAGAGGCACACTTTTGAAAGACATCTCCGTAACTTTGCGAACAAGAAACCCGAAATGCTTGGTAATAGCAAGCATATAATAATCATATATATATAGCGTCGTTCAATAATTCAAAAGTTTGTGTGACATTATTGGACTATGTCGGAACTGAGGGACGATGTCCCTGAACCAAACCAAAAATTTCTAAGTCCACCGACGCTATCAGTTTCTTATCCGGCATCGCAGCATTCTGGTCCGACGAAAGAAGCTGTAGAAGATCAAGTCAGATGACATACACAACAGCATATGTTGTTCCGAAAGGGAAAGCTCGAAATCCTCCGAATCCCTTTCGGTATCCCGTCGGACCGGATGAAATTTTCGGACGTCCATACCCGCTTCTGCGGAGCGTCCCGACCCAGCATCGTCGGATAAAAAATATGCGACAGATTCAGTTGATGCTGGGATGCTGCGATAAGCTGTGCTATTTAGGAAAGCACGTCCGTTCCCGAGGCCTGTGCAGTAGCGGTCTTACGATGCATTGCCGCCGGAAGCTCCGTGTACGTTGACTCCCGCACACTTTCCTATGCGAACGTCCGGAGTCTGCAGGCCTTGTGTCCCTGGCTACCGGATGGTGTGACCTGGTCGCCGATGATTCTCTGACTGGCGAAGCTGACTGGATATCCGAGGTCACGTAGCCAAGAGCGGTCGTGTGCACTACCATGAGAATGAGGAAGCCTTATTGACAGTCTACTCCGGACTGCCTATATGTCGGAGCGTCCCGAGCGATGGACGTATGCTCCGAATGCGAAACATTTTGTACCACAACATCTGGGGCCAGATGTTGTTGTACGAGAGAGGGGCCTCTCTCGCTCGTCGTCCGGATGGACCAGAACGAGCTATGAACCGGACTAAAAGGCTTACTCTGTTCTCCCTCTAATCCGCCGTCACTGGGTGTGCATTTGGTTGATTTATAGTGCTCGCATCACCCCAAAACTCCTTCTAGACCGCAACGGACGAACCCGGCTGCCGAACCATTTGATGAATGGACGCTACACCGGGCGAGCTAGCGGACGTCAAAGGCCGTCGAACCTACTAGGGTCCTCTTAGGCAATTGGCGTATTTACATGAGCACTTTTCCGCTAGTCCTTCATTAATTGTGACGACGGAGGCACACTGTTGGAAGACATTACAGATACATCACCCTAATCTTGATCGTCTGAAATAGAAATTGATAAAGTAGAGTGACCCTGCGGGGAAAGGACCAGAGTGTCCAATTCCCCACTAACATACCGTGACATACGCTTCCCATGTTGTCATCGAAATCATACGATACAGAACAGGAGTTAATGCGAGTACACTGACCACATATAGAATGATTATAAAAGTCAGAGGAAGACTTCCTCTTATTACAATTGATCAAAATCCTTTCAATGTGAAAAGAAAACAAAGTCCTGGTACTCGCACCAACCCCTGGCAATCAAAATACATAATAATAATATGATCCATTAATATAGAAAAAATAATTGAAATCAAAATACAAACCCAAAACAACACAAAATCCACGAATCTTGACAGTGACTGCGACGCTTGACCTCAATTTTTTTTATACATCCCGAAATGTGCCAACGTAAATAATTGGAAATGCAGAGAGAACAAAATATTCGAAAAGAACCATGACGTGGACGTGTGACGTCATGCACGTGCAATTAAATCTTTTATATCTCGAAATAAAAGCCAGTGATTTCGGACCAAACACGACAATTTGAGTCTGAAATTTTATAGGCGACGTTTAGGATTTGAACTTTGTTTCTGCCTCTCGTCTGGGGGTTATAAAGTATCAGGTTGTAGCCAGTAATAGTAAGCATAGTATACAACATAATTATGCCTATATTACGTGGAAACCAAGGATCCTGAGTGTCGTTACGATACAGCATTGTACTAGACATTTTAACCACCAGCTTTTCTGACTGATCATAGTATGATCGGCGGGGCGGGGAATGGCTCCTGTCGATGGACCCGCAGCAGGTCTAGCGGAAACCCTGGTAAGCAAATTCTTTTATATGAGGTGGTACCATTGTGAATCGCCTCGTAATGGCTGGTCATAATGGGGTATTCCTACCCCTCCAATATTCTACATTGGTCATCATTATGCCTATATTACGTGGAAACAAAGGATCCTGAGTGTCGTTACGATACAGCATTGTACTCGACATTTTATCCACCAGCTTTTCTGACTGATAATAGAATGATCGGCAGGGGAATGGGTCCTGTCGACGGACACGCAGCCGGTCTAGCGGAAACCCTGGTACAAGCAAATTCTTTTATATGAGGTGGTACCATTGTGAATCACCTCGTAATGGCTGGTCGTAATGGGGTATTCCTACCCCAATATTCTACATTGGTCATCATTATGCCTATATTACGTGGAAACAAGGATCCTGAGTGTCGTTACGATACAGCATTGTACTCGACATTTTAACCACCAGCTTTTCTGACTGATCATAGTATGATCGGCGGGGGAATGGGTCCAGTCGCGGACCCGCAGCCGGTCTAGCGGAAACCCTGGTACAAGCAAATTCTTTTATATGAGGTGGTACCATTGTGAATCGCCTCGTAATGGCTGGTCATAATGGGGTATTCCTACCCCTCCAATATTCTACATTGGTCATCACTGTGCAATGCAACCCCCTCCCCCCCCCCCCCTCCCCCATATCAATTCTCTGGCAATGGAGGGCTGTAGTCATCCCGGCCTCATATGCCTATGGTTCTTGGGGGAGAAAATGATACCACCCCACCCATCTTAAACGAGCTATATGTATTCCGTGGTTCTAATTAAACGGGTTTTCACGGTTCTGGTATAAGTTCATCTTTCTATCTTAATCTCAAACATTTTTGGCTGCAAGAGTTTTATTGTCAAGCAGTTCAGTTTTGAAGCAAAATTCGAACTAAACCGTCCATTTTAATAGGCTATGAAGAATAACATAAGGTTTATACAATAATCGGTAACTGTTTGATTAAACTTCTGATCACTAATCCTATTGTGTGACTGTCTAATTAAAAAAGATTATTGCCACTGGTTTTAATTGCTGAACAAACTACTAGAATTTTTTATTATAGTTATATGTGCTAACTCTATAAGGATGTTGAGGTGACTTCTCTACCCATAGTCGATTAATTGGGAATAAATGTCAAAATTATCAGCTATCCAAATTAAATGAACTATTTCTCGAGTTGAAGAAAAAAGCCTGATTCTAAATTTCATCTGTCTGTGTTTTCAAAGCAAGGCTGTTATCCATAATTTGCCAATAATACACACTGAGTGGCTGGGATAAGACGAGGGGTAAGTATTGGTTGATTACGACAAAAACACTCATGCTGTGAAGTTTCCACTCACAGTGTGCTCAGGTTCTGTGAAAAAGCTTACAGCACACTGGAGACATACTTCAGCTAGAACGCCTCAAAGCCTCTAGACCTAAATACTAAGTTATATTACTTTAATTCAACCCGGCGGGAAGAACTGAGCGGAGCGAAAAACATTCAAACGATAAAATGGCTGACTCATTTTTAAAAAATATCTGAATCTGCCTAGGGAACGGGCCATCATTTTCTGAATTAAAAAAAAAAAATTAAGCCTATATGATTTCATTTTCACTTTTAACTGAAACTCGGGGCAAAGTAGGCCTGTATGGCTACACTAAACTGTATTGGAGGACGTTTTGTTGGAGGAGGGGGGGGGGGGGGACTTATCCTGCTTAATTCTTCATGACATTCACTGATGGACCTTGAAATACTCTGCTTATCTTACATGTAGCTACCAGAGAATTCTGAGTAAAAGTGCTTGTCTATTTCACGGCCACCAACGCAAAATACCATAGGCTATATTTCCATAAAATAAAAGACGGATGGAGTTAAGACTGTAGGCTTAATACTTTTCGTTCTCAGTTTGATGCACTGATAATTTACACGCACAGACCAGGTCTATTCTTGTGCAAGTATTGATCTGTTCACATCCATTTACATCTCTTTGTTTCAAAACTTTTACTTTTTAACTCTAACAAATCCAGGGCCAAACACAAATTTTGCCCCCCAATCCCCAAAATTTGCATCCAAAACCAAAAGAAATCATGTCCTATAGGACCTCCATACTTCGCCCCTACTGCGCATGCGCAGTGTCAAGGACGTCCCGAAATTGGCGCCAATTATCATTCTTACTGGCAGTGCCTGGTCAGTGCTATGTACTCAGCGGGGAGGCAAGAGTTCCCAACTCCTGGGAGGGCAATCCCCGTCTGGGTCATTGGTAAGTATAAAAAATATATAAACTACTATAAATTTTTTAACATTTTTATACTGTACCAATGACCCAGACTTAGCTGAATAGTAAAAAGGCTGGAGGGCCTAGGACATAGAGGAAAATCCAATAAGCTCAACTATACAATAAAGAGGTAACCCCTTAAGGAGAAAAGGAGTATTAGGCTTTACATGTATCTTTCTTATTTAATATTAAATTAGAAAGATACAATACCCTTTATAATTGAGCACAATAACATTCATGTTCTCTATTAACATCCAGTATAACCCTTATACTAATTATTTTTAAAGTAAGCCAATAAATAAAGTAGTCCAGAGAATTGAGACTCTTTATAATCTTTTAAAAGTGTCCGAGTATTGTATATTAAAGCCCGTTTGACACTTGACATACAAATGCTTCACACCGAGCTACACTTTAAAAATATGACATGAATGAATTTTAACATTAATATTACACTTTAAAACCATCCCGGAAGCGACTCAGAAATACTGACATTGGAGGAGGCATTCCCTTGCTTTTCACTATAAAGCAGGTGACCTAAGGGAACACCCGCCCCCCCCCCCCTTCCCCTTGCCCTGGGTCAAATAGCCCAGAGAGAAGAGGGCAGCCGGACGGAGTCACTGCCGGAACAGAAAGCCTGCATAACTATAGCTGCAACTGTTTAGTGGACGACATTCTGAGCAACAGATAACGGACTTAAACAATGCAGGTCTCCAGAAATGGACTCAATATTTCTGAGATAAAAATTCGTGAATGTGGATGGCTGAGACCAATAACCAGCCTTCATTAAGTCTGTAATAGCAATACTATTAGCATAAGCCCAAGAAGTAGCAAGAGCTCTTTCTTCATGAGCGGAAATCTTAAGCACAGACTGCTGAGAAGAAGATAAACTCTCATAAGCAGTACGGATAGTTAATTGAATCCATCTAGCAATAGAATGGACCGAAATGTCCCTTCTATTAGGCATCAAAGACAGAAAGAAACGTTTCCGTCCCTTTCTGATAAACTGAGATCTCTGTTTATAGATACGTAACGCTCTAACAGGACAGAGTAAAGGCCTACGCCCGTCTGAAGACGGAAGAGCCTTAATAACAATAGGTTCCGGATATTTATTAGGAGCCTGATTCTTAGCTAAAAAACCCACATTAGTAGTGAAGGTGATAGTGTTCCCGACACTACGATAGTGAGAATCATCCACCGACAGTGCATGAAGCTCACTGACTCTTCTAGCAGAAGAGAAAGCTAAGAGAAAAGCTGTCTTATAAGATAAGAATTTGAAATCTACTGTCCCAAGAGGTTCAAATGGCTTTTCCTTCAATTTAAGAAGAACTCAAGCTAAATTCCATTTAGGAATTAATCTAAGAGTTCTGGGTCTATTTATCGAGAAGTTTCTAACCAACTTAGATAAAGAGACATTAGATCCAATTTGTAAACTATCATGATGTGCATAGGTATCAGATAACATAGACCTATAACCCTTAATAGTAACAGGCTGCAGTTTGATTTCGTCAAACAAGTATACTAGAAAGTTTGCAATGTCTGGTCTAGAGGGATCGAAAATATCTACAGAATGATCCCTACACCAACGACGAAAAACCTTCCACTTAGCCGCATAGTTTAGCGAAGAGGAGGTCCTCCTACAGTTAGAAATCGCGTCCACTGCTCGTACAGTAAAGTGCTTGCCATGCAAGAAGGACCGCACAACGGAAAAACGTGAAGGTTGAGACCTTGCAGGTTGTGATGGAGTTGACGCGATTTCCCCTGCGAAAGAAGATCCTCCCGTGGAGGAAGCTTTCGCGGTAGGTCCCACAACAGACACCTGAGTAGATTTATCCACGGTCTCTGTGGCGACAGAGATGCTACCAACAGAATCTTGCATTGAGATTGTTTTATCTTTAGCAATACTTGCTGAATTAACGGCGCTGGAGGATACGCATATCCTATCATTCCGTCCCAAGGGATCGACAGAGCGTCTACTGCAAATGCTCTTGGATCCGGACACGGAGACACATACGTCTGCAACTGATTGTTGAGATGTGTCGCAAATAAGTCTATCATTGGCCGTTCCCATTGGTAGCAAATCTGATTGAATACTTGTTTGTTGAGAGTCCACTCCGACGGCAACAAGCGACCCTTTCGTGAAAGGGAGTCTGCTAGCACATTCAGACGACCCGGTATGTGACGGACCGAAAGAAGAACCTGGTGTTCTAGCGCAAACAGAAGGATTCTTTCCGTTAGATTGAACAACGGAACTGAATGAGTGCCTCCCTGATTCCGTATATACGCCACTACTGTTGTATTGTCGGATAGGATTTGGACATGAGCATTGTGAATAATGTCCATCCAATGACGTAACGCAAGCCAAATTGACATCATTTCCTTGATGTTTATGTGCTTGCACAGGAATTGCGGATCCCAAAGACCCTGGCATCTCGAATCCGTTGAGATCAATGATGCACCCCAACCTGTTTGACTGGCATCCGTCATAATGGTAAAACTCGGATCCGGCAACTGCAGCGGAACTCCTTGAGTTAACCACTGAATGTTTGCCCAAGTCTGAATCTCTTGTTTCACTTGATCTGACAAGAGAACGTCTACGTCGAGCGAATGAATTTTCACACTCCAATTCTGAGTCAAGAAAATTTGGAGAGGACGCCTGCGTAACCGCCCCATAGGAATGAGATCCGCAGCGGCTCCGCACAGACCTATCAGTCTCATAAATTCTCTCGCTGTGACTTTGTCTGCGTGCAGACAATAGCGAGCGTAACAACTGACTAATTTCGCTCTGGTTAACGGCAGACGAACGAGATTGTTGTGCGTCTCGAAGCTCATTCCCAGATGTGTGAATGACTTGGACGGCACCAGATCCGACTTCTCCTCGTTTACTATAAAACCGAGACGTCGGAGCAATAGAAGTAGATTCTGAACATCGTTCTGAAGCGTTAACTCGTTGCCGTACCTCTGAAGAATGTCGTCCAGGTAGGCCGACGTTACCGCAGACGAATGAGCTCGGAAATAGATCATTACCGAGTTCATTACCCGAGTGAAAGCCCAGGGTGCTAGATTCAGTCCGAAGCACATCGCCCGGAATTGATACACCACTCCTAGGACTGCGAAGCGTAGATACTTTCTGAATGTCGGATGTACCATGACGTGAAAGTACGCATCTTTGAGATCTATGCTTGTTGCATAATCGTTCACCCGAATACTCGCTCTGACCGACCGAATCGTCTCCATATAAAACTTCGGAGCGACGATCAGCTTGTTTATCCAGCTCAAATCTATGACTGGACGGAACGAGCCGTCTGGTTTCGGAACCAGAAACAGATGGCTGTAGAATCCCGGAGTCTCCTGGTTTTCTACGACCTCTACCGCGTTCTTCATTAAAAGAGACTGCACCTCTGATAATAGAGCGTCTCTTTCTGCGGATTTGACGGAAGTTGATTCCACTTTGGACTTCGAGTTAATGGAGGCTTTCGTTTGAAGGATATCTTTAGACCTTCCGAAGTCACTCCTCTCACCCAAGGGTCGTCCGTAATCGACGCCCATTCTTGTGAAAAGCTCGACAACCTTCCGCCAACCGGTACGCGATAGAGGTTTAAGCCATCACCTCCTGGACCTGCGAGGCCTGCGGTAGGAGAAACCACGTCCTCCACGACCCGCACCTCGTCCCGTCGACCTCGGGGCGTCCGACCGGTTGTCCCGGCCCGAAGGACGTCCCGAACGAGAGTCGCTACCCTGACGGTCTCTCGAATAAGACCAAGAGGACGCACCGGAACCTCTATAGGAACCTCTCTTGGGCGCATTAGACCCAGAAGTGCCTGTCTTATTCTTGTCTGCCGTATCCGACTTCTTAGAAGCAGATTTGAACAACAGAGAATCCGAAGCTTTCTTTGTAATTTTATCATAAATAGCAGAAAGCTTGCCGTCAAAGAGAAGTTCTCCGGAGACCGAACCGACACTGAGAGAGTACTTCACCTTAGTATCCACGAGTGTGGATGTAGCTAGGGCTGCGTCACGTCTAACCAACTCCAGGTTTGCCACTGAAATGGCAGAGTTACACGTGGAATAAGCTACTGCCCTTGAAAGAAGTCTTAAAGAGGATTGTATATCCTGAAATTCTTTCCCTTGAAGGCGCAGTGATAACGCCTTAGTAAGGTGATCTGCGTAAGATAAGGCATCTAAATTTGCTCTATTAGATGAAATAGCTGTTTCCAACACCGCGGTTGGAATAGAAGCCGACGACGGTAATGATAGCTCTAAGTCTTCCGCCTCGTCGTCCATACGCAGAGGAACTCTCGGAATACCCTGTCCTGCCGTGTCGAATTTATTCCTTGCATTAATGAAAGGCAGGTTGAGAGTATTGGCGGACAAGAAACCTGCTTTCCCCGTTCTGGAAGCAAGTTTAAATATAGCGTCGTTCAATAATTCAAATGTTCTTGCAACATTATTGGACTGCGACGGAAACTCGGGAGCGATGTCCCTGAACCGCTCAAAAAATTCAGAGTCCAATGACGCTATAATCCTCTTGTCTGGAACCGCAGCAGTCTGGCCCGACGGAACAACTTGAGGGAGAAAGTGCCGGATGAAGTCCACGGCAGCTTTATGTTGTTCCGAAAGAGATAGCTCCAAATCATCCGTATCCCTTTCACCATCCGGTCGGACCTCATGATGCTCCCGGTCGTCCGCCCCCGATGCTTCGGCGGAGGGTACCGACCCAGCGCCGTCGGATAATTCCCGATCCGACACCGTTTCTGTCGGCTGCTGGGATGCTGCGATAAGTTGTGCTCTCTGGACGAGTATGTCCGGCGTCGAGACCTGCGGAGGCGCAGTCTTTCGCTGCTTCGCCGAGCGCAGCTCCGCATCAGATGGCTCCCGCATACTTTTTCTATGCGAACGTCCGGAGTCCATCGGTCTCGTGTCCCTGGCTGCCGGATGGTGTGACCTGGTTGCCGAAGAATCCCTGATCGGCGAAGCTGGTAAGATATCAGCGGTCACGTAGCCAAGGTGCGGTCGTGTGCGCTGACGAGAAGAAGAAGCCTGAGCAGTCTCAGTGGACTGCCTATACAACGGAGCGTCCCGAGCGACGGACGTATGCTCCGCTTGCGACACATTTTGTACCACAACATCTGGTCCCAGATGTTGTACGAGAGAGGGGCCTCTCTCGCTCGCGGCCCGGCTGGACCTGGACGAGCTAGGAACCGGACTCAAAGGCTTCCTCCGATCTCGCCTACTATCCGCCGTCACTGGGTGTGCACATTGAATGTTTATAGTGCTCGCATCACCCAAGATTTCCTCCTGGACCGCATCGGACGAACCCGGCTGCCGAACCATTCGGTGAATGGACGCTACACCGGGCGAGCTAGCGGACGACATTTGTTTAATCTCCATGAGCACTTTTGCCGCTAGCTCTGTATTCATTTGTGACGACGGAAGCGCACTTGCAGAAGATAACATGGAAACACCACCCTGTTCTTGTTCCTCTGAAATAGAAACTGAGAAAGTAGAGTGACCTTGCGGAGAAAGAGCCGGCATAGCCCTTTCTCCAGTAACAACATACCGTGACACACGTTTCCAATGTTTGTCATCCCAATATTGACATATAGAACAGGGATTAGTGCGAGAACACTGACTACAATTAATACAATGATCATGAAAGTCAGAGGAAGATTTCTTCCCATTACAATTTGAACAATATCCTTTCATTGTAAAAAGTCAACAACAAGTCCTAGTTACTCGCACAAATCCCTGACACAAAGATACATAATAACATGATCCATTAATAATGAAAAAACAATTGCAAAACAAAATAATTTTGAAAAAATATTTTTTCAGCGAAGCCCAAGTTTCTGAAAAGTAACGTTGAGCCCCGATGGATCCGATGGCTAAGTGTGGTCAAAAATTTTAAATTTATATTAAATAATTAATGAGACACTTACGGATAATAGAAATGTATCTTATAGTGAGATAAACTACACCAAAGGCAAACAACCCCCCTCAAAAAAGGCTGTTGCCAATGTAAACAAACAGTGTAAAACACCAGAAAACATGACTCCAGGCACTGAAAAAACTGGCCCGAAATCAGTCATCAAAATTACACTCTATCTGATGCAAGACAGAGACTCCCAGGGGAGAATCAGCAGAACATCAGATGGAAGATGCAGAACACAACGTTTATACACCCATGGGTGAAAACGTAACTATGGGGAAAATAACAGAAAACATTCTGTAACCAAGCAACTCTCCCAAGAGAATTTTAGAAATGAACTTTCTCAAAAATATGCCAAAAGCATGGGAGAATTGCAAGGGGGGACTTAGAAGGCCAGGGGAGAGGAAACACTGAATAAGCAGTGCAACATTTTAGCAAGAATGACAACAAGAGGCCCATGCCTCGAAAATAGGCAACTTAACATAATTTCATAAAAAATTTTAAGTACAGCCCTGATTATTTTTTGTCACTCCTTTTCCCTCTCCTCCTTCTATATCCTCCTTAGAATCACCATTTCTCCAAAAATTACGTGTCCGGCATCCTTTAAACTGAGATTTACAAGCACAAAGATCAGTGAGATGTTGACTGATGAAGGGCCAAACAGAGAATGATAATTGGCGCCAATTTCGGGACGTCCTTGACACTGCGCATGCGCAGTAGGGGCGAAGTATGGAGGTCCTATAGGACATGATTTCTTTTGGTTTTGGATGCAAATTTTGGGGATTGGGGGGCAAAATTTGTGTTTGGCCCTGGATTTGTTAGAGTTAGCACCAGCTAAGTCTGGGTCATTGGTACAGTATAAAAATATTCCTCATTTTGAACTGAATTATAATTCGGGCTACCACAGTGAGCCCAAATATGAATCCAGGGACTTGAACAAACTTGAATCTCACCCCCCTAAGCATGCTGCATACCCAATATCAAAAGATTCTGCCTGCTGGATCTTGAGAAGAGGATTTTTAAAGAAATTTGCCTGAAATGCACTAAGTTCGAATTCGAGCTTCTATAGTGAGCCCAAATATGAATCCAGGGGGTCGATTTGAACAAACTTGAATCAGATCTACCCCACAATGTTGCATACCAAATATCAAAAGATTCTGCCTGCTGGATCTGGAAAAGAAGATTTTTTAAGAAATTTGCCTGAAATGCACTAAGTTCGAATTCGGGCTTCTATAGTGAGCCCAAATATGAATCCAGGGGGTAGATTTGAACAAACTTGAATCAGATCCACTCCACAATGTTGCATACCAAATATCAAAAGATTCTGCCTGCTGGATCTGGAGATTTTTTAATGTTTTTCCCATTGCCTACAGTGTTAAAAAGTGCTGAGTCAGCACTTTTTCAAAGTCCCAAAACTGTACCCTATGATAAAACTGATGGCAATTTTTTTTTTTACGAATCCTTTTTGTTGGTCCTAAGGAAGCTTCACACCAAATAAAAATTCTCAGTGCTGTGCAGTTTTGGAGATATGGGAGTTTTAATTTTTTTCTATTTTTAGCTCCTGCGGTTCCCACGGGGCTACAGGGAAAAAAAAATTTGGTATAAATTAGGTACTTATGACCCGATAAGCCCTCACATAAAATTTGGTTCAAATCAGCCTCTTGGTTCGGAAAATAGAAATTTGAGGCGGGGGCAAAAATTTTTGCCCCTCCCATAACGATGCCAAATATAGCCCATCAAACTTCTCTTGAACAAATCTGAGTCTAAACATTCTGTGTAACACGTCAAACTCCCAAGAAATTTATAAAAAAATTTCCAATAAAACAAGCCAAAAAGCTTGGAAGTTTAACTGGGGGCTTCAAGGAAGGATAGGGAAGGAACACTTTACAAACAGTGGAAAAATCATTAGCAAAATGATGACGTCAGGCCCATGTCCCGAAACTGGGAAACATGAAATATATTTTGTAAAAATTATAAAGTTACAGCCCTGAATGTTTCAAACCACCATTTCTTCCTTCCATCATCCAACTATGTCCTTGGATCCACCAAATTCACCATTGATTTGTGTCTGGCATCATTAAAACTGAGATTTAAAAGCACAGATGTCAGTTTGTTGTTACTGACAGAGGGCCAAACAAAGAATGATGGTTGGCGCCAATTTCAGTGTCTTCCTTAATACTGCACATGCACAGTTCGCAAAAGTATGGAGGCCCCCAGTTAGGACATAATTTTTTTGGTTTTGCATGCAAATTTGGGGGAATGGGGGGGGGGGGGGGGGGCAAAATTTGTGTTTGGCCCTAGATATTTTAGCACCAGATAGTCTGGGCCATTGGTTATTGTATAAAAATATAACTGTGCTGTCAATTGTTTATGAACTCAGTTCCAAAGAACATCTCCCAAGTTTTTGACCCTCTAAACTAGTCTACGATATAGCGGAGCATCGCGGTGTTTTTTTCAATACCAATACCGGTATTGAAATTTGAATACCGTGCAGCCCTATGGGCATTCTTCCTAAATTGTTAAAAAGTAAAGATTATTGAACGTATTCTGATGACCAAAAAAGCACTTGACCGGTTAAAAGTAAAAACTTTTGTTTATATTGGTTTCTTTTATCACATTTTGTTTTGGAATGCCATTGAGAGGAAATTATTGTTACAATTAGCTGCAATAGGTGTTTGGTGAAAAGTGAATCTAACTTCATAAGTACCATTGCCTCACTGCACATGAAAACAGGTCTTTTCTCCACTTCTGACTGGCAGTTTAATAACTGAACAGATAATTTTCCAAGATCTTCTTCAGCAAGTTCCCCACATTTCTTCTTTAGCTTAAATACCACCTAAAACATGGATAAAAGAAATGAATATTATTTTTGGTGAAATTCATATCATCAAGACAAATATAATTGCAAGCTGCAAATCAATTTAACACTACATGTATAGTGGAAACCTGTTAATTGAATAGCCATTTTGCCAGTGAGCTTTTTCAATTAACAGGAGAATTCAATTAAAAGGGATTTGCTCACTTCACTCTACTCTTAGTACTAAGCATTTATTCAAATACTAGCAGGAAAACCTATCCGAGGATGGGCACCCTTTCCATTTATATCTGTTTATATAACAGATTTTACATATACAGCCAAACCCTGTTAAGTGAATAGCCACTTTGCCAATGAAAATTATTCAATTAACAGGAGTTTTCAATTAATAGGGGTTGTGTCACTTTCCTTTATTCTACAGATAAGGCCACACAAAGTAGATATTCTGTTTCTCAGGCCATTATTTGTGAAATTGTATGCGGGCGAGCGGTTTTTTATTTTATTTTTTATTTCAGTAATTACTTCTTTGCCATCAGAAGTTCATGTTCTTGGTTCAAGTTTTAGGCCTCATAATCTACAGAATAGCATGGGTGGTGGTGTATTTCATCCCTTGAGTGCAAGAAGGCTTTGCAATGCTAAAGCATTGCAAAGCCTTCTTGCACTCAAGGGCAAATTCATCAGTTCTTTTTTTAACTTGGGTAAAATATCAGACATAAACCATTTAATTTTAATTTTTTCAAGTTTAAATTGGTTATAAAAAGACAGCATGCGGCAGCCAAAAGGACCATGCGGGAGGGCCTGAGAAACAGATTTTTTATTTTTTTTAGGCCTAAATTAGCCCTTATTCTATTTTATTTTGTTTGACAGAGCTCCATCATACAAGATATAATAGATTAAATGCCTGGATTGGATGTACTGAGGCCAAATGGGTCTACAAACAAAGGAAAACTGGGGAGAGTTAGGGTAATTTCTCGACACGTTACAAGATTTTTTATTCAATTAACATGAGTTTACTCTATAACCTATATTCAATTAACAGGTCAAATTTGTACTGGAGGTGGGGTAAATGGTTTTGTGTTGGGAAATTATATTAAATTAACATGGTTATTCAGTTAAGAGATATCCAATTAAGTGGACTCCACTGTACTACAGAGGGATCATTAGGCTGCAGAGTAGAGACTGGCAGTTTCGTTTTTTGGAGTTCGGTTTCGGTTTTGATTTTTTTCGAGGAAAAAACTTTGATTTCGGTTTTCGAAATGAAAAGTTTTTATATATTACGAACAGGTTTATTCTAGAAACATTCGTAACTGAATAATAGATAGTGGCAATCAAGATATGGGGCCTAGCTTTCGACAGAGCCATAATGTCAGAACAAGTTGTCAAACAGTTTGCTTTATATTGCAACAGCTCGGAATTGACGGTAAAGTTCTTGCCTGGTTCAAATCCTATCTCTCATTACGTGAACAACAAGTGACCATTTTGAAAACAAATTCTGATAGTAAATTACTCACATGTGGAGTTCCCCAAGGCTCTGTTCTTGGTCCCATACTGTTCACACTATATATGGCCTCATTGGGAAAATCGCTAAGGGAGATGGGTGTTCCCTACCATCTATATGCTGATGACACTCAGTTGTATTTGTCATTAAATCCTTCAATTGAATCTGACATTATTGTTTCAGTAGCCAAGATGGAAGAATGTATAGACAAAGTTCGTGACTGGATGATCTGTCAAAGACTTAAAATGAATGATGATAAGACCGAAGTACTAGTCATATCACGCACAAAGTTTCCACCCACTTTAGAAATCAAGTCACTGGCCATAGGAAATTCCATACAAAATGTATCAAACAGTGCTCGCAATATTGGGGTGATATTTGACTCTCACCTTTCGATGGAGCGAAATGTCAATGCAATCTGCAAGCGCTGCTTTATGCAAATCAGGCATGTGAGCTATCTTCGTCGCTATCTCACACCAAAGTCACTGGAAACTGTAGTTCATGCCTTTATATCATCCCACTTAGATTTTTCCAACTCTCTTCTAATTGGCCTGCCGCAGTCATATATTTCAAAACTGCAAACCATTCAAAATACAGCTGCACGCATCATCACAGGCTCTAGACGCTACGATCATATAACCCCAGTACTCAAACAATTGCATTGGCTTCCTGTACGACAGCGGATTAGTTTCAAAATTTTGGTATTTGTCTTTAAATGCATTCATGGCTCGGCACCAAAGTATTTACAAGACCTTTTGACAATTAAAAAACCTGAAAGAAATTTACGTTCTTCCAAACAAATTAAGCTTCAGATGCCCTTCTCTAGGTCAGCTCTTGTGAATAACAGAGCTTTCTCATTCGCTGGACCTGCACTTTGGAATTCTTTACCTGATCAAGTTCAGGCATCAGAAAATCTTGATCAATTCAAAAAAAAATTGAAATCTCATCTTTTTAGAGAGGCTTTTGGTGATATGTAATTTTTGACCCCCTTCTTTCTCACTCTGTAAATTGCTTGATGGTCAGGAGCTCGATTTTTTATTTTGTTGTACAGCGTTTTAGAGCACAGCTTGTGATTTTACGCTATATAAAACTCTCTTATTATTATTATTATTATTATTATATTATTTAACAAGAGCCGTCACTGGTAACATGGGTGGAAAAAAGAAACTTGCTCCAGAATGTTGAAAAAACGCCATGAAAGTTAAAAAATTTATAGTAATTTATATATTTTTTATACTTACCAATGACCCAGACTTAGCTGGTGCTAACTCCAACAAAACCAGGGCCAAACACAAATTTTGCCCCCCAATCCCCAAAATTTGCATCCAAAACAAAAAGAAATCATGTCCTAAAGGACCTCCATACTACGCCTCTACTGCGCATGCGCAGTGACGCAGTCGTCCCGAAATTGGCGCCAATTATCATTCTTACTGGCAGTGCCTGGTCAGCGCTATGTACTCAGCGGGGAGGCAAGAGTTCCCAACTCCAGGGAGGGCCATCCCCGTCTGGGTCATTGGTAAGTATAAAAAATATATAAATTACTATAAATTTTTTAACATTTTTATACTGTACCAATGACCCAGACTTAGCTGAATAGTAAACAGGCTGGAGGGCCTAGGACATAGAGGAAAATCCAATAAGCTCAATTATACAGTAAAGAGGTAACCCCTTAAGGAGAAAAGGAGTATTAGGCTTTACATGTATCTTTCTTATTTAATATTAAATTAGAAAGATACACTACCCTTAATAATTGAGCACAATAACATTCATGTTCTCTATTAACATCCAGTATAACCCTTATACTAATTATTTTTAAAGCAAGCCAATAAATAAAGTAGTCCAGAGAATTGAGACTCTTTATAGTCATTTAAAAGTGTCCGAGTATTGTATATTAAAGCCCGTTTGACACTTGACATATACAAATGCTTCACACCGAGCTACACTTTAAAAATAAGACATGAATGAATTTAAACATTAATATTACACTTTAAAACCATCCCGGAAGCGACTCAGAAATACTGACTTGGAGGAGGCATTCCCTTGCTTTTCACTATAAAGCAGGTGACCTAAGGGAACACCCGCCCCCCCCCCCCCCTTCCCCTTGCCCTGGGTCAAATAGCCCAGAGCGAAGAGGGCAGCCGGACGGAGTCACTGCCGGAACAGAAAGCCTGCATAACTATAGTTGCAACTGTTTAGTGGACAACATTCTGAGCAACAGATAACGGACCTAAACAATGCAGGTCTCCAGAAATGGACTCAATATTTCTGAGATAAAAATTCGTAAATGTGGATGGCTGAGACCAATAAGCAGCCTTCATTAAATCTGTAATAGCAACACTATTAGCATAAGCCCAGGAAGTAGAAAGAGCTCTTACTTCATGAGCAGAAATCTTAAGCACAGACTGCTGAGAAGAAGATAAATCTTCATAAGCTGTACGGATAGTTAACTGAATCCATCTAGCAATAGAATGGACTGAAATGTCCTTTCTATTAGGCATCAAAGACAGAAAGAAACGTTTCCGTCCCTTTCTGATAAACTGAGATCTCTGTTTATAGATACGTAGTGCTCTAACAGGACAGAGTAAAGGCCTACGCCCGTCTGAAGACGGAAGAGCCTTAATAACAATAGGTTCCGGATATTTATTAGGAGCCTGATTCTTAGCTAAAAAACCCACATTAGTAGTGAAGGTGATAGTGTTCCCAACACTACGATAATGAGAATCATCCACCGATAGTGCATGAAGCTCACTGACTCTTCTGGCAGAAGAGAAAGCTAAGAGAAAAGCTGTCTTATAAGATAAGAATTTGAAATCTACTGTCCCAAGAGGTTCAAATGGCTTTTCCTTCAATTTAAGGAGAACCCAAGCTAAATTCCACTTAGGAATTAATCTAAGAGTTCTGGGTCTATTTATCGAAAAGTTTCTAACCAACTTCGATAAAGAGACATTAGATCCAATTTGTAAACTATCATGATGTGCATAGGTATCAGATAACATAGATCTATGACCCTTTATAGTAACAGGCTGCAGTTTGATTTCGTCAAACAAGTATACTAGAAAGTTTGCAATGTCTGGTATAGAGGGATCGAATATATCTACAGAATGATCCCTACACCAACGACGAAAAACCTTCCACTTAGCCGCATAGTTTAGCGAAGAGGAGGTCCTCCTACAGTTAGAAATCGCGTCCACTGCTCGTCCTGTAAAGTGCTTGCCATGCAAGAAGGACCGCACAACGGAAAAACGTGAAGGTTGAGACCTTGCGGGTTGTGATGGAGTTGGCGCGATTTCCCCTGCGAAAGAAGATCCTCCCGTGGAGGAAGCTTCCGCGGTAGGTCCCACAACAGACACCTGAGTAGATTTATCCACGGTCTCTGTGGCGACAGAGATGCTACCAACAGAATCTTGCATTGAGATTGTTTTATCTTTAGCAATACTTGTTGAATTAACGGCGCTGGAGGATACGCATATCCTATCATTCCGTCCCAAGGGATCGACAGAGCGTCTACTGCAAAAGCTCTTGGATCCGGACACGGAGACACATACGTCTGCAACTGATTGTTGAGATGTGTCGCAAATAAGTCTATCATTGGACGTTCCCATTGGTAGCAAATCTGATTGAATACTTGTTTGTTGAGAGTCCACTCCGACGGCAACAAGCGACCCTTTCGTGAAAGGGAGTCTGCTAGCACATTCAGACGACCCGGTATGTGACGGACCGAAAGAAGAACGTGATGTTCTAACGCAAACAGAAGGATTCTTTCCGTTAGATTGAACAACGGAACTGAATGAGTGCCTCCCTGATTCCGTATATACGCCACTACTGTCGTATTGTCGGATTGGATTTGGACATGAGCATCGTGAATAATGTCCATCCAGTGACGTAACGCAAGCCAAATTGACATCATTTCCTTGATGTTTATGTGCTTGCACAGGAATTGCGGATCCCAAAGACCCTGGCATCTCGAATCCGTTGGGATTAATGATGCACCCCAACCTGTTTGACTGGCATCCGTCATAACGGTAAAACTCGGATCCGGCAACTGCAGCGGAACTCCTTGAGTTAACCACTGAATGTTTGCCCAAGTCTGTATCTCTTGTTTCACTTGATCTGACAAGAGAACGTCTACATCGAGCGAATGAATTTTCACACTCCAATTCTGAGTCAGGAAAATTTGAAGAGGACGTGTGCGTAACCGCCCCATCGGAATGAGATCCGCGGCGGCTCCGCACAGACCTATCAGTCTCATAAATTCTCTCGCCGTGACTTTGTCTGCGTGCAGACAATAGCGAGCGTAACAACTGACTAATTTCGCTCTGGTTAACGGCAGACGAACGAGATTGTTGTGCGTCTCGAAGCTCATTCCCAGATGAGTGAATGACTTGGACGGCACCAGATCCGACTTCTCCTCGTTTACTATAAAACCGAGATGTCGGAGCAATAGAAGAAGATTCTGAACATCGTTCTGAAGCATTAACTCGTTGCCGTACCTCTGAAGAATGTCGTCCAGGTAAGCCGACGTTACCGCAGACGAATGAGCTCGGAAGTAGATCATTACTGAGTTCATTACCCGAGTGAAAGCCCAGGGTGCTAGATTCAATCCGAAGCACATCACCGGGAATTGATACACCACTCCTAGGACTGCGAAGCGTAGATACTTTCGGAATGTCGGATGTACCATGACGTGAAAGTACGCATCTTTGAGATCTATGCTCGTTGCATAATCGTTCACCCGAATACTCGCTCTGACCGATCAAATCGTCTCCATATAAAACTTCGGAGCGACGATCAGCTTGTTTATCCAGCTCAAATCTATGACTGGACGGAACGAGCCGTCTGGTTTCGGAACCAGAAACAGATGGCTGTAGAATCCCGGAGATTCCTGATTTTCTACGACCTCTACCGCGTTCTTCATTAAAAGAGACTGCACCTCTGATAACAGAGCGTCTCTTTTCTGTGGATTTGACGGAAGATGAGTCCACTTTGGACTTCGAGTTAATGGAGGCTTTCGTTTGAAGGATATCTTTAGACCTTCCGAAGTCACTCCTCTCACCCAAGGGTCGTCCATAATCGACGCCCACTCTTGTGAAAAGCTCGACAACCTTCCGCCAACCGGAACGCGATAGAGGTTTAAGCCATCACCTCCTGGACCTGCGAGGCCTGCGGTAGGAGAAACCACGTCTTCCACGACCCGCACCTCGCCTCGTCGACCTCGGGGCGTCCGACCGATTGTCCCGGCCTGAAGGACGTCCCGAACGAGAGTCGCTATCCTGACGGTCTCTCGAATAAGACCAAGAGGACGCACCGGAACCTCTATAGGAACCTCTCTTGGGCGCATTAGACCCAGAAGTGCCTGTCTTATTCGTGTCTGCTGTATCCGACTTCTTAGGAGCAGATCTGAACAACAGAGAATCATTAGCTTTCTTTTTAATTTTATCATAAATAGCGGAAAGCTTGCCGTCAAAGAGAAGTTCTCCTGAGACCGAAGCGACTCTAAGAGAGTTATTCACCTTAGAATCCACTAGTGTGGATGTAGCTAGGGCTGCATCACGTCTAACCAACTCCAGATTTGCCACTGAAAGGGCGGAGTTACACGTGAAATAAGCTACTGCCCTTGAAAGAAGTCTTAAAGAGGATTGTATATCCTGAAACTCTTTCCCCTGAAGGCGCAGTGATAACGCCTTAGTAAGGTGATCTGCGTAAGATAAGGCATCTAAATTGGCTCTGTTAGACGCAATAGCTGTTTCCAACACCGCGGTTGGAATAGAAGCTGACGACGGTAATGATAGCTCTAAGTCTTCCGCCTCGTCGTCCATACGCAGAGGAACTCTCGGTATACCCTGTCCGGCCGTATCGAATTTATTCCTTGCATTAATGAAAGGCAGGTTGCGAGTATTAGCGGACAAGAAACCTGCTTTTCCCCATCCTGGAAGCAAGTTTAAATATAGCGTCGTTCAATAATTCAAATGTTCTTGCAACATTATTGGACTGCGACGGAAACTCGGGAGCGATGTCCCTGAACCGCTCAAAAAATTCAGAGTCCAATGACGCTATAATTCTCTTGTCCGGAAGCGCAGCAGTCTGGCCCGACGGAACAACTTGAGGGAGAAAGTGCCGGATGAAGTCCACGGCAGCTTTATGTTGTTCCGAAAGGGATAGCTCCAAGTCATCCGTATCCCTTTCACCATCCGGTCGGACCTCATGATGTTCCCGGTCGTCCGCCCCCGATGCTTCGGCGGAGCGTACCGACCCAGCGCCGTCGGATAATTCTCGATCCGACACCGTTTCTGTCGGCTGCTGGGATGCTGCGATAAGCTGTGCTATCTGCACAAGAATGTCCGGCGTCGAGACCTGCGGAGGCGCAGTCTTTCGCTGCTTCGCCGAGGGCAGCTCCGCATCAGATGGCTCCCACATACTTTTCCTATGCGAACGTCCAGAGTCCATCGGTCTCGAATCCCTGGCTGCCGGATGGTGTGACCTGGTCGCCGAAGAATCCTTCATCGGCGAAGCTGGTAATATATCGGCGGTCACGCAGCCAAGGTGCGGTCGTGTGCGCTGACGAGAAGAGGAAGCCCTAACAGTCTCTGCGGACTGCTTATACAACGGAGCGTCCCGAGCGACAGACGTATGCTCCGCTAAAGACACATTTTGTACCACAACATCTGGTCCCAGATGTTGTTGTACGAGAGAGGGGCCTCTCTCGCTCGCGGCCCGGCTGGACCTGGACGAGCTAGGAACCGGACTCAAAGGCTTCCTCCATTCTCGCTTACTATCCGCCGTCACTGGGTGTGCATCTATTATGTTTATAGTGCTCGCATCACCCAAAATTTCCTCTTGGACCGCATCGGACGAACCCGGCTGCCGAACCATTCGGTGAATGGATGCTACACCGGGCGAGCTAGCGGACGACATTTGTCTAATCTCCATGAGCACTTTTGCCGCTAGCTCTGAATTCATTTGTGACGATGGACGCACACTTGAAGAAGATAACATGGAAACATCACCCTGTTCTGGTTCCTCTGAAATAGAAACTGAGAGAGTAGAGTGACCTTGCGGAGAAAGAGCCGGAATCGCTCTTTCTCCAGAAACAACATATCGTGACACACGTTTCCAATGTTTCTCATCCCAATGTTCACATATAGGACAGGGATTAATGCGAGAACACTGACTACAATTAATACAATGATCATGAAAGTCAGAGGAAGATTTCTTCCTATTACAATTTGAACAATGTCCCTTCATTGTGAAAGAACAACAATAAGTCCTAGTTACTCGCAAAAACCCCTGACACAAAGATACATAATAACATGATCCATTAATAAATGAAAAAAAAATTGCAAAACAAAATAATTTTGAAAAAATATTTTTTCAGCGAAGCCCAAGTTGCTGAAAAGTAACGTTGAGCACCGATGGATCCGATGGCAAAGTGTGGTCAAAAATTTTTAATTTATATTAAATAATTAATGAGACACTTTCGGATAATATAAATGTATCTTATAGAGAGATAAACTACAGCAAAGGCAAACAGCCCCCCTCAAAAAAGGCTGTTGCCAATGAAAACATTAAAAAAACAATAAAAACACCAGAAAACATGACTCCAGGCACTGAAAAAACTGGCCCGGAATCAGTCATCAATTACACTCTATCTGATGCAAAACAGAGACTCCCAGGGGAGAATCTGTAGAACATCAGATGGAAGATGCAGAACACAAACGTTATACACCCATGGGTGAAAACGTAACTATGGGGAAAATAACAGAAAACATTCTGTAACCAAGCAACTCTCCCAGGAAATTTTAGAAATGAAATTTCTCAAAAATATGCCAAAAGCATGGGAGAATTGCAAGGGGGTACTTTAGAAGGCTAGGGGAGAGGAAACACTGAATAAGCAGTGCAACAATTAGCAAGAATGACAACAAGAGGCCCATGCCTCGAAAATAGGCAACTTAACATAATTTCATCAAAAAATTTTAAGTACAACCCTGATTATTTTTTGTCACTTCTTTTTCCTCTCCTCCTTCTATCCTCCTTAGAATCACATTTTCTCCAAAAATTACGTGTCTGGCATCCTTTAAACTGAGATTTACAAGCACAAAGATCAGTGAGATGTTGACTGATGAAGGGCCAAACAGAGAATGATAATTGGCGCCAATTTCGGGACGTCTGCGTCACTGCGCATGCGCAGTAGAGGCGTAGTATGGAGGTCCTTTAGGACATGATTTCTTTTTGTTTTGGATGCAAATTTTGGGGATTGGGGGGCAAAATTTGTGTTTGGCCCTGGTTTTGTTAGAGTTAGCACCAGCTAAGTCTGGGTCATTGGTACAGTATAAAAATAAACTGTGCTAACTCGGATAGCACGTCCGTCACTGAGGCCTGTGGAGAAGCGGTCCTTACTCCTACAATGCATTGCCGCTGGAAGCTCGTGATCGTTACCCCGTGCATGCTACTAATATGCGAGCGAACGGAGTGTATAGGCCTTGTGTCCCTTGGCTACCGGATGGCGTGACCTATTCGCCGTGGAATCACTGAATGACGAAACTGATCGGATACTCGAGGTCACGTAGCCAATGTGCGGTCGTGTGCCCTGCTGTGAGGATGAGGAAGCATTATCGACAGTCTCTCGGACTGTCAATATAACGGAGCGTCCCGACCGACAGACATATGCTCCGAATGTAAAATATCTGAACCACAACATGCGGTCCCCTATGTTGTTGGACGAGAGAGGGACCTCTCTCGCTCACAGCCCGGACGGACCTGGAGAAGCCAGGAACCGGACTAACAGGCTTCCTCCGATCTGTCCTCAATCCGCCGTCACTGGGTGAGTACTAAAGTAATTATAGTGCTCGCATCACCCAAATCTCCTTCCTAGACCGCAACGGACGAACCCGGCAGCCGAAACATTCAATGAATGTACGCTACACCGGGTGAGCTAGCGAATGTCACTCCGTCGATCCTACAAGGGACCTCTTAGGCGATAGACATATTCCATGAGCACTTATTGCCGCTAGCTCTTCATTAACTATGACGACAGAGGCACACTTTTGAAAGACATCTGCCGTAACTTTGCGAACAAGAAACCCGAAATGCTTGGTAATAGCAAGCACATAATAATAATATATATATAGCGTCGTTCAATAATTCGAAAGTTTGTGTGACATTATTGGACTATGTCGGAACTGAGGGACGATGTCCCTGAACCGAACCAAAAATTTCTAAGTTCACCGACGCTATCAGTTTCTTATCCGGCATCGCAGCATTCTGGTCCGACGAAAGAAGCTGTAGAAGATCAAGTCAGATGACATACACAACAGCATATGTTGTTCCGAAAGGGAAAGCTCGAAATCCTCCAAATCCCTTTCGGTATCCCGTCGGACCGGATGAAATTTTCGGATGTCCGTACCCGTTTCCGCGGAGCGTCCCGACCCAGCATCGTCAGATAAAAAATATGCGACAGATTCAGTTGATGCTGGGATGCTGCGATAAGCTGTGCTATTTAGGAAAGCACGTCCGTTCCCGAGGCCTGTGCAGTAGCGGTCTTACGATGCATTGCAGCCGGAAGCTCCGAGTACGTTGACTCCCGCACACTTTCCTATGCGAACGTCCGGAGTCTGCAGGCCTCGTGTCCCTGGCTACCGGATGGTGTGACCTGGTCGCCGATGATTCTCTGACTGGCGAAGCTGACTGGATATCCGAGGTCACGTAGCCAAGAGCGGTCGTGTGCACTACCATGAGAATGAGGAAGCCTTATTGACAGTCTACACCGGACTGCCTATATGTCGGAGCGTCCCGAGCGACGGACGTATGCTCCGAATGCGAAACATTTTGTACCACAACATCTGGGGCCAGATGTTGTTGTACGAGAGAGGGGCCTCTCTCGCTCGTCGTCCGGATGGACCAGAACGAGCTATGAACCGGACTAAAAGGCTTCCTCCGTTTTCCCTCTAATCCGCCGTCACTGGGTGTGCATTTGGTTGATTTATAGTGCTCGCATCACCCCAAAACTCCTTCTAGACCGCAACGGACGAACCCGGTTGCCGAACCATTCGATGAATGGACGCTACACCGGGCGAGCTAGCGGATGTCAAAGGCCGTCGAACCTACTAGGGTCCTCTTAGGCAATTGGCGTATTTACATGAGCACTTTTCCGCTAGCCCTTCATTAATTGTGACGACGGAGGCACACTGTTGGAAGACATCACAGATACATCACCCTAATCTTGATCGTCTGAAATAGAAATTGATAAAGTAGAGTGACCCTGCGGGGAAAGGACCGTAGTGTCCAATTCCCCACTAACATACTGTGACATACGCTTCCCATGTTGTCATCGAAATCATACGATACAGAACAGGAGTTAATGCGAGTACACTGACCACATATAGAATGATTATAAAAATCAGAGGAAGACTTCCTCTTATTACAATTGATCAAAATCCTTTCAATGTGAAAAGAAAACAAAGTCCTGATACTCGCACCAACCCCTGGCAATCAAAATACATAATAATAATATGATCCATTAATATAGAAAAAATAATTGAAATCAAAATATTTTGAAAAAATATTTTTTCAGAATAGCCCAAGTTTCTGAAAAGTAACGTTGAGCCCCAATAGATCCCAAGCCTAAGTGTGGACAAAAATTTTAAAAATATTTTAAACAATTTAATCAACACTTACAACAATAATAATGTATCTTATTCTAGTTATTAAAATAACATCAAGATATTATTTTCAAGAAATCCCCCCCTCACACAGAGGGCTGTTGTAAATGTAAACAATGAGTGTAAAAACACTAAAATAAGACTCCAGGCACCCAGGCCCGGAATCAGTTACCAAAAATACACTATCTGATGCAAAACAGAGACTTCCAGGGAAGAAACTGCAGAACATCAGATGGTAGATGCAGAACACAACGCCTAACCACCCGTAGGTGAAGACGTAAACATGGGGAAAAGAACAGAATTCATTCTGTTATTCAGCTAAAACTCCCAAGAAATTTTAGTAATAATAATTACAGAAACTATGCCAAAAGCATGGGAGAATAGCAAGAGGGGACTTAAAGGAAAGGGAGAGAGGAAAACACTGAAAAATCAGTGTAACTAAATAACCAGAATGACAACAAAATGGCTGCTGCCTCGAAAATAGGTAACTTAACATAATTTCATTAAAAAATTTTAAGTTGCAGCCCTGATAATATTCTGTCACACATTTTTCCTCTCCTCCTTCTCTATCCTCCTTAGAATCACCATTTCACGAATATTTATGTGTCTGGCATCATTTAAACTGAGATTTACAAGCACAAAGATCAGTCAGATGTTAACTGATGAAGGGCCAAACTTAGAATGATTAATGGCGCCAATTTCGGAACGTCCTTGACACTGCGCATGCGCAGTAGAGGTGAAGTGTGGAGGGCCATTCAGGACATGTTTTCTTTGGTTTTAGATGCAAATTTTGGGGATTGGGGGGCAAAATTTGTGTTTGGCCCTATATTTTAAGAGTTAGCACCAGCTATGTCTGGGTCATTGGTACAGTATAAAAATATTGGCAGTTTGTAAAACTTTTTGCAACAGAGAAAAAATCATCCAATACATGCAGTACCTTATGCACCGAGTACTTCTGTTCGGCCACACATTGCAAAGCGAAACTAAAATTCTCAAAATTTTTCAACAGGCACAACCCATAGAAAAGCATCAATCAAAGTAACAGGGCTCGCCTTGAGAAAAATGGTCGGGGCCTAAAAAAAGTGCCCCACATATTGAGGTCGGGGCCTTTTCCGGGCTGATTTTCCATTTTGTCCATTATTGTTAGTGCTTTTTTGTGGAAAATGTTGGGGCTTGAAAAAAAGACCCCAGCAAGTGCTCCTCGGGGCTGATCTCGGGGCCTGGGCTGATCAGCCCTGACTCAAGGCAAGCCCTGTAGTAATACATCTTTTTCCATTTGAAACCGAGGAGCAGTTGATCAGCAGGATGAAAGGGTCTCAAACGAAAAGCCGACTCAACATCTGTCTTCGCCATATAGCAACGTTTACCCAGTTGACAAACAACCCGAATTGCATCAACAGATTGATAATGAACTACCGATGCTTCTTCAGGGATACCATCATTAACCGATGCACCATATGGCAAAGACAGGTGATGAATCATACGGTATTCTCCTGGAGCTTTTTTGGGAACAACACCGATAGGTGATATAATAACAGGGCAAGAAGGCGGTTCGGAAAAGTGCCCTCGAGTCTGCCCATTTTCATTTCCTTATCAATTTTCTTCTGAACAATGGCCAGGAAGGTATGAGTGGAGTTGAGATTGTCAGGTTCTCCATGAACAACAGGTGTTCCCACACCAATTCGAAACCCTGCTGGAAACCATCAATAAGAGTGGCACCAGCAGATTATCAAAATCCTATAACAATTTATTTAGAACTTTTACTCGCACCGGCAATACTATGGTACTGAAAATTCACCAGTGAAACCCCTCATGTAAAGAACTGTTTAGTGGGGTGATTGGTATTTCTGCCAACACGAAAATTCTGACGCGAATTACCCGGACCTTCAAAACACTTGGCAGCACACTGATCCTGTTGACAACAGTCACAGAGGTGCGAAAAACCACATTTACCCTGGCAGGATCGATCAGAATGAAACTTATAACAAAATCCATTAGGAATACCTGAACGGCCTTGCTGTGGCTGCCTACTTCTGAAAGAGGTGACCAAGGGACGAATCTGGTTTTGACTTTGAGAACCGACTGAAGTCCTGGTAGAGGGTATGGCTTTGAGATATAACTCCCAATGGAGACTATCCCACTGGAGAGAAAGATTAGTTTGCCGAAGTGTTTGAAATTCCCGATCATAAGAAATCCAGCCACAGCCAATTGATGACATATCACAAATATTGGACTGATACTTAGGAAGAGCTTGAATCTGATGTGGAAATTTCTCGACGTAAACTGAATAAAAAATCTGAAAAGCATGAAACCATTGAGCCAAGTGTGTGATAGATTTCAGTGGTTTGGGAACAAAAACCAAAGAAGGACCTTTGTCACCACCCTGTATTGCCATGGAATAAATAGCTTCATGCTCTTGCTGTGGAAAAAGGGATGCCAAATTAACATATTCATTAGCCCACATTTGAGATTTCAATTTTGGACTTACATGGTGTACAAATGGAACTGAAGATACAGTTAAAACTAGAAGTCCTGTCATAAAATGCACACAAATAGCACGTCCATCTGCGCGTTAATCTACGCGTTATGACCATAGTAAGGCTACCAAATTCTGTACATATGGCCTGTGCACAAGCAATGTTTCAGCCAATGGACCTCCGGATACCCGGAGGTCCATTGGCAGAAACATTGCCTGTGTTTGCTATGAGTAACCAGGAGAACCTGCCGTGCTTTGGATGCCATTCGATATGGCAATTGCGTGCAATTCCTACGTGCAATTAAGCCTAGATAAACGCACAGCTAGTGACAGGACTTCTAGTTTTAACTGTAATATATGATCATTACCTTGCCCGGTAGGCAGCTGAGTAACCATGAACTGATCAAATGGATTGAATGCCATCACAACCCCATCGGACAATGGATCGGCCCCCGGAATGCTGGAATCCCGTACCAGGTCCAAATGGGGAGGAACAACTGGCATCATACTGGAACTGGAAGTAAGAATGGTGGAAGACCCTGTAGTCTGTAATGCTGTAGTAACTGCTTCAGAAACAGTCTGTCCATGATCAACCTTTAACTGTTACACAATGTGACACGGTAAACATACTGTTAATATCTCAGAATCAGGAGGTAAAAAGTTTGCAGATGAATGAACAGTGGTATGTCCCAGATTTGATGTACTTGTATCAGGAATGTTAGTGAAGAAACTATCTGAATTACTGTGTATAAAAATAGGGTTAGCCCCCCCACCCCCCCCCCCCCCACCCCCACACCAGGGCTTGATTTAATCTGAAAATTTTGAATAGCAATTTACTATTCACCCTGGAAAATTGATTAGCAGTTGATCCAAAAGCACTTGAAACTAATAAATCTTGAATAGCAAAATTCAGAAATTGGAGAGCAAAGTGCTATGCTAATCCAGTTAAATCGAGCCCTGCCCCACACACTGCCCTGAGAGCCACAATTGTATACAGATGTAACCACTGTTAGGGAAAAAGCTGAATCAAAACTTGGTATGAACTCCTGCTGACGTGAAAACCCTACAGAGTTGTGTGCTACAATAATATCTGTTGGACTGGGGGGGGGGGGGATTAACCCTATTGGCACTACTATTTCCAGATCTTATCTGTGCAGAAGAACGACATGTCCCGGATTTATTCTTGCATCTCTTTGCATTCTGGGATTGTGGCACAGACCTATTGTCCGGAACAGCTGTGCAGGTGGATGCAATAGGACTGTCAATGATGTCCCCTGGAGCACGAACAGACACCTGAGGCTGTCTAGGATTGTCATGAGTGGTGGTACTCGAAGCGTAAACCCTAGAAATACTTGGCCTTTTGGCATTTGATGGCTGAAAAAACTCTGAAAGACCATCAGTCAGAACATGACGCCGTTTGGGCATTCTGAAAATACACAAAAAGTGAAAGTGTCAATGACACTGTAGCTCAACTTGTCAAGACATGTACATGTGTAGTATGTGATACAGCAATGACAAACATCTAGGTAATGACCTGATAACAAAGGTACATATAAAGTATTGCAATGGTCTGACCATAAATACTGCCTGTAGCCTGTAACAAATGTATAGGTAAGGTATTGTAAAGGTGGGTGACAGTCAGATGCTAAACTAGAAAAGAAGTCTTTGAGTCCCAGAGTGGGTCTGACTGAACCCAAAAAATATTTGTTCTCATAGCACAGTGATAACAAAGGCAGCCCAAAACACACTTATTTGTGTCCCAAGGTGAAAACAAAGGTACCCAAGAAGTTTCGTGAAGATCGGTTCATAAATACGAGCTGTATAGAAGTTGTGACAAAAAACTGATTGGACCTAATTTCGGTACAATATGGCCACTGGCAGCCATCTTGAATTTTGGACCGCACTCAGAAACCTCGTTCTCATCCCAAGGTGATAACCGAGGTACCCCAAGAAGTTTCGTGAAGATCGGTTGATAAATACAGCCTCTAGCCCGAGCTGTATTGACATGTGTACTTACTGTGTGTAAGTAGCACTGAAAAAATCAAAGTTCATCTAATTTGCATAATTTCTGCATGAGAAAAAAACCTGTATTATATGTGATGTATCCCATGGTACTAAACATTCACACAAAAGTTTTTTCAAATCAACGCTTTCATATGAAAGTTCTGTGCAAAAATCTGATTGCACCTAATTTTGTACAAAATGGCTGCCATCGGCCATCTTGAATTTTGGACCGCACCCAAAAACACTCGTTCTCGTCCCACTGTGATACCAAAGGTACCCAACAAGTTTTGGAAAGATCGGTTTATAAATACGGCCCCTAGCCCGAGCCGTATTGGCATTTGCACTTACAGTGCTGAAAGTAACACTAAATACATCAAAGTTTGTCTAATTTGCATAATTTACGTACGAGAAAAAAACCTGTATTATATGTGATGTATCCCATGGTACTAAACATTCATACAAAAAATTATTCAAATCAGCACTTTCATATGGAAGTTCTGCGCAAAAATCTGATTTTACCTAAGTCTGTACAAAATGGCCGCCAGCGGCGAACTTGAATTTCGGATCGGACCCAAAAACACTAGTTCTCGTCCCACAGTCATAACAAAGGTACCCAAGAAGTTTCGTAAAGATCGGTTCATAAATATGGCCTCTAGCCCAAGCTGTATTGAATTGTTGACAGACAGATGGCCAGACGGACGATTGGCCATGGCATAAGCTCAAATTTGGCTTCGCCAAAGTTGAGCTAAAAACAAAAAATGAATAAAAAGTAGTATAAACACAAGCAAGCAGTTACAACATCAGGTAAGGCTCGCTGATCTGTATATAAAGCTCCCACAGGAAGAAGCATGAATGCACCATTATGTACCCAACAGAATATAGTATACATGTAACAGACCAGATAAAATCTGGCCAAAGTACGACAAATGTTAGCCATTCAAGAAGATCAACAATAGGTAACCCATATAGGAGTTACAAATAAAAGTATGTCACCCCTGCAACTGACAATACAGCCAAGGGAGCCATACCACAAAAAGATATAAAATGGAAGGCAATTTGTGTCATGGAATCGTACGAGGAGTATAAACATGTACATGCAAAGTTTCTTGTAGATGCAGTGAGAGACTTGGAACAGTTACCCTACGCCTGATCACAATTAACAAGATGAATTGATGCACAGAATGTACCCAAAGCGGGCAGCGCAACAGCTTGAACCAGAGGCAACGACAGAGTAACATAGACTTGCACCACTAACCCCAGCAGGTGGAAGTTAGACTTAAGAGCCTAGAAAGACAAAATAGTAACCAAGACAGGCAACCCCCCCCCTCCCCCCACCACTAAAACTCAATCTATGTAAAGTATTTAAAGTCATTTTTCTTTTAATCAACGTCAATATCAGCCAAAAAATTTAGTAACAAAGATGTATATATTTTCCAGAATTCTATTTTTGCTGGGTGTAATTATTTCATTAATTGATGTGAAAATTGTTACTTTTTCAATGTATCATATAGTAACTCAACATACTTTATACTATTCCAATAAATGATTGTGTTGAACAGCTTTATTATTCAGATTCACCAAAAGTATTCACGTATTCAGAAATGTATTCATGAATACATTCAAAAGTATTTGTATTCGTATTCAAATACATTTGAAAATTTGTGTATTCATATTCGGAATCCTGGTCGTTTCGGCACCGGGTCGTTTCGGCATCGGTGGTCAGGTCGTTTCGGCACCTGGGAAAAGTCGTTTCGGCACCTGCTGCAAGTCATTTCGGCACCTGATTGAATTTTTCTCGGCACTTTATTTTTGATGTATTTTAGTTGTTTTAAAAGTTTATTTTCAGTGTTTTATGAATATGTTACACTGGTTAATAAAACCACACAAACAGGCAATTAGAACTCTTGGCAAAAGCTAAGACATGGTACATGGACGGTACGTTCCGAGTGGTTAACAAACTGTGGATGCAGTTATTTTCTATTCACGCTTTTGTAAAAACTGATGGCAACACAAAACAAATACCCTTAGTCTTTTGCTTTATGTCAGGGAGGAAAAAAGATGACTATTATGCTGTGTTACGGGCAATTGATAGACAACTTAAAGAAAGGATTGAATTGCAAAAAATTGTTGTTGACTTTGAAATTGGAATGTGGCAGGCAATCCGTGATAGATTTGCAGATATACCCATACAAGGATGTGCATTTCACTGGTCACAGGAAAATTCAAGAACTAGGGTTACAAAATGATTATAACAGCCATGATGACATTTATACATTTTTAAGGAGAGTTATGGCACTCCCATTCCTACCGCCAGAACATATACCAGATGCATTCATAAAATTAGATGAACGTGTGGAGTCGCCTGTCGTACAAAGACTGATGGACTATGTTTACAATACATGGATGAACAATAGTGTATTCAGCATTGAATGCTGGAAGGTGTTCATGTGCAGTATCAGGACCAACAATGACACTGAAGGTTGGCACCATCG
Organism: Pictodentalium vernedei; assembly: GCA_031216915.1. Classification (NCBI taxonomy): domain Eukaryota; kingdom Metazoa; phylum Mollusca; class Scaphopoda; order Dentaliida; family Dentaliidae; genus Pictodentalium; species Pictodentalium vernedei. Next base: position 66,953,164 of record CM062290.1, on the reverse strand, counting down.
TTTAAATTCAAGGGTGAACTCCAATGGTTCTGTGCCTTTTTATCTTGTGGTGGTAGAACTTTTCAAGGAAGCACATGGCATTCCACTTCTCATAAAATTGATGTCCGAGAACAAGCTGCAGAGACGACAGAGAAAAAACACCACAAAAATACAGGGACAATTATTTAAATTTTGGGATGAATATCGGAAAGGTGAAATTAGTACAAGTAAATTGCTGAGGAGGTGTGCTGGAATCTATGGACCATAAAAATCCTGTAATTTTATTTTTCCTGTAAAGTTAGACATATTTGTCATTTGGGGTTGTTTATGCTTAATACTTTGTGCTAAAACGATATGTGATATTGTGCTACCACTAAACGGAATGTCAAAAATATTATTTGTTATTTTCATATATTTGAAAGATATCTTAATAAAACTTTGAATTTAAGGCATGTGATATTGCGCTACCACTAAACTGAATGTCAAAAATATTATTTGTTATTTTCATATATTTGAAAGATATCTTAATAAAACTTTGAATTTAAGGCAAGTTTTAATTGTTGTTATGTTTTATTCTAACCCCGCAGTGCTAAAAAATCTAGGTGCCGAAATGACTTGGTGCCGAAACGACTCGGTGCCGAAACAACCTGACCGGGTGCCGAAACGACTTACCCCGGTGCCGAATCGACTTGGTACCGAATCGACTCGGTGCCGAAACGACTCGATACCCATATTCGTATTCACAACATTTCAAAGTATTCGTATTCAAATACATTTTGAAAGTATTCATCCCAAGCCTGTCAGTCACCGGGCCGTAACATGACACAGCATACATGTATGTAAAAAGGGAAGGTTTGACTAAACATCAATAATATGAATACATGACATAATTCCATAAAATGTTATTATTTTACTGGTGGCCTACCTTTTTGAAGAAAAACAAGATAGAGCTGCATAAGCTGCGACCATATTTTTTAAGCCCTGCCTCAGTAAAGTGAAGCCTGTCACACAAATGCTTTGTGGCAATAGAATGTACATGTGGCAGCATGTGTGTCTAGAACTTAATTTTGGGGGATGAAGAAGGCAACTTTTCCTTTAGTTCCTTTAAATAATTATTTATTGTATAAACTCTGGTGTTATATTCAACAACGGATATTGTGGGACATTTCGATAATGGATGAACTTATGTGAGATGAAATAACTGGCACACAAAAACAAACTGGACATTTGTTTAAGAATGTCAGTCGCGAGGTCATCAATATTACTCCTCAGTGAAGGTGGGTCCTGTTCTGTTAAATCATTACCCCCGACTTGTAATATGACAACATTGGGCTTGAATTCCTGGATGTAAAGTATTGCATATCCACGGAAGGAGGCCATAGTAGCACTGGGTTTCCCACAGCACAGCAATTCACATTATAGTATTTAACATCATTTCGGCGAAAATCATTGGTCAACATAGTGTGGTGAAGTGCTGTCCTGAATTTAAAATCACACAAAAATATATACTGGCTGTATGGGGAAAACTAAGAACTAAATACTGGCGTATTGATCCTCCGCGAAATACCAGTATAGCAAACCACTCAGTCTGTCGACTGCCAATCCCAATTTTGATTGGAAATTCACCCCTGACCAGAGTTGTTCGATGTAATAATTGAAAAAAAAGCCCACACAACGTACAGTTAAAACTAGAAGTCCTATCACAAACTATGCGCTTATCTAGGCTTAATTAAAGTTAATTGCGCATAGGAAATGCGTGTAATTGCCATATCGAATGGCATCCAACGTACGGTAGGTTCTTCTGGTTACTCATAGCAAACACAGGCAATGTTTCTGCCAATGGACCCCCGGGTTACCCGGAGGACCATTGGCTGAAATATTGCCTGTGCACAGGCTATATGTACAAAATTTTATAGCCTTACTATGGTCATAACGCGTAGATTAGCGCACAGATCGGCGTGCTATTTGTGCGCATTTCATGACAAGACTTCTAGTTTTAACTGTAAACTGTACCCATACAGTGGACACTTGACAAGCTAAACCAACGCAATGAATTTATGAAGGTGTTGTTAGGGGAGGCGGGTGGAATTTTGATTGGAAATTCACCACCTGATCCAGTCGCTTCAATGTAATTCACAAACTGACTGATCACAAATACACAGCGAGAAATCAAGCACACATGTCCGGACCAGGCCATTCTGAGATGACCGTGAGGTCACTGAAATAACTGAAGGATGACAAAAAGACAGATCTGTGGATAATTAACCCTAAACTAACCATAGAAATGTGATACATGTATAATTGCTGTATAAAAACTACCATAATCCTTCTGGTATTGTACATGTATATAGTTTTAAGTTGGCAATACACATTTTCAATGCAGGCCTGGCAATCTAGAAAATCAAGGAGTGCAAAACAGTTGCCATCCTCAGATCAGTACTAACATCTTGGACTGTCAACTCGCCCCAAAAAGTCGTGTCAACTCGCCCCCGACAGAGGGGCGAATTGACCCGCAAAAATCATCGGGGGCGACTTGACCTGGTGGCGTGTTGACCCGTAACCATTATGGCAATAAATTGATTAATTCTATTTTCTTGTTATGTTGTTAGTGGTAATTATGTATGTCAACAGATCAGGCATCAATAATGCGGCCTTTCTGGTTCGCCTGTCTGTTAATGCTAGCACAAGTTATACAAAATAACCTACAATGTTGTAACACGCATCAAGCGGTGACATTTCTGTTAGTGATTTGGAGAATTCTTGCACAAACTGGTCGTCTGTTGACGACACTTCAAATTTGATGGCTGCATTCTTGACTGCGTTTTTTCCAACCTCGTTGGTCTCGCTAAAAAGCCAGTCAAACAGAGATACAGAATCTCTAAAGAGAAGGGCAAATACAAATATTTGCAGAACTGAGCTATTCATTTCCAACAAGTTTTGAAATTATTTTGTTTTTGAATTTGACCCATACAACCGAAACAATTTGGAAAGTTCCTGTTTTGAAACTCCCTCGCTTGGGGTGCACTTTAATGAGTTCTTTAACAGAAAATGGGAACGGGAACATGTCATGTGACCAGAAAATAGAGAAACCCTAAAATTTCAGCGTCTACCTGTTCGGCCCGCACGCTTGTGTTGGGCCACCTGCAACAACTGTCAGAAATATTCTATCATCATATATTTACTATCTGCATTTTTATGTATTCAACTCGTATCACACAATAACACGTCTCCCAAAGCTGATTTGTCGAGATGCTCGTCATCCCCATCTCTCAGATAAGTCTTTGAACTTTTGGATCCGGTACATTGCGAATGATTCAAAGTTTGCACATGCGTGAAATTTTTCTGCTTGAGAAAGCATGCACGGTAAAAGAACTCTTTGAGAAGAAGAAATGTTTTCTCAAGCCTTTGTTGTTATGGTGTATCTAGAATTGTGACCTCTGAGAAAATGTGACCTTTTGCCCTCTTCTTGTTTGACCGTCTGAAAATGTTTTAAGTTTTGCACGTTGTGTGTCCTTACCCCCATCTTTACATACCCCCAACTTCGATCGCCTTTCCAGTTTCTATTAAACGTATCCTACACCTTTCCCGCATGCCATAACTTACCCACATATCCTTATTCTCACCCACGTGCCATTTCCTTCTGAACATATGAAGTTATTCTTTTAAACTAATCTTTTTCTAAAAGAAGATTTTACAGGGACTCCATTACTCCCAATTTGCACATTTTCACTTCTGTCCACGTCTTTCTCAATTAATTCCGCATCAGAGCTCCAGTGACAGCGAGACAAGTTTGAACGGCAGTGACCACATACCCAGTTAATGTGTCGTCGAGATACAATCCCATGATTCTCTCCCGCATGAATACGCCGGAGGGGGAGGGGGTATCTATTTAACTCTCTCCCTAAACCCCCTATCTTACTACTAGAGACCCAAATTCTATCAGATTTACAGGAAACGTTCGTTTATATCACCAGCCAGTGGAGGCAGGGAAGGGGTGCTAAAGCCACCCCTCCGTCGTAAAGGTCCAAGCCCCATCGGGGAAATTGCTTCCTTTATTGTGTACTTGTTGGGATATACCATACCCCCTCCCCCACCGGGGAGCACTCGTTGTAAGCCCCACCCGCCGGGGAAACCGTGGCGCCCCAGTGACTCTAGCTATTAGGTTGATTAATCAAGTACTCGAAGAGTAACTCAAACTAGACTTGGATATACAGGAACACGCGCGTCAAGTTACGTACACTGGACTAGTACTTAACCCTCCCTCTCAATACAGAGCCGATAAATCGTATTGCTATACACCCTGCTGTCTACGAAACAAAGACGAGGCTATTTTGAGCTTTGCATGGTATTCACGAATAATGCAATCCTACATCCATACGTACAGGGATATGGCGACAGGGAGGGTGTAGGGAGTGTGTCACCGCCCCCCCCCCCCCCCCATCCTGGCCAAAATTTCCTATAGTTGGAAATTCGATGGGCAAGTCAAGAGTAGTTGGAAATTCCATCTATCTGGATTTTAGAGCTTCTTTGGTGATGATGATATCTTCTTTGGTTCCCAAAATTCCAACTCGGTTTCAAATCGGAAAACATTCTAACTGTTGCTATTTACAAATACAGTGTTTGCAATATCGAGCTTCAAAAATATGCATGGTGTCAATCGGTATTAGATTTTTTATAGTACGTTTACTTATCGTAATAAAAGAATCCTTGACATGCACTTCAAGAAAATCACATCATGATTGAGCTTGAGCATTTGTTTAGCACATATTCAATTCCCAGAATAGTACCAAATAATAATAACCTCATAATTCTCATAATTCTATCATAAATTTGTTGGCATTTCACTTACTAGAATCAATTTTATGTCGCCTTTCATGGCTTCATTTTCATAAGTTTTCTCGGTAATGAGTTTCCAACGAGAGGGAGGGATCGGGAGGGGACCCCCATCACGGTCCCTCCCTCTAGTTGGAAATTCGCTACCCGATACCACCAGTCGGAGACCTCTAGCCACGTCCCCGCATACATATGGCAGCAGGATTGAACTGTTGCTGATTTTCTTTAGTTAGTGCCAGAAACTCGACGTCTATGTGTCTGATTTCATTTTGGTCTAGTTGCAAATGATGGACCGGGAAATATGCTGGACGATTTCGTAACTGGTGGAATGCTACAATACTTTTATTCTATATTATAGTAACGAGATTTGTACATAGCGAGGCTTGCAGGCCATAAGCAACGAATTATCTCAGCTTCCTCGAGAGTGCCCTACGGGCTTTCTCCAGTGATCTGAATCAGTTTATATACATACGATCAAAGTACTTTTAACACTGGCCAATCGTCGGTCAACTTACTGGTGAGGGCCTCTACGAGGATTTCCAACATTCCACCAGTCAAGATGGATAACGTCGTTTCCCAAATAGCAGATACAAATACACAGAAACGCTTAGTAACTGCAAATAACCTGACTCACGGTCCTTTCCTGCCACTAAACACATGTCCCATTTATCTTGTCGTGGCCCTCTATGTGGCCACAATGTCTTGCCAACACCAGGCCTGACAGTGTAGAAAGTCAAGGAGTGCAAAACAGTTGCCCTCCTCAGATTGCTTTGGAGTGCAATAATGCACCCGTAATGTCCAGTGCATATACTTGTATGCTATTTTGGTTATATTCACTTCAAGGTATTACTATTGTGACTGAAAAATTGTACTACATTCAGCTACACAGAGGAACAATTGGCACACACATATTCTCCTTACTCAAAATGTTGCATTCAATTCTTAAGTGACTGTCTTCTACACTCAAAATGTGTTGAAATGCGACACAGAATGGGCCATGGACTATTGCGAATCAAGGAAACATCGACAAATAGTCCACTGAGTTCCAATGTGTTCTATGTACCTACTGGCACATAGAACACATTGGAACTCAGGGGACGAAATGATAATAGATTTTAAAGGCAGTCCCAAACGTCTGGCATTCCAGAAAATCAAGGGGTACAAAAAATTGCCCTCCTCAGTCTTTTCTAGGCGTGTAGTAGGAGTGCAGCACCCCTGCACTCCTAAAGAATACCAGGCCTGCAACACCACACCACACCCACCCCCATTCCACCCCACTCTAACAAATGGTCCTCTACTCTCGCCCTGCCCCCTTTAAAAAAAAATATTAAAAAAATAATGATCAACTAAACTCGAAATGTATTTATTATATATTGTACTTAATTTGCATACTTTTTGTACATTGCTTTATTATGTGAAAATAAAAAATTGTGAAAAAAAGAAAGTTATTTCGACCCTTTAGTGCAACAAGGCGCGAAGCAATGCAGATTGCGCCTTGTTGAACTCAATTGACGATTTGTTGTTTATTGTGACTTCTCTTTGTCGATGACCAAACTTTTCTTCACTCAAAAACCTGTGCATACCGAATTGAATACTGAAAGGGTTAAGATAATACAATTTGCCTAACTGTTTTGATCCTCACCCACCGAAGCTCTCCACTGATTGTTTCCAGAGCTAAATAATTCCTTGACCATGTTATCCACCTACCTGCTTCATTTTTCTGTTTCCAGACTTATTACATCAGTTTTATTTAGCAGTATCACATTCGCACCACGTTATACTTCGTATAAAAACACTCTCCCAAATGTTTTTCCACTGCGTCATAAAACTTTCAATAGGGTAAGAATTCATTTCCCCATCACACTCATCTCGTTAGTAGTGCACACCGAGAGGTCCTCGGTTCGAATCCCACCTGCGGCAACCGCATTGTGTCCTTGGGCAAGACACTTCACCCCGATTGCCTACATGGGGGCACGATGACGCTGTGTACTGAGGCGTAGTGCACGTCGATGGTGCGCATGTCTTCAACCAATCTAACCCTGCCTGTGCTGCGGTGCAGAGTTCAGAGTTACGGTGTTGGGGAGCTGACAGCTGCTCGTCGTTGCTCGGTGGTTCTCTCTGGGTACTCCGGCTCCCCCACCCGTAAAACTGTCACGGTCACGATTAGCCATTGTGCATAAGTATGTGACCTTAAACACCAATAAATAAATAAATATAGTAGTGCACACCACTTCCCGAGACATTTATGCTGACCCCCAATTATCAAAGTCACGTGTCGCCTCTTCTAACCCCTGAAATCCCCAATTGGGTTCATATTCACTCAAACCGGTTGATTTGGTTCAATTTTTAACCTAACTGATTTTAGAGTGTATTGTTAGCATTTTACTGTCATCTTCGAAAATAGAGAACACCCCAATTCTCCTTCTTCGAACTGACTATATCCAAAACCCACGGACATTACATTGCTTTTATTTTCATTCCATTTGAGCCTCCAATTGCTCGCACATCTCACAATTTCCAGCACATTCTCTTGTTCCTCTTCACTGTCAGACAGAGACACCATATCATCCGTAAAGAATAATCCTGTAATCTTCAACTCATCATCCGATACACCCTCTTGCCTCGGTATAACTGTCTTCGATGTACAATGCAAACACAGTTGGTGAATGATACACTCTAGTTTGGGACAAATGTCCACAGAGACCCGTTTGTTGTGGCAATACATAGAACAAGTGCAATTTGCACGCATTTACCAATGTAGTTTTTTTTCAAGACTTCAACAAAGCTACATCCATTGCCCATGCCTTCAAGCTTGGGACACACCTCCTCCTTCCATAGCCGATCATATGCGTTTTGTTTGATATCGTGAAATGCAATAAATATAGTTTTTTATTTGTCTTCGGTCAATTCCATTGGTCGACATAGTTTAAACAGAGGATCAGTGACACTCTTCCTCTTCTGAATCCAACCTGGATTCATATCCAACTCCATTCTCTTCGGTCACTTCCACTAGCTTTCTATTAAGATTTTACAAAATGTTTTCCAATAATGCCACTGAATGAGATTACCTTCTATTATCTATCTAAAAATTCATTTTCCCATTTTTTGTGTTGAAATGTTATCTCGATTTCTCTTCACTTGTATAAATGTTACCTTGATTTTTATCCACTCTTTAGGGACCTCTTTTTTTTTCATGGTCAAGTTGAATAATGGCCTTAGGCATTCGTATGGTGTATATTCCATCCTTTTTGGGACCTCGTTGGGAATTTAATGATTTCATCCAGCTTTTCTGTTTTTCTTTTTATTTTGAGACTTTTTATACTTTCTCTTCTAGTGTTCAAGCGATTACCAAAAATGGTCGCTGACCAATTACTGGTTATTTTAGCTCACAATCGGCCGACTCCGATGCCGATTCCGATTGTAATACCGTGCACTACTGGACAAGTCGAGGCTTATAAAGAACTACATTAAATTGAAATATTTTACAGTGGTTACAGTCCGTTCACTACTAGATAAGTCGAGACTCGAAAGAACTACATTAAATTGAACATATTTCAGTGTTAAACTCCGTTGACTCGGCTCCAGTAAGAGCCCAAACGCGCACACTTGGGCGGTAAACGTAGCTCAGAGCAGAGCCACGTTTACCACCCAAGTGCGCGCAACTGGTAATTTTTATTGCGACGTGCGTCAATGGAGTGCAACTTTCACTTTTCCGGTATGAACTGACGATTGCCGCATGTAGGCTCAATTGTAAGCTCTGCATGTCGTTTAAATTGTATTTTCCATAAAGGGGCGTATAGAGAGAATAAGAATACACAGTGTGGTGGTTTTTCAACTTCATTGAATGGTATCATTGACATCGTTTTACATTAACAATTGAAAACTTGCATAAGATTATAAAATGCGGTTTTTGAATCATCACAAAATGCTTGGCGAGAATCGGTTGAACCGATGTTCCAGAAGCCGTTGCTGTTGTCATCCGATTGCTTACAATCGGCCGATTATGGTGGCCGGTGCCGATCATCGCTTGAACACTCTTCCAGGCCTGGCAGTCTAGTAAATCAAGGATTGCAAAACAACTGCCCTCCTCAGATTGCTTGAGAGTGCAATTGCATCTGGAATTTTAAGTGCATATACTTGTATGCTATTTTGGCTATATTCACTTCAAGGTATTACTCTTGTGACTGAAAAATGGATTGCTATGCGACACAGAATGAGTCATGAATTATTGAGAATCAATACAACATTGACAAATGATAACAGATTTTAAAGGCAGCCCCAAACAGGTCTGGCATCCCAGAAAATCAAGGGGTGCAAAAAAGTGCCCTCATCAATTTTTCTAGGCGTGCAGTAGACGTGCAGCATTCCTGCACTCCTAAAGAATGTCAGGTCTTCTTTTCTCTACTTTTATTTCTGTGCTTGCAATGTTAGGCGAATTTTGTCCATCTTCTCTTTGTAATCTGGCGGATTCCCATTGCCACATTGATTTCATTTACCTTCTTCCAATGCTTGGCAAATTCTGATACGATGCGATCTTCATCCTTTGTAGTTCAGCCATTCACTGTAATACTCCGAGAAATACTTCTTTTGTTTCCTATGTTCATTAAATTTCCAAAATACATTTCTGCTCGACCACCACCCGGTTTTCATTATCGTAGCCTCCTTATGAAAAGCTTATTCATTTTCTTCGGCATATTCATATGCTATTGATTTATACCGTACCGGGTCGCCGTTGGTGGATCCAGTCCAAAAAATAGTGGTCCGATAGAGACTCACAGCCCGATACCCGCGTATACGGTCTGGTTTTCTCACTGGGCGCTCCAATATAGTGTATTTTGACTCCTTTGACTTCGAAAAAGCATAAAACTTCCGCCAATCTATCCTGAGTTACACCACGATGTCTATTAGGGCTGTCACGGTGTTTTAATTTAGGAATCGATTAATCGTCGCAAATAATCGATAATAGTCGATTAATCGTACCTAGGTGCCCCCCCCCCCCCCCTCTTCAAAGTCGTTATAAATGGAGTTCAAGTCAGTTGACCTACCTCAAGTAAACAACGAAGACGATCCTCCTTTAGGTACATTCAAAGCTTTGATGTTCTGACCCTTTGAACCGTAATAATCAAGACCAGTCGGCAGTTGCGAACTTCGCAACTGCCGACTGGTCTTGGTTATTACTCTGACGGTTCAAAAGTTCACAACATCAAAGCTTTGAATGTACCTAAAAGACAAATGCTTCTAACGGCTTCTTGATTTTTAACGTCGACGTTCTTGGCCTTTTACCTTTAGAAACAATAGTTTCTTCATCAAATTGTTTTTAATTATTAAACGTTTAAAACGGGGTAAAATTTACCGATTCATCGACAACGAAAATTACTAATCGATTTCGGCGTGGCCGATCGACAATCGATTAATCGTGACAGCCCTAATGTCTGTTCTTCGAGACTTACTTATCCTGTCCTAAAACGTAACCCTATTCCTATTTCACATTGACACATTACCTAACATGACAAGATGAACTTGAAAAATTAATAATTTTCTTGATTAATCTTAACTAATTTTTTTTTATCTGACCCAATAACATTGTATGCTTAAGGCGCCTAATTGGACGAGCTCGTACACCATAAGCAGTTTTAGAGTAATAAAAACCCAAAAAACCATTGGATAAAAAAACCAAATTGGTGAAAGGATACTCTCCAGTTTGGGACAAATGTCCACTGGGACCCGGTTTGTTGTGACAGAGAAAACATTACAAACTTGAATAGACTTTTTTAATAGCACGGGTGGGATAAGGTGGTTACGTTTGGTAAAGTGTTAAGGTACTGAAATAATTTCAGCTAAACGCTTTGACTGGGAAGTTGCGAAACCAGAGAAGAAACACCCAAATATGACTGATCAGTAAAAGAAAGGGATCGCCAATCTCCAAGATCGTCGATCCTTTCGTTTTACGGATACATCACGAAGCATTGAATCACTACAGCCACGCCAAGCGTCAAACAAAAATATTCAAGCGATTATAGGGATGGTCATATGTAAACAGGGAATCCTCTTTCAAAAACAAATCTATTTTTTTTATATCTTGTTTGACAGAGATCTTTGATCTCTGTCAAAACAAGTTGTTGTAAATTTGATTCTTAATAATTCTGCATATATATTATCTTCTTCTCAAACGTTCTTAAGTCACGAAAATATGAAAATCAATCAATGTGTTTTTTTCCCGTAACTAATTTGCAATTAGCAGGTAAAATTTCAATCGAATATATAGTAATTGGATTGCGCTGGAAATGATGTGCAAATAGGGATGATCTATTATTAACAGATATCTAGTTAAGTGGAGCACGATGCACAGCTGAGAGTTGGATGAACGTAGAGGCATAGTTCAACTGTGCTGTTGCTTCGTATCAGTTTTATTGCCCACGGTGTGCTTAATGAATGCAGGTAATATTTCCTGCGGAGACGTATTTGTCATACACTTGAATATTATCCATGTCATTGAAATGTGGCTCGCTGGCGGGAAACAATACAATTCACGGAGAGTGGATTCCAGCTAAAACATCCAATAGAGTAGAGCTTCCATCCCGCTAATTATTCTATTCTGCAATTTAGATATCTGCCGTCTGCTGCGCACAAGACCGTGATATGACCTGAATGCATAAAATAGTCAGCTGCTCGGTGAATTTGTGTTGCAGACAAATGAAGATTTTCAACGTGCAGTTCCAAGGATGCGCGTTGGAAATATTGATAGATCTTCCCCAAGTAACGAATATGGACTCTAAAAGTTGATGACTCTGAACTGGCGTGGAATATACCACCAAGGTTCAAAGCGAGAATAAAAACACGTTGTTTGTGGCTTCTGCTGACGTGTCGTGAATACACAAAAAACATTAAATTGCTTGCATATCCACTTATGTTGGGGCCAAAGGCATATTTGTTTGGATCAAAACAGGACGTTTGGGGTTGAAGTACAACAAACGACATGTCTGGAATAATGATAAACCATTCTTTGGTTATTAAGCATTAAGCACATTATTAACGTCTATATTGAAAACATGAAATAGAATAAGCATTTCACAAACCTTTTTCCAAAAAAAACATCAGTTGGGGTAAGGAGGGGCATGAGCATGGTAAAAAAAGAGATAACCATTCTCTGGCTATTGCGCAAATTCATTAAGAAAATGATCAACAACACATTAGCATGTGCAGCATATTTTCCGTTGTGCCCGATGTTACACGTGATTATATAAGCTTACCCCCCAACCCCATCAACAAAAAACAACAACAACAACAACAACAACAAAAAAAACCCCCAAAAAACAACGCGTTCTTCGTGTTATCGATGTGGGTAAATAAGCATCTAAATTAGTTTCCCTCTTCAGCATCTCTTTTAACAAAAATACCCTGGGAATATCCAGACAGGGTGGATTGGACAAATGAGGGAGTTAAAGGAGATTCCGGACTTTAAAGGGGGGGGGGGGTCAACCCTGGGTAAGTAAATTGTCGGCAGAGAGAGACAGAGAGAGGGGTGTGTGTGTGTCATGGATGACTATAAACCGAAATCGACGAGAATGCTAAAATCAAAGAGTATTTTGTGTGCCTGCGTGAAAAAGAGAAGTCAGGTTTTGAGGAGTACTTTAATGACATCTGGGCGTGGGGGCACAGCTGTTTAATCTGAGGTCGCTGGAGCTACGGGGAAAACTGGGAAAGACAGTGAAAAGGGGAGAGCCAAATGGGTAAATTGGGAATAATGGAGGCCCCGGAACACTTTCTAATAGAAAGTCCAAAATATCAGTCTAGCGTGGTGAGATTCGCTGGAAGTATAATGGGGAAGTACTGGGAAGAATGGGGTAGGGAATGTCATCAAACAGTTCGTTTCCGACTGATGGCGATAAAGGAGAGGCGTGGGGGTGGTGAGGCATTTGGGAGCACAGTGTTAATCAAGGTCTTCTCATACGAGAACCGCGACAATTTGGCGGCCGACAAAAGTGTTATTATTACCGCAGACTATAGTTTTTGTTCTTTATCCTCACGATGCGCTGATCTGTGTGTCCCGTTTGTGTTACAGAAGAGGCAAGTGATTGACTAATGTCAAAAACGGCAATTTAAACTGAACTTCATTTGTCCGCTGTTATCAGCTGTCACATTCCAAAATTTCAACTCACTTGTGAAACAGACACGAAGTCCATGATTTCAGTTAAGAATAATTATTGTTCTGAAACTTTTCAAGATCCTAAATTTAACTGTAAATTAATTTCTATTTCTGTGCAACTGTAAGCCAGTCTGTTTCCTCGGAATCGGGCGAACAATAAAACAAAATATATATGTTCAAAAATGTGCATATTTTCGACGTTCGCAAAAAGTCGTTCATACTCCTTGTCGTTAGCCAGCCCCACTTCCACCGGATTTTTAAATTTCATCCAAGGAATGGGCACGAGCAGACGTTGTCACTGTGGGTTGAGAACACCGAAGAGTTTTTTAAAAGTTTGTACAACACGAAGTTAAACTGAATTTAGTCCCCGACAATTTAAGTGACAAGCCAACAACTTCAGCTACATTCTACAAAGGATAAATGACACAAGTTACTGAAAAATTAACAGTAAACGTACCTACCGTATCCGGTTTATGTAATCCAGCTGTGTTCGATAGGGAATGCTGAACTGATGACTGAAAACTTAACACGCAGGGGGTACCCCAGTTTTCTTCCAAGACCACTCGCTAATTTCACCGGTAAAAATGAAGACTGAATAGGACACATGGGCGTACAAGGTAGAGAGCATCTGCATCTTCAGCCCGCTTGGCGCGTCATTCAGGGAATATCATTGTTCACACTCGTGCAGAATTCATGCTCAAGGAATTTATTAATTGTACACAATGGCAGTGTCTCAACCTGGTAACAGCAAAAATGTAAATGAAAAAATCTGCCCACTCCGTTATAAGAAAGGGACATTTCTTTAACGCCATACAAGTACAACTTCACATTGCGAAAGATTTCTTAATTTCGCACTTATTTAGCTATAATTAAGCCAAACAGGCCTACTAAGAATATGCCCAAGCCAGCGGACTCGATCACTGAGACCTTCCCTTTGTATGATCCGTGGCCGAGTAGGTTTGTTCAGATTTTCAAGGTTGTCTCCAACCGTTGGTATTTTTTATTAGGGCTGTCACGATTTTTGAATTTAGGAATCGATTAATCGTCGCAAATAATTGATAATAACCAATAAATAATTAATCGTACCTAGATGACCCCTCCCGCTTTTTGAAGTCGTTAAAATGAAGTTCAAGTCAGTTGACCTACCTCAAGTAAACAACGAAGACGATCCCTTTCAGTGGCGTAGATAGCTTTTCGCTGGCGGAGGGGCAAGCCCAAAATTTTCCGACAGACCGAAAATTTTCCGACAGTGTAACAACAACAAAAACCCAAACAAACAGAAAGAATCTGTTGTTTACTGCAAATGTACTGAAAATTGGTCTTTTTTACCCCAAATTTACCCCAAATGGCATGTTTTTATCCCCAAAGCCAGCATTTCAATGTTATTAGGCATAAATTCGCCTAAAAATGGTCCCCAAAAAATTCCGAAAAAACTTCTGGTGGGGGGGGGGGGCTCCGCCCCCCCCCCCCCCCTTATCTACGCCACTGATCTCTTTTAGGTACATTTAAAGCTTTGATGTTCTGAACTTTTGAACCGTCAGTGTAATAATCAAGACCGGTCGTCAGTTGTGAACTTCGCAACTGCCGACCGGTCTTGATTATGACACTGACGGTTCAAAAGTTCAGAACACCAAAGCTTTGAATGTACAACCTAAAAAACAAATGCTTCTAACGGCTTCTTGTGGTTTAATGTCAACGTTCTTGACCTTTTACCTTCAGAAACAATAGTTTTTTTTATCCAATTTTTTAAAAATTATTAAACGTCTAAAACGGGGTAAAATTTACGGATTTTTCAACAACGAAAAATACTAATCGATTTCGGCGTGACCGACCGACAATCGATTCATCCTGACAGCCCTAGTTTTTATTGTTTTTGAAGTGTGAAGAGGGCATGTACCAGTAATTTCCGACAGACATTAGCAGACAGACATTATTTAGCGATGCAATGCATCCTGCTTTGTGCACATCGTTAATACTCACCAAATACCCAGTATTATAGGAGAAAATGTATCTCAGTTTTGGTCTACAAGTTTACAAAACATTTGAAAAGATGAATGTCCAAAGAACGCAACCTTGTGCGGCGTTTTCGCTTGTACTCCTATGCAGTGGCGTAGAAACCGTGGGAGTAACGGGAGCGGGTGGGTTATTTACCCCCCCCCCCCCACCTCAAAAACAAAAATGCCAAAGATAGGGTTAATTTTTCGCCCGACTTAAACGTTCTTCCATCATTGGCCATGTTTCCGTAGTCCATTCCAGAATACATGGTTTATTCCGGGCATGCGCAGACAACTCGGATTACCAATCTGATTGTTTTCTTTGCAAACCGTCATTCTGGAATATCATTCCGAATCATCATGAGTAAACCACCTCGCGAGCAGGTTTAGATGGTTTACCTTTTATTCCTGACATGCGCAATTATCAACAAATAGTGGAAAATATTTCCCTGTTCGTTGTATTCTCCAAAAACGTTTGAGTGATCAATACAATAACAAATATGTTAGGTACATGGAATTCAGCAAAATATTTAAACATAGCATACTCACAAATAAATGATGAAAATAAAGAGAAGGAACTATGGAGTCAATTAAACAACAGGCCCGTTGACACCCCCCCACCCCCACACACATACACCAAATTGAATAAATGAATTTTTTTAACCCTGGAATTCATTTTATTTTGCGAAGCGACCACCCTTGACCTCCCATAACTGACTCATTTATTTCGCCTTGACTCGAAACCTTGATTATTGTGACAGAACATAACATCTGGATGTGAAATCCTAAAATGATGAACGTCGAGGGTGTGTGTGTGTGGGGGGGGGGGGGGGGGGGATCCCTTATAAAAAAGTACCATGGTAAACCATGGTAAATCCCCAAATACCCTTTTTTATAAGGGTCGAGGAGTACAGCCAACTTGGTTACAAGGCTCAAATCCTACAGACGCAAAAAGTCTGAAAACTGAAGATCTGGAAACCTTTCTCCACCCACCCCCACCAGTAAGAAATTTGAGGGTGTGACCACACCCCGCCTCATTATAACGCTCCAGCCAAGCTGTGTGAGTTTGCACACCCACCCCCCCCCCCCCTCCTACCCCACCTTCTCCCTAGCTGGTGAGATCGTATATTGTTACTGAACCTTAACAACGCGGCGGGAACTCTGTGGAGAGAGTGCACAGACAGGCTTTGCTGGTTCTCAGTATATTCGAAACCAACAAATAGTGGACACCAAATACTGATTTTTTTTTTAAATTCTCGCTCAAATAACGTTAACGAGCAGAGTTGTATGGACACAATGGCGAGAACCTGTCCCAAATCTCCCGGCGTCCTGGCCAGTGGCGTAGCCAGGGGGTGGAGGGTGGGCTGGAGGCTCAGGTCAACCTAAAGCTTTAGCAGCCCCCCCCCCCCCTAAATAAAAAAAAAATTCTGACCCAAATGCTCTCCAATATAGGGCTACACAGGCTACAATTGTCTCATATTCGATCTTGGAGTACTAAAATTTGCAAAATTTTCTCGGAGAAGGCCTTGTCCAAACTAGGCCCCTCTGGTCATCACTCGCCTCTTCCCATGTCCGTGACCTAACTAGGGCCTCCGGTCGTAACCCCCCTCCCCACTTCCATGAAGAGAAGTGGGAGGAGGGGTAACGACGGGAGGGTGCTAGCTTGGACTAGGCAAAGACCCCCAAAACCCCACAACATTACAAATATCATGGTATGCCCCCGCCCCCACAAAAAATGGCTAGAAATGGCTAGCCCCCACCCCTCAATTATAGAATCTGGCTACGCCCCCGAACAAATGGGAGTCGAAATAATAAAACTCAAGTGCTCTGTCCAGCGTTTCTTTGTAAATTGTTTGTTTCTTTTTAATCTGGTCATATTGACCTACCTATCCATAGGAGAGCTATGCTGTTTTATACAGATGCGGCTCTGCGACGAGCAAAAACAGCATCCATGTTGTCATTGACAACATCATCAACAAAAATTACGAGCGCCACTTCCTCAAATTCCATTCTGGTTTACATTTAAAGTGCAATTTGCTGTTTCCTCGCGATTACTATTCTGTATCTTCACTGCGCATGTCACCCTATTCCATGTAATCCAGAATAGACTACGGAAACATAAGCATTATGTTGAGCACGCATATGTTATGTTTCCTTGACGAATATATCACTGCAAAACAGACTCTATTAACAGGTATCATCGAACGCAAAACACAGTGACGAACAAACTGCACGTGTGTGTGGTGCAATCATTTTGTCACCTAGTTTGGTGACATTGGGCCTATTCAATATCGGGTGAGTTTGTGGTGTAGCAACCCCACCAAAGCCACCAAATTGCATGTTTTACCAATAGATTTTTGATTTTTTCTTGCGGTCTCTTGTCGCGCCGTTGTTTCGCTACGGATACCTTGGTTCGTCCAGCAGAAAGTCCTCCCCAAGTAGCATTTCCTTGGTACGTCCCCGCTCTTATGACAGGACGCTGCAAATAGTGTATAAAGATCAAGTCTCTTAAAACTTTTCGTGCCAACGAACAACAAATATTTCGGTTATAGAGTTATCATATTTATTAGTTTTCTAACCCTTTTATTCAATGAATTTATCAAACAATACAACAGAACAACCACACTGAAGTGGACAAACATTGGGAGACAATGGGTTAGTGTCGGTATAAATACTATATGGGACAGCAGTGACCACCAGGCCATTATTCCAACGATTCTGGCCCTAACAATAATGGTATCAGTCAAAATTTTTTCGACCTTCAAGCACATACTGGTGGTGTTTTAAAATGCAAAAAGAATCCCCACAGGAGAATACTGTATATAACCTCGAAAAGGTAATATAAAGGTAAAAAGTGAACATATTATTTTCATTAAATCTATTGAAAATATGATCAGGAGTAGGGCTGCACGGTATATCGATGAACCGATAGATATCGATTGAATAACGGTGTGCCTACAAAAATATCGGGTTATCGTCATTATTTAATAAAACACAATTTAATTTTCAAGATGTCTTGAGTTTTTTAACTGTAGCCCCGAATGAATAATATTATCCCTTTATCCAAGGAATCGTCTGCTTGTGCCCTCGTAATATACAAATTCAGCAGTTGAAAAATTAATTTTAAAAAATTTCAACAAAACTATATCATGTGACCCCTCATTGGAACGCGCTCGTTGAGCTCGTTCCAATGAGAGGTCACATGATATAGTTTTGTAGAAAGCTTTGGGGAAAATCTGATAAACTAATTTTGAAAATAATATAATTTTGATATCGTCTGCGTTGGGTTAAGGTTTTTCGAACCGCATCATCAAGGCCTGCTAATTTGTTCCGACTGTGATGCCTCGAGTCTCGATTGTGGTACTTATGTTCATATATTTGAACAGTTTTCGATATACCGGTATACCGCGGTATTTTTTTGAATACCGACACCGGTATTCTGTTTTGAATATCGTGCAGCCCTAATCAGGAGTGATGAGAATAAAAAGATGAGGATGCGTAGTAGTAACAGAAGCTCCTATTGTTCTTTGTAGGCCTACCACTTCATCGACACTTTTCCTCTTTTAGAAGATTGGAAAGAAAAGGTCCAGGCATTAGAAACTGCTGCATTGTGGAATAAGAATAATGATACCTTGAAAGGTAAGTGAGTCATTCTCTATTTGGGGGAACTTTTTTATCCAAACTTCTGAAAGGGACGAGTGAAATATTATTAAAATTTGTGTTAACCCTCTGCACTCTGTTGTCAAAATGGCAAAGTTTTCAGCAGCAAACATTTCCCATAATGCAGTTGGATATTTAACCAAATATACCTTGTTTAACAGAGCTCATTGAGTTCTGTCAAACAAGATATAATTGGTTAAATTCACAGTTGAACAAGAGGAAAATGGAGTGATTGAAGAAAATTCTGTTATACTACCAGAGTGCTAGGAGTTAAGCATCATTTATTATCATATTGTATCTTTGGAAAATACACCAAGTGTGCTTCCCCAGACCATTCATTTTATTGTAAAAATCGTATTCAAATGCCAACAATAAAGTACGGTAACGGTGCATTGTCCTGAAGTCACCATAAAACCTAACAATGCTGTTAATTCTCACAGAAATTATCCCGTCCACTGACCGAAGCCATAAATGACACAGGCGGACTGGGCCAAACGTTGCAGGGAACGGACTGGGCAAAAAAACCGTCGATTTTTTGAACCGACAGTCCACATAGAGGGCATTTTCGGTGGCATTTTTGTATCATCTTTGTCGTTCATTTGGCAAAATTGGTTGCATCAAAAGGAGCCCCGGAATCATTAGGCCGACCATAGTTTGGTCCAATGGGATAAAATTTTGATCTTTCGGACCAAAAGAACGCCGTTTCCTTGTATCTGACCGACCAATGGCAGATTAGACTTCTGGTATAACGAACTGCCGTCTGCCTGGACTGTCAATGGCAGTCCACATAGAGGGCATTTCGATAAACCGAAAGTCTGTGCAATCAGATCCATTTCTCGTTTCTCGAAATTTTATGCGCCAACAGGTGTTGGGCTGCGCACATTTTGGGGGCCCTGGATGGACCATACGGCCAGTCCGCCTCAACTAAATGGGAAAATATACACCCGTACACTACTTCTAGTTTGTTTCAGCCGACAAATTTCAAATAATTACAATCTCAAATCCTGTCCGCGTTTCTTATGTCCTCTACCATTACAAATGATTAATATACATATAACGTCACTTTAACCCTTCACCCAACACAGGCGATGTCAAAATTTATTATTTTAAATATCATTTTTTTATTTTAAATATCATTTTTTTTTCAATTTTTCAAAATTTTTCGACAAAACCATATCATGTGACTCCTCATTGGAACGAGCTCAATGAGCTCGTTCCAATGAGGGGTCACATGATATGGTTTTGTCGAAATATTTTGAAAAATTTAATTTTTTCAACTGCTCAATTTGCATATTACGGGGGCATTTGCGGGCGATTCGTTAGGTAAAGGGTTAATAGGATTTAACCTTAGATTTTCCGAGTTTATAAGTTCAATAACCCCCTATTATAAACCCTAGTGAAGTGGTTTCGAATGTAAATGAAAATTAGAAAAATGGTTGAATACATTTCATTTTTAGTAACGAACTTTTTTATTCTGTCTTTACCGTTTGTTGAAATAGAAACTTGCCCACAGGAGGCCTACAGATAATAGAAAATACCTAATTAGCTGCCACTGGAGACTCGTATGTCCAAAAAATGAGCACATACTCCGCCGCCCCAACTCCATAGCACCACACTGGGCTAAGAATTGAATAGTTTTCATGTTCTTGTCAGGGTATTTCCGTGACAAATCACAGGAAGGGAAGGGCATTTGTTTTTCAGTTTTATCGCATAAGCAAAGTATTTTCATGGGTCATGAAGGCAACTCCAAGCTTGGTAAGGGCAGGGTAAAAATAAATCCCGTTATAAGTTTTACCACCCCTTCCTCAATACTGTATCCTTCAATATGCCTACAATGTTTGCTTGTGGTGCAAAGAAGGCGTGGAAAAATTATTCTTATTTTAAGCTAGTTCATAGTTATCCACAAGTAATAATTTCAATTTTAAAATTTTAAATGCGCTGTTGGTCGGGGGAGTTGGTTCGTGTTCCAGTTTAGTTTTTATGTAGAAAACTTCAAGCCAGCAAGTTGGATGATTGCGAATATCATTTTTGGTATGTTGTTCCGTTTGCCGTTATATGGTTTGCCGCATATTATGAGAGAGGACACCAGAAGGGGGTGCATTGGACAATCTTTACTCTAGAATAGGGTGGTCCGGTTTTAAGGTTAGACAGTCTGACTTAGAGCATGGACACCAATATTGACAGGGGACAACAAATCATCGACTGTTTCGTAACGTTTTAATTTGTTTTTACAATTCGCTTTTGTTACGAAAAAAGTTTTCACGAAAAAATGACATGGTTTCTTATAAGCTACGTGTCACAATTCTTGGCTGAGGAGATCAGCTTATTGCATTCGTTATTTAGAGAGATATTGGCGTTTAAAATTTGGCACTAAATGATAACTTTTTCAGCCAGCTTTGGACGAAGCATTCGCCACTGTTTACTTCGCATGGTGACCGAACAATACTGTTGAAGGTGTTGCATAGGATCAGTTTAACACTTTACCCAACGCAGACGATATCAAAATTTATTAATTTAAATATCATTTTTTAAATATTTTCGAAAATTTTCAACAAATCCATATCATGTGACCCCTCATTGGAACGAGCTCGACGAGCTCGTTCCAATGAGGGGTCACATGATATGGTTTTGCTGAAATTTATCGAAAAATAATATTTTTTCAGCTGCTGAATCGGCATATTACGCAGGCGCATGCGGTCGATTCGTTGGGTAAAGGGCTAAATGAACAGATTCCAATGAAAAATCGTCTGCTCAGAAAGGCTGTAAATTAAAGCCGTGTTTTGACAAATGGTTAATTCAATGGTCTTGTATTTGAATGTGACTAATTATTTCTCTGAAGCCTTAGAATTGATATCTGATAAGTAATCTAGATAAGTTTGATGTTTAACTCTTGGGTTTCTTCTCAGTTTTATTGTAACTGTTAATTTCCAAATTATTGCGTTAGGTACAACAGTCAGGCGGACTGAGATACTGGAAAAACAAACTTACAATATACATGTCAAAGACATTAGGGGTGAGATCCAATATTCTACATATGTATACCGACAGAGGAAGGCATATTCAGGCATATTCAGATTGCCTGCCTTTCTGCCTTCCCCTAAGTGGGGGAGACAGAAATGAACAGATGTATAAATGAAAGATAGGTAGAAAAAAAGTAGAGGAAGACGGAGAAAAAAAGTATTAATGCAACATCATGAATTGCCTTTGTGGTCCTGGCGGTAGATCAACTAATGTTCCAGTAAGATTAAAATCCTCACCTTCTGATTGGGCGAGAGCTCATTCAGGTTTTTCTATGTTTACGGCTCAAGTGACATATGTTACCGTCTGAGCTTCATCTAAATTATCGATTTTATGCTGTCCATGCAATGGCGCCGTGGGGTACACGGGGGGTTTATTTACTAATTTTGTTAACGTCAAAATTGTCTTGTTCATTCAAGCTGCCCTGTTCATTTCGTATGGGGTTTGGGATATGTGTAGGGTTCTGTTGGAAGATATACGTTTTTGTGATGAATTGTTGGTAGTAACATGGTCTAAGGTTCGCGGCTCGGGGTGTATGTTCAACCTCGCCGCTTCGCGTCCCGGTTGAACATAAGCTTCGAGCCGCAAACCTCAGAACACGTTACCGTCAATTCATCACAGCAACTTATATTGCATTTGTCGATGGTGTGTGTGGTGTCGGAGCCTGAGATTTCCAATCGGTCATTTTCTCACTAGACGATTAGACCAACATATTGAAGAAGATATTTCAAAAGTTTTTTCAGAAAGGAAAAGTTTTCCCTGAAATGTTTGTACGCTGTTGAGCAGGTTAAATCCGACTGCTACATTTCAAGTCTGATACCTCACAATGACTTAATATTCTCTCCTGTTGTCCCGCATGGACAAGTGGTTCGAAACATCCGAAAGCAACACAGACAAATTTAAGCATACATATTTATGACCAGCGCATCACTTAATTCACAATCTTTAACTCTTTACCTAGCTAACATCAAAAGCAGTCGACACTTGCAAAAAAAAAATTTGAATAACTATTTTTTTTCATTTTTTGTCTCAAAAACATAGGTTATGACCCCTCGTAGGAATGAGCTCGACGAGCTCGTTCCAACGAGAGGTCATAACCTATGTTTTTGAGACAAAAAATGAAAAAAATACTGAAAATCAATTGGCGATTTTTTTAGAATAGCGCTGGCCGGTTTTGGCCGTTACGTTGGGTGAAAGGTTGAATCGAATTTGACCCGCACACTTTACGAACGGGACACATCGTTGCACTTCTGTTGGAAGGCTGATATTGTGCTAAAGTGAACGATGCGTTTCTTGTGCGTACATGTTCAATGCAATTTGAACTCCAGTTTTGCCCTCTTCTGTCAGTTACATACACCGATGATTACTTCCGAAGAGTACTCGGATTCCACCACGACTTCAGCTGTATTTTTCAGCTTTGTGAATTGTTGTGTTGTGTACAAGAGCTGGGGATGGAGACAATTCCATTTCTGGCCTTAGTCGTTAAGCTCGTCACCAGCGGGTAGTAACCAGTTATAAAAAAACAACTATTGTTAAAACCCAGGATACCCATGCGAGAAAACCATAGTCATAGTCACGATTTAATTTACTGTAGCGGTCTATGGACGAAAAATACAAACCGTGACAGTTTTACTGGTGGAGGAAGCCGGCGTACCCGGAGAGAATCACCGAGCATCGACGAGCAACTATCAGCTCCTCAACATTTTAACTCTGTTCAAACTCCGCCCAAGCCGGGTTTCAGAGGTTGAAGACATGTGCACCATCGACGTGCAGTACGACTTAGTACACGGCGTCATCGTGCCCCCATGTAGGCAACCGGGATAAAGTGCCTTGCCCAAGGAGACACGCGGATCGTCCCGGACGGGGATCGAACTCGGTACCTCTAGCATAGAAGTCAACAGTCTACCACTGAGCCACCGTTTGTCAGCTTCACAGTGTCGGCAGATTTTTGTGGCAATAGTACCAAAGGGCGACAGAAGCCAAATATTTTCCCGACATCTATAAATAATTTGAATTGATTAATTCTGTTTATTTTACTAATATAATTAGGTGGGTGCATTTGTTCTGTGTTTGTTTGGGAGATATATTTAGTTAACAAATTCCAACAAAACCATATCATGTGACCCCTCTTTGGAACGAGCTCATTGGGTAACATGATTAGGTGTTGTTGGAATATGTTTGAGAAATTATTTTTCGAAGGTGTTTTCTAACGAGTATCTTTTTTTTAAAGATACCATTCTGTCCACAACAGGAATCATAGTTCAGTAAGATTGTGTTCATTACTATACTCGCCCAAAAAAGAAAGTGTGCATTGCAGAAATTGATCAAACTCCAAAAAAATAATTTCGTAGGTGTAAAGAGTGTGAACCTGTTCATGAATAAGTTTTATTGAACACAAAAACAGCTTTCCCCGTTAAAATAGCATTAACGTTATATGACGTGCTGTACGTTTGTGAAAAGGCATGTTTTGCACGTGGAGAGTCTGAAAATTCATGCAGCAGTGTGAATCCTCGGGTATTTAAACACTAAAGTGAGGCCTTCCTATTGTTCACATTCAAACGTGCGCTGCTATTAAAACGACTCCACATTAGCATGCCAAGATTGACAATGAATCAACGTCTCCTTGCCCTGGGTATGATTAGAGCTGATAGAACACACAGAGAGGTTGCCCAGCATTTGAACTGCCACCGTAACACTGTAGACAGGCTAGTCCATCGACATGCACAACATGATGACGTTCGAGACCGACCCCGCTCCGGGAGACCCCGAGTTACCACCCCTGCACAAGATCGGTATATCCGTGTCGTCCATCTCCGGAACCGGCAACAAACGGCAACGACGACAGCCAGGAACATCCCTAACCTGAGACGGATACATCCTCAAATAGTAATCAACCGGCTGAGAGAATACGGCTTACGTCCTCGAAGACCTGCAATTCGTCCGATTTTGACATTACGTCATCGTCGTGCTCGACTGCAGTGGTGTAGACAACATCTCAGGCATCCCTTACACTGGTGGCGACGTGTTTTATTCACAGGTGAATGTCGTTTCCATCTTTCATCATCAGATGGCCGCCAGAGAGTGTACAGACGTCGAAACGAACGCTACGCAGATCCATGTGTCGTGGAGCGAAACCGTTATGGGGGAGGGTCTCTCATGGTGTGGGGTGGCATCACTGCCCGTAACAGAACTGAGCTGGTCATTATTGATGGCAATCTCAATGCAGCCAGATATCGTGATGAAGTGCTTACACCTGTTGTTGTCCCATTTCTGCAACGTGACGGCCCGGCGTCATTCTACAGCAGGACAACGCCCGACCCCACGCAGCTCGTGTTGTTCAACAGTATTTGCAGCAACAAGTGGATGTTCTTCCCTGGCCCGCAAATTCGCCCGATATCTCACCCATTGAGCACGTATGGGACGAAATGAAACGTCAGCTACGCCGGCTTCCCCATGCACCGTCAACGCTTGTGGAACTCCAAAGACAGCTTATCAGAATATGGAACAACATCTCACAACACTTCCATGCTAACTTGTTCGCTTCCATGAGGCGTAGATGCACAGCAGTAGTCGATGCAGACGGAGGTCATACCAGATATTGAGTGTGTGACTTTTGTGTTTGACCCTTAGTGTCTTTGACTCTCCATGGCACCAAGAGTATTCGTCGTAGCGTAATGAAATTTCTCGTGTTGATCACAAATTGATTCATCTGTGATTGAATAAAATTTCCATGAATGAAAATGATAGATATCTTTTTTTAGTGTTATTTTTTAGCATGCACACTTTCTTTTTTGGGAGAGTATAGTTTTGTTACAATGCACTCCCCCTCCAATGAATTGCAACAAAATAATTTTAGTGAATATTATTTTCATACTCCTGATCAAGCAACAAGCTAATGAATGCTGTGTAAAGCCACCAAAATGGCTTTTGGCACTTTTCGTTGGAGCTACAGTGGAGGCTTCTAGGGCTCAACGAGTTGATAAGGGCAGGGGTTTTTTTTCTATTCACACCTGTTCACACCATTAATCGGTGAATTAAGTGTTATATGTGGAAGTAAGAGGCATGAAAGGGTCATTGCTTAATCTCTAAAAAGAATGTTTTGCAATGTAATATCATTTTTGCAGCTACATATGTGTTGATAGTGGTTCGTGGTTTTGCAGAATTTTACCTGTTGATGGGAGTCTCACTGGCAGGCCTGGCATTCTTAAAAATGCAGGAGGGCTAAAAATCGCTTCCCTCGCATGGTCTAGGGGAGCGATTAGCTTTCCTCAAGCTTACAAAGACTAAAAGTGGCAATATGAAGCTTTTACTATTAATGAATTCTGCCTAGATGGCTTTGTACATTTTATTTGGTGCTGCCTTCAATGTAGTCTCCGTGAGATGCCCCCCCCCCCCCACACACACACACCTTCGGGCCTTGGCAAGGCCCGGTGATGTGGGAGGGGCAGTGTGACCGTCTTACAGAGACCACTAACATAGCACAGATCTGAAAAGATGTGGGTTTTAGGAATAGGCGGTTATGGTAATTATTATTTGCTAAGGCCAGGAGGGCTAGTTTTCGCCCTCCTTAATTTTTTAAGGCGAGCAGTATGCGATCGAATAAATCGCTCTCCTGAAAATGCCAGGCATGCACTGGATGTGCTCTCCTGATCTCAGTATGCCAAGAAGCCTCTTTTGGAGAATTTATTTACTTATTTATTTATTGGGGATTAAGGACACTTTCGACTGCCTGGGTCACATCGAGTCGGCTCTTTTGGAGACATAGAGGTGATAATGGTTATGTAGGGTTAATATGTGTTGATAGTGGTTCGTGGTTTTGCAGAATTTTACCTGTTAATGGGAGTCTCACTGGCAGGCCTGGCATTCTTAAAAATGCAGGAGGGCTAAAAATCGCTTCCCTCGCATGGTCTAGGGGAGCGATTAGCTTTCCTCAAGCTTACAAAGACTAAAAGTGGCAATATGAAGTTTTTACTATTAATGAATTCTGCCTAGATGGCTTTGTACATTTTATTTGGTGCTGCCATCAATGTAGTCTCCGTGAGATGCCGATGCCCCCCCCCCACCCCCCACACACACACCTTCGGGCCTTGGCAAGGCCCGGGGATGTGGGAGGGGCAGTGTGACCGTCTTACAGAGACCACTAACATAGCACAGACCTGAAAAGATGTGGGTTTTAGGAATAGGCGGTTATGGTAATTATTATTTGCTAAGGCCAGGAGTGCTAGTTTTCGCCCTCCTTAATTTTTTTAAGGCGAGCAGTATGCGATCGAATAAATCGCTCTCCTGAAAATGTCAGGCATGCACTGGATGTGCTCTCCTGATCTCAGTATGCCAAGAAGCCTCGTTTGGAGAATTTATTTACTTATTTATTTATTGGGGATTAAGGACACTTTCGACTGCCTGGGTCACATCGAGTCGGCTGTTTTGGAGACATAGAGGTGATAATGGTTATGTAGGGTTAATTTGATGTGTATTGAATAACACTTTTATATACATTTGATGGTTTATTGCAGTGAAGGGTTACAATTACTTTTATTATTTACCCAACAGGTAGCACAAGTATATTGGTGTCCAAGAGTAAGAGTGAAACAACTTATTGATAAACCAGACAGATTTAACAAGATAATCACTATCAAGTTGATGCATGGGATAACAGGGGTTAAAGTGCAAGAGGTAAGTAAATTAATACCATGATTACCTATTCTACTATATATGAAAAGCCAATGACATAAATTTTTGCTTTTTTCACCAACCGTAATGAACACGCCAGCAATGGGATTTCAGTAGTTAAAATTTACACCTACAGTGGAACTGCATCCAAGTTGACGTTTAGTGACGTCGACATGAATGCAAACGTGTCTAAATTTATCGCACGTCGCCTCGCGAAGAGTGAAATGAAAGTGGCAATTATTTATTACGTTTTTAAATGTGTTTACCCCATAAAACGCCAGAAATTAACAAACATGCATTGTCTCGTGTTAATAAAGCATCCATAACTCGAAATAAAATGTTTCTGTGTTATTAAAATGAAAAAGTCCCTGCTTCTTTTCTATCTCGTTTTGGTGATAAAATTGACAGCGGAAGTACCGCCCACCGATCCTCATGTAAACAAAAGCAAAATCGCACGTATGTACGGCTCCTGCTCAGTAAAATCGAGAAAAAATAATAGCAACTCTTAATAATCTGACGATCATGGTATAAGTAAAATATACCCAAAGTAGCTTGGTGTACCAAATGTTCACCACTTGTGGTGAAGTGGTGTTAACCGCGCGCCAAAGGCGCGTGGGTATATTCTACATATATATCATTTTGTGTTCAACTTTGACTTTGCTGTACATACTGCAGAAGAGAAGATTAGAGTTTCTTTACAATTTATTTATTGGGGTTAACGACACTTTCGACAGCCAGGGTCACCTCGTGTCAGGCGGCGGAGGAAACCAGAGTACCCGGAGAAAACCACCGAGCAATGGCGAGCAACTGTCAGGCTTCCCAACATACTAACTCCACACAAGCAGGGTTAACATTGGTTGAAGACAAGTGCTATTTCGACGTGCAGTACACTTTAGTACCCAACGCAACCGTGCACCCACGTGGGCAATGGGAGTGGAGCGTCTTGCGAGTTTCTTTCCAAACAACCACTCTGACACATACATCTTTATATGGGTAGATACTGTTTTGTCCTTCCTTACTTCTTCTGGTGGACTTCTTAATGTTGACCTTTGTTGAACTTTCCCAAATCAAAACATAAACAGAAGAAAATGGCAGTCTTCCTTCAGTGAGCACATCACTCACAACATTTTGTCTCACACCTTTTTCCTTTCAAGAATTAGGAAACGATTTCTTCGAGTATGAACTTGAATGTTTCTAAAAATACAGCTGTTATTTTATTTTCAGGTATTTTATTGTAAAAAGTTTGATCTCTTACTTATGCCATAGTAGACTTTCAGGAAGTGCTATCTACCACAAAGGGGGCGTGGTGGCGTTGCGGTAACCGGTTCTCGTCAGAT
Source organism: Pictodentalium vernedei (assembly GCA_031216915.1). NCBI lineage: Eukaryota > Metazoa > Mollusca > Scaphopoda > Dentaliida > Dentaliidae > Pictodentalium > Pictodentalium vernedei. The sequence goes on along the minus strand of CM062290.1, from coordinate 66,924,527 downwards.
CACCGAAGTTAAGCAACGTCTAACCCTGTTAGTCCTCGGATGGATGACCGCCTGAGCGTTCGATTCGGTCTCCCACGTTGTGTCCTTGGGCAAGGCGATTAACCCCGATTGTCCACATGGGGCACGATGACGCCGTGTACTTAGGCGTACTGCACGTCGATGGTACCCATGTCTTCAACCAATCTAACCCTGCCTGTGCTGCAGTGCGGAGTTACGATGTTGAGGTGCTGGCAGATGCTTGTCGTTGCTCGGTGGTTCTCTCCGGGTACTCCGGCTTCCTCCACCCATAAAACTGTCACGGCCATGTTTAACCATTGTGTATAAGTATTGAACCTTAAACACCAATAAATAAATAAATCTACCACATAGCAGTAGTTCCATGGCAAATGTCAGTTTCGACGCGTTCTCTATGTTTCTTTCCAAATATTTTTGTATATAAATTATTGGGGCTAATTAATTTCAGGCCTTTTTGGCCTTTAAAGAAAATTACCTGAAATTTGACCAAAGCTAGGGTGGAAGCCTCCTTAACAAATCTCTGGTACCCAACGAGAACCATAACCTTCTAAATGTAATCACATATAGAATGTTCCTTGACGCGTAAAAAAAATACCGGGAGACAACTCCAAAATTCGATCTTTTCTGCAAGGGTAATTAACCCTTTGAATCTGAGCGGCTGCTTTTCCGACCTGGAAACATAGTACGCCATAACGTCATTATGGGTGCGTTCGGAGTCCTACCATTGGTAACCAATGATAGCTATTCGGTACCATCGGTAGAGATTGGTACCAATTCCGCCATTTTTTTTTCACCACTGGTACATTTTTGAGACCATGCTCGAGAGTGTGGAATTTTTCACCAACGCGAAATCCAAAATGGCGAACGCAGACCGATTCAAAATTAAAATACCACCATGGAAAAGATTCTATAAAGAAAGAGAAAATTTCTTGGTTGGCAAAAAGTAAGCAATTGACAGCGAATTGCTGTAATGAAGGTTCAAGTGAATATACAGTTATTTCTGTGAGAAATAACACAAAATACCGGATAATGTCCCAATTTCGAGGCATTGAAACGTAAACTTAGGTATGCACACGCCATTAATCCGTTTCCAGTGGCGTTCGAAGCACGGGGAGCTGTTCGCCTTCGATACGATGCGTAACCAGGGGTGAGGGAGGGAGCACAACTTTTAGCTAGCTCAAAAAACATTGTCATGCGTTTGAAACACGATGGGAATAAATATTCAGAAGTGAAGCGGCGATTATGCATTTTCTTTCCGCCATGTTGTTACCGATGACAACCAATTTCCGTTCGGAGTCCAAATACACCATCGGTCACTGTCGGTATACGTTCGGGTACCTGTGGTAAATACCGTTTGTTACCAATTGTGGGACTCCGAACACACCCTATATAGTTACAACTGACTGATGTTGGCACTTATTTTGGTACAAAATATCATCACCCGGAGTCAAAATTTGATGAACACAAATATCCCAAAAAGGAGTGAACAGAAAGTGCAGAAGTTCCAAGCCAAAATCAAAAACATCTCGATGAAGAGAAAGACCCTGTTTACCCACTAAAAATCGTGTTTATAAAAATGTGCATTTTCGAAAAATTGTGAAATTTTACCAAATTTGCCATCATTTTTTACCCCTGTCTATATTCTTGTCCAAACATCCAACCTATTCACAGTCGCGTTACGTATGTTTCTGTGGTACAGAATGGTCTGTATATCAATTACATTAACATTTCTGAAAATGCGAGGGTCCTCCGATGTAGGGAGCACACCTATTAGGAAAAGGCAATTTCAAAGTTCCAAAGACTCAGCATTAACCACCGCCACCACCACCTAATTATTTACTGGTATTTTAGGTCACGCTCACCCAAGACTTATGCCTAAATCATTGCTATTAAACATAACAAAATGAAATTTAGCCTAGTGTTTGCAATCACGTTGCCACTTAAGAGAAGAAATAGACAAAGCTTTGGGTCCTGGTTCATATTAAAGCCGTAAAGCACAACGTGTCCACCTCAGTTAACAACACAATTGCAGTTCACGGGGCACCTACAAGAATACACTCATGTGCACTCTTGTAAAATATACACGCATCAGCTGTTGCGTAAATGCTCTCCCAGGTCTATACCTTCTATGTGTGTGTGTGTGCGTGTGTGTGTCTGTGGGGGTGAGGGAGGTGGCGGGGCGGAGGGTTGAAAGGGTTGGCGGAACCAAACAGTTCAGCCGAGCCCTCTACCGAAAGGCATTAATCGTGATAGTCTGAGATTTTGGGTATAAGCACACATATCGAAAATCTGAGCCCTAATAGCACTAAAAGAATTTGAAAATTGGATTTGTTCAAAACGTACTCTCTTTACTCTAGAAGACCACTGATAACCCTTGTGTGGTAGGTGGACAATATAATTGAAAGCTCATCCCATAGCACTGAACAACTATGTCGGCTGTAGGCATCACCTGGGGTTATCCAAAGCAAATCCACCCTCGTCACCTCACACAGCGTTAAACGTCATGCACGTCATTATGTATGTAGAAATATCTCTCGGCCCCAAAATAACCACACCAAGCTTGGCCTCCCCTAAGGATAAAACCTTCAACAGACTTGAAATGAGTTGATTCTTAGATGCCTCTAATGACTGATATTTAAGCGTCATTGCTATTCGGGGTTTGCTCAGTCGTAAATAAGGAAGGCCTTTCCCTTTTCAAAAGAGAACAATCAAAATCAACTTCTGAAAGTCATCATTTGTTTTTAGACACATATACCTCCGTCTGTCTGGTTAGAAGACGCTATGGAGGTATAATCGAAAACACTGCAGTCTTCCAGATCGCAGAAGTTGCTTTCCTGTAGAAATACTGAAAAACAAACGACTGGAATTGAAAAGTGTTTTCTGTCGGCTGTAGGCATCACGGAACTAAATATTTTCCCATAGGCGACCATTATAACGTTCAGGCCAAAAAATATGATGCCATCACTTTAATTTTGGCAATCAAATATCTTTGTCAAGTATAGCCCTTCAGACAACTTTTTCTGACCCCACAACAGGGGTCATGCAACAAATAAGAGAGAAAAATTGACAGCAAAGGAAGTACTGGCCACGTGCACATATTTTTCAGGGAACCCTACAATAACACACAAAATGTAAATTGTACTTTATAGGTCCAAAAGTCATCAAATCACCTTGTTTTTATGTGGAATATTCATCAATAATGCAAGATGTCAATAGAATGCTTCAAACATTTTTTGAAACAATCTATTTTCCCAAGGCTGTTTATTTTTAGGGATTGCATCACTTCCGAAGGCGGGTATTTCTAATTCAAATATTTAGTTCAGTGAAGCCTGTAACAGCTATATTTTGAGTAGATAGAACACTAAAAAACATGGAATGAAGATTATTCATTCAGTCTGTTTTGAAAGAATATGGATGGATTCTGTTTGAAGAATTTGTCTCTTGTTTCATATATCTAACGAGTGAAACGCCGAGTCCTGATTTTATAATGTGCAGAAAGTAACATGGTGCGTGAACCTATGACTGTCATTGCCAGAAAAAAACTGAATTTAGGCCTACAGTGATACCCATTGTTTACTTCAAGTTGATTTATACAGTGAGAACAAGCGAGTTGAGCAAAAGAAAATGTGAAAACAATGGTATTTTTATAAGTAGAACATTTCTGCTGCACAAAATGAGTAAAAAAGTTTTGAAGTTTTTTTGATAAATATCATTAGGGTAACCATAGGTAAAAATTGAAGAAAAAAAAAATTTTAGTTGACTGAACCAATAAATGGCACACGTAAAATTTTCCATTGTTCATGATTTTATTCTTGTGAAATATTTTCTTCTGAATTATAGAAGACATTTTAACAGTTACTTTGTAGTATGTGAACACCTCATTCACGTTATCATAAACGTCATATTGTCAATTGGTTTCGACCTTCGGCTGTTACATGAAAGGCTTGAACTTTTCAACGAGTCCCAAGTTTTCTGTGCGACTCACCTGAATTAATACTGACACAGAATTAATACTGCCCCACCCAGAAAGTAACATACTCTTACAGCTAGTAATCACACAAATTGGCTAGGCTAACAATTTTTCACGATAATAAATCTGGGAAGTTTGGAAAGTGACTTTTCTTAAACAGTACATAACTTTCTTACGGCTACAATATGGAACCAACGTTACCATTCGCTTCTCTGAAGCAAACAGTCTTAAACGACAGCTAATCAAAACCACGACTAGCGTTTTGTTGTACCAAATGCCCACCAAATACTGAAACAAATCGAATCTGAACCTAAACCTTACGGTTCCCCTCTAAAATATTCATTCACCTTCAAGATGATACATAAAATTAATGCTGACCCAGGATAAACAGAGGAAGAGGTAGGAACCCAGAAATCCCTATATGGATGCTCGTGGGAATGTACACTTCATCTGTGAAACACTAATTATTGTAACTGTTACGGAATTTGAGAAAAGTCTATCGATCTGCGATCGTAAATTCTGACTCCAAATGTCGTGTTTACTGGTAGTTATGTGAGGTTCCACCAGCCCGTGGCGTTTTATGTTTCCTTTACCAGACGATATCAGACACAGGCTCCAGATTCTGGGTTCAGTAACTTCACGAACTTGTCGTGTAAATCAGAACGAAGACCAGTTCCAAATTATCTACTATTTTAATTAAACTACGCAAGCAATTATTTTATAATAATTCGCGACTAAACTGTCGTTGTCTCTGGCAAAAAATGTACATGGTAACAAACAAAGTTCATACCTTCAAATCGTAGTGGCGGCATCCAGGGTTTCTTCTTGTAGAGTTCGGTCTGTATTCATAAGGAGCCCAGAGACAACTTGTCTAAGCAGTCAGAAATTGGAGCTTATATACACCAAAATTCTCATGCAATACTTGGGGTACGTGACGACGATCAGCATTTTCTCCCTGACCCTAGGGAAGCTAAGGGAAAGTCTCTAGACGTGGCAGTCGCCATTTTGTAGACTCTTATACTGCCACGCAGACTGTCGGTCAGTCTGCATGCAGTCCGTGGAATTTCGGCTCGCAATTAGTATTCCGCCGCACGTCAATTAAAAGGCGGAGTGTCCTGGTGACTGGTGCTAAAATGCAACGCAGCATCCACAGTTCAATAGGGAGTTTCACCAGGTACATGTTATGATTTGTTAGACAGTTCAAAAACCAACATCCCAGTAATACTGCCGAATAAAATCATGAACAATGGATAATTTTACGTGTGCCATTTATTGGTTCAGTCAACTAAAATATTTTTTTTTCTTCAATTTTTACCTATATTCTTGTGAAATATTTTCTTCTGAATTATAGAAGACATTTTCACAGTTACTTTGTAGTGTGTGAACACCTCATTCACGTTATCATAAACGTCATATTGTCAATTGGTTTCGACCTTCGGCTGTTACATAAAAGGCTTGAACTTTGCAACGAGTCCCAAGTTTTCTGTGCGACTCACCTGAATTAATACTGACACAGAATTAATACTGCCCCACCCAGAAAGTAACATACTCTTACATCTAGTAATCACACAAATTGGCTAGGCTAACAATTTTTCACGATAATAAATCTGGGAAGTTTGGAAAGTGACTTTTCTTAAACAGTACATAACTTTCTTACGGCTACAATATGGAACCAACGTTACCATTCGCTTCTCTGAAGCAAACACTCTTAAACGACATCTAATCAAAACCACGACTAGCGTTTTGTTGTACCAAATGCCCACCAAATACTGAAACAAATCGAATCTGAACCTAAACCTTACGGTTCCCCTCTAAAATATTCATTCACCTTCAAGATGATACATAAAATTAATGCTGCCCAAGGATAAACAGAGGAAGAGGTAGGAACCCAGAAATCCCCATATGGATGCTCGTGGGAATGTACACTTCATCTGTGAAACACTAATTATTGTAACTGTTACGGAATTTGAGAAAAGTCTATCGATCTGTGATTGTAAATTCTGACTCCAAAAGTCGTGTTTACTGGTAGTTATGTGAGGTTCTACCAGCCCGTGGCGTTTTATGTTTCCTTTACCAGACGATATCAGACACAGGCTTCAGATTCTGGGTTCAGTAACTTCACGAACTTGTCGTGTAAATCAGAACGAAGACCAGTTCCAAATTATCTACTATTTTAATTAAACTACGCAAGCAACTATTTTATAATAATTCGCGACTAAACTGTCGTTGTCTCTGGCATAAAATGTACATGGTAACAAACAAAGTTCATACCCTCAAATCGTAGTGGCGGCATCCAGGGTTTCTTCTTGTAGAGTTCGGTCTGTATTCAAAAGGAGCCCAGAGACAACTTGTCTAAGCAGTCAGAAATTGGAGCTTATATACACCAAAATTCTCATGCAATACTTGGGGTACGTGATGACGATCAGCATTTTCTCCCTGACCTCAGGGAAGCTAAGGGAAAGTCTCTAGACGTGGCGGTCGCCATTTTGTAGACTCTTATACTGCCACGCTGACTGTCAGTCAGTCTGCATGCAGTCCATGGAATTTCGGCTCTCAATTAGTATTCCGCCGCACGTCAATTAAAAGGCGGAATGGCCTGGTGACTGGTGCTAAAATGCAACGCAGCATCCACAGTTCAGTGGGGAGTTTCACCAGGTACATGTTATGATTTGTTAGACAGTTCAAAAACCAACATCCCAGTAATACTGCCGAATGTTATTGTTCTATCTATCAACAAATCCTAAAATGTTACTGCTTGTTGACAATATTGGCTTGCAAATGTATGGCTGATATTGCCAACAGAACATCTGGCGTGTACACACAGAGGACGCCTGTACTCTGATCGCCAGTTTAATACAATTCCATGCTATTTATATGTCATGTTTCAATCTGTTCAAAAACTGTGAAAACACGTTAAATAAACTTGAGTCCACTCAATTCCCAAATAAACTCCAAGAGCTCGAGCTCTTACCCGAGCTGGCGAGCTTAATTAACCCCTGTGGGCTCACTTCGCAACATAGTGTGAATGCTTTCCCTACCCATTGTTACTGCCTGCTAAACACATCCACATCGAAAAATATTCCTGATGAAACCGCGAGCCGCAAATCAAAACGGAAAGACGATTCAGAGGTCTAAAATGTAAAACTGAAATAAAACACACACAAAACTATCCCATACACACGTTTTGAAAGTATGCTATCCGTAAACACTACAGCACATGGAATAATGACAGAGGCCCGCCGTCCCTGGTTAGCTCCAAAAGTTGTCTAACTTGTAAGTTGAGCCATTATACCACCACTCATTCTGTGAAAGATATTTATTTTAACTGAAAATACACAGAATATTTAAAGTTTGTAGTGATGGATTGCATTTGTTTGTTTATTATTGGGTTATCGGAACACTTTCACCAACGTAATTTGTAGTGTGTCGGATGAAAGAGGACGGATAGCACGGAGAGAACCATATTGCGCTAGCTATCTACTACCTAACTTTCTAACTTACTAAACCGACACACGAAGGGCTAGCATTAGTTGATGGCAAGTGTACCATTAACGTGTTGTACGCATTTGCTCAATGCGCAAATTGCTGCCACTTGGACAGCTGAAATTAAGGGCTCCACCACTGACATAACGGAGAAGAAATGCATTGCTTACGGGGATAATAAAACAGTGTCAGTGCATACACTCTTTTAGTTTGTCACAGGGGCTATTCATTAAGTGCAGTAGAGAATATTCGCTACATTTTATTTCTAAGGAAACGTTAAATTCGCAGACAGTGGTGCTGAACAGACGAAAGGCGTCATCAGACAGTGATTATCGTCTCGTTATTTGACTTACTTTTTACAACGTGACAGCGCCCCTAGTTATACAATATGGCGTGGAGAGAAATGGTCGGTCTTTTGGGGCAATTGGTTGCTTTCTAACACTTTTGTTTAAAAATGCTGATTATGGAGTATTCCAGTCTTTTGACAAGCTAATTTGCGAAAGCATGCACTATAGATGAAGGTGCAACCAGGACAAAGCGAAAAATGTATGTGTTAGGATAATGAGCAAAATCTAAGATCAGGGAGGGGGTTTGAACTCACATCGCCTTGAAAGCGCACTTTTCACACTTGTACTTACTGAGCTACAGCCCGATTCGTTCTCTTATGGCAAAATATAAATAGAAAACTTAAATTGTAAGACCTCCAGCATTCTATTTCAAGAGAATAGAATAACTTCCACTTTGGAGTAGATGAGGGGGAACAGTAAAAATATGTTAGTTTTTAATAGAAAATCAACAGAAACAAAGCAGCTGTGATAGGTCACTATATAAGCCAGTGAGATCACTGAGCAGACGATTTTTTGGTGGGGATCTGTTTAGTTGCACAGACCAGAGTAACATTGTCATAACATTCAGAGTTACTATAAATATATATATAGGATGGCTGTTCGGTAAATGTATGGGGTAGACCAAAGAATATTTTCAACGTGCAACCCCGAGGCTGCATGTTGAAAATGTTGATTTGTCTTCCCCCAAATAATGAATATGAACTCTTCTAATTGCTGCCTTTGAACTGGCATGGAAGATACCACTAGAGTTTGAAGGGTTAAAGTTCAATGCGGCGAATTTGCAATGCATTTTTTTTTTTGCAGAAATCAATGCATTCAAAACCTCCCATACGCATCTTGCTTGACTCACTGACTACTTCTAGTTAGAATCAATACGTATTTGTTATTGTTACATTTGATTTAATATTATTAACATTTTTCTCCTCCCCAAACTTTTGCGAATGACCTCAGAAACTGACATGATCACAGCACTGATGAAATGTGGTACATATACAGACAAGTACAAGATCTGTGGGTGGTTTGGTTGCAGTCCGCTCTTCACACACTGTACTTTGTTCGAAATGACATACGATATCTGTCTCAAAGTAGCGTAATATTGCCCCTCCCTCCCCCATTTTTGCTCTACCCCATTCATTCCCCGACTTACTGTTTAACTTTCCCCCTCTCATTCTATTCTTCTCTGGGACGTAGGACACTCCTCCCACACGGACTCGTTTGCCTACTTCCACCTAGTGTTACGTATATCATTATGCCAAGCTGAATGAACAGAGAAACAGTAATTTTCACAAAGACTCCCCATCTCACGTCAAGCTTTAATTGCGTCATATTTTCCGATTGCCTATCTATATTATATAATTAATATTATATATTTATATCGTGTCTATATTTTAGTTTAAACACTCTATTAGAATTGACCCTAGCCTCCAATTAGTGTAATTTCATCATTTATAAGGGAGATGACTATCAAAAGCTCCTTGCTTTCTGTCGAATCCCATCCCTATAATTTGCGTCCACATCTTTGTAGTTGTTAAATTGTACGCAATTAATTTAAATCATTTTGATTTTTCCAAGTGTTCGTGTTCCATAAGATGTAACCATGTAACATATTCGTATGAAATAAATATTGTTTAAAGTTTTAAACTAAGTACAAGATCTGTGACCACGCTTTGTTTTATGCTGATTTGGTCCAAATAGTCTTGGTGACCATGGACACAATACAACTTGGAGGCTATGTAATTCCAAATCTTTTGATTGCTTTCAGATTTTCAAACTTTGATAAGTGGGAGATTAAAGTTTCAAGAAAGATTATGAAAAGAATTAAGAAACAAAATAGGATGAAAATAAATCTAACATATTTTCGTCAGTTCGCACTCCAAACTTTTATCTCGTTCAGTGAGAAAACAAACCAATGTTTTATGATCTGTTGGAAGTCATAAACATTGCTCTCCAGTTCATTATCAAAGTTTGTAATAAGAGAAATTTCACTGCTTTATTCTGATTAGAAACCATCAAAATCTCTGTAAGAAGATGCGCTGGAATTTATGAATACAAGACAAGAATAGGAATTAGTGGTCCTTTGCCACGAAATGAACTAAAAGCATGTTGTTAACTGGTTAAATGCTGGAAGCCCATATTTGGGTTTTATTCTGAAGTGCAGGGACAGGAACCTAATCACTTCATATTCTGTGGATGTGGTTCAGCTTATCTTTAAAGTAAAATTATTTATTGGTATTTATTGGAGTTTTTAAGGTCACATATTTCTGCACAATGGCTATCATGACCACGACAGTTTTACGGGTGGAGGAAGCCGGACTACCCGGAGAGAACCATCGAGCAACGACGAACAACTGTCAGCTCCCCAACATACTAACTCCACAAGCAGGGTTAGCATTGGTTGAAGACAGGTGCACCATCGACTTGCAGTACGCCTTAGTACACAGCGTCACCGTGCCCCCACGTGGGAAATGGGGGTGAAGTGTCTTGTCCAAGGACACAACGCGATTGCCGTAGGTAGGATTCGAACCGAGGACCTCTCGGCTTAAGTAAAATTATTTAGTCCCTATGGATTAGCCTTGTTAGAATCTATGGCCTCTAGGTAATGTCCCATAAATTGTAATAAGGCAAAGACATGTGGACAAATTTTGCCCCCCCCCCCGCAAAAAAAAAAAAAAAAAAATTCTCTACCAGTAAAGCATCTTCATGTCCAAAATAATTAAATAATTTGCACGCGTCAGCTTGTCATCAAAACGCTAAGACTGCGTTCCTCATCGGAAGTTTCTTCTTCGGAGATCTGGATATTTAAATGAGTAAACCAGCCTCTACGACAGATTTTCATTAACCAAGTAACCCTTTACCCAACGTAACGGCCAAAAAACGGCCAGCGCTATTCTCAAAAATCGCCAATTAATTTTCATTTTTTGTCTCAAAAACATGTTATGACCCCTCTTTGGAACGAGCTGGTCGAGGACTCGAGGTCGTTCCAATGATGAGTCATAACCTATGTTTTTGAGACAAAAAATGAAGACATTAGTTATTCAAGAATTTTGTTTGCAAGTGTCGTCTGCTTTTCATGTTAGGTAAAGGGTTAAGTTACCAATAACACACAAGGAGGAGAATGCATGTTAACCACTGATCTCTTTACAAGTGCACGTAACATCCCATATGTACACCATTTCAGATTTAACAGCTTCCAATAACTGCCAATATATAGACAAAACTACATGTATGTTTCAATGAGTCGTTTTGTATTCAATGAGTCAGATGTGCGTAGGAAGAAAGCGTCGAGACCGAAGGTCGAGACGTTTTCTTTCTACGCACATCTGACGAATTGAATACAAAACGACTCATTGAAACATACATGTGGTTTTGTATTTATTACATGACCCAAGCACCTACTGACCTAATTTTCTTTTCTATCAACGGCGGTAAACACCATGCACTTTATGCAGTCGCATTGCATAAAAAAGTCCCGGTTGGAACAGGTTGGTGTGCAATACGGAATTCCGTATTGCACAGCCGTATTGCACGCCGTATTGCATAAGAGAGACTGCATGGGCATGTAATAAAATACGATAATATATGAATGTACAATCACGCATGGTTGTTTACGTAGTTGAGATAAGTACAGATGGGGGTGGGGTGGGGTAGATCAGTAGTAGGCATCCATTCGTGTGCACGCTTCTTTGTCTTGCAGAAACCCGAGGACCAGAGAAGCAAATCTGCTGTTTGTGGACTACGGAGACTGTGGCACATGGCATGCATTGTTGGGTCCTTATGTTGCACCGTATACACACCTCTATATAATTTTAGCCTTTCTATGTAAAGATAACGGTGACATGTGTGCATGTGTGTGTGTGATACAGCGACAGGCCTGTATCCCATTTTCCCGTTTATTGAGAAATGAAGGGAGATTTTTATGCAGATTGGCGACTTAGACAATCGTTCGATCTTACTGGTGCTCGTATACTTTCTTAAGAGACCGGAGTTGATACTATGATTTGTGTCTAGAGATGGGCGGTTTTGGAATTTTTAGTTCGGTTTCGGTATTTTAGGGTGGCATACCTCTGTATCGGATCGGTATTCTGTATCTGACTTGACTGAAATTTGCTGTTAGTACCAAAGAGGAATTCACATCAGGAAAAACAGAATAAATAGTTGTAGCATCATTCTACCACAACGCTATAAATTACACTGCTAATGAGCTCAACACTGGCATTCTTTCATGACCACCAATCACATCTACAGTAATTTTGTGACTTGTTCTGAATGCACTTTAATGTTTAAAGACCTATTTCTGGATTTTGCGATCTCAAAGCATGTGCTCTGATCATACCTTCTGTAAGGGATCTTTCAGACAATAGACAAAACACGTTGGCAGTGATTTCTAGTCAGGTCTTGGCTGCCTTAACAGGCAGCCAAGACTTGACTAAAAATCACTGCTAAGCAATTGGACATCTACAGGTTCTGGTCTAGTGGGGATTCAGGACAGTTGCCCAATCCATTGAGGGTTACAAAACTGAAAAGAAAATCAGTCACTTATTTCATGAAAATGAACCTTTCAACTGTTATCAAGCCTCAACGGGAACTAATAAATAGTGAAAGTAGGAAATTTGAAAATTCAGACGGTTTCGCTATTCAACGATTGGTTCGGTTCGATTTTTCGGTATCCCCCTAATATCGGTATCTGTTCGGTTTTTCGGTATATTGTCCATCTCTATTTGTGTCTCACACACAACCGGTCACACAATTGCACGGCTGTGGCACTCGATCCGGGCAGTTAGGGCCCAGCTTGACCAATTTGGAGTGAGGTACGTCCTAATCATACTAGAAGTTGCGTCACGACCACTACATGTACTATTTGTCCAAAAATAAGATAACCGGTTCTCGTCAGATCACCGAAGTTAAGCAACGTCGAGCCCGGTTAGTCCTCGGATGGGTGACCGTCTGAGCGATCGATTCGGACTCCCACGCTGTGTCCTTGGGCAAGGCACTTATCCCCGATTGTCCACATGGGGTCACTATGACGCCGTGTACTAAGGCGTACTACACGTCCATGTTGCACATGTCTTCAACCAATCTAACCCTGTCTGTGTTACAGTGCGGAGTTATGATGTTGGGGAGCTGGCAGCTGCTCGTCGTTCTCCGGTGGTTCTCTCCGGGTACTCCGGCTTCATCCACCCGTAAAACTGTCACGGTCATGATTAGCCATTATGCATAATATGTGACCTTAAACACCAATAAATAAATAAATCCGAAAATAATATACATTTCTCAAAGTCTTGAGTTTCTTTTAACAATAATCCTTACTGACCAATATTTCATCTACATCATAAAGGCATACCTTCGACGAAGGCATTCCTTGATAATGTGGTTGAAATATTTTATCTCTGTTATCACAGTTGGGACGAATCAGCCTTACCCAACGCCTTACGTGATTTTTCTAAATTTACAAAAATCCAACAACCGTGTGTGATTACCGCTGTTGAATTGTAAATTCCACTCCTTCCTTACACCCCAGACGACTGAAGTTACCCCTCACAAGGGTACGCAAATTTATTTCAAGTGGGAATCAAGAATCAAACCAATAATTACACTAAAATGTGACTGTTTACTGTGAGAGGGGGATGAGTATGCCTCGCTCAAGGACGTGGCTAGAGGTTCCCGATTGGTTGGTGTATGGTAGTGAATTTCCAACTAGGGGCAGGGACCGGGAGGGGGAAACTAATAATTGGAAATTCATTACCAAGAAACATTTTGAAAATGAAGCCATGAAAAGGGGTATAAAATTGATACTAGTAACTGAAATGCCAACGCATTTATGATAGAATTATTAGGTTATTATTATTTGGTATTATTCTGGGAATTGAATATATGCTGAACAAATGCTCAAGCTGAGAACTCTGAGCAGTTCACACTGTCCAAACATTAAATGAAATTATATGTAGGAAAGATCAATTTTAGATGTTTCATCATTTTGTAACTGTAAATGATGGGATTAACTCAGGATAACGATTTTGCATGATGTGATTTTCTTGAAGTGCATTCCGAGGATTTTTTTTATTACGAAGTTTTAAACGTACTATAAAAATCTAATACCGACTGACAGCATGCATACATATCAAGCTCCATATTTCAAATACTGTAGTTGTAAATAGTAACAGTTGGAATTTTTGCCGATTTGGAACCGAGTTGGAATTTTGGGAAGTAAAGGAGACATCAGCATCACCAGAAGGAAATCCAGATAGATGGAATTTACCCCCCCCCCCCCCACCCCCCCCCACACACACACACACACTCACACTCTGTGCTAGCGTGCCTGGCTTCCCTATGATGGTCTATTTTGCTTCATTGGTTACAATTCCTCAAAACTGAATTTTTATATCTGAAACCAAAAAAGTCCCAAAACTAACAACAGCTCTGACAATGGAGATGTACTTGGACATTTTATTGATTCCTTCTAAGGTGAGGCAGTACATTTGGGGTGACAATTAGTAAAGTTGGGAGTAATGGGTGCTGGGATTTGTGATGACCCTAGAACAATTCCTCTAAGAATATCTAAATCAGACCTGTAGAATAGGATTCACCCGGAACATAATGGAACGGGGAGGGGGAATTGATATATGTGAGCGAGGGGGACGCGAGGATGAGGATCAGCATTATTATTGCAGAAATCGAGGAGGAAACGGGCCTGAAAATAAGCGGACAGTCATATGCAGAATGTCCCTAGAGGGTGAATTTAGTGACGCTACCCTGCACAGCAGGGTAGCATCACTAAATTTACCCTCAGTGAACCTCAATCTGTATCAAGGTCTCGGGCCTAAACAGAAAGAGGTACCTAGAGGATAAATTGGCCCACTCTATGAGATAGCAGCAGGAAATTCCCCCTCTGGGGACCTCATTCTCCAAATGACAGATTGCTTATTTTCAGGCTTGGGAGGAAGTAAGAGATATCATTAAACATTTTGTTTTTGAGTACTGGGATGGAAGAGGGGAAAGAGAAGAGGGAGCAGTCACCTTTAGGAGGGGCTATGGTGAAAGAAAGGCCTTCTCATCTGAAACCTCTGCAAATCAGTGTCTGGCCGAAGTGATATCGTTGTTTGTTGTGAACAAATGAACGAGTTGTTACCAGCACGTAGAGAGTTAAGAAAGTATTGAATAAGGAATTACTGCGTGTCAGATGAATTATTCTCATATGATGACAAATCTGAGGTTGAATTGAAGACGAAATTGGAATAACACAAAAAATGTATTGATAAAGCGACGTGGAATACAATTCGGCATATTGATAATCTGTTGGGCATGAATGTTGGATTGTGGATAAAATTAAAATGAAGGGAGCTGAAAACAGAGTACTAAATTATGAGATTTAAGATATTACTGTGACCACTTTCTCAACCAACCACTCTGATCAGGTAGTAAGAATCGACAAAATATAAGGTAACAAGCGGGCACACTCATTGAAGGACACAGTCATTTGGGCACAATCATTGAAGGACACTTATTTTTTTCGAAGAATTTGGAATGCTAGTTTCTGATTCCTGGCCGGGAATAGAGTCCAACGCCTAAACCACTAGACCATTGCACACCGCTAAAAACGATAGTTGGAATCTAGCTGAAAAGACGACGTTCTCATGATTACTTAGCTATCTTTTTTTTATTTTTTGAGCTCAAAAGCATACTAAATGTCATGTAAATCAGACAAACTTTATTTTTTCCGACGTTGACATCCTATCTTGTCGTCACCTCAACGACAACCCCAGATGTTCGTCGACTGAAAACCGATTGCATTTTAAGATATGGTTTTCACTGGAGAACATAATTCCAAAATTTCTCAAGTGACCGTCCAACAAGCAGGCGGGTATTAAGGCCAAATAAAAAAACAAAACATTTGGTTCTAGGTTAATTAATTTTCCAATATCAGTGAGGGAGGCTTTTATTTTTATTTTTTAGTTTTTAGTTTTTGACTGGTTGAGTGCCTGGAAGCCCATAATCAAGCAGCACTGTCATCTACAAATACCATAACTTACCATAACGTACCATAACTTGAAGGTTTCATATTCTATGTATGTGGTTCACTTTATGTTTGAAGTCAACTATTTCATTCGTATGGATCACCCCCATACTTTGTAACAAGGCAAAAAAAAAAATGTTGGCAACTAGGAAAAATTTAGCACTCTTCCAGTTATTTTTTTTCTTATTGAGGTTTAGCGACACTTTCGACAGCCATGACCACCTCGTGTCGGACAGTTTTCGGGCGGAGGAAGCTGGAGTACCCACAGGGAATCACTAAGTAGCGGCGAGCAACTGTCAGACTCCCGAACGCACCAACTCCACACGAGCAGGGTTAGCACTGGTTGAAGTCAAGTGCACCATCGACTTGCAGTACACCTTAGTACGCAGCGCCACCGTGCGCCCACATGGGCAATCTGGATTAAGTGGCTTGTCCATGGAGTCAGGCACACTACGCAGTCACCCCTGGTGAGGATCGAACCGTGGACCATTCGGTTTGAAGTCCAATGCCGTAACCACTGAGCCACCGCGCAACCTACTCAACCAGTTAATAAAGAAATATCCAGTACATTTGTGTTCACTAATATGTATCCACCTTTTTTCAAAAAATAAATAGCGTCGACCAAATAACTGAGTTATTTTAGCGTGTGCAAATAAATACACATCAATCAAAAATAGTTTAATATTAAACCTTGGAACTTTGGTGGTATCTTCCATGTCAGTTCAATGTAAGCGATTGGAAGGGTCCAAATTTATTATTTGGGGGTAGACCAATTAATATTTTCGGCGTGCAGCCCAATGCAGCCTTGGGCTGCACGTTGAAAATACTGATTGGTGTACCCCACAATTTAACTTAGCAGCCATCCTACCAGAGGCGGATTGGCCGTATGGTTCACCGGGAAAATTCCCGGTGGGTCCCATTGGGTTCCCCCTGGGGTCCCCAAAATTGATGCACCCAATACCTGTTGGTGCGTGAAATTTCGTGAAAATGACCAGAAGTCGAAATGGATCGGACTGCACATACTGCCGGTGTATATGGAATTGTTTTCTCTCTGAACTGTCACTGGCAGTCCACATAGAGGACATTTCAATATACCAGCTGTCTAGCCTGCCATTGATCGCTCAGACGAAAGGAAACAGCGTTCCTTCAATTTCAAACTCCAAACTTTTCTCCAATTGAGTCGAACTATGGTATTCTCAATGCACCCCCCCCCCCCCCCCTCGGGTAGAACCATTTTTCCTGAATGATCCCTGAAGATGATACAAAAATGCCATCGAAATGTCCTTTATATGGACTGCCATTGATCGCTCAGATGCAAGGGAGCCACATTCTTTAACCCTTTACCTAACGTAACGACCAAAACCGGCCAGCGCTATTCTCAAAAATCGCCAATTAAGTTTCATTATTTTTTTCATTTTTTGTCTTAAAAACATAGGTTATGACCCCTCGTTGGAACGAGCTCGTCGAGCTCGTTCCAACGAGGGGTCATAACCTATGTTTTTGAGACAAAAAATGAAAAACATTAGTTATTCAAGAATTATTTTTGCATGTGTCGTCTGCTTTTCAGGTTAGGTAAAGGGTTAAGTTCGAAAAATCAAATTTTTCTCCGGGTCTGGGGCCCACTTGGTGAATTTGTCGGTAACTTTTCTTGGCCCTTGCATCCGACTTAATGAAAGTATAACATATCATGTTCCTGTGCCGGAAAAGCAGACTCTCGTGTACAAAGGGTTATAGTTTCACAATTTCATTCCAATTTTGGAAGAGCCAATAAAAGCATTCAGCTAGGAAGTTTAATTTCAATAAGGGATAGCATGAGAACAAATCATTTTTTATTTAAACAAAATTAAAAAAAACCCCGTCAAATTGACGCTATTTTGAATAAAGGTTTAAATTTGAAATTAAAACAAATGCATTTCATAGAGCTATTATGAAATTAAAAGTGTGTGAAATTTCATTGCTGTGTGTAACAAAAATACGTAGCTGTGCGTTATTGAAAATTAGAGTTTTCAATGAGAAATATGCAAAATAACCCCAAGATTTTGAAGTGACGCAAAACGGCAGAAATGACGATAAAGGAAAAAACAAACAGAAAAAATAAAAAACAGGATTGTCACGATGAATCGATTGTCGATCGGTCACGCCAAAATCGATTAGTATTTTTCGTTGTCGAAGAATCGGTAAATTTTACTCCGTTTAGACGTTTAATAATTAAAAAAATTGGATGAAAAAAACTATTGTTTCTAAAGGTAAAAGGTCAAGAACGTCGACGTTAAACCTCAAGAAGCTGTTAGAAGCATTTGTCTTTTTGGTACATTTAAAGCTTTGATGTTCTGAACTTTTGAACCGTCAGTGTGATAATCAAGGCCGGTCGGCAGTTGCGAACCTACGAAGTTCGCAACTGACGACCGGTCTTGATTATTACACCGACGGTTCAAAAGTTCAGAACATCAAAGCTTTGAATGTACCTAAAAGGGATCGTCTTCGTTGTTTACTTGAGGTAGGTCAACTGACCTGAACTTCATTTTTAACGACTTTAAAAAGAGGGCGGGGGGGGGGGGGGGGGTCATCTAGGTACGATTAAACGATTATTTGCGACGATTAATCGATTCCTAAATTCAAAAATCGTGACAGCCCTCCAGCTATCTCCTTATTTTTGGAGCTCTCCAAACATACTGAAATATAAAAAATTCGAGGCATTTCAATATTTTACCGTATTACACTCTTATGACGTCACCTGAGAATTCGACCATAACGGATAGGAATTTATTCCATTATTAGATATGTTTTTGTGCGTAAATTATATTCCCAAACTTTCGAAATCCTGAGGCTCAAAATAAGGTTGAAAAGTAAAGGATCAAGATGAAAACTTAAAATTTGCATCGCTGGCATCGGAGGTCAAAATTAGAAGTACAAAGTGTCTAAAATTATAGTCATTAAATACGAGTGTGCCAGATATCAAGAGTCTGGATGAAGGCGAAGTATCTTTAATTTTTTGTTTGAACAAAAAAGAAAAAAAAACCTAACTAGACTTTATGATTCTGGAGAATCATGGCTTTTCCCGATTAGATTCCATGATTTTTCTTGACCCCACAGTGTCTGATGAATTGTTTTTAACTGTCTCACTAAAGTTCCTTCATTGATGTTATGAGAAAGGTGAGTATAGTAGTCTCAAATGACTCGGTTTGGGTTTGATAAAAAAATGTTTAGGTAACACCCATCATTAATAGTAGAATGGGTTAATATCAATATCAATGTTTCCCTATCAGTTTTGCGTCCGGTAAAAGAAGTTACATTTCTCTGTGGCATTTCCATTTGATGTTGTTGGTGTCCAAAAACAGACTATTTCCTCAATTTTTTTTACATTTAGCAGCCCATGAAGGGTTAACAAATGCCTACCAGAATAATTGATCCATGCAACTGGTCATATGACACCAAGACCTATCAACGGCCATTTTCTCTTGAAAACCCCACAAAATGTTTGCAAAGAAATTCAGGGAAAACGATTTTTTAAGCTTTTGATGGGTATCCCTGTTAACCTCCCCAAAAGGGGTTAACGCTTGGCTTTTTGAATACCTTTATTACATTTCAAAAATGGTCCTCTGTGAATTTCACTTCAAACAAAGGAGATTATGTTTATCTCTCATGTATACATTAGGTGCTGTGCGTGTCTGAAAACAGTCCCATGTTAACAACATTACGATGCTTGGCAGCTTGTAGATGGTTAAAAAACGCTCACCGGAGTATTTTGTCCATGCAACTTGTAATGTCACATAAAGACCTACGAATAGTCAATTTGTCTTGAAACCCTACAAGTTACCGTTAGGGAAATTCACAGAAAATGGAAATTTAAAGCTTTCAAGGGATATCTCTCTTTAGCCTGCCCAAAATGGGTTAAGACGTCGACTTTTGAATACCCTTACTACTTACAAAAATGTTTTCGTATAAATTGTACGCGCGATAAAAGAAGGCACTTTTCTTTGTGGTGTACCCTTTGGGTGCTGTTGGTGTGCAAAAACAGCCCATTGTATCGCAATTTTGAACTTCAGCAGCCCGGGGAGGGTTAACTAATGCTGACCGGAATATTTTGTTCATGCGACTTGTAATGTCACACCAAGACCTGCAAATAGCCGATTGTTCTTGAAAACCTACAAGATGTTGTTAGAGAAATCCACAGAAAACGGGTATTTTAAGTTTTTAATGGGTATCTCTCTTTAACCAGCCCAAAATGGGTTAAGACGTCAAATTTTGAATACCCTTACCACTTTCAAAAATATTTTCCGATCAATTTTGTGTCCGATAAATGAAGGTCCCTTTCTCTGTGGTATATCGTTTGGGAGCTGTTGGTGTCTAAAAACAGCCCATTTTATCACAATTTTTACGTTTAGCAGCTCGGGGAGGGTTAACTAATGCTGACCGGAATATTTTATCCATGCAACTTGTAATGTCACACCAAGACCTCAGAGTGACCAATTTTTCTTGAAAATCTACAAGACTCGTTTAGAGAAATCCACGGAAAACATGAAGTTTTGAGCTTTTTGGGGGTATTGCTGTTTAACCAGCCCAAAACGGGTTAACACTTGGTTTTCTGAACACCCTTATTACTTACAAAAATGATCCTCGGTGAATTCCACTTCCCATGAAGGAAGTTATGTTTACCTCTCGGGTATCGTTTGGGTGCTGTGGGGGTCTGAAACCGGCCCATTTCATCAAAATTTCGATGTTTGGCAGCCTGTGGAGGGTTACCATATGCATCGCCTAATATGTCGTGTGTATCAAAGGTTGTGGCATAGGCAGGTCTAGTAATGATGAATGTTTAAAAAAAATCCTAAAGACGTGTTTCGAGAAAGTGCCGATAAACCCCAATTTTGGCAGTTTTTTGCCAATTCTGGCGAAATAAGGGTTAAATCGAAAATTCCGCTTCGGTACATTTTTAGATTTTTTGCCACTCTATGCGTGTGCCAAATTGTGTGAAAATCGGTTCGAAAATGGCTTCTGAATCGTACGGACAAAAATGTGTGGAAAAAAAAAAAAAAAAAACGCCCGAAATAGATGCAACGAGGACGAGAAGAACTGACAACTTACAATGACAACGAGTAGACTCCACCATTAACGTCATTATGTTAATTCTTCCATCGCGAGGAAAAAGAGGCTGGATTTTAGGACAAAGGTAGAAAATACAATCTGGACAACAGGAGTAGAACAGAAAATGTTTCTTGAATAAGAAGAGAACATTTTTTTTTTAGGCTTTTCCCTCTGGAAAAGACTATTGTTTTTCTACGGATTATTATTATTATTTTTTTTTTTTTTTTGGGGTTTTTTTTTTTTTTTTTTTTCCACACATTTTGTCCGCACGATTCCGAAGCCATTTTCGGACCGATTTTCACAAAATTTTGCACACGCATAGAGGGGCACAAAATCTAAAAATGTACCGAAGCGGAATTTTCGATTTATTCCTTATTTCGTCACAATTGGCAAAAAACTGTCAAAATTGAGGTTTATCGGCACTTTCTCGAAACACGTCTTGTAGATTTTTTTTAAACTTTCATCATTGATAGACCTGTATGTGCCACGACCTTTGATACACATGACATATCAGGCGATGCATATGGTAACCCTCCACAGGCTGCCAAACATCGAAATTTTGATGAAATGGGCCGGTTTCAGGCCCCCAGAGCACCCAAACGATACACGAGAGATAAACATAACTTCCTTTATTTGAAGTGGAATTCACCGGAGATCATTTTTGTAAGTAATAATGGTGTTCAAAAAACCAAGCATTAACCCGTTTTGGGCTGGTTAAACAGCAATACCCCCAAAAAGCTAAAAAATTCAGGTTTTCCGTGGATTTCTCTAAACGAGTCTTGTAGATTTTCATGAAAAAATTGTCACTCCCTGGCCTTGATGTGACAATAGAATTTGCATGGACAAAATACTTCGGTGAGCATTTGTTAACCCTCCACGGGCTGCTAAAAGTCAAAATTGTGATAAAATGGTCTGTTTTTGGACGCCAACGGCACCCAACGGGTACGTCACAAAGAAAAGTGATTTCTTTTATCGAGCGCACAATCTATAGGGAAACATTTTTGTAAGTAGTAAGGGTATTCAAAAAACGAAGTCTTAACCCATTTTGGGCAGGCTAAAGAGAGAGACCCCTTAAAATCTAAAAATTCCCATTTTCTGTGGATTTCTCTAAATACATTCCATAGGTTTTCAAGAAAAATTGACTACTTGCAGGTCTTTGTGTGACATTACAAGTGGCATGGACAAAATATTCCGCTGAGCGTTTATTAACCCTCTACAGAATGCCAAGCATCATAATTTTGTTGAAATGGGCTGTTTTCGGACGCACACAGCACGCAATGTATGTCTGAGAGTTACACATAATCTCCTTTGTTGGAAGTGGAATTCACTGAGGACCATTTTTGTAAGTAATAAGGGTATTCAAAAACCCAAGCGTTAACCCCTTTTGGGGTGGTTATTAGCGAGACCATCAAAAGCTAAAAAACAATCATGTTTTCCGTGGATTTCGTTACAAACATCTTGTAAGTTTTCAACAGAAAATGGCCATTGATAGGTCTTGGAGTCACATTACCGGTTGCATGGATAAAATATTCCAGTAAGCACTTGTTAACCCTCCATCGGCTGCTAAATGTCAACATTTTGAAAAAATAGTCTGTTTTTGGACACCAACAACAACAAATGGGAATGCCACGGAGATACATAACTTCTTTTACCGGATGCAAAACTGACAGAGAAAAATTTAGTAAGTAGTAAGGGTATTCAAAAAATCGAGGTCTTAACCCATTTTCGCCTGGTTAAGATGTACCCCTTAAAAGCTTAAAATTCCAGTTTTCTGTGGATTTCTCCAAAAAATCTAGTAAGTATTCAAGAAAAATTGACCATTTGCAGGTCTTGGAGTGACATTACAAGTTACATAGACAAAATATTCCGGTAAGCGTTAGTTAACTCTCCAGAGGCTGCAAAGCATAGAAATTTTGAGAAAATGGACTGTCCTTGGGCATCCATTGCACGCAATGTGTACCTGCGAGATAAACATAACCTCCTTCTTTGGAAGTGGAATTCATCAGACCAAGCATTAACCCCTTTAGGGCTGGTCTTAACCCGTTTTGGGCTGGTTAAACAGCGGTACCCATCAAAGACTTAAAATTTCATGCTTTCCCTGGATTTCTTAAAAAACATCTTGTAGATTTCAAGAAAAAATGGCCATTCACGGGTCTTCATGTGACATTACAAGTTACATGGACAAAATATTCCGTTGATCATTCGTTAACTCTCCACGAGCTGCTAAACATCAAAATGTTGATAAAATGGATTGTTTCCAGACACCAAGAGCACCCAATGGATATGTAACAGAGAAATATAACTTCTTTTACTGCGCGTAGAATTCACAGAGGATCAGTTTTGTAAGTAGTAAGGGTATTTAAAAGAATGAAACTTAACCTGTTTTAGACTGGATAAGGAGAGATACCCCTTAAAAGCTTAAAATTTACATTTTCTGTGGATTTCGCTAACTGCTTGTTGGCGATTTTCAAGAACAATTGGACATTGGCAGGTCTTACAAATTGCATAGATAGAATATTCCGCTAGTCGTTTGTTAATCCCGCTACAGGCTGCTAAACGTCAATATTTTGATAAAATCGGCTGTTTTCGGGCAGCAAATGGGTATGTAATAGGTAAACATAACCTCTTTTATCAGATTCAGAATTCATGAGGGATAATGTATGATAGTATTAAGGGTATTCAAGGGAGCGTGGTGGCTCAGTGGTAGACTGTTGTACTTCTATGCTAGAGGTCCAGAGTCCGATCCCCGTCCGGGACGACTCACGTTGTGTCCTTGGGCAAGGCACTTTAGCCCGGTTGCCGACATGGGGGCACGATGACGCCGTGTACTAAGGCATACTGCACGTCGATGGTACATATGTCTTAACCCTCTCTAACCTTGCTTGAGCGGAGCTTGAACAGAGTTAGAATGTTGAGGAGCTGACAGTTGCTCATCGGTGCTTGGTGGTTCTCTCCGTGTACTCCGGCTTCCTCCACCTATAAAACTGTCACGGCCACGATTAGCCATTGTGCATAAGTATGTGACCTTAAACACCAATAAATAAATAAATAAATAAATAAATAAATAAATAAATAAATAAATAAATAAATAAGGGTATTCAAAAACCAAGCCTTAACCCTGTTTATAGGATTAAAGACAGACAGGCCATGCCGTGTACGCTGCCTACATTACTTGTAAAATCGACACCCCCCACTAAATCTTTTGCGAGGCGCGGTTTCGGACCCGACCACCTGACGGTTCTGACCACATCAAATAACACACCTTCGTTGTATTTAGCAGCATGGATTTCCCCAAGAAGCAAAGACAAAAATACGTCTGCGGAAAATAATGGCAAATATTTTATTTAGCCTGTATTTTGTCCGTATAGAAAATTTCTCACCCATATATACCTAAAAATGATTCAATGATACAATTGGACATATTTCTCTCATAAAACGTGAAAAAACACTTGATTTATTGCATTTTAGGATTGCGCATGTATATTCTTAGAAGAATCTCTGTCTGTTATTAAACTACAGCGTGTCTTTGATCTCGTTTGGGACGATCAGTGATTAGCACCTTTTCGACAAGAGCCATCGAAATTGAAAATAAAAAAAATAATCAAATTTCACTAAAACCTTTTACAGAATCGTGTTTTTCAGAAAACGCTTTCGCGATTGCGTGTGTCGTTTTCAAAATTCGGATCAGTAAGCACGAAATTATAAATATGTTGTTGTCAATAACAGAATTGAAAGCATGTCGGTCAAACTTGCATGACGTCAGAACTCGACTCAGGTTAAATACTGCGGTGTAGTGATAGGACGAGAGTAAGAAACCCTGATATCGCAGTAGGCTTTAAAATGTCCATGGAATGGTCCTAAAATCAAGTTTATATTTGCAGCTTTATTGCAAATAGGTTTCCCGTTGTTTCTTGTTGAAATGTTATTTCCGTCAAGGCCAAGTACCATAGAAAATTTGAATACTGGGCAGTGGGATAGAACACCTGCCCCATGAACAACTGCCTCCTATTAAAATTAATTAGCAGGGACATCCCCCCCCCCCCCCCCCATATGCTGTTTATTTTACCTAGGACACCTGCCCCCTGCTGTTTTTTTTACCTAGGACACATGCCCCCCCCCCCCCCCCCCCTACTGTTAGATTAGATTAAACATATTTTATTTGCCATTTGACAATGCAAATCAGGATTGGAGGACAAGTGCTTACCACTTAGAAGCCCCTCCGTTCCTGTACAGTGACTAATAATTTACAATATGGCGGAACGTATTCCATAAATAACAGAATCTAGCAAAATCTAAATATTGTAAACATTATAGACAAACACAAATTAAACTGAGAGAAAGAGAGAGAGAGAGAGAGAGAGAGAGAGAGAGAGAGAGAGAGAGAGAGCGATAAAAAAAATAAATAGAATATAAAGAAAAAAAGAAAACATGAAATACAACATTAGATCCAGTGATGATGCCCGCCACCCACCCATTTGCATTCTATAGTATCTTGGCCGTAATGGGAGTCTAAATTAACATCTTGATTACAGCCACTGAGCAAAGGTTTTCACTTCTGGGGATGTTCACACAACTGTTTGTTCACCAAGTACACCTGCCCTGCCCCCGTTTGTTTGCTAACGGGCCCCTCCCCATTGACCTTTCTATTTTTAGAAGCACCCAGGCCGACGGGGAGAGGGCGTTGTTGGGAGCATGGCTAGATTTTGCTATAAAATGGGGTTGAAGGAAGGTACCCTCAAATCTGGGTCGAAAGTGGCGAAAATCACAAAAGGCTACGTCAACGTATGGTGACGGTATAAACTACAGGCGATCTGGGCGATGTACAGACGAAAAATAATACCTTGGAGCCGGTTAGGCAATTTGGCACAAAAAACTCCGACTTTATGCTCAATCGCTGCTCTACAGTAGTCTACAACAGTCCCCAAGTCCATTCCAAACTGATAGAGTCGGGACGAATAGTACTCTCACTTTCCACGCGATGCGTGGTGTTCTTCACGCGGCCTCGACACTCGCAACAGATGCCAAACTGTCAGCCAGGGTGCGTAGAACAAGTTATGAAAATTAGAAGTCGCTGCCTTCAGCGGTCTAGACACGGTTCATGTTTGTGAGAAGTGCAATTTTAATGTCTAATTGGCAAATTTTCAATAATCGTTTCCCGCCAAAAAACCTACTCACCGCCGATTTCTTTTCACTTCAACATCTGACGATTATCTAAGTTTTAAAGATAGTGTCAGGATACCCCTCCGCCGCCGCTCTTTTGGAGCTGGTTAGGCAATGTGGCACCGAAACCTGGGACGTTATGCTCAATCGCAGCTCTACAGTCGTCTACAACACTGCCCGTGTCCATTCTAAACTGATAGAGTCGGGACGAATAGTACTCTCACATTCCAAGCGATGCGTGGTGTTTTCCACGCGGTCCGGACACTCCAAACAAATCCCAAAATATCGGCCAGGGTTCGTAGAACAAGTTCTGAAAATTTCAAGTCGCAGCCTCCAGCGGTCTGAACACCGTTCGTGTATGTCAGAAGTGCTATTTTAATGTCCAATATGCAAATCTTCGTCAATCTTTTCCTGCCTGCCAGAAACCCAATCACCGCCAATTTCTCTTGACTTTAAACTTCTGAGATTCTCGTAGGTTTAAAGGTTGTGTTGGGATCCCTGGTGGCTGTCTTAAAGAAGCAACTTCCATTTACAGTCAACTCTCCACCAGTCACACACAATTGTAACATTTAAGTGGACTTACTCCAGCGAGGAGGCACTGAAGGATTCTGCGCCCATTTCCGACGTCTTTTTTCGAACTGGCTTGAAAAGGGAGGACCAAATTCAAACAATTACCTCCTCTCTCCAAAACACCATATCTCAGCCAATTCTAGGCAGATTTTCATGAAATTTTCACTCCTTGTTCAGGAATAGTTGTGGCATCACTTTCCATGAAGAGCGACATGAATTTCGCATTTCGTCACGTCGAATTGGAAAAGAGCGTATGCGCAGGGATTTCTCTGAAAACATCTTGGAAGTTTTTAAAGAAAAATGGCCATTTGCAGTTCTTAGTGTGACATTACAAGTTGCATGGAAAAATATTCCTGTTAGCACTTGTTAATCCTCTACAAGCTGCCAGACATCAATATTTTGGATACATTTGAGATAAAATGGGCCATTTTCAAATAGACACAGCACTCAGTGGGTATGTGTGAAACAAACATAACTCCTTTTGTGGGTCATTAACTTGTCGGACGACGATATTGATATTAACCCACTCCACCGTTAATGATGGTTTTTACCTAAACAATTTTTTTATCAAACTGAGTCATTTGAGACTACTATACTCACCTTTCTCATAACATCAATGAAGGAACTTCAGTGAGACAGTTAAAAACAATTCATCAGACACTGTGGGGTCATGAAGAATCATGGAATCTCATCGGGAAAAGCCATGATTCTCCAGAATCATAAAGTCTAGTATTTTCTTGAATTCTTTCCTTTTTCATTTTCGTATATCCATTTCTAACGCGTTCCAAAGTTTTGTTAGTGCAAAGCAAGAAACTTACCAAGGGTTTCAGTTCTGGTTCTGTGTCTACGTAAGGCGCCCACAAAATAGATCTTCTGTTCTCAGGCCTTTGTCTGTAAAATTGTACGCGGGATGGCGGTTTTTAGCTCACCGAAAGGAGCTAAACTTATCACTTGCCGCCCGTGGTCCGTCGTTGTCGTCGTCCGTCGTCGTGAACAATTTTCAAACGACTTCTCCTCTGAAACCGCTAGGTCGATTTGCTCGAAACTTGGTATGGATGTTCATTACCATATGTGAATTCAAGTTTGTTCAAATGAAATGGACATGCCCACTTGGGGTCCATAGAGGGCATAACTCCAATAGCTCCCTATGTATATTAGAGAAATTACTAAAAAATCTTCTTCTCCCGCACAAGTGGGCAGAATTATTTGATATTTGGTATACAGCATTATGGGGTGGATCTGATTCAAGTTTGTTCAAATCGGCCCCCTGGATTCATATTTGGGCTCACTATAGAAGCCCTAATTTGAACTTAGTGCATTTCAGGCAAATTTCTTAAAAAATTCTTCTTATCCAGATCCAGCAGGCAGAATTTTTTGATATTTGGTTTGCAACATTGTGGGGAGAATCTGATTCAAGTTTGTTCAAATCGGCCCCCTGGATTCACATTTGGGTTCAGTATAGAAGCCCGAGTTCAAACTTAGTGCATTTCAGGCATATTTCTTAAAAAATCTTCTCAAGATCCAGCAAGCAGAATCTTTTGATATTTGGTATGCAACATTGTGGTGTGGATCTGATTCAAGTTTGTTCAAATCGGCCCCCGGATTCATATTTGGGTTCACTATAGAAGCTCGAATTCGAACTTCGTGCATTTCAGGCAAATTTCTTTAAAAAATGTTCTTCTCCAGATCCAGCAGGCAGAATCTTTTGATATATGGTATGCAACATTGTGAGGTGGATCTGATTCAAGTTTGTTCAAATCGGCCCCCTGGGTTCATATTTGGGCTCAGTATAGGAGCCCAAATTTGAACTTAGTGCATTTCAGGCAAATTTGTTTGAAAATCTTCTTCTCAAGATCCAGCAGGCAGAATCTTTTGATATTGGGTATGCAGCATGCTTAGGGGGGGGGGGGGGGGGGGATTCAAGTTTGTTCAAGCTAAGTCCCTGGGTTCATATTTGGGCTCACTGTGGTAGTCCGAATTATAACTTAGTTCAAAATGAGGAATTTTCTTTAAAAATCTTCTTCATCAGATCCAGCAGTCGGAACGTTTTGATATTTGGTATGCAGCATCCTTAGGGGGGTGAGAGTCAAGTTTGTTCTAGTCATGCCCCTAGGTCATATTTCGGCTCACTGTCGGAGCCCGAAGGATAACTTAGTTCAAAATGAGGAATTTTCTTTCAAAATCTTCTTCTTCATATCCAGCAGTCGGAATGTATAGACATGTGGTGTGTAGCATCCTTAGGGGGTGAGATTCAATTTTGTTAAAGCCAAGTCCCTGGGTTCATATATGGGCTCCCTGTGGGGGCCCGAATTATAACTTAGTTCAATATGAGGAATATTCTTTAAAAATCTTTTTTTTTAGATCCACTGGTCAGAATCTTTGGATATTTGGTATAAGCTTTTCTTCGGAGGAGTAGATGCAACTTGTTGAAATCAATTCTCTGGGTTGATAGTTAGGCTACCATGTCAGGTGAGCGCCCTCAGGCCCCCTGGGGCCTCTTGTTAATTTATTTTTTTATTTTTGTAATTATTTCTTGGCCATCAAAAGTGCATATTGTTAGTTTTTATGTTTTTGGCCTAATAATCTACTGAATAGCATGGGTGGTGGGGTATTTTGCCCTTGAGTCCAAGAAGGTTTTGCAATGCTAAAGTATTGCAAAGCCTTCTTGCACTCAAGGGGCAAATTTATCACTTTTATTAACTTGGGTAAACTATCAGACATAAACCATTTAATTTTTATTTTTTTAAGTTTGCATTGGTTAAAAAGAGAGCATCAGGCAGCCTGACGGACTATTCAGGATGTCCTGAGAAACGGATTTTTAATTTTTTAAGCCTGATTTTTAATTCTGATTTTTAAATTATCAGAATTGAAATAAATTACTGTTCAGGTAGTATGGAGTGGAACACATTTTGTCGGTAAAAAAAGAGCATGCGTCAGCCAATGCGATGGGGCCTGAGAAACAGATTTTCAACTTTTTTAGGCCTTGATGACCTATTTTAGGTGAATTCATAAACAGCATGGGGTAAAGGTGTATAGATAGGCATGGAGTAAAATGTTAACTAGGTAAGTAAAGAGATGCAAATAAAATGTCGCTTTGTGAAATAGAAAAGGCAACGATGTACCCACTATACTAATGTCCCCCACATAAAGGGTGAGTAATCTCAAAGAATCAGACGACAGAGAAGACAAAGAAACGTGACTCTTCCATTAGACAAAAAGGACTCAGACGAATTAATTACATGAAACATTTGAAAGTAGATGTGCTGTGTTCATGAGAAACGGCAATAATGCAAAAGCCTCACTAAAGAAACGAAAATGAAACAAAACAGCCGAACAGGTACTCAATGCAAGTTTTATTTAAATGAAGATAAGGTTAGCCTCAGAGCAAGAGATGAAAGGGCAAAAAAATGGAAGAAAATCTTACAAATTCATTTCACCTCGAGATGTCCTCAGAGACGACTTTGATAACAAGAATGAACATATGGAGACAGACGCTAATATCAGAAATGTAAAAATCCATACCCGTCAGCCCCCAAAAACTAAACTAACTTTCGACGGATTTAATTACAAACAATCAATATTCTGAGTTCGGCAGAGGCAGAAGAAACATTTCCAACAGAACACGATACTGACTATAATTCTATTTCAGTCAATGAACATTTCGTTCAGAATCGCTTCTAGAATACAGTGGAGCCCACTTAATTGGATATCTCTTAATTGTATATCCCTGTTAATTGAATATAATTTTCAAACACAAAACCATTTACCATACCTTCAGTACAAATTTGATCTGTTAATTGCATATGGGTTGTAGAGTAAACTCCTGTTAATTGTATATAAATTTTTGTAATATGTCGAAAACATTACTGTGACACGCACCAAATACCCCTCATTTATCAACCTTTTTGGCCTCACTGCATCCAATACAGGCATTTATTCTATTATATCTTGTTTTCAAACAAGATATAATAGAATAAATGCTCAGTTTACCCCCAGAACACAGGAAACTGACCTAATCCCTGTTAATTGTATACTCCTGTTAATTGAATAATTTTCACTGGTAAAATGGATATTCAGTTAAGAGGATTCTACTGTACATATTGATTAATAAACATTGCCACCGATAGAATTGACTGGAATTGTATACAGTTGCTTGACGACACTGAATGCGCTTGAATTCCCCCCCCCCCCCCCCCCCACCACCTTTCCGGGCTTTTAAACACTGAATGACTTGTTTTATCGCATCGAACTTGAAAAGTGCTCAAATTTGTCTTTCAAAATATAATCATTAAACTTAGTTGTATTATACTATAGGAATATATAGTATAAATATTAAATATACAGTGTGTCTGAAATACACTGAAAGACACGCGTATGAATTGGTTAATCGAAGTGGCACGAGCGCCAGCGCAGAAGGTTATTACGAGAGGTCCTAGGCCGCGATGTCACAATTAGCAATTATTCGTAGGACGCTCAGCAATTCATTTGACAACTCGTCCCCTGAGTTCCAATGCACATAGAAAACATTGGAACTCAGGGGACGATTACTATCAACAAAAAGAACACATTTTATCGCCAACCAAATTTGCGAGGGAAACCCGTGTTACTATTTTTAGCTATCGCTAGCGATTCAAATTGTAATTGCCGTGCACGATTTGTAGAAAATTCCTGTGAAATTTCGCTTTTATTTAAAAATAGTCCGTCAACGATTTCTGTTCTGCACATTTGTGCGGAAACGATTCTCATTTTCCGGATGGTTCAGTGTTGCTGTTGATGGCGATTTCATAGAACTGGCGTGTGACAAAAATATTTTGAAATACTATATATTCATATTATTATTTATCACATAATGTTTTAGTGTCTCTGGGTCAAAGCAATTAGAATAAACGATGAAAAGTTTAAAACCTATATTGTTTCCAGTTATATTGAACCCTTGTGCCGCAACGTCTTTGCAGAGGTGTTATAGCAGGGAGACGTTAGATCGTCGAAAGTGTCATGACGATCGTGACATCACATCTGCTACACGTGTGAACATCTTCAATGGTAAGCCTTTGGGAAGAAATTTATTTCTCCTGGTACGCGAATAAAGATGTGAATTTACGATGAAAAGTTTAAGACCTATATTGTTTTTCAGTTATGTAGAACCCTTGTGCCGCAACCGTTATTTGGAGAAGAGTTACAGCAGGGTGACGTTAGATCGTCGAAAGTGTCATGACGATCGTGATGCCACATCTGCTACAAGTGTGAACATCTTCAATGGTAAACCTCTGAGAATAAATTTATTACTCCTGTTACGCGAATAAAGCAAGAATCCATCTCAGGAATGTCCTCAACGTAGTAAACAACTAGTTGTCGTATAAAATGATCATTTTCTTTATAGATAGCGCCAGGCCACACATCATTTCTTATCAAGCACTCTGTGGGAGACTTAAAAAATATGCGAGGAACATGTATTATCCAGTCCTTTAGATTTGGGGTCATTGAAGACTTACCAAAAGCAATCTGACAAAATCAATCTATGTCGACAGTGTTGTATACGACACTCTCGACGCAGGTTGCTTTCCTCGGCCATTTTTTGTGATTTATTAACTTACTTATCGATTGCATAGAGAGTAATCGCTTGACTGGACTGGTTACGTGAAATAATTCATGAGAGGTGAGGGACGTTGTACAAATACGAGTGCGCGAATGCGCACGAGTGTTTTACAATATAGTCTCTCGCCTCGAATGAATTATTTCACGTAACCAGTCCAGTCAAGCGATTACTCTGTTTATTACTTTTCATTATTAACGATAATTATACTATTTAACCCTTTATCTAACGTAACGGCCAAAAACGGCCAGCCTTATTCTCAAAACTCGCCAATTAATTTTCATTATTTTTTCATTTTTTGTCTCTAAAACATAGGTTATGGCCCCTCATTGGAACGAGCTCGTTCCAATGAGGGGTCATAACCTATGTTTTTGAGACAAAAATGAAAACAATAGTTTTTCAAGAATTTTTTTTGCAAGTGTCGTCTGCTTTTCATGTCAGGTAAAGGGTTAATAAAAAAACAAAACAATGAAGTCCCCATTACTCCCACGGCAAAGCGTCTTCGTTTTCGCGCACGGATACATGACACAATTGTTGATTGCATAATTCACTTGTGAAGTTATCGTTAAAAAATCAAACCCGGAAATCCCAGTAAATCTCACTTTGGAAAGTAATAAATTCTATTTTTCAACAGCAGGGACACAACATGTCTTGCATGTTTCATGAAACGTCACCGAGGCATGGGCGAAGCATTGCAAAACTTGGCAATATATACAAACACCGCATTATTTTGACACAATTATCACTGTTTGGGCACAGCGTTTCCAGTCGCTATTTTGGGGAAAAGTAAAATCCTATCTTTGAGGATTTTGTTGACACTTGTCTGTCTTTACTTTTTGCATGAAAGTGTTTAACATTTCAATCGTGCATCTTGTTAATCTAGCAGTTTTGTTTTTCGTCTAAAGGGTGCATAGCGGATAATTACATTTTTAGTGTATACCCAAATTATTTCACAAGCGTGAACGAAAACAAATATTCTTAAAAGTGAAGAAATCCTTTGTGAAAACACGCTTGTCTTTGTCCTCATGCTTGAAACAATGTCTGCATTCACAGGAAGATTTATTTTCTTACTGTATGCATTTGATGTTCGACTTTACGACGGAATTTGGTGAAATAGCAGGGTGACGTTAGATCGCCGAAAGTGTCCTGACGATCGTGATGCCACATCTGTTACAAGTGTGAACATCTTCAATGGTAAACCTCTGAGAATAAATTTATTACTCCTGTTACGCGAATAAAGCAAGAATCCATCTCAGGAATATCCTCAACGTAGTAAACAACTAGTTGTCGTAAAAAATGATCATTTTCTTTATAGATAGCACCAGGCCACACATCATTTCTTATAAAGCACTCTGTGGGAGACTTAAAAAATATGCGAGGAACATGTATTATCCAGTCCTTTAGATTTGGGGTCATTGAAGACTTACCAAAAGCAATCTGACAAAATCAATCTATGTCGACAGTGTTGTATACGACACTCTCGACGCAGGTTGCTTTCCTCGGCCATTTTTTGTGATTTATTAACTTACTTATCGATTGCATAGAGAGTAATCGCTTGACTGGACTGGTTACGTGAAATAATTCATGAGAGGTGAGGGACGTTGTACAAATACGAGTGCGCGAATGCGCACGAGTGTTTTACAATATAGTCTCTCGCCTCGAATGAATTATTTCACGTAACCAGTCCAGTCAAGCGATTACTCTGTTTATTACTTTTCATTATTAACGATAATTATACTATTTAACCCTTTATCTAACGTAACGGCCAAAAACGGCCAGCCTTATTCTCAAAACTCGCCAATTAATTTTCATTATTTTTTCATTTTTTGTCTCTAAAACATAGGTTATGGCCCCTCATTGGAACGAGCTCGTTCCAATGAGGGGTCATAACCTATGTTTTTGAGACAAAAATGAAAACAATAGTTTTTCAAGAATTTTTTTTGCAAGTGTCGTCTGCTTTTCATGTCAGGTAAAGGGTTAAAAAAAAAAAAAAACAATGAAGTCCCCATTACTCCCACGGCAAAGCGTCTTCGTTTTCGCGCACGGATACATGACACAATTGTTGATTGCATAATTCACTTGTGAAGTTATCGTTAAAAAATCAAACCCGGAAATCCCAGTAAATCTCACTTTGGAAAGTAATAAATTCTATTTTTCAACAGCAGGGACACAACATGTCTTGCATGTTTCATGAAACGTCACCGAGGCATGGGCGAAGCATTGCAAAACTTGGCAATATATACAAACACCGCATTATTTTGACACAATTATCACTGTTTGGGCACAGCGTTTCCAGTCGCTATTTTGGGGAAAAGTAAAATCCTATCTTTGAGGATTTTGTTGACACTTGTCTGTCTTTACTTTTTGCATGAAAGTGTTTAACATTTCAATCGTGCATCTTGTTAATCTAGCAGTTTTGTTTTTCGTCTAAAGGGTGCATAGCGGATAATTACATTTTTAGTGTATACCCAAATTATTTCACAAGCGTGAACGAAAACAAATATTCTTAAAAGTGAAGAAATCCTTTGTGAAAACACGCTTGTCTTTGTCCTCATGCTTGAAACAATGTCTGCATTCACAGGAAGATTTATTTTCTTACTGTATGCATTTGATGTTCGACTTTACGACGGAATTTGGTGAAATAGCAGGGTGACGTTAGATCGCCGAAAGTGTCCTGACGATCGTGATGCCACATCTGTTACAAGTGTGAACATCTTCAATGGTAAACCTCTGAGAATAAATTTATTACTCCTGTTACGCGAATAAAGCAAGAATCCATCTCAGGAATATCCTCAACGTAGTAAACAACTAGTTGTCGTAAAAAATGATCATTTTCTTTATAGATAGCACCAGGCCACACATCATTTCTTATAAAGCACTCTGTGGGAGACTTAAAAAATATGCGAGGAACATGTATTATCCAGTCCTTTAGATTTGGGGTCATTGAAGACTTACCAAAAGCAATCTGACAAAATCAATCTATGTCGACAGTGTTGTATACGACACTCTCGACGCAGGTTGCTTTCCTCGGCCATTTTTTGTGATTTATTAACTTACTTATCGATTGCATAGAGAGTAATCGCTTGACTGGACTGGTTACGTGAAATAATTCATGAGAGGTGAGGGACGTTGTACAAATACGAGTGCGCGAATGCGCACGAGTGTTTTACAATATAGTCTCTCGCCTCGAATGAATTATTTCACGTAACCAGTCCAGTCAAGCGATTACTCTGTTTATTACTTTTCATTATTAACGATAATTATACTATTTAACCCTTTATCTAACGTAACGGCCAAAAACGGCCAGCCTTATTCTCAAAACTCGCCAATTAATTTTCATTATTTTTTCATTTTTTGTCTCTAAAACATAGGTTATGGCCCCTCATTGGAACGAGCTCGTTCCAATGAGGGGTCATAACCTATGTTTTTGAGACAAAAATGAAAACAATAGTTTTTCAAGAATTTTTTTTGCAAGTGTCGTCTGCTTTTCATGTCAGGTAAAGGGTTAAAAAAAAAACAAAACAATGAAGTCCCCATTACTCCCACGGCAAAGCGTCTTCGTTTTCGCGCACGGATACATGACACAATTGTTGATTGCATAATTCACTTGTGAAGTTATCGTTAAAAAATCAAACCCGGAAATCCCAGTAAATCTCACTTTGGAAAGTAATAAATTCTATTTTTCAACAGCAGGGACACAACATGTCTTGCATGTTTCATGAAACGTCACCGAGGCATGGGCGAAGCATTGCAAAACTTGGCAATATATACAAACACCGCATTATTTTGACACAATTATCACTGTTTGGGCACAGCGTTTCCAGTCGCTATTTTGGGGAAAAGTAAAATCCTATCTTTGAGGATTTTGTTGACACTTGTCTGTCTTTACTTTTTGCATGAAAGTGTTTAACATTTCAATCGTGCATCTTGTTAATCTAGCAGTTTTGTTTTTCGTCTAAAGGGTGCATAGCGGATAATTACATTTTTAGTGTATACCCAAATTATTTCACAAGCGTGAACGAAAACAAATATTCTTAAAAGTGAAGAAATCCTTTGTGAAAACACGCTTGTCTTTGTCCTCATGCTTGAAACAATGTCTGCATTCACAGGAAGATTTATTTTCTTACTGTATGCATTTGATGTTCGACTTTACGACGGAATTTGGTGAAACACAACTCAGTGATCACGGAGTTGACCATGCAGTTTGGAAAAGAAATGACCGATGTATATCGTTTTTATTACATGTGTAATTATGTCGTTAGTAATAATATATTGTTGTTGTCCTTGTGCGTTGAGGCGTGAATATTTGTTCTTCACTCGAGCCCTTGGGGGGGGGGGGGGGGGGGGATTACACGCCGAGAGGGTGGAAAACATCTCCATAACCGATGTTTTATAACAAACAAACAGTGGCATGCAATACTGAAGAGAAGGTTAGAAAATAGCGCATATAGTCTATTGTCAAAATGTATTTTTCTAAGACAGTTGTAATACTTATCAAATTCCAACGACTGTCTGTGATAAGGTTCCTGTGACATCACAGGGGAACACTGATGCTTGTTGATCGATGGTTATTGTGTTTTGACAACTGAAAAATTGTTATACACCACATGACGTGTGCGTCACCAATAATTAGAGGTTATTCATACTGGCCGAGACAGCAGCCCGATGTAACTTCATATCAGCCTGAGACCGAAGGTCGAATGCTGATGTCAAATTACCGAATGCTGATATCAGGGCCGATTTGAAACTAGCCAAGTAATAACATCTTTATTTATTGAATCAGCACGAATAAGTACGAAATATTCTTAGATTTGTTTCCTCTTTTCCCACTTCTCTCTTGCTTACAACTCTGTATCTCAGTTTGCATTCAAGTTTTCTACACAACTCCCCTCTTAATTCTCTTCATGCGCCGCAATTCTTACTTATTGCCATCATTAAATAATCGTCATACAAAAGCACGGCATCAGGCCACATCAAAATTCCTGATTGCGTTTGACTAAAACTATGAAAGACTTCGAAGTGAACAAACAGCACCAAGAGGGACAACGCTGGCTTCGCGCATTGACCGAGATCGGCATCATATCAGCCAAGGGTGAAGTCATATCTGCCGAGCTTGATAATGGGTAATTCTGGGAAAGAAAATTATATCTAATAAATAATTTGATGTCATTACTTTGCTAGTTTCATATCGGCCGTGATATCAGCCCAAGGTGACTTCATATCTGCCACAACTCTAGCTTAGGAGAGATGGGAGTCATATCCACCTAGTTTGAAGACATATATGCCGAGCTTGATAATGGACAAATCCAGGAAAGAAAAGCATATCTAATAAATGAATTAATATTATTCGCTACGATTTGTGTTGATTGTGTTATAATATTAGTTGTATCATTCATGCTTTAATGGGGGCGCG
The DNA here is from genome assembly GCA_031216915.1 of Pictodentalium vernedei. Classification (NCBI taxonomy): domain Eukaryota; kingdom Metazoa; phylum Mollusca; class Scaphopoda; order Dentaliida; family Dentaliidae; genus Pictodentalium; species Pictodentalium vernedei. The sequence goes on along the minus strand of CM062290.1, from coordinate 66,886,883 downwards.
GTGGCGTTGCGGTAACCGGTTCTCGTCAGATCACCGAAGTTAAGCAACGTCGAGCCCGGTTAATCATTGGATGGGTGACCGTCTGCGCGATCAATTCGGACTCCCGAGTTGTGTCCTTGGGCAAGGCACTTAACCCCGGTTGTCCACATGGGAGCACGATGACGCCGTGTACTAAGGCGTACAGCACGTCGATGATACGCATGTCTTCAACAAATCTAACCCTGCCTGTGTGCAGTACGGAGTTATGATGTTGGGGAGCTGGCAGCTGCTCGTCGTTGCTCGGTTGTTCTCTCCGGGTACTCCGGCTTCCCCCACCCGTAAAACTGTCACGGCCATGATTAGCCATTGTGCATAAGTATATGACCTTAAACACCAATAAATAAATAATAAATAATCTATGCTTTAATAAACTAGCTAAGTTTATATCACTCTTTACAGTGAAGAAATGACCACATTACATTACTTTATACGTTTTAATTGTAATCAGATGTCGAACGTGATGATTTTGACATAACGTTAACAATTGACAAGGTGTTGATCTCAATGACAATGGACCCCTATCATCACTTGTGAAGACACAATTTTTATTTCTCTAATATTTTCCTTTATTTTATGGCATATTACGGGAACACAGAATAAAATCATTTTTTTATAACATATGATTTTCTTTCCCATAATTGTTCATTATCAAACTCGGCTGATATGACTTCAAACTTGGCTGATATGGTGCCGACTTCGGCCGATATGAATCAAGCTAGAGCTGTCCCCCTTGATGCGTTACTTGGCACAGCGAAGTTGATGACATCGAAATCGTTCACAGTTATTCATCGAACGCAATCACCAAAATTGGCTCTGTCAGGCATAAAGCAGTAGACTGAAGCTGAGATTTTGTGTGATGAGGAATTAATGACGGCAGTAGGGAAGGATTGGGCGGATGGAGAGAAAAAAGGAGATAGTTGTACAGAAAATTCAACGCATTCTAATACTCTATACCGTAGCTGTCCGAATGTCTCGGCTTCCCCAGTTCGGATAGCAAAAGTAGGATAATACGAAACGTTGCACTTTCTGAAAAGAACGAGAAACAATAACAATGTTAGCATTTTATAATTATTTATGTTGGTTTAATAAATAAAGAGGTTATTACTTGGTTGGTTTCGTATCGGTCGTCATAGCAACCCTCGGTAACTACACATCGGCCTTCGACCTTCGGTCTTAGGCTGATAGGAAGCTACATCGAGCCAATATCGCGGCCGATATAAAGCTGCCCTAGTCATAACCTCAAAATATTTATCTGCTGAAAGATATATTAATAATAATAATAACATTTTGCCGGCCGCTGATTTTTTTGTCACGGTTGTCTGGTGAGATGCCTTGATTAGCCCTGTTCTCCAAAATGTCTTCTTATCCCCACGCCTCTTCTCTCCTCCCAACACTCTGAGATGAACTGCTTGATGTCATCGCGTGCCTCATTCGTCCCAATCTCTCCGATAAGCATATTAGTCCCATCCTTTGTGTCACCAACTAACCACATGTCCTTCATTCTCCCATCCCATTTCCCCATCATAATCCCGGTAAATCTAATTCTGTTGGACTGGTGTTTTGGACATTCTGATAGAAAGTGTTCCAGGTTCTCCACTGCGCCTAAATTACATATTTGGCATTCCTTTTCATTGTCTTTCCCAGTTTTCGATTAAGGTACACTTCAAAACCTAGCTTCTCTTTATCACGTAGACCACCCAAAGACCTCTTTGCTTTGACCTCGTCTAGCCAATTCAGGTTACAATCCGCCATGACTCTTTCTGTGACGATTTTTGTACCCTGGTTTGTGTCCATTTCTAAGTCCGTGATCTCCATAGAATAGTTTCCTATTAACTCCCTCACTTGGACTCCCCACCCTATCTTTATGTTTGAATTTCAAATATTCTGGAACATTGATTTACTCCGCCGGCTGTCTGGGAGATTTGCCAAATAGTTAAGATAGTACAGTTTCATTTCATCCTACCCTTAATCCTCATCCAGACAAGTTCACCCCTTATTGCTTCTAGTGCTGCGGCATTACTTGACCCCGTTATCTATCGGCCTGCATCCTTCTGCAAGGTTTCCAAGCTCTCTCATGCCCTTTGGTTTAGAGGTATCACTTCCGCTCCATATGTTATACTAAATACACCCACCATTTCCCAAATTGTACATCATATTCAAAGAAATCAGTCAAAACACACAATTTGGAGGATTCTGATTGGTTAAACAGTTTGCAACTCGATTTCCTTGTCTCGCCCAGAATTCATGACGTATCTGAATTTCAAGTAAGGAGACATTTTTAGTACAAACTATGTAAAAGACAAACTAACAAATTAACAAATTAAGCTGGCTGCCGTTACACACTTCATCACGGATATGATCGTCGAATATTCTTGGTTTTTCAGAAACATTGTAAATTCCTTGTTTATTACCTTCATCAGTATGCACGATTTTGCTGTCTATGTTCGTCTGAGTTACGAAGGTTATGATAAGATAAATCTGTCTGTATTCGATTAAGTTACAATAATTGCGAGAATAAAAATCCCAATTGTATAATTGCTGGGGCCGATGATAATCCGTGCGTTGGCAGGCATTTATTCCATTGTATTTATCTGTGTGTGTGCGTTTGTGAGATTTAAGAGGAAGTATGAATCCATCATTACCAGCTTTTCCTTACGAACTCGACGCTGGCTTACAGTCTCTTCCCTGATAATTCTTAGGTCATTTTGTTATAGTTACACTCTAAAATCAGTTGAGTTAAAAGAGAGATGGGGGTACTGGAATTTTGAGTTCGGTATATTGAGGGTGGGTGGGGGGGGGGGGGGGGGGGGGGCTTACATACCGCGGTATCGGTTTGGTATTCCGTATCTAACTTGACTGTGATTTTCTGATAGTACCGAAGAGAAATACACTCCAGAAAAATACAGAATAAGTTGTTATTGTATCATTCTACCACAGCACCACAAATGTCACATCAATTAGCTGAACATAGACATTCTTTCTCCAACACAAATGGTACCTACAGGAATTTGTGCCTTAACCTTAAAGTGCTTTTTGCGGTGCTTTTTGCAGGTTTTTGCGGTCTCAGAGCATGTGTCCTTTACATGCCATCATTAGGAAGTCCTGCTGACTATAGACAAAACACCTAGACAGACTTGACTAGAAATCACAGCTAAGCAACTGGACGTGTACAGATTGTAGTCTGGTGGCAGTTCAGAACAATTGCTCAGTCCTTTAAAGGTTAACGAAGTTGAAAAGAAAAGCATTCATTTCTTTCAAGAAAATTTACACTTAAACTGCTATCAGGCTTCAACAAAGCCTTATAAATAGAAAATATAGGATTATTTGAAAATTCAGACGGTTTCGGTATTCAATGGTTGGTTCGGTTCGGTTTTTCGGTATCTCCATGATATTGGTATCGTTCGGTTTTTCGGTATATTGCTCATCTCTAACCCTATTCAACTGGGATTAAGTGAATATGAACCCAATTGGGTTCATATTCACTGAACCCAGTTGATTCGGGTTAATTTTTAATCCAGCTGATTTTAGAATGCGTGCCTTGACTTTTTGGACATTTAGGGAGCACGGTGGCGCAGTAGTTACGGCATTGGAATTAAACCGAGAGGTTCACAGTGCGATCCCCGCCAGGGGTGACTGCGTTGTGTCCTTGGGCAAAGCACTTCATCCCGATTGCTCACTGACTATCGGAAGCGTCGTTAAACCGCAATAAATAAATAATATTTGGACATTTAGGCGTTCGAAAGTACTCTGAGTGATCCAAGTGACATGAAAAGTTTTTTTTCCAGGGTGGGGGTGGGGGAGATCTTGAAACATCTCTTGTGGGGTACAAACTCTTAACCTAGCATGAGATAAAACAGCGAGGCGAGGGAGAAAAGTATTCTCCAGCTGCCATTGGCCGCAGTAGCACATTTTGTTCATCTCACTTCACTTAGCCTGGGTACGCCCGAGATCAATATCCAACTTGGTTTGGACAAAATATTGAATTAACACACAGTTCCGTTGGCATTAGTAACATAAGCTAAATACAAAAGGTACCACAACAGACGTCGTCAAAAGAAATTGGTTGAATAAAGTTCCGCGTTGGTTCGTCTGACAAACATTTCAACCCTCTTGACAAAAGAACGCCGATAACAGAGCGACCGCAAATAGTATGTCCGCATTTGTAAGCTGCTGCCACAGGGTGTTGTATTATCTCTTGAAGTGATTTGTGAGGAAAAATTCTTTTTAAAGCATATTTTATTTCACAAATCAGGACTGTAGGATTAAATTATTACCGAACCTACTCATAGTAGACTGACCCATTTCAACGTATTCAGTAGTGTATAGACAATAATAATAATAATTACTTTTATATCGCGCGAGTGTTAGAAAACAGTTGGTGAACAACGGATGTATCCAAGAACGTGTGGCATCGCTGTTTGGTCAAATGTTTCTTAGACTGCCAATCCATTTCTTCCTTGTTAAATTTACTGCGGTTATAGAAATCTTATTCCCTCACATCGATCCGAGGTGTACCGTGAAGCATTTATTGCCGCCGGGCTCCCCAAACAAAAGAACAGGAAGCCAAATCCCTTATCAGTTGGGATGTTAAAGTGAAGTGCAGTGGTCACTTGTGTTGATTTTCCACGTTTTCAATGTGTTGTATGTACACTGTGCTCTGCAAAGAAGTGCATCATGAGAATCGCAGTTGTATTGTCGATACAAGTTCAGAAGTGTCAGCAAGGTGTGGCAGTGTAAGTCACGCCAAACCAAATCTCCAGTGTGTCCTTGACTGGTCCCTTCAAAACAGTCATTAACTGGTAGAGTGCTAGATTATTTTTGGCCACCAAAATTTATTCACAATACAATACAATACAATAAACTTTATTCACTTTTCTGAATAAATACACAGTGGGCTTTCTCCATAAGTGGAAACAAAACAAAATATATATGAGTGGCGCATGCGCCGATATGCACGAAACCCTGGAATTCCCTAAATTTCCCTAATTTGCCCTAGTGAAAATTAGTTGGTCTGTGACTGCAAACCCTACCAAGATTCATATTATATCAGCCAACATGTACAGGAGTACAGGACATACATGATATGGTCGCTCTCATGGTGCACAGACCAGATCCAATGCCCGAGAGCAGTGGATCGGGTCTGTGCATCATGAGGTCGGCCTAACTAATAAATGATCCCGCGCCTTTAAGGCAGTTGCTATATAATTACCCAGACACATGTCTTTGCCTTGTTACAATTTATTGGAGAGTGCCTGTCGACACTCTCCAATAAATTGTAACAAGGCAAATCTTAACAGACTAAATAAGATCACTTCAAAGATAATATGAAGCACATCCACTGAATTTGAAGCTTCTAAGTTGCAGTAACTGCACTTCAGAATAAAGCCCAATATGGGCTTCCAGCACTCTACCAGTTAAACAAGTAAACACAAAGTACTCTAGGGTGGATTATTGCTAGAGGACTTATAGGGTTTTGCGTGAGTTAAAAGCCTCCCTGCATGGGTTCGATGGGATGTACCATTGTCCAGGCAACCTAGTTGAATTTTTGATCGCAGGGATGGACTGACAGTGCCAACAAACCAAATTCTACTTCAGTATAATAGATATTCTAAAGTTCTCCAGAACTTGAAATAATCAATTTCGACTTTTGAAGGTTACTAGTAGAACATGGATGTTCCTGATAAGCCCCATTGTTATCATATTGATGCAGCCACGTATTTTTCATCTTCAGTTCTTCTGAACTGTGAACAAAAGGTCGGAAGCCGATGTGTGGCTCAACGTACATAATAGTTATCCCCAATCAACTTTTCAAAGAATGGGGAAAATCAATTCTCATGGAAATTCATTACGACTGGTTATTTTTTTTATTACACTGTTGGTTATTACACTATTGGATGATTGTGATAACATCACTGGTTAATGTTTTTATATTTCTTGTTGATATTACGTTACTGGTTAGTTATTACAGTACAGGTTGTAACAGTTCCTTGCAATCCGTGCCCCGTCTGCTCGATTACCGAGTGCGCTTAACGTTGTTATTGATACTAACCCTTTGAACCCTAGTGGTATCTTCCACGACTGTTCAACGGCAACAGCTAGAAAAGTCTATATTCATTATTTTTAATATTTTCAAAGTGCAGCCTTGGGGATGCACGTAGAAAATATTAATTGATTTACCCCACGCATTCATATAGAAGCCATCCTATACTCAATGGAATTATGAAGTATCATGTATCAGGACTGGAAAAGCGGTCCCTCGGTTCAAAGGGTTAAATCAAATACTTCTATTGACATGATTGGTGTTAACAAAAATAGTGACCTCCGTTCGAAAACAAATTCTAGTAATTTTTTTGTCGTATGTATGTTCGAAAATTTCGTGAGAATATCAGGACTGTTGTCTTTTTGTTCTTGGTGTGTTGACTGTTGTAAACTCCGTTAGGTTTCAATTTTAGAATTTGATTTTCGTCTTCGTGGAGTAGTTGATGAGTTTTATACCATGATTATCTATTCTACTATATATGAGAAGCCAAATGAATGAATGAATTAAAAGTTTCTGCGCGCCGAAGGCGCACAGGGACGATGTGGGATTGAAATCCCTTGCGACCCCAATAACTTTATTTGCTTATAAATCCACGAGAGTCGGGAGCGAGAGCCAATAATCTTATTCAGTTTGAGTGTGCGACTGGCAGTAGGGTAGTGGGTTGAGATCCCCGAGAACTTCGAGCTGGAAAATGGCGAGGAATTTGCCTAATTACAAGAGTTCTGCTCCGTGTTTGCTAAGAGGAGTGGGCAAAGTTATGGTAATACTGAAAACGGAGTTTGGTGGTTATTTTAGAAAAAAGAAAAAGGAAACCAAACAGTTGCTGGTTTGTGAGCAGCCCCAGCATATTGTCATTAACGGTTACAAAAAGGAAAAAATCCACCAATATGTGTTTTTGAAAGCTGGGAGTCATCCATCAGCCTATAAGGGAGAGTGGATGCTGAGTAATGGCCATCTGGTCTGCCTTCAGGGGGAACAGATGAAGGGGTGATTGGAGGAAAAAACAAAAACAAAAAAACACACACACCCTCTCACAGACACACACCCTCAAGCCCTTAAATGGGCTGTTAAATCTTTATTCAAATGTTTATTTATATAAAATGTACACTCGTTCCCAGCCAGACAAGCTTGTTTCAATCCTTGCCTGGGTTTGGTGGTTTCCTTGATATGTTAACAGAAAGGTAGGTTGCATCAATTCCTCCTACGCTTAGTCTACCATTTCCATGCGTCTTCTTGATAAGAGTGTTGCAAGAAAATTTGAGAATGTTCGATTAGAAAAGTTATAGGTAGAGAGAAAGATAGGTATCCACTATTGTATATTGTGATTGTTGTGTGATTGTTGCTATGGATGGAGTGAGGGTTGGGTTTCTTCGGAGCCCACTCCCCACACGCAGAGTTGCGAGGCAATCCTCACAGACTCAATCCTAAAGATCTCAATGAGTAGCGAGGCAATCCTCACTGACTCCACGCAGTTTAATTCTATTGAGTAATTTTAATTTATTATGGCTTATTTTGTTTTTCTGTTAAAGGCTCGATGTTCGTTCAGCTTCACCATTGATTCACTAACCTGGAATATGTGGAGGGTTTTGTTATATAGGTCTTATTAAACGCATTTCAATCGCGCTTTAGCAGAGTTGCGAGGCAGTCCTCACAGACTCTATCCTAAATGTCCCAGTGAGTAGCAAGGCGATCCTGACTCCACGCAATTTAGTTATATTGTACAATTAAGTTTGTTTTTGTTTTTTTTTTTTCTGGAAACTTGTTTTGTTTTTCTGTAGCTTCTGAATGTTGGTTTTGCTCAGGTCACTTGTTATTATGGCACCATATTCTAGTACCGGACGTACAAATGTCGCTCCCCAATTTCTACCCCTGATCATCTTCAGAAAATTCATACGTTTAGTAGCTCTAACCGTAATGGAGTTTACGTGACTGTTTAGACTGAGATTGCTAAGTAGGATAAATCCCCAAAATTTGGCCTCTTTGCTTGCTTCTAATTTGTGATCGTATAACTGGAGATCGATACTGGGGACTGGTATTTTCCTTTGCTTCTTGAAGAACGTAACTTTTTGAGTTTTGGCGGCATTGAGTTTGATGCGCCACAGGGCGCACCAGCTCTCAAGATCGCGAATGGTGTCCTGCAGGCGGTTTTTAATTAGGTTTCGGGGCTTGCTGGCCGTCCAAATGCCTTTATCGTCTGAGAACTGCGATAGTTCAACACAGTTTTCTCCTACTTTTTCTATGTCATTTACATATATTGGGGCGCGGTGGCTCAGTTGGTAGAGGTGCAGGCTGCAAGCCGAGAGGTCCTCGGTTCGAATCCCACCTGCGGCAACCGCGTTGTGTCCTTAGGCAAGACACTTCACCCCAATTGCCTTCATGGGGGCACGATGACGCTGTGTACTGAGGCGTACTGCACGTCGATGGTGCGCATGTCTTCAACCAATCTAACCCTGCCTGTGCTGCGGTGCAGAGTTCAGAGTTACGATGTTGGAGAGCTGACAGCTGCTCGTCGTTGCTCGGTGGTTCTCTCCGGGTACTCCGGCTTCCTCCACCCGTAAAACTGTCACGGTCACGATTAGCCATTGTGCATAAGTATGTGACCTTAAACACCAATAAATAAATAAATAATAAATAAATAAATATTTACATATATTATGAAAAGAAGCGGGCTAAGAACCGACCCTTGTGGTGTCCCCGCTTCGAGTGTTACTTCCTCTAGCACCTCGCGATTCACCCTCATCTTGATTTTTCGGTCAGTTAGAAATGATGATATGATCCTCAGAATTTTAGTGGGTAATCCCATTTTCGCTAGTTTATATCTCACGCCATTGTGCCATACCGAATCGAACGCTTTTTCTGCATCCAAGAAAAGCGCTGTTCCGATTTCGTTTTGATTAAATGCCGTTTTCGTATAATCGACCAGTCTATATACGTGTTCGATTCCCTCTTTCCGACTCCTATATGCTCTTTGCTATTTGTTGAAAAAGTTGATTGATCCGAGATAGCTGCGAAGTCTCGTAGTGAGAATCCGCTCAAATATTTTTCCAACACGGCTAAGCAAGCTGGGCGGTAGTTAGAAAGGTTGGTAAGGTCTTTGTCGGGCTTAGGTATCATTACTCCTTTGGTCACTTTCCAGCTTTTTGGAAAGTACCCACAGGAGAGACAGCCGTTTAGGAGTTTCGTAAGTCTGCAGTAGAAGATGTGGGGGCACTGTTTCATTATTTTGAAAGAGATTTTGTCTTCTCCTGGGGATGAAGATGATTTACATTTTCTGATTATACCCATGACCTCTTCAACGATTATTGGTTCGGTTAATTCATGGTCGTCCCCGTCTTCATGCCTTTGGTCGAAGTTCGGTTCATTGAAAATTGAGTTATCTTGTACAAATTTATTTACTTTTACCTTAAAATCGTTGTCATATCTGTTCCCTTCTTGTGGACGATGGGCTTTCTTTAGAAGTTCGGTAAAAGCACTGGCCTTTGCCTTGTCGTCCATGGCCATAGTTCCGTCGTTAGTCTTCAGCGTATTGTTATTGGCACTTTTGGCCAGTAAGAGTTTTAAATGTATCCCAGAACCTCTAAGGTTCTCTCAGCCCATTTAGGTTTTCTGTTGCTTTTTCCCCTCTCACGGGATTGTCGTTAGCTATGGCCTTTTTTACTTCTCCATGTAGGCGATTATATGCGGTTTTAAGTTCTGCTCTTTTTATTTGATCATTCTCTGATTGGTAAGCCCCGGAGGCTTTTCTTTTTTGTTTGATTATTTGAAGAGTTGTTTGGGTTATTCTGTTTATCCACGTCTTTACTGTTTGCTTGGGACAAATTTCGTCTAGTGTACTGTTTATAACCTCGTTAAGATGGGTGCAGGCTTTTTCTAGTTCATGAGCATTTAAGGGGTCATTTGCCTTTATTTTTACTTCGATAATGTTTCTGAAGAGGTTCCAGTCAATTTTTTGATGGGTTCCTCCTATTCTCGGGAGGATACCTTGCGGGACCAGTATTACATTTCAAAGTGGCGTGGCGTGAACCGGCAGGTGATCACTGCCTAGCTCATCATCCCCTACAAATATGTCTTGCATTTGGCTGGTTAGTGATTTGCTGGTGATAATCAAGTCTAGGATATCTGATTGATGGAGTGGGTTGTTGCTTATGTATGTTACGTCTTGATCGTTATTTACCACGAATAGATCGACTTCTTCAATGATATTGAAAAGGGCATCACCATTAGGCTCAGTCTTATGACAACCGAATACCTGGTGTTTGGAATTGAAATCACCCAAGAATATGCAGTGCTTGTAGTTTTTGGTAAAGAATTCAAATACTTCACTGTCTACTGTTGCTTGCGGTTTATTATAATATGATATGATGGCCACGTGTTTGTGGTCAAGTTCAATTTCAGCTGCAATCACTTCAGCATTGAGGTGGTCGCATGGTATTGTTTTGTATTTAATCTCCTGTCTTATTAACAGAGCGACACAGCCACCTTTTTGGATGGGGCGATCTCTTCTAATAATATCAAAACCACATAACGAGAATTCTTTGTTTGGTTTAAGCCATGTTTCGCTGATTCCAATTACTTAAATTTTTTGAAATAATGTGACATTTGCAATTTTTTCTGCTTAACGCTTCGAGCGTTCCACTGGACTATTTTTAGTGTATCCATGAATGGTTCAGGAATAACTGTACTAAGTTTATTTAAGTTTAATTACTATTTGTAATATTGTTGCATAATTATATTTTGTTGACGACCGCTTCTAATAGCGTGTAAGATATTTGAGTTTTATATAACTTAGAGGCTGTTTTACCAATCTCTTTGCAAACATCCGAAAGACTGGTGTCCATGTGTTTCTTCATTATGCTGAAAATGGAGCCAGCCATTAGAGTACACGTTGAATAAGGGGAGGATGAGTTCTCGACATTAATTGCATTTCGAGTTTTAAGCTGGATGTTTAACTTTTTTTTTTGTTTTTTGTTTGTTTTTGAAGTGGCTACACCCCCGATAGTTGCTGGGGTGTTGACCACCGCAATTGGGGCATTTCAGAGTTGTAGCACTTCATGACTTCGCGATGTGTTTGTCACCGCATTTCATACATCGTTGCTCACCGTTGCATTTGTGTGACAAGTGCCCAAATTTCTGACACTTGTGACAGTGAACGGGTTGCGGAAGAACACGATATTCTTCGGTTTCGTATTTTTTGCCGTTGATAATTACCCCTTTGTTTATCAGAATTAATTTTGTTGCTCTGTTTGGGCATTTTACTTTTATCTTCCAAGTATGGTTTCCCGTGGCTTTGGAGATTAGTCTCTCCAACGAGCATCCTGGAAGGGCTTTATCAATCGAGTGTTTTCCGTTTTGGGGTGGACGCGTGTGATTACGACACTGGGGTTTGGTTGCGGATGGCTCTGTGTCTTGTTGATTTTATTGGTCACCAGAAGCCTATGACATAAATTTTATCTTTATACACCAACCGTAATGAACACGCCAGCAATGGGATTTCAGTAGTTAAAATTTACACCTACAGTGGAACTACATCCAAGTTGACCTTTGGTGACGTCGACCTGAATGCGAACTTGTCTAAATTTATCGCACGTCGCCTCGCGAAGAGTGAAATGAAAGTGGCAATTATTTATTACGCTTTTAAATGGATACCAAAAATTAACAAACATGCATTGTCTTATGTTAATAAAGCACCTATAACTCGAAATAGTATGTTATTATGTTATTATTATTTCATTTCGTTTCGGCGATAAAATTTACAGCGGAAGTACCGCTCACCGATGCCCATGTAAACAAAAACAAATTCGCACGTTTGTACGGCTGCTGCTCAGTAAAATCGAGAAAAAATAATAGCGACTCTTAATAATGTGACGATCATGGTATAAATAAAATATACCCATAGTAGCTTGGTGTACCAAATGTTCACCACGCGTGGTGAACATTTGGTACACCAAGCTACTATGGGCATATTCTGTATTTAAAGTGTTTCCCCAATGTTTTGTACACATTTTTTTTTCAATTATACTGCTTAGTGGTGTCGTTCGATGGTTGTGTCAAATGTTCTTGAAACGTAACGCACAAGGCATGGCTGTGGACGCAGTGCAGTTTGAGAAAGTTTGTTCCTTGGCGAAGATGGCTCCAAAATCCAGCACTGGTCTTTGCACCAAATATTTTCGGAGATTCATGCGTTTGCTGGCCTGTGTGGCCGTATAAGTTATGTGTGTAATTCCCTGTCTATCGTAACACCAAGAAACCTATCTTCATTACGGGGTTTAACCCTTTGGAGGAGTAAGACCGATTTTTCGGCCCAAGGCATAATTTCATTCCACTTCTATACGCAGGGCATTGATGACAAAATAATAACTGTACTCTGCAGACTGCAGTTATTATTTTATCCTCCCCAAAAATTGATATTGAACTGACTCGTCTCACTGTAAGTGTACACAAAGGTGATACGATTCAAGTAAACGAGGATTCAAAGGGTTAATATTTGTTTCGTATAATTCTAGGTTTGTGCTGGTGACCGTTCTTTTCCTAATGATCATGAGTTGTGGCTTCGAGTTTGGTGCATTATTTGGCACACCACATTGCAAAAAATATAGGTTCTCTTTAGAACCCAAACTGGTTCTAATCTTGTCCCTGAGATGGAACCAGTTCTGTTTAAACAATACTTATTTCAAATCAAATAAATTTATAAAGATTAACATTAAATATTAACAGAATTAAACATAAATTGAGGGGGTTTCAGTCGTAAGTTTAGAGCTTATACGAGGTTGTCTCAAATCATTATTAAGCAAAGGAGATATGAACGGTTGGCATATCGAACCAGTTTTGGTTCTCTTCAGAACCAAAACTGGTTCGATATGCCAACTGTTCATATCTCCTTTGCTTCAAAATGTATGGCGACTGCGTTGAATAAGCTCCAAGCTGAATCTTCTTCAGTTCATGTAATATTCTGTTAAAATTGAATGCTAATCTTGGTAAATTTATTTGATTTGAAATAAATACTGTTTGAACAGAACTGGTTCCATCTCAGGGACAAGATTAGAACCAGTTTGGGTTCTAAAGAGAACCTATATTTTTGCAGTGCAGTCCTCAAGATCCCCCGAAGAGCCTTGCAATCGGTTTTCAATCATATCTCTCGATCGACTTCCAGTCCACGTACATTTGTTGTGGGCAGATTACGAGGGCACCGCGTGGTTTTCTACTTGATCATTTGCATATTAATAAAAAGGAGGAGGCCGAGGACCGATCAATGGCATTCCTGTTTCCGGAGGCACCTCCCCCGATATTTCGCGGTTCACACTAACTTTAATTTTTCTCTCTGTAAGAAAAGCTGAGGTTATTCTTAGGATTTTTGTGGGGTACGTCCATTCTGATCGATGTATATCAACGTCATTTATGCCACACTGAATCGAATGCCTTTCTAATGTCGAAAACTGTAGCCTTTCTTGTTTCTGTTGGGTTAAATGTTGTTTTCATGTATTCAACTGGTCAATAGGCATGCTGTATTTCAAAAATACTCGATCGTGCCTACATGTTTGCCCTTAGAAAATTTTAGAGGGTCTTTGTGTCTGGTTTACCCCCAATCCCCGACAGAATCAGCCACTGATTCGTTTACGCTTTCCATCCACCTTCATGGTGTATTTATGTCTACCAGCAGGTTATTAAAAAAATCTCACCGATAGCCAAACAAAACGTGGCTAATAAAACTTCGCTAATTGTATTCTCCAGAACTGTATATTCTACCCTTGAATATAATAATCATAGCAGTTCAAAAAACTTCATATCAAAATGAAAATAGGTAAACATCCGTGTTTTTCAGAACGATAATGACTCCTTGCATATAGGTTATTACCATGTGGCGGAGATTGTGTATGGAAACCGACATCTTATCTCTGGCTATATATCGTCGAGGCGGACTGAACCCCCACCCTATCTTGCAACTGCCCCTCATTTAAACAACGGACTATTTTATTGTGCGCAACTCAAACCGTAGAGTTGTTGCCACGAATGATACGAGAGGATATCAAAAAGTTTTGAGCCTAACATAAATGAAGCTGGAATAGTGGTACAGAAAATATTTATTTTTCAACATAGTCCCCTTGTAATTCAATACACTTGTTCCACTTGGTCTGCCAGTCGTTGAAGCCCCGTCAGTAGAAGTCCATATCTTGGTCCTGTAGCCAAGCCTCCACAGCAGCAGCAGTAAGTTCCTCATCATGTTGAAATCTTTGAGCACGTAAGTGTTTCTTCAAATTTGGAAAGAGATGGTAGTCACAGAACTTACTGCTACTGTAGAGGCTTGGCTACAGGACCAAGATATGGACTTCCTCAGACGCGGCATCAACGACTGGCAGACCCGGTGGAACAAGTGTATTGAATTACTAGGGGACTATGTTGAAAAATAAATATATTCTGTACCGATATTCCAGCTTTATTTATGTTAGGCTCAAAACTGTTTGAGATTCCTTCGAAAACTAGATTAAAAACAGCATCAGTATCAATGGAGTTTCCGTTTCAGTTGAGTGTAAACTAGTTGGTTTCCGACTGCGCTTAACGTTGTTATGGATATTAACCCTTTGAACATTGGTGGTATATTCCATGTCAGTTCAATGGCAGCAGCTGGAAGACTCCATACTCTTTATTTGGGGGGTGATACCAATTAATATTTTCAACGTGAAGCCTTGGGAATTCGCGTAGAAAATATTGATGGGTCTACCCCACACATTCATCTGGTAGCCATCCTACTTAATGGAATTCTTAAGTATCACGTTCCAGGGCCAGAAAAACTTTCTCTCGGAATCAAAGGGTTAAATCACTTTTCTGTATTTATCTATTTATTTATTGGGGTTTAAAGATAGTTTCGATAGTCAGGGCCACCTCGCGTCGGACAATTGTACGGGTGGAGGAAGCCGGAGTACTCCGAGAGAACCACCGAGCAACGGTTAGCAACTGTCAGACTCCTCGACATACTAACTCCACACAAGCAGGGTTATCATTGGTTGAAGACAAGTGCACCATCGACGTGCAGTAAACCTTAGTACACAACGCCACCGTGACCCCATGTCAGCGGTCGGGATTAAGTGCCTTGCCCAAGGACACAATACAGTTGCCCCTGGAGGCGATCGAACCGTGGACCTTTCGGTTGAAAGTCCAATTCCTTTACCACTGAGCCACCGCGCTCCCAACAGTTACCTTTATTTGTTATTGTTACCAAAAACAGTGACCTTGGATTGTATACAATTTGAAGAATTCTAGTAATTCTTTTATGGAATGTCTGTTCGAAAATGTCCTTTCCTTAGTTCTGATGTGCTTGTAGGTTTGCTCAACAGAGAGTTGTGTTTTGCTTAAGCGTTTTTACGCGTCGTATTGGTGAAAATATAGGCTTCTAGTAAAACAAATACGTGTTATGTGCACACTGTGCATGTACAGAATATGTTATCGCGACGAGACTAGTTTTGGGGAGGTATTGCTACGAGTTGCGTTTGGAAACGAGCAGCTAAACCTCTCCGAAAACGAGTCAAGTCGCGGTAACAGATATATATATATATAGAATACACGTATAGTATTTTCAAGTAAAACATTTATTCTGCGAGTAGGATTAAGAATGAAACCGACGAGCCTCTGGCGAGTCGGTTTCATTCTTAATTCTACGAGTAGAATAATTTTTTTACTTGAAAACACTATACGTTAATTTTGTTTATCCCATAAATCTTTTACAGGGCAGTCGCGGTGAAATCGTGCTGTTACTCGCTACAAAACACAGCTAGAAGTGAGGAGCACACAGGTCCAATTCGAAGACAGGCAAAATTACCCAAATTAAAAAAGGCGCAGTGATACATTTCTGTCAAAAAATAATTCCCCTTCAAACCTGAGCTAAACTTGCAAAAATACTTTATTAAATGAACAATGTGTAGTGTTTTCTACTGGTATTGTATAATTATTTCAAACGGGTTTAAAGAAAACAGCAATTGAACTGTTAATTATACTACACGACTGCGGTAGAGGTCAGAGGTCAACAAGGCCGTCTCTACTGTGGGAATAAATCCTTTCAGTGTTAAACCTATGGGGGAAATTTATCACCCTACTAGGTGAATAAAGCAAAAATACATCAAAGTCAAGTCATAACAGATATACAAGCACAATGAGCACATAAGGCTTTTATCAACCTTTCTGTTAACAAAAAACCCCAAATATGACTTCTCGAAATTAATCGTTAACCAACAGAGACCAAATTCAACTGATCGATGATATTTGATGATATGAACGATGTTATGCTGTGAATGTAGTCACAGCGTAAGAGCTTTCGAATAATCAGACACTAGAGAAAGGCTTTGCACGAAAACTTGTAATGCGGCATCAATTTTCAAATCTCGGCTCTTATTTTTTTTTCAGTACAAACTGAAATCTGTTCTAAATATTAATTTGTATTGCCGCGAAAAATATGCACATCGTCAACATATTCATTGAAAGTATATTCTTTAACCCCGTGAACCCTAGTGGCGTCTTCCATGTCGGTTCAACGGCAGCAGCTGGAAGAGTCCATATTCAATATTAGGGATGGACCAATTAATATTTTCAACGTGCAGCCTTAGGGCTGCACGTAGAAAATATTCATTGGTCTACCTCACACATTCATCTAGCAGCCATCCTGCTTATTGGCTCAGTGGTAGACTGTTGGACTTCTGTGCTAAAGGTCGGGACGACCCGCGTTGTGTCCTTGTGCAAGGCACGTTTTCCCGGATGCCTACACGGGGCCACGATGACGCCGTGTACTAAGGCGTACTGCACGTCAATGGTGTACATGTCTTCAACCGCTGTAACCCTACTTGATCGGAGCTTGAACAGAGTAAGAATGTTGAGGAGCTGACAATTGCTCGTCGATGCTCGGTGGTTTTCTCCGGTTTCTTCCACCCGTAAAACCGTTACGGTCACGATTAGCCATTGTGCATAAGTATGTGACCTTAAGCAGAAATAAATAAATCCCACTTAATGGAATTATGAAGTGTCGTGTTCCTGGGCCGGAAAAGCGGTCTCTTGTGTTCAAAGGGTTTAAAAGCGATCGGTGAACACAAGGCGTCGGAAGACTGAAATTTTTAAATCATAGTTTATTGATAGCAACAACTGCCCCCGCCCCACCCCCGGTAAAGTCGGCGGGTGGTGAGACGCATTTATTTTTATATGCGACCAATGAGCGTCCCGGCATTCCAGTTGTATAGATATCAGTGCCTTACAAAGACACACCACCGCCCTCACACTCAGTCAATACTGTTGGTTTCGATCGAAAGTTGTAATTTACATTCGTACATGGGTTTACAGACGTAGCGTGTGAAATTTATCCTAGGTCTCATTATTATTAAATTAGAAGTCGGGTTACTAAAGAACCACCGTGCAGACGCCATGGCTTGCTTTCCAACTCCTGTGCTGAATAATCCTTTGCAGTGCTTGCGACAAGCATATGAGGTCTCCATTTTGTGGTGGTGAGTACGAAGCCTTTTTTCCGCGATGTAACTAAACATTGGGTAATACATACAATACGATTCAGCTTAACCCTATTTACCATGGGAAGGGGGGGGGGGGGGGGGTGTCTTGAATTGCCTGCGGCAAATTTATAAATTCACTTGTTTGTTGCTCAATCAGCAGAAAATATTTTAACAGCCCTTATTAGAGAATTCATCTAGTTTCTGGCTTTGAAAAAAAAAAAAACTAAAATAGTTTCTTTTTTGGGGGAGTTTGGTCAATTTGTCTCCGGGAGTCCGTAAACAAGTATCCAAATTTTATTTCAACACCTTGCAAGCTCTTCTAAATAAGCCTTTTTGTTTATCTTTGTTCTCTTAGATAATCACAGTGTTTAGAATTAATTCCATTCAACATTTTAGAGCTCATGAAGAAATATTCACATTGTTTTAAAAAAATTCTACAAAATTATTGTTTTTCTATACACCCTTCTTACATATGACGTTATAATGATGCCATGCGGCGTCATACGACGTCATGTCAAAACATTTTTTACACTGACTTGTCCATAAAGGTATACAAGTTTGTCGTGGGAATGGCCACAGCTTTTGTAGTTGCAGCGAAACTGAGTTGGGCTCTTTAAGACCCATCCCCCAGGATTAGAACATGAAAAAGGTCATGGATAAGAGGGTTAACGTTGACTTTCACGATTCACAATGTAATATCTTCATTCAGTGATTCTGCAACTACTTTGGAACATGTAAAGGGGCATGAGAGTGATGTAAACTGCATTTTAAACGATCTTGCAGGCCCGTCGGAACGAAATTTATATTGGGGGGGGGGGGGGGGGGGGGGGCTGATATTGCTAATTTGGGTGAACTGGTTGATACTAAATGGGTATGGGGTATCCAAATGCCTGAAGGCACGAGCTTTTTGAGGGGGGAGGGGGGATTACTCCCCCAGAAAATTTTTTGAAAAGGGCAATCAAAGGAAGCATTCTGGTAGCTTTTGAAGCAAAAACCTCTTGATTTTTTTAAAAGGCAAAAGTTGTTTTTTTAACAAAATGTTTCAAAAATCCCAATAGAACCTCATAACATTTGGGGACGGTTCTCACACCGGGCTCACCTGCAGGCCGTGGCCGTATTCCGTCATGCTAAAAAACAGTCAGGCCTTAGGGTGGATTCATTAGTTTTATCATTACGCCAACGGTTGTCGTGGTCTTCTGAGCTGCCAAAGGAATTGCTCAAAACGTTTGCACATCAACATATGCAGGTGCATGTTATACATTCAGTGATACGTTCACAATTCTAATCCAGGGGCGTAGTAAGCTAATTTTATTGGGGGGGGGGGGGGGGGTAGGACCTATATTCCCATGACGCGACGCGTCATCCGAACGGCGAGTGGGGGTGAACACGAGAGGGGATATCCCCCGTCTCGTTGGTGGGGGGTCTGGGGGCCTCCCCCGGGAAAATTTTCGAATTTAAGATGTAAAAACATGAATTCTAGTTGATTCTGAGCAAATAAATTGTATATTCCTATGACGCGAAGCGTCATCCGAACCGCGAAAAGGCGAGTGGGGGTGAGCACGAGAGGGGGTACCTCCCCGTTTCGTTGGTGGGTGTCCCCCGGGAAATTTTTTTAATTTAAGATGTACAAATATGCATTCTGAGTGATTCTGAGCAAATACATCGTCAATAAGGAAATACGTCAGCTCTCTGATCAATTCAGCGTGATTTCCGAGCAGAATGACAGGAATAGTGAACATGCAATGAATTACCCTGTGGTTGGTTGGGGTTTAACATCGCTTTCCACAATTAGGCGAAAACACGACTGTCAGTTTTATTGGTGGAAGAAAGCCCACATGGAACCCACTCAGTCCAGTAATCATTAACAGTAATGTCGGAATGTGGTAACCAGTGGGCATCCCCTGTGGAGAAACCACCAACCCAGCCCAGTAAAGCCTACTTTTGACAAATGTGTGGGGGTGGGGGAAATATCTCCCTTACCCCCCCCCCCCCCCCCCCCACCCTCACCGGTTCCTACGTCACTGTTCTAATCTGAGTTCAATAATGTAATGTCCAGTTTTATTCAGATTACATGGGTTGCTCCCATCATGGATAATCTAACGACGAAATATGAGCAAATTATTGGGGGGGGGGGGGGGCTGCAGCCCCCCCGGTTCCGCCGGGCCTGTCTTGCGAACTAAACCTTGGAATCTGTGCAAAACATCATTGAGTGTTCAGTCTGTCGCGGAAATTCTTGATGAAGTTTTGTTAGGTGTTCAGTGGGAGGTAAAATATTCTGCCTTACGCGTCTCCAAGAAAATTTTAGCTCCGCGACACACTACTACTGGTCTCTGTTCATCTTGGTTGCTGGAACGTCTGCGAAAAACGTCGCTAGTAGTGAAGGCTGGCACTATGGCGAAAAACATTTTGTACTGAATTCCCCATACCCCAATGCTGGCACTATAGCGAAACAATTAACATAGGATTCTCTATACGGGTTTTTCGCCAAAGTGCCATTTTTGTACCCAGAGTGGCATTTTTGGAGGCAGGAAAAAGTTTTTAAATTCATTTTCCTGGCTCCAAAAATGTCACTCTGGGTATAAAAATGCCACTCTGGGTACAAGCCCCTATGGAGAATCCTATGTTAATTTTGTATTCAGAGTAGCAGTATTTGGGTATGGGGAATTTAGTGTTAAATGCTTGTACCCAGAGTGGCAGCCTTCACTACTATCGCCACTGAAACTGCTCCCACCCCCTAAGATGGTGTCATGTCGATCAACGGGGTAACTCTTCGTCCAACCTATAACGTTTGATGACGTCAAAGGTGTTATGCTGTGACTGTAGTCACAGCGTAACAGCTTTCACGTCATCAAACGTCATGACGTTTACGCAAGAAGAATAACAACACTGTATCAACTTGACAATTTCGGCACTTGTTTTTAATGATAATAACTTAAAAAATATGTATATATTTAATCTGCAGTACCAGGAAAAATCTTCACATCATCAACATATTCATATTTCACAGAGATCAGAGGATACGCTTTAACAAGCTTTTGACGATTGCGAGGTGTCGCAATTTTGAAAACCTTAGAAAAGTTTTCTTTGGTGAGCATTGTTTATGTATAGCAACTTACGCCCTCTAGCGGTGGTGGGGATACTTGTGACCAATGAGCGTTCCTCTAGTCCAGTTGTGTGGAGATCAGAAGTAGCGTTTCTCGGAGATGAGGTGGTTTGGGGAGGCGTTAACCAGACTATTTTACCTCACACTGAACATCTAAGAAAAGTTATTCAATATTTTTCGAGATAGACTGAGCACTCAGTGTGGTTTTGTACAGAAATAGAGATTGGTGCAGCCTCAGGGCGGAATCGAGCAGCTTCGACCAAATGCCATATCACCAGATAATCAAACGTTGTTATATTTATTGATTTATATATTGATGTTTAAGGTCACATATTTATGCACAATGGCTAATCATGACCGTGACAGTTTTACGGGTGGAGGAAGCCGGAGTACCCAGAAAGAACCACCGAGCAACGACAAGCAGCTGCCAGCTCTCCAACATCGTAACTCCGCACTGCAGCACAGACAGGGTTAGATTGGTTGAAGACATGCGTACCATCGACGTGGAGTAAGCCTTAGTACACGGCGGCATCGTGCCCCCACGCGGGCAATGGGGCTGAAGTGTCTTTCCCATGGACATAAGGCATTGCCGCAGGTGGGATTCGAACCGAGGACCTCTCGGCTTGCAGCCTGCACCTCTACCCACTGAGCCACCGCGCTCCCACCAAACGTTGTTTATGTGGGAATTGTACACGTATAGGCAATTTTTCTCCATATTTCATCAGTTTCAGTCTCTTTGTTTGTTTATAAATCCTTTACTGTGTGTGATGCAACCGATTCTCCATGTTTGATGAGCTAAAGTTGGATTTGATTTGGATGTTCTAATTTAACCCTTTACCCAACGAATCGGCCACACCCGCTCGCGTAATATGCAAATTCAGCAGCTAAACAAATATTAGTTTTCAACGAGGGGTCGTAACCTATATTTTTGAGACAAAAAATGAAAAAAATAGTTATTCAAGAATTTGTTTTGCAAGTGTCGTCTGCTTTCCATGTTAGGTAAAGGGTTAAAATACAAACAGCCTATTAGTATACTAACATGGACGTCTAATACTTAAACGAAAGCATTTGGGTATTGTGCGCAACATCACTGTCATTGCGTTTCTTTTGGACTAATAAAGAGTAGCTAGAGCGCCTCTAAATTGTCGTTTTCCATTCTTTCTATTCAATCGGTTCTGAATGCAGTTTGCAGGCATCGCGTTAATCTTCTATGTCACATTTGTTTTCTACAGAGGTAGGTTGACGAACACCTCCATTGAGAATGAACGTGTTTCACTATCGCCTACACAGCTATGTTCGCAGTCAACTATTGTGTTAATTGTGCATCAAGATATGTCAATTAGTGATCACTGTCGTTCATATGAATACCTACAGAAAGGCGCGAAGGATGCGTAATATCACAACATTTTAAGTTATTATGATGAATTGACGACAACATGGTCTGAGGTTTGCTGCTCGGAGCTTATTATGTTGAACTGAGACGCGAAGCGCGAGGTTGAACATGCACTCCGAGCCGCAAACCTCAGACCATATCACCGTCAATTCATCACAATAACGTATATGTTCCAATAATACCCTACCCATAGCCAAAAAAACCCACATCGTGAAATGAGCAAGGCAACTTGAATGAACAAGGCAACTTAACCCCCTGCACACTGATGTCAAAATATCTAAATTTCAGACAAAAAGTTCCCATAATGCAACTAGAAATTTAACCAATTCAATCTCATTTGACAGAGCTCATTGAGCTCTGTCAAACGAGATTGAATTGGTTAAATTTCTAGATGCATTATGGGAAAAAAACAGCTTCCTGAAGTTTTGGTATTTTGACATCAGAGTGAAGGGGTTTAAACGAAAACAAACAAAAAAACCCTCCCGTGTACCCAACGACGTCACTGGGCAACAAAAAATCAATAACTAAGATAAAGGATAAAATTACTCCATCTCAGTTCAAATCAACAAGTTCAGGATTTGAAATGGGATGAAATAACCTCGACTTTTCAAAAATGGGTTGTGGGTATACATTCATAGAATGCTCACTGGCCTCGACAAAAACGATTTGTAGGCAGTATGCACTTTGGCTCTCCTCCCATTGTTATCATCTTTTCAAATATTTCACTTGTTGACGTCAGACCGGTAACATATGCCACTGGAGCCGTAAACATAGAAAAACTAAGCGAACGCTCGTCCAATCAGAGGGCTAGAATTTTAGTCTTACTGGAACATTGAAAACACTGTTGAAGGGATGTGGTGGATTGTTTACTAGGCGTCAGCAGCTTTTCGGCTCATGAAAACACCCCGAGGTTCCTGAGCTGAAAAGATACCAATTCTTCCAGTATATTTTAATATATGTTTTTTTTGGTAAAATTTGAGAATAACTCAATGGTATTTTGAATGAACAAACTGGTATCTAAATAATATGGCAAAAGGTTCACAAGAAGTGGCAGGTCTCCATTTGTTACTCTTGGCCAATTAAAATAAATAACAGGTTATCACGCCACACAGGTGAAGTAAAGTCTTAGTAAATGTATGATAGGTAACACATTCTAACAGGTGTACCAAAGTCATTATTGTTGACAGAATATAAGAGGAGACGGGTGCCGCCCTTCCTAAACTCCACCCTTATTTTTTAACAAGGGACATAGCTAAACGGGAGTGGGGGTAACCTTTATAGCATATACTCCATTTTATGAGCTGATAATGTTGGCTAAATTTAATTTGATAATTATTTTTCAACATCCATCCGTATCTGTCAGATTTCATTTCCTGTTTATTCTTTGTATTTTTACAGCTGTGGGATTGGCAGAATTATTCTGTATACCTAATAAAAGCAGGTATCCATATTATGGTCATTGTAGAAGCCTAAAATGGGTGCATCATTTTGTCACATTTCACATATTTGTCGCAAACATATTTGCTATTTTTGTTTCCTCAAGTATTAAAAATGTTTAATTTTGAACCGGAAATCATTTTGTTTTTGTGACTCCCATGGCTTTTTGAAATTTCCTGATGACGAAATGTTTCGCAGTGTATCTTATAATTTGCTGTCTGAAACTTAATGTAAACGCATATTCTAGATGTGAATAACGATAAAATTGCTTTATTACTTTCCAAAGTGTGATTTACTGGGATTTCCGGGTTTGATTATAAACGATAACTTCACAAGTGAATTATGCAATCATTAATTGTGTCATATATCCGTGCGCGCAAACGAGACGCTTTGCCGTGGATGTAATGGGGACGTCATTGTTTTTTCTTTTTTTAAACCCTTTTCCTAATATGAAAAGCAAACGACACTTGCAAAAAAATTCTTGAATAGTTATTTTCATTTTTTGTCTCAAAAACATAGGTTATGACCTCTCATTGGAACGAGCTGGACGAGCTCGTTCCAATGAGGGGTCATAACCTATGTTTTAGAGACAAAAAATGAAAAAATAAGGAAAATTAATTAGCGATTTTTCAGAATAGCGCTAGCCGGTTTTTCCGTTACGTTCGGTAAAGGGTTAAACAATATAATTATCGTTAATAAAGAAAAGTAATAAACAGGCGAGGGACTATATTGTAAAACACTCGTGCGCATTCGCGCACTCGTGTTTGTACAACGCCCCACGCCCCTCACCTCTCGTGAATTATTTCACGTAACCAGTCCAGTCAAGCGATTACTCTCTATTTAGCATCTATCACACACTCACAAAAATGAACTGGAAATCCACAATGAACTTGTGGTATTTCCTAAAGAACACTGTATTACCCGTTGTCTGCAATACTATCATAATTCAATACGGCGGGGCAGAAGCAAATCACTGAAAGTATTAATCGCTCTACGCAGTCATCTGCACACAAGTATACAAGTTCTACGGGTGAAAATGTAATAAAGATTAATTTACATGTCTGTCCACATCTGATCTATAAATGTTTCTTGCGGTTCAACGCTGTTGACGGTGCAGCCATAGGTGACTGGATGATCCAGTCAGTTGTTGCAAAGTTGAGTTGACTGATGACATAACTCTCTGTTTTGAAATTAAGCAACGGAGCATCTTCCCACCCCCTCCACCCATTGCGCATATCTTCCAGCATACCCGTTGTATTATATATCTTTCAAACATTAAGTTTATAATTATATATTTTTAATAAACTCGATCTGTTTTGGATTTGCTGTCGCTACAAAAAGTATACTTGATTTATGTCCAATAAATGATAGCTTAGTCCATTTTCAATAAATTTTGTTTTCCGTTTTCTTTTCAGTCGAGTGCCTAATTTTATACTGGGTAATGAAATATCTGAACATCTGAACACCCGGTAAAAACGATTTTCGATCCAGTACAATGCACAGTGCAGTAAACCTCGTTCGAACGATTTATTAGGAACTCATGTGTGTGTATCTGCATTTAGACCGTAAGGCCATTCTATATGGAAACCGTATTGTAAGTTGTAAGCAATAACCAGATTTGATAATATTAAATCAATGCCTTGTACTGATTTATATGAATCTATACGAAAGTATATAAATAAACATATCCGTAAAATGACAAATATCAGTGTATTAGTTTGACAGTTATTCGAACATCATACGTCTATGAAGACAATCGAAACTGAAATTTTCTTTTTCTGTTTATTTATTGGGTTTAACGGCACTATTAATAGCCAGCGTCACATCGAGGAGGACAATTTTACGTGCGGAGAAACCAGAGTTCCTGGACGGAACCTCCGAGTAGCGGTGATTAACTTAAACTATTGGGTTCTTCAACTTCTCAACCCAGCAGCATCAAGGTTAGCATTGGAAGACTGTACCGTCGTGCTCTCACTTAGATAATTCGCATTAAGCGCCTTGCCCAATGACACGACGCAGATGACGCGGGTCAGGATCGAACTGTCGGTCATTCTATATGAAGTCCATTACTCTATCGAATGAACCACCGCCCTCCTAGTAGAATCTGGAATAGGGCAAAGATGGGATTATCGCCCATCGTGTTAGTGATAGAGTACAGTCGCCGTTGCCCCTAATTCTCGCGTGGGTAGTGATGTCCAGGCATGCATTCACCAGGTAATGCAAATAGGTCTGTCACAATTTTTTAATTTAGGAATCGATTTATCGTCGCAAATAATCTATAATAATCGATTAATCGTACCTAGATGACACCGCCCTCTTTTTGAAATCGTTAAAAATGAAGTTCAGGTCAAATCAACAACGAAGACGATCCCTTTCAGGTACATTCAAAGCTTTGATGTTCTGAACTTTTGAATCGTCAGTGTTATAATCAAGACCAGTCGACCAGTTTACCTTTAGAAACAATAGTTTTTTCATCCAGTTTTTTTTTAATTATTAAACGTCAGAAACGGAGTAAAATTTACCGATTCTTCGACAACAAAAAATACTAATCGATTTCGTCGTGACCGTTCGACAATCGATTAATCGATTCATCGTGACAACCCTGAATGCAAATCATCATTAGCAAAATTTTAACTAATGGTTCAGCAATGTGTGGTATTGTAGCTATGGAGCAAATAATTTAGTGAACTATTCTGATTGCTTTGACAGTTGTTCTATGGAGGATCAAATGGTATGCTTTGGCGTCGCTGTCAGCTAGTGCTCAGCAAACAAGATAAAATATTTTGAAACACCCTTATATTTTACACCAACACGAGTACACTGTACACAACGGATGGTTTGGCACAGTCGTTTCGGTGACAATGTTTTCGGCAGTTTTATACAAAGAGTAGAACAAAATTTAAAGAAATACTGAATAATACCGAAAAAGGCAACGCCATTTAGATATAAAATAGCTAACTTCAGAAAAACAAGATTAGAAGATCGAGCTGTCGCAGTCTATTCCTGAACACCGGAAACATATCTGACTGGTATTTTCGACTGGCAGTTTCTTTCGGTATAGAATACCGGTATCGTCTAAAGCTTCCCCAAACTCTTAGGTTACAGGTACCAGTGTTCAACCGATTATCAAAAATGGCCGCTGACCGATTACCGGTTATTTGAGCTCATACTCGTCCGATTCCGATGCCGATTCCGATTGTAATACTGTGCACTACTAGACGAGTCGAGGCTTGAAGGAACTACATTAAATTAAACTTATTTCACAGTGTTAATCGTCGTTGACTCAAGTCGCAGTAAAATAACCAGACGGGCACACTTGGGCGGTATACGTGGTTCTCAGAGCCACGTATACCGCCCAAGTGCGCGCGACTGGTCATTTTACTGCGACCTGGGTCAATGGAGTGCAACCATCACTTTTTCCGGTATGAACTGGCGATTGCCGCAAGTACGCTCAATTGTAAGCTCTGCCTGTCATTTAACTTGTATATCTCGTAAAGGGGCGTCTAGAAAAATTGAGAATACACATTGTGGCGGTTTCTCCACTTTATTGAAGGTATCATTGACGTCATTTTACGTTAACAATTGAACCCTTGGTAAATGAATCAGCACAAAAATGCTTGGCAACAGTCGGTTGAACCGATGTTCCAGGAGTCGTTGCTGTTGTCCTAATTTTGCCCACAATCGGCCGATTGGGATGGCCGATTCCGTTCATCGGTTGAACACTAACAGGTACCCTGGAATGTAATTGCTTGCATTTAGTGGAATCTTCTAAGACCTCTTATTCCCAACTGTATATTCATTTCATTATGAATGTGCATTTGATTAATGATGTCCGTGTTTGTTAAACAATGCGAAGGTACGTTTTTCATTGTCATCGAGCTAAAGACAAGGGCATTCATATTGAATTAAGGACCAGTGGGGTATGTTCCACATCCACTTTAGAGTCATATAGAGTAGTGGACCCTGTTCTTAGTTTCAGTTAAGGCTCTAATTTCGGGAGGGTGCGCGATGTACTGAATTATTTATATACAAATATTTAAGTTCTCAATAAGCAGTATTCACGCTGCCGGGTGTCAATTTAGCCTGCTGCATCCAATATTTTGATTTGGCACCAAACAGGCTTCGTTGACTAATATGTTGGCACCCAAAACGTTTCTTTCACTTGTGAAGGAAAGCCCATGTGGCAGAGAAGAGAGCGATCGATTAAGAAGCAAAACAAAAGAAAAGTCATCAGATAGTTGCATCTAAGTACTTAATTCTACGAACTGCACCTCAGAAGAAACCAGCGACACTTCGAACCCCCGCCATGCCAATGTAAAAAGAAAAGTGATTGCTTCTTTTATCAATAAGGTGTTTGAAACAGTGTTTAGACAAACTTTCAACGTCAATTGTCTGTAAGTGGTAATGAGGCATTATTTTTTGGTTCTATTGCTCTATTGCGGTTTAACGACACTTTCGACAACCAGGGTCACCTCGTGTCGGACCGTTCTACGGGTGGAGGAAGCCGGAGTACCCGGAGAGGAACACCGAGCAAGGGCGAGCAAGCAACTGCCAGACTTCCCAGCGTACTAACTCCGCACAAGCAGGGTTAGCGACGGAACAAGTGCACCATCGCCGTGCATTACGTCTTAATACACAGCGCCTTCGTGCCCCCACGTGGGTAATCGGAATTAAGTGCCTTGCTAATGGACACAACGCAATTGCCTCTGGTGGGGATCGAACCATGGACCTTTCCATTTGAAGTCCAACGCCGTAACCACTGAGCCACCGCGCTCCCTTTTTCTTCAATCAAGCATTATAGGTCTTCAACTTTACAAAAGGTAGCATTTAATTAGGTAAATACTTCATACCGCCGCGAGTCACTCGCGACGGTATGAAGTATTTATCTAAATACTGCCTTCTGTAATTAACAGTAATTAGTCGATTAATTAATAAGTGCAACAACAGGTACATGTACCGAGATCATTCAGTCTGACTTTTAATTGATGCAGTGGCATATCACTTAGGTTATCTCCCTTTTCTCCTACCGAGGATTCCGTCAGAATTTACGACTTCTGCCGCATTTTTTTCCGTGACCAATAGTCCGTTCACTCTTGAAATAACTGCAAGTTCATTTTTCAAAATCGATCAATTTATTGGGATCAGACAGTAAAGTAAACTCCCCTCCCTTTAGCGTTTTGGCACCAAATCACTTTGTTTGGCACTAGAATAACCAGAATGGCGCAAAATGTGACACCAGACAATTTCGGTCCAGTGTGGACACTTTTATCATACATTAATTGGATAAAACATGAGTAGCAGGCGGTGATGATTTGTGCAGCTATTTTCCAATGTGTAAAACATAAGTTGCAGGCAGTGATGATTTGTGCAGCTATTTTCCAATGTGTAAAACATAACTAGCAGGCGGTGATGATTTGTGCAGCTATTTTCCAATGTGTAAAACGTCGTTGCAGGCGGTGATGATTTGTGCAGCTATTTTCCAATGTGTAAAACATAGTTGCAGGCGGTGATGATTTGTGTAGCTAGTTTCCAATGTGTAAAACATAGTTGCAGGCGGTGATGATTTGTGCAGCATACAGATAGCAAACACTCTGACCATTAATTGAAACAGTAGTATATAGATTAACGTAGGCGACCGACCTTTTCGCCCACCATCTATTTCGTCAGGACTTCTGAGTTCTGTCGATTTTTTTCCGTGACCAAATTGCCAGTTTTTTTTTAAATCCCGACCAATTTATTTGAATCAAAGTGAAGTAAACCATCCATTTAGCGTTTTGACACCAAAACACTTTGTTTGGCATTAAAATATCAAGAATGGCTAAAAATGTGATTCCAGACATTTTCGGACCTGCGTAGACACTATTAACCCTATACCAAACGAATCGCCCGCATCCACCCGCGTAATATGCAAATTCTGCAGTTGAAAAAATATTATTTTTCACAACATTTCAACAAAACCATATCATGTGACCCCTCGTTGGAACGAGCTCGTTCCAACGAGGGATCACATGATATTGTTTTGTTAAAATTTTTTGAAAAATTTTAAAAAATGATATTTAAAATAATAAATTTTGATATCGCCTGCGTTCGGTAAAGGGTTTTTAATACGAATATGCGTAATCGTTTTTAAATTATTAAACACTTCACTTACCCAGCCTGATAGTAATATCAACAATATAGTATTACGAAATCTACTTCATCGGGTTTGTATTACAAGGTTGTCCCAGGCGTTTGTTATGGTGATCGACTAACACTGGATCTACCATAGTTTTTTTTTTGTTTCGGGGATTAATGGCACTTTCAACGGCCAGGGTCACCTCCTGTTTGACAGTTTTAGGAGCCCGGAGTATCAACAGAGAACCAGCAAGCAGCGGCGACGAACAATCAGACTCTCCGACGTACTTACTCTGCACAAGCAGAGTAAGCAGCGGTTGAAGGCAAGTGCACCTTCGACGTTCAGTGCTTCTTAGTTAGTACATAGCTCTACCCTGCCCCCCCCCCCCAAACCCCCACGTGGGCAATAGGGATTAAACGTGTCTTTCCCAGTCGCACGACGTAGCTAACACTTGTCGGGATTCAACAGTCGGTTTAACCTTTTGCCTAGCATGAAAAGCAGAGGACACTTGCAAACAAAATTCTTGAATAACCAATTTTTTTCATTTTTTGTCTCAAAAACATAGGTTATGACCCCTCTTTGGAACGAGCTCGTTCCAAAGAGGGGTCATAACCTATGTTTTTGAGAAACAAAAATGAAAATATAATTAAAATTAAATGGCGATTTTTGTGAATAGCGCTGGCCGGTTTTTGCCGTTAGGTTGGGTAAAGGGTTAAAGTCCAATGCCCTGACTACTGAGCTCCCGCGTTCAGAGATCTACCATAGTACCACTGTAGCAAAGGAGCATGGTATTTCCGTAGACTAAAGCTAATTACCAGTATTGGGTTTGGTGTAGCTTGGGTTTGGTGTGGCTCACATTTCACAAAACTAGCAACTATCTTTGACAGTTTTATGCTTGTTGGAAGTTGATGAAGTAACCAAGCTATCACGGTCTTTCAATAAAGATGGGAACACTGGACCGATGGGCTATCAAGAACTATGTGTTCCGTGTCAACCCTTCCGTTTGCACACTTATATTTAAATAACAGAATTGGACTTCTAACCGAAAGGTTCACGGATCAATCCCTGCCAGGTGTAACTGCGTTGAGTCCTTGGACAAGGCAGTTCATCCTGACTGCCCACGTGGGGACACGGTGTCGCTGTGTACTAAGGCGTAATGCACGTCGATGGTGCACCTGTCTTCAACCAATGCTAACCCTACTTATGTGGAGTTAGTACGTTGGGGCGTCTGGCAGTTTTTCGCCGTTGTTCGGTTGTTCTCTCCGAGTACTCCGACTTCCCCGCCCGTAAAACCGTCCGTCACTAGGTGACCCCACTAAGTGCCCAAAAATAAATAAATAAATAAATAAATAAATAAATAAATAAATAAATAAATTTAAATATCAAAATTTGAAGAGGCAATATTTCCCATGATGCAACAAGCAATTTAACCAATTCAGTCTTGTTTGGCAGAGCTCAATGAACTCTGCCAAACAATAATGAGTTGGATCAATTCCTTGTTGCATTGTGGGAAACATTTTCTGCTTGAAATATTGACATTTTGGCATTAGTTTGTAGAGGGTTAAGATTAGCCTTGCGCTTGGGCCGAGAACTATCAGTTTATAATACAGTACTCTAGTAGGCTACTGCTCACCGATACAAAGAATTGGGGTGGGGTAATCCTCTCCAAGGACTTTATGTCTCCGACCATCCATCACTGCTTTGATGTTGTTGACAGTGATACGTGAATTTGGTTTCTTGATGTATGAGACTGGAGGATCCCGTGGAACTTTATTTATTTATTTATTTATTTATTTATTTATTTATTTATTTATTTATTTATTTATTTATTTATTTATTTATTTATTTATGTCTGCTTAACGCTATATCCTCATCTAAGGCTATATCACGGCGACTGGAACTCCAGTACGCGTGCTTTTTTAGTAATAACCCAAATTTCCCGACAGCAGTCAGGAAAATATCAGGAAATAGATTGAAGATTATTTATACCATGATTACCTATTCTACTATATATAAAAAGCTTATGACATAAATTTTAGCTTTACATACCAACCGTGGTGAACATGCCAGCAAATTTACACCTGCAGTAGAACTACATCCCCGTTGACCTTTGGTGACGCCGACCTGAATGCAAACTTGTCTAAATTTATCGCACGTCGCCTCGCGAAGAGTGAAGTGGATGTGGGAATTATTTATTACGTTTTTAAATGGGTTTACCTCATAAAATGCCAAAAATTAACAAACATGCGTTGTCTCATGTTAATAAAGCATGCATAACTCGAAATAGTATGTTATTATGTTATTAAAACGAAAAAAGGCTCAGTTTCTTTTTTTCATTTCGTTTCGGTGATAAAATTGACAGCGGAAGTACCGCCCACCGATGCTCGTGTAAACAAAAACAGATTCGCTCGTATGTGCGTCTGGTGCTCGAGAAAAAAATATTAGCGACACTTAATAATCTGACGATCATGGTATAAATAAAATATACCCAAAGTAGCTTGGTGTACCAAATGTTCACCACTCGTGGTGAAGTGGTGTTAACCGCGCGCCGATGGCTCGCGGTTAACACCATTCACCACTCGTGGTGAACATTTGGTACACCAAGCTACTATGGGTATATTCTATATTTTCCCCATAAGACAAGATTGTGGTACCAACGTCAGCCGATCACAACACCATCAACTTGCTTGTTAAAGGGTTCTGTACGCCATTAAATTTCAGTCGCGAATTCAAATGATGTAACTTCGAATATTAACAAACGATTACACCGTCAACACGCACGTCAAAGTCCGTAACCATCTCAATTTATTGTACGAGTTTCTATTCAGTTATTCTCCATCATTACGTGTAAATTTGTTATCGGTGTGTAATGAACAGAATCTTTTGATATCACATAATAATATACCTATCATGTGGCACATTGTCGTGCAATTCATTTTCTGTCAACTATGGTTGTATCGTGTTTAGTATTGTGTGGCAAAAATCAATACAAACGACAGAACGGTATATCAAGATTCTCTAGTTTTTAATTTCCACGAGCCTCACTGTCTCATGGTAGTTTGGGTCTAGATATCCTCCTAATGAAACGAAGTTGAAATGAATTATTTAGCTTTTGGACGCATGTGGGATTTGAAAACAGAATTGGATGTTTTAATCGAACAATGTTGCCAAGGTAATCTGACATGATAGCGATAAAAATGTTATAATTTGAAAATAAAAAGAGCAAGAATCATAGAATTTTGGTGTTAGGAATAATGTGTTTCGACGTGTGTGTTTGCTGTCATTCCGGGAGATTTATTCTCAAGAGCAACGAGCTCAGTATTGCAGCTGTTACAGGTATAAATGTTGTTTTATCGTGTTATCTATTGTCTGTTGGCAGTGTGTGTCTTTTTATGTGCTTGTATATACATTTTAGATAAGTTAACAGTTAAAGCCGCCACACGTTGCATAAAACACGATTGTCTTACTGTTTCACTATTCGCGTCTCATCCAGTTCTCATCAGGGACCCAGGTCCCCCCCCCCCCCCCCACCAAACACACACACACATATTCGCCTACTTCCATGTGGTGTGGGCTGTACAGATTTGCCAAGCAGAATGTACAGAAAAACAGTAATTTTCACGAAGCCGCCACATTCCACACCAAGCTTTAATTGCGTCCAACCTCCCTGACTGCCTCAACTTCTCTTATCTCTATTTTTGTTTGAACAGTCTCTTACAAAGTTCAAAATTGACTCTAACTTCCAGTTGGTGTACATCCATCATTTATAAGGGAGACAGCCTACAGTCGAATCCCATCCTTACAATCTGAGTCTTTGTCCGTTGGTCTCGTTACGCTGTACACAATTAACCTTTTACCCAACGTAACGGCCAAAACCGGTCAACACTATTCACAAAAATCGCCAATTAATTTTCATTATTTCTTCTTTTTTCCTCAAAAACATAGGTTATGACCCCTCTTTGGAACGAGCTCGTTGTGCTCGTTCCAATGTGGAGTCATAACCTATGTAGTGAGACAAAAAATGAAGAAAATTATTTATTCAAGAATTTTGTTTGAAAGTGTCGTTTTCTTTTCATGTTAGGTAAAGGGTTAACATACTTGAATTGTTTATATTTTTATACGCCCGTTTCTAAAAAAGGACGTATTACGTAAATGGGTTATCCGTCCGTCGTCCGTCCGTCGGATTGATTTGTGTCCGAGCGTTTCTCTGTCGCTTATTATCCAATCTTTTTCAAACTTGGCACAAAAGTTAAACGCCATGAGAACCCGTGGAAATGTGATGTTAAGTTTGATAAGAGTTTTCGAACCAGAGTTATGGTACAGACTAACTTAGAAATTATACAGTCTGTGGACACATTTTTGTCCGGAGCGTTTCTTTCTGTCATTTGTTGTCCAATCTTTTTCAAATTTGACACAGCAGTTAATCACCATGAGAACCTGGGCAATTGTGATTTTAAGTTTGATTGGAGTTTAGATTTGTAGACCATCACCAAACTTGGTTTGTATCTCAGTCATACTAAAGTACAGGTCAAGTTCGAATCGGGGGTCGGTACGATGTTATTGGTTGGATGAAAACAGTAGTTATGTACAATTCGAAAAAGCCTATCGGGCGTACAATGCAACTCTAGGCGGTGCTCTTGTTTCATCAGTTTGTTCTATATGATGAGTCCATGTAACAGGTTTGTTTTAAATAAAATATTGTGTAACCTAAAATGTGGTTATACAAGAGATTCGACTGAAGCCATCGGGTTATTATCAGCATGTTAGCTTGCAACTTTGCCACCGTTTGCAACGCGGAAAGGGCACAACATACCTAACATTTAGTAACGCGAAAATATTCCAGAAACGATTCGACAAAATTTGAGCGCCCAGACAATTGGCACCCGAACCTTCAGTGTGAAACAGGAAAATGTTATTGAAAATGTTTTAGTTTTAAGTTTATTTGTTTTACAGGGATTGTCGAGTAAGTTATATAACTTATATTAACACCTCTCCTTGACCCAGTGGTGCAGGTGTGTGGGATGACCTTCGTAGTGGCAACTTCATGGCCTCGCTCTTCTCGAATACTACGCAGGGATCTATAGCCAGCACGTAGTGTGTCTCTCTCAGCACAGAGGACAACCATTTTACGTCTCCACCTGATAGGACAGTACGCTGTGGCAGCATCAAATCCACAGCTAATGCTGACAGAGAGTGACGGGAACACGCGGATAACTTTCCCCAACCGAGGACCGAGGGGCTCTGGCATGAGAGATCTGCCACTTCACTCGGCCACCACTCTCGGAAATGTGATGATCAAAGAGCAAACATAATACAATAAGATAAAGGTTTCATCGAGACAACTGCAAGTTGTATTTTGGCAGGGCTTATATTTCAACGAGAATTCGAGAATCCATTCTCGTAAAGATTCGCGCAAACAAGCAAGCGAGAATCCATGCAGATTTTCGCTTCATCTCTGCTGGGATTCGCGTAAAAAGAATTGAGTCAATTTAACAGTTTTTCATAACATAGCAGCAGCAAATTAACCAATACAAGGCTAATACATGACCTAAAATATCCTGACACTTTGTCAATAAAACTGCAAATGTGAGCTGGTTCCAATGGCATCCATATTTGTAAGGTTTTATTGATAAATATATGTATTGATAATTTTTTTTATAAAATGATCAAATTCAGTTTGGATTTTAGAAATTAAAATGCTGCGTTGGGTAAAGGGCTAACATGTGGAACCATTGTACAACAGGGGTTCAAACAGGGGTGGGGGGGGCTAATGAAATCCTAGGACAATCATAGCATGTATAGATTATCGCAACCGTTTTCGCGAGAATCGAAATGGATTTTCCCAAATTTAGATGGAATATAAGCCTTGATTTTGGCCATACCGTCAAAACACCCAAGCTGTACACAGCTGTATATCCTGTGTTGTTATGACAAGTTTGTTTAACCCTTTACCTAACGAATCGGCCACATCCGCCCCCACGTAATTTATACATTTTGGAGTTGAAAAAATTAAAATTTTCAGAACAATTCAACAAAACCTTATCATGCGACCCTCATTGGAACGAACGCGCTGAACTCGTTCCAATGGGAGTCATATGATATGTTTTTGTTAAAATTCTTTAAAAACATTGAAAAAACAATAATGAAATTAACCATTTCCAAAATGATAGACAAAAAGCACCCAAAGTTGGCTATTTTTGGCATTCTATAACGGTACTCTTATTCTCTCCCTCATTGTGATTGGGGGTTAAATCTTGAGATTAAAAAGTAAACAGTAACTTTCTTCTGCAATCATTGTTACATCTATCCATACCAAAATAATTGCTAAAACAACCTTGCAATTAGAGGAAATGAGTACAGATGTTGGCAAAATTCACCGAAAATCAATTTTTGTCAGCCAATACTATTCTTTACGTGGCCAAAGCATATGTTGGGTTAAGCTCCAGAGCATAACTTTGGGGGGCACGGTGGCATTGCGGTAACCGGTTCTCGTCAGATCACCGAAGTTAAGCAACGTCGAGTCCGGTTAATCCTCGTCTGGGTGACCGTCTGAGCGATCGATTCGGACACCTGCGTTGTGTTCTTGGGCAATGCACTTAACCCCGATTGTCCACATGGGGGCACGATGATGCCGCGTACTAAGGCGTACTGGACGTCGATGGCGCGCATGTCTTCAACCAATCTAACACTGCCTGTGCTGCAGTGCGGAGTTACGATGTAGAGGAGCTGGCAGCTGCTCATTATTGCTCGGTGGTTCTCCCCGGGTACTCCGGCTTCCCCACCCGTAAAACTGTCACGGTCACGATTAGCCATTGTGCATAAGTATGTGACCTTACACACCAATAAATAAATAAATAAATAAATAAATAAATAAATAAATAAATAAATAAATAAATAAAGCATAACTTACAGCAGCGGATTTGTTTATTAATCATCTCTACCTGTAGCAAAACAAAGTATCTAAAATTAACCCTTTCCAAAATGACAGGAAAATGTAAACGAAGTTAGCTAATTTTAGCATTTACGAATGGAAATCTTACCCTCAATGTGTCTGAGGGTTAAAGATGAGATTAAAAACTAAACAGTAACTTTCTTCTGCAAGCATATTGCATCTATGCATACAAAAATAATTGTTACAACAAAATTGCAATTAGAGAAATTAGTCAATCTCGAAGATAAAATGCTATATTCCTATCATTTGTGGCCAATAGGGGTTAATTTTAAAATATTTGTGTGGTGATTTAGTGTATCATATTATGCTCTAAATGTGTGAACATCAACCACAGACTGAGTGTCTGATAAGACACGTGTCAGAATCTTGAATCTTGGTATTTCAGTGAACATGTACAAGTTCAGGGTACTCCAAGTCAAGGCGCGACAACTGGGTGAGGGTTAAAACTTGGAATAAAACATATAACAGCAAAATTGTTCTTGGATCAATATCATATCTTCTCACGGGAAACGTTTTGAGCAAATATGGCTCCAGTGCTGAGAATTTACATGTAAATTTTGGCGAAAATAACAATTATTCCGACAGTACCCTTATAGGAAGTCTCAAATCTGCCAAGGGTTAAACTTTTAATAATAACATATAGAACTAAATTTATCATACTGTGACTGCTGCATGCAGCCATGGAAAATACTCAGAGCTCAATCAATTGAAAATGGAGTAAATCGTCACCTAAACTTACAAAATTCTGCAAAAATTGGATTTTTTTTACGGTACCTATTTTTATGCAACCAGAATGGGATAGGGTTAAACTTTACAACCAAACTTACAACAGCAAATATGCTCGGTAGTCAATTGTGAATACATACACGAGAAGTGTTTGAAATTAACCCTTTCCACAATGATGGAAAAAGCAACCAAATTTGGCTAATTTTGGCATTTTCAAACGGTACTCTTATTCTCGCCCTCATTGTGCTTGAGGGTTAAATCTGAGATTAAAAAGTAAATAGTAACTTTCTTCCGCAATCATTGTTGCATCTATCCAAAACCAAAATGATTTTCACAACAACCTTGTTATTAGAGAAATTTGCCCTTGAAGTTGGTCAATTTTGAAGAAATCTATATTCATGTCATTTTTGGCCAGTGGAGGTTAACGTTGAAAGATTTCAGTGGTGATTGTGGTGTATCATATGATGCTCTAAATGTGTGGAAAATTTGAGCTAAATAACTGTAAACAAATTGGGACATTCGAAAAATGGTGAAATTTTGAAGGTTTTGGCAAAATATTTTGAAAATACGCGTTTTCACAGATATGCCGATACCGCATTTCACTAGATTTTATGACATTACATAACAAATGTGGCCAAAATCGTACAGCTTGTTTTTGAGCAGTTCAACAGACAAAATTCAGGGAGGGGGAAAAAATAGAGAAGAAAAAGTTTGAAAAGGAGGAATAACAAGAGTCTTTCCCAAACTGGGTTTGGGAAAGCCTAATTATCGATTGTAATTTCGATACAACGAATAGTGGTGTCAAAATAATAATGTTTACGCCGCAACTGAAATTTCTTCATTGAACACTGTACTGGCAGTAGATTCTCAGGTGATATTATTTTATTTTCCAATGAATATCAGTTGACCATGTGATTTATCCCATGAATACCACTTGATAATGTGACATTCGAATATCGCGCAGTGATATTACGCACTACAATCGATTTTCCAGAGTCTGTTTTTACATTCTGTAATTTCTGTTTATGTTCTATAAATAGACGGTCTTCCCGGCTCGAGTGTGAGTTGTATTTTAGGCACTTATTGACAGTTTACTGGAACTATTTTGTACCAGAAGTAATTTGTTTTGTTTCTTTTTGTAGACCGAATTGTGGTTAGTCAGTCTGGTGCCTTGTATATTATCCAACTCGATATCCTGTCCGGACAAGAAATAGTTCTGTCTTATGAAGGGAATAAACATAAGACTTGCATCATAACTGTTCGAAATCCACGAGAGTATGAAACAAATTGACCACGTGCAGATTCCACGAATCGCTTT
Organism: Pictodentalium vernedei; assembly: GCA_031216915.1. Taxonomy (NCBI): domain Eukaryota; kingdom Metazoa; phylum Mollusca; class Scaphopoda; order Dentaliida; family Dentaliidae; genus Pictodentalium; species Pictodentalium vernedei. The sequence goes on along the minus strand of CM062290.1, from coordinate 66,848,280 downwards.
TCGCGGTTCATGGAATTTGCAAGTGATCAATTTAGTTTGAACAATATTTATTTCCAATAGCAAGACAAAATTAGAGAATTGTAATTTGTTGGACAAATTACGGGCTTTCCCAACTTTCCAATGTGAAAATGCAGACTACAGATAGCAAAGCAAAGTGTTTGAAATTAACCATTTCCAAAATGATAGATAAAAAGCATCCAAAGTTGGCTAATTTTGGCATTCTCTCACGGTTCTCTTATTCACTCCCTCATTTTGCTTGGGGGTTAAATCTTGAGATTAAAAAGAAACAGTAACTTTCTCCTACAATAATTGTTGCATCTATCCATACCAAAATAATTGCTACAACAACCTTACAATTAGAGGAAATGAGTACAGATGTTTGCAAAATTCACTGAAAATCAATTTTTTTCTGACAGTACTATTCTTTACATGGCCAAAGCTTATGTTGTGTTAAGCCCCAAAGCATGACGTACAGCAGAGGATTTGTTCATTAGGCATCTCTACCTATAGCAAAACAAAGTGTTTAGAATTAACCCTTTCCAAAATGACAGGAAGAATCAACCACTGTTAGCTAATTTTGGCATTTTCGGACGGTACTCTTACCCTCATTTGCTTGAGGGTTAAAGATGAGATTAAAAACTAAACAGTACCATTCTTCTGCAGGCATTGTTGCATCTATGCATACAAAAATAATTGTTACAACAACCTCGCCATTATGAGAAATTTGCCCTTGAAGTTAGAAAATCTTGACGATAAAATGATATATTCATATCATTTGTGGCCAATAGGGGTTAATTTTGAAATATTTGTGTGGTGCTTTTAGTGTATCATATTATGCTCTTAATTTGTGAACATCAATCACAGACTGAGTGTCTGAAAAGAGACATGGACCAATCTTGAATCTTGGTATTTGAATGAACATGTTTAAGTTGAGGGTACTCCAATTCAAGGCCTGACAAATGGGTGAGGGTTAAAACTGGGAATAAAACATATAGCAGCAAAATTGTTCTTGGATAACAGTTAGATAATTGCCAAAAATGAGAAGTGGACAGAAATCGCGCATGGGTTAATGGCGAAAAGGCGGTAATTTAGCTAATTTGACATTAAAATTGAACAGACAGCAACTACCCTGTAATTAGAAAAATTTGCTCTTGAAGTTGGCGAAAATAACAAATATTCCGACAGTACCCTTATGGGAAGTCTAAAATCTGCCAAGGGTTAAACTTTTAATAATAACATATAGAACAAAATTTGTCATACTTTGACTGCTATGAGCAGCTATAGAAAACATTCAGAGCTCAAGCAATTAAAAATGGAGTAAATCGTCACCTAAACTTACCAAATTCTGAAAAAATGGAGTTTTTTTGGACGGTACCTACTTTTATTCAACCAGAATGGGATAGGGTTAAACTTTACAACCAAACTTACAACAGCAAATATGCTCGGTAGTCAATTGTGAATACGTACACGAAAAGTGTTTGAAATTGACCCTTTTTTAAAATGATGGAAAAAGCAACCAAAGTTGGCTAATTTTGGTATTTTCAAACGGTACTCTTATTCTCACCCTCATTGTGCTTGAGGGTTAAATCTGAGATTAAAAAGTAAACAGTAACTTTCTTTCGCAATCATTGTTGCATCTATCCAAACCAAAATAATTGTTACAACAACCTTGTTATTAGAGAAATTTGCCTTGAAGTTGGTCAATTTTGAAGAAAAATTCTATATTCATGTCATTTTTGGTCAGTGGGGGTTAAAGTTGAAAGATCTGAGTGGTGATTATGGTGTATCATATTATGCTCTAAATGTGTGGAAAATTTGAGAAAAATAACTAAACAATTTTGGGACATTCGAAAAATGGTGAAATTTTGAAGGTTTTGGCAGAATATTTTGAAAACACGCGTTTTCACAGATATGACGATACCGCATTTCACTAGATTTTATGACATTACATAAGTGTGCCAAATTTGGTCAAAATCGTACAGCTTGTTTTCGAGCAGTTCAACAGACAAAATTCAGGGAGGAAAAAAAAAAAAAAAAAAAAAAAAAATAGAGAAGAAAAAAAAAAAAGAAAATAGAGAAGAAAAATTTTGAAAAAGAAGAATAACAAGAGTCTTTCCCAGGCTGGATTTGGGAAAGCCTAAAAATCACATTGATATTATATACATAGGTAACACGGAAATGGATTCAGCAGGAAGCTAGAAGCTGAAACAAGGCTGTCTCCATTGAGTAATGATATTGCGTTTGGTAATATCAGCAGTACAAGGAGTTGGGTATTTTGCCATTGGTAGGTAAATATATTTTATCATCTGAATTAAGATGATCAATTTGTTTCATCCCCTCGTGGATTTCGAACAGTCATGATTCAATTCTTAAATGAATGATTTTGTTTTATGTTTCTATTTGCCTATTCGTTTACGACCCAATGTAAGATAAGCTTGTCTTCAGTTAGAGTTTGCTATTGATGAATTTTATTGAATTTATATAAAATAATAATAAAAACGCAATCATAGATTTACTGAAAGCCACAATTGTTGGTTTATCAATCCTGACTAGCTTTTTTTTTAAAATTACATATCGTGCCTGTTTCAAACAGTACTTCAGAACAGGAGGTTAGAGACCGGAAAAACGGCATTTACTCAGACTACCAGCCCCGCCATGACATGCCTCAGAGGCCGAAGGCACGAGATAAGAGAGTTTGAGAGGAGGTACCCCTTCCCATCGGGATGGGGCACCTCCTCTCAAACTCCCCCAAGTCCCCCGTTGAATTCTGAAAGCCCCAATAACGGACTTGGGGTGTAATTTAGCTTTACTTAGAAAATAAAGTATTGACAAAATTGAGTGACGAACCTAGAAAGGGCATTGTCTGGCCCCTCTCGCCCCGTGGTCCGAGGCCGAAGGCAGGGAATGAGGGCAGCTGCCCCACTGCCCCGTGCTTCCGGCTTCCCTGAGGCAGGATCATATGACGTGCTTAGAATTTCTAGGCGATATTGTTGAGAAAACGAAATAAAAACTCGACTGCCTTAGCGCTGAAATATTATTTATTTATTGGTGTTTAAGGTCACATACTTATGCACAGTGGCTAATCGTGACCGCGACAGTTTTACGGGTAGAGGAAGCCGGAGTACCCGGAGGGAACCACCGAGCACCAACGAGCACCAACGAGCAGCTATCAGCTCCTCAACATTCTAACTCTGTTCAAGCTCCGCTCAAGCAGGGTTACTACGGTTGAAGACGTGTGCACCATCGACGCGCAGTAAGTCTTAGTACACGGCGTCATCGTACCCCCATGTAGGCAACCGGAATAAAGTGCCTTGCCCAAGAACACAACGCGGGTCGTCCCGGACGGGGATCGAACTCGGGACCTTTAGCATAGAAGTCAGCAGTCTGCCACTGAGCCACCGTGCTCCCTCTTAGCGCTGAAAACTCGGGTGTTATGTGATCATTGTGCTTGTACAGAATCTTTTATCTCGACGAGACTCCTTTTTTAGGGACGCATATCTACGAGTCGCGCTTGCGCGACGAGTAGCTATACCTCCCCAAAAACGAGTCGCGTCGCGATAAAAGATTGTATACAAGCACAATGAGCGCATAACACATTTATCTATCCTTCAGTCAAAAAACAAAACGATAACCATGACTTCTCAAAAATAATTGTTAACCAACAAAAAGCCACTCTCAACTGATGTTTTCTCGTCCATGTCGCCTCTCTTTCAGCTCCCACCAACCATTTCATAGATCTTCTGAATCTTGTACTATTTCCATGATAACGGGAGGAATGATGTCAGCAGAATTAAGAGAGCGACATTTCGCTGTTGGCCATCAGCGACACTTTGCGCGCATGCTGTATGAGACCCATTGAAGACACAGTGATTGGAATTCTCAAATGCTGAAGTGTAATATCCACCTCTTTCTCTTTCTGTTGATCTTTCTTTCTCTTTCTTTTTCTTCTTTCTAAGGGAAAGGCAGGAAGACAGCCAATCTGGCTATGCCTTCCCCTGCCAGTACACAATGCAACAATTAATTGGATTTTTTTTGTAATTTAATGTACAATATGCTATATTTCTTCTTGTCGAAATTCAATATTTTTATTACATGTACTATAATGTATATATTGCTATATTTTAGTGTATTGGCAAATAAAATATCAATATCAATATCAATATAATAGCTCTCCTTTTTCAAGTCTCTCAACTCAACGACACGTGAAGAAATTCCTTCAGCATGAATGAAATTGTACTTTGCGAAAAAAAAAATCAAACTCAATACAAGTATAAGTTTTCCGTCGAATAATGATATTTCGAACCAAGTTCAATTCATTTCATGAGGTCACCCAAGGCACAGATTGCTGGTTTGCGAAAAGAACTAAGGAATTATTTTTTTTGTAGTGCGCAAGAACCGCTTTAAATACACGACGTTACTTGATTCATAATTTGTTTGAAGCGATCATTTAAGAATTGAATGCAATTTTTATAATCTTTATTGGAGTATGAACGTGTGGGAATGGGTACAAATACCCATTCCCACACGTTCATACTCCAATAAAGATTATAAAAATTGCATTCAATTCTTATAATTACATTCCGTAATTGTTTAAACTACTTTTTACCAAACAACAAAGCAGAAAGACGAAATAAACCATGTACGAATGAACGAGGCGACCCCCCCCCCCCCCCCCACACACACACACAAGACAAAGCCCGAATTACATTCTGTCAACTGCGCTCTACCGTAAATGCGGGTCAAAGTTCGACCAAATATATTCATTGGAAAACGAATTACATTTGGTCATGACGTTTTCATCCAGCTGACAAATGGGAATTGAGTATTTGGACCCAAAACGTATAACTACATTAACAATGTAATTATATCACAATTAGCTTGACGTTACGTTTCAGAATTTTCTCGCTATAATTTTCAATTTTTGTGATTCACCTCCATGTTTTTTGTTTTGATGTTTTCCATGGTGGATTGTTTATGTAATGGATCGTGTAATTCCCTGAAACGTGGAATGTATGTTGAGGCAACTTGATGCATCGTTCATTGTAGCAATTCAGTTTTTGAAGGAAATGACTTGTGATTGCCAGTACCACTGAAATAGTCCGTCAGGCGCGCGTGCGTTCCCCTCTCGCGATGTTATGTGACTTTAACCCCCTTCACTCTGATGTCAAAATACCAAAATTTCAGGAAGCTGTTTTTTCCCATAATGCATCTAGAAATTTAACCAATTCAATCTCGTTTGACAGAGCTCAATGAGCTCTGTCAAACTAGATTGAATTGGTTAAATTTCTAGTTGCATTATGGGAAATTTTTTTCTGCCTGAAATTTAGTTATTTTGACATCAGTGTGCAGGGGGTTAATCGCTACTGCAATAGCGATAGAAGATCTTTTTTCGCCGGATTTTTATATCTACTGATATTGCGTTTTTTGGTAAAGTTACAAACAGACAAATATGTAAAGAGATACCCAATCACGTTTTTTTTGTACGGATATTTTTTTATTATTTTAGGTGTTGTGTTCAATTCGTAAATAACCATTATCGTACAACAAACACATTATTGCAACAGCCTATCAATCTGGACTATTCCCTTTCGTGACGCGAATTGATCTACCAGAACAAACAAGACGCGTGTGATCATCTTTTTGTGCCTAAAATCGCGGTACTAAAATGGTGATTATATCTGTATCAGATTGTGTGCAAAGCGCACGTCGCATGCGGTATGCATTGGGTTTTCAATGAGATGCGATAGCGTGTATTGGGGGATTTGTAACAACGTTCTTATACGAAGTTTATTGGAATCTGTAATAATCAATATGATGGAGTTTGTTTTCTTTTCTTTAAATGTCTGTTTTACTGGCATGGCGGAAGAAGCATTCTGTTTCATTGCAAACGTCCATGTCATTATGTCATATATAATCCTACTTAAATTTTAACTTTTTACCTTACATGACAAGCAGACGGCATTTGCAAAAAAAAAAAACAAAACAAAAACAAACAAAAAAATACCCAAAAAACTCTTCGGTGGCGTTATATGTTTATTTTATCCTTACAAAATTTCTTACTACCCAATGATAGATCAAAACTCATAAGCTATGTTTTGGAAGAAAACTATGGAAAAGATAATGGAATTTGAATGACGATTCTTGTAATTACAGACGACTGGATATAGCCGTTACGTTGGGTAAAGGGTGTACATCATATACATTGAAAGCAATTCAGGGGTCCAATAAAGGACTCAAAATATGACAAGCTAGGACCCGGTTTTGCCACTGAAACAACTGAATTAACCCTTTACCTAACATGAAAAGCAGACGACACTTGAAAAACAAATTCTTGAGTAACGAATTTTTTTCATTTGTTTGTCTCAAAAACATAGGTTTGTTTATTGACTTACTTTACGGTATACATAATACAGAAAAATGTACATTAAACACATTGAAAATAGTAATAAAAATAATAAATGAATAACAATTGCGTTTGTGAACAAATACAAAAATAGTATATACCGTAGGGAGATGGCATAGCCAGATTGGCTGTCTACCTGTCATCTCCCTGTTAGCTATACAGTATCAGCTTGTGTCAGACCAACAACAAGAAATATAAACTAACAGATAGTTATTTGCATGCATTATGTGTACTTATATATAACTAGTTATCCTGTCGACGTTTCCATGGATGCTTCCAATGTGGGCATTGTCTTTTGCATTATTAATGATTGTGATCTGACAAGTAAGCAGCTTATATCGGAAGCTGATGGCGAGACCCAGAGTCAGAGAGCGAAAACTATTTTTTATTTTATTTTTATTATTATTATTATTTTTATTTTTATTTTTTTAAGCCAGATCAGAATGTGTAAGTAAATTAAGGTTGTGGAAAAGCCAAATTCCCGAGCTGTTAATAGCATATAATTAGAAAGGACGAAAAGATATGATTAAGTACCAAAGCAATCTACGCAATATGGGTTTCTACAGTTTACATTAGCATCATACGATCTTAACAATTGTTTTATCAACTCCTTTCTAAATGTGCCTCTAAGTGGGATATTGCGCAGTCTTTCATCCAGTCCATTCCAAATTTTCGAGTAAGCGAATGTTGGGAGGACATCTAGAGATCTTGTTCGAGATCTTTCTTCAAGAAGCATGCCAGATTGTCTGGTGGATCTTCCACTCCTATTTTCCACAGCACTGAACAAATTATCAAAAGACACGGGGAGATTATTATTTCTGCAGTCAAATAGAAGCAGAGACGTATGGAGCACAAAAAGATCGCTAACCTTTGAAATTTTGTCTTTTTGAAACAAAGGATCTGTGTGAGAGTTATATCGTGAATTGTTTAAAATTCTTATAGAGCGTTTTTGCATTAAAAACAACTTATTTATACCTTTCGAGTTACCCCAAACATGGATCCCCTAAATCAAATGACTGTGCACTGAAGAATAATACAATGTTTTCATTGCAGCATGTGGCAATATAGTTTTTACTTTGTTAAGAACAAAGTTTTGCACGAGCTATTTTTGCGCACAAATTACAAATGTGAGCCTTATATGAGAGATGCTCATCAATATGTATGCCTAGAAATTTTAATGACGATTCGTTTTGGTCAGACGCAACTCTATCTATTTTCTTATTGTTTATAACTACATCACTGAGCAGTGGAATTGCTCTCTTATTGCTGGGGTTTATAATGACAAATTTGGTTTTAGCAGTATTGAGGAGGAGGTAATTAGCCGAACAACACCGAGAAATCTTTTCTAGTTCAAGATTAATATAATTTACAGGAATATTTACATCTGGCCCCGACGAATACACCTCGTTCCAACGAGGGGTCATAACCTATGTTTTTGAGACAAATAATGAAAAAATAATGAAAATTAATTGACGATTTTTGAGAATTGCGTTGGCCGGTTTTGGCCGTTACGTTGGGTAAAGCGTTAACGTGAAGTGATTTTTGAGTGGTGTCAACCGTTTGTCTGCTAAAAACTGAGGTGAACTCATTTGCTTCGAAACACTTCGAGGCGAAAATAAATAAATGGTTTGGTTCAAGGTTACATGTAATAGAAAGAGAGGGTCGGTCGGTCGAAGAATTGTCTTCCCATATATATTTCATTTTATCATTTGACTTCTCCGTTTTCTCGGCTTATTACCGTTTCATATTTTCAATAAATATTAATAGTGCTTCATAAAACCTTCAGTTGATTATTTTGGTCAATTTCAAAAGAACGCTTTCTGATTGGTTATCACAGAAAAGATCTGTGTCAAATTAATGCGCGTTTAAGTAAAACTATTTCAAAATATCAACAAAGCCACGATACCTGATTTTATTTGTTATAAACATTCAGTAATATCCCAATGATAAGAAATGTATAATTACTTGAAAATGAGTATTTAAAACGCCGAATTGTAGAACTATATTTTGTCGCGGTTATGACGTATGACTGCTTGCAACCGTGAAGCGTCACAGTAAAATGCATGACGTTCAAGGTGAAATTCCATTCCAACCCTTTTTTTCTATTTGGGTTACATGAAAAGTTGAAATGTGTGGCTGTTCATAAGCGCCGCTGGGAGGGGGCACGAACAAACCCCCATTTTACGTTTTTTTCAAGAACGCAGAATGCAAATAAATCCCCCAAAGGCCACCAGAGAGTTCCGTTTGATACAAAATTAAAAAAAAATTCCCGGAGGAGAGGCATGCCCTCGCCCCTAGTGTCCACGTGCATACGAGGGGAGGGGAGGGGAGGGGGCTTGTCCACATCCGGGAGTACACCGAGGGTACAGGGCATCTGCCACGTGTACCCTCAGGGTACCTTTTCTATCAAAGTCGAACCCTTTTTGAAAAATTCCGTCGACGCCCATGCTGTTTCTGCGGTACACGTGTATTTGGAGTACGATCCATACTTATCTTCCTATATCATTTTATATAGAGACAAGAAAGGGTTTTGAACAAGCACAGGCGCGCGAGAAAATGCCCATGAAACTCTCTCATTTTGTGTATATATAATGCAAACTCTTCGTATTATAATATAAACAGGAAACATTCTGTGAACAGACTTTAATCTCTCTCACTAAAAGAAGATGAAGACCACATCTCAAAGCATTGTGAATGGTGGTTCACAAGAAATTATTTTGAAACAATTTAATATTTATTGGACAGGGTTCCAAACTATGAGGGTTAGTATCTTCATTAGAAAACACTTAAAAGCCCCCCCCCCCCCCCCCCCCCCCCCATACTCACACAAGAAAGATCAGCATTTTTGGACGAATCGTCCCGGTACGAAACTCGACTGGGAACAAAACGCCCGTGCCGAAGTGTTTTTGAGAGGAAATGCCACGGCACCATCTCCAAGTATTATCAGTAGTGGTTCTCGAAAATTCTCCTCAAAGAATTTCAAGCTTATTGGACAAAGTGTGGATACCCTTGGGGGTTAGTATCTACATTCCGAAAAAACTACCTCCCATCCCTCCATACACACAAAAAAAAAACAAAGCAGAATGTTTAAATGTAGGCTACAGCCATATCTAGAATTGGGGGGAAATATTCACGCAGACATCTCATCTAATATAATCGAGAGTGAATGTATCAGAACAAAAATGGTTTAAAATTTTCGTTCAAAGTTTGGAGGTGGCATAACACAACACGAATACTGATAACATTGAATACGGTGAATCCCAGTTAACCATCCACCTAACATGGAAAGCAGACGACACATGCAAAACAAATTCTTGAATAACTAGTTTTTTTTTCAATTTTTGTCTCAAAAACATAGGTTATAACCAACGAGGGGTCATGATCTCAGTATGTTTTTGAGACAAAAAATGAAAAAAACAATGAAAATTAATTGGCGACTTTTGAGAATAGCGCTGGCTCATTTTAGCCGTTACGTTGGGTAAAGGGTCAAAAGTCTATCCGAACTTGGCCGATAAAATCTGTAACGGAAAGACTGTTTCAATGGAGTATCTATCAACTTACTGTCCACAAAGATTTAATTTCTTGACATAATCAAAGAAATAGTTTCCTTATTATGAAAATTGGATTTTCAAAGTCAAGTTCCTCCGAGGTTATATTTGCTTTCGAGTTCCAAGTCTCATTCCTAAAATTTGACTATAATTCCCCACAAACGTTATTCAGAGATATAAATGTGGATATGGATTGGAAATTGAATTCCTGTCTTCAATATTAAAAAAACCCTGTAAAATATACACCGCCAAACGGGACGACGGCAGAACACGCCGATTTGAATTTCTGGCGAACGAGCCGAGTTATTGAATAAAATGAATTGTTTTTATCTGTACTTATTCTGAATCTTGCATTTTTACGAGAATATCGTAACTAGGTAAAAGGGGACAATCCAAGTGACAGCGCGTTTTCTTCTAAGAATGTCGATTGGATTTCTGGACGGAATGCAGGCCTGGCATTCTTAAAAATGCAGGAGGGCTAAAACTCGCCCCCTCGCATGACCTAGGCGAGCGATTAGTTCTCCTCAAGCTTACAGAAGCTAAAATTACAAAATGAAGTTTTACTGTTAATCAATTCTGCCAAGTGGGCTTTGTGCATTTTATTTGGTGCTGCTAACAAGGTAGTCTCCGTGAGACGGCTACACTGCCCCTCCCACACCTCCGGGCCTTGGCAAGGCCCGGAGATGTGGGAGGTGCAGTGTGGCTGTCTTACAGAGACCACTAACATACATGTAGCAGAGATCTTACAAGATGTGGGTTTTAGGCATAGGCTGTTATGGTAATCATTATTTTCTAAGACCAGGAGGGCTAATTTTCGCCCTCTTTAATTTTTTTAAGGCGAGCAGCAGGCGAGCGAATAAATCTCTCTCCTGAAAATGCCAGGCCTGGGAATGTATTGCATACGTGGTTGCAAAATACCGAAGTACGCCATACATTAAGAAATGTTTATGCCAGATTATTCGACTTTAATCCCAAACAAATTATTGCAAATTCATATTTCGAGTCTGGCTGTATAAATTTGCATAACTTCATGTTCTTACTGTTGCCAGCGTCACGCCAGAACGTCGCAATTCAGACATGGGGTGAAATGAAAAGTTCACACATGCATTCAATAGCGTGTATGTCCACCGTTTGCCTCTTGGGTGGCAAGACATCGACGGCGCATGGACCTGATAAGTCTCTGGATGTCACCCTGTGGTATTGCGTTTCACTCCTGCCTTAGAACATTACGTAAATCGGCGAATGTCTGAAAATAATGAAGTCGTACCCGACAGTCCAACTGATCCCAAAGATGCTCGATTGGAGACAAATCTGGCGAAAGTGGGGACCAGGAAGAAGTTCGATGCTCTGCTCCTCAAGAAAGTCACGCTAGATACGCGCCACGTGACATCGGACATTGTCTTGCTGGAATAACTGCAATCCGACATTAGCGTTGAACAACGAGACAACAACAGCGTTAGGAATTTCGTCCCTATATCGCTGTCCATTCAGATTACCATAGATGAAGATCAACTGCGTTCGATGGTGCAAGGACATTGCCCAAACCATTACACTACCCCCGCCGAAACGGTCGGATTTCCGCACGCAAGCACCAGAAAACCGTTCTCCTCGTCGGCGATACACTCTTGCCCTACCTTCAGCGCGCCGTAGACAAAATCGTGATTCGTCACTAAAAAGAACTGTGCGCCAACGCTGCTGAGTGCAGCGAACACGCTGACGTACCCGTTCCATTCTGACGGAACGATGAAATTTGTGTAAGGATTGGTCCGTGGTATGGACGCCTACTTCGGATGCCGTGTTCAGCGAGTCTGTTGCGGACAGTTTGTGCACTGATTCTATTGTTAATTCTACCAGGAGTAATTGCTGCTGTCCTCGTCGCCAGAAGGAAGCGATCCCGCAAGTGAGACGTCCTGAAGTGTCGGTTTTGTGCAAGGGTCGTAACTCTTGGTCGACCTGAACGCGGTTGGTCAGCAGTAGATCCAGTGGTTCTATACCTTCCAATGAGACGGTTAATAGTGGCGACAGAGACTCCGAATTCAACATCGAGCTCATCTTGAGGTATCCCAGCCTCATGCATACCAATGGCACGCAACCTCTGATTTTCTGTTAACCTTGGCATTTTTTAAAATGTCGGAAGAAAAAAACTAGCGTGTTTTCTCGATAACCCAGGCTCTCTAGCACAACATAACACAAAGAAAATCGTCGGTCACCCATTCAATTTGACATTCTCGTTTAGCACGTGTTATTTTGAAATCCGTTGCAAAATTGTATACGGTTGAGTGGACAACAACAACATGCCATTAAACTCTTTACACGACTTCTTGTCCACAAACATGCAACATTAGAACTATTATATTTCATCCTTCATGCTATTTTTCACATTTATTTCTATTATACTTTCTTTCTTGACTCAGTATACATACTGTTCCATTTTGGGTGTTTTCTAACTCAACTGAATCGATCTGAGAATTCAATACTGCATGATCAGGGACAATTATTACCCCATTATACACGCACGCTAAATTACAATTTTGTCAAGTGCTCATAAAAAATTAGGATCGGACCTGAAAATCAGGATCGGTCCGGAAACCGGAAGCAGTTCATTTTTTATGCCTCAATTTGAGTGTAATTTCAGTACAGCAGGTGCATTGGTGTTTAGTAGCAATCCGATCGGAATTAAAAGCACTTTAACGTCAATACTTATATTCAGGTCACATTATAAACGTATTTCACAGGTTGTTCAGTTTGATTTTTTTTTATCGCATTTTAACGAGATACTTTCTCCTTATAACGAGAAAGTATCTCGTTATAATGAAATAAAAAATCTCTATGTCCTAAATCAGCCACGGTATGATAGAATTGCTTGAAAATGATTTTTTTAACACCGGAGGCTCAGTTGCACCCCATTAATAATAATAATTCTTTGGATTTCCGCTGGTTTGCCGGGGTCCTCCAACGAGGAATTCTTCCACATCAACCCAGTCACACATCCACCACTATCCGTCCTAATCTCCAAGCAATCTGATACGAATTGTTTTATTATTTCCCCCGTTGGCGCTTTCTCAATCTCCCCAGCTATGGTATTTACTCTTTCCCCCATGTCATCCTCATCCACTTATCTCTCTTGATTTCATTCCATTCTTCCAATTAGTTTTTCAATGAATCATTCTTCTAGGAAAATAGTTAGTGTGTTCTAAAATGAAATCTTCCAGGATCAACCCACACGCCGCACATTTGGCAACCTCTTTCCTCGCCTTTCCCAATTTTCCCGTCAACATGAGTGACTTTGGTCTCACTTTGAACAACAAAAACCCCCAAACGATCCATAGAGGTATTTCTCAAAATCTGGCACATCTTTTCTGTATAATCCGTTCAAAGAGCTCTTCGCCCTAACACCAGTTCGAACGTTTCTATTGTAATGGTCGAGAACCCTTCCCCTGATAAAACAGCCGCCCCCACCTCCTTCTCTCCGACTTCTAGATCTCAAGTCTGAATGGAATAATTCTCATTACCCCCTCACCTGCCTTGTCCATCCTGTTTGAATGGTGGAATCCCATACACAGTTAAATATCATCTTATACCACCTACCACCTTCTGTTTGGAAGGTTTACCGGGTATAATTCAAGTAACATAGTTTTCCCAGATCTATTCTATCTATAACAGGCCATCCAACCAAATTCCCCTCTGACCGCTTCCAGTGCAGCTGCGTTACTTGACTCCGTTATCCGCCAACCCGCATCATTTTGCAGAATCTACAAGTTCCTCTCTACCTTTGGTTCAAAGGGATCACATCCGTTGCATATACTTGGAAACTCCACCGTCTCCCAAATAGTTTTTTCGACGAACACATTGTTAAAGTTGTTCCTTCCCAGAAGTTTTAACTCATTGGGTATTCTTTTTCCTTTTGTGGTGAGTGTGTTGGTGTGGTTTCTGTATATGTCTCTACCTGTGACACATAGGTTCACCTCTAAGTATTCATATTCTCCTGTTTCCCACATTATTATGTCTCCCCTTCCCAGAAGGGAGACTGTTTAGTGCATATTCTTCTTCTTCTTCTTCTTCTTTCTTCTTCTTCTTCTTCTTCTTCTTCTTCTCATACAAACTCTGTCCGGGGCATAACTATTTTGTCTTTTGACCTAGACCTTAGATATTTGGCATGTGGATGTATCACCATGAGCGGTGTGTCGCGTACCATAGTGACCTTCATGTGACCTTGACCTTTCATCTGAAGGTCAGATTTATGTGCTTTTTAAGGGAAACTTTGTCCGGGGCATAACTTTTTTGTCTTTTGACCTAGACCTTAGATATTTGGCATGTGGATGTATCACCATGAGCCGGTGTGTCGCGTACCATAGTGACCTTCATGTGACCTTGACCTTTGACCTGAAGGTCAGATTTATGTGCTTTTTTAAGGGAAACTTCGTCCGAACCAGAACTTTTTTGTCTTTTGACCTAGTTTCTCTTTTGAGCTAGACCATAGATATTTGGTATGATTGTCTATATTAGTCATGTATATATAATTTGCAGTGCATTAAATAGAAAGGAAGGGGAGACATATGTTTTAGTGTGCTAAAACAGTTTCTAGTTTTATCCTCGCTTTCCCGTTCACCAGTAGAAAACTTACCAACCCTCCAACGTCGCGACCCATCTACCCGGTGCCCCACGGGTATTATCTTACTCTTGTTTTCGTTCAGTTCTATTGGCCACTTACCTCCGTACTGTCCTACTATCGCTCTTGAAGGTGAATTTCATTTTCTGCTATAGTGTCCTTTTTATAATGACATAAGAAAACAATTGCTAGAATGTATGTCAGCAGAACATCGAAACAAAGTGTTGCCACCTGAAAGTAGATCAATGACCGTGATACTACAAAATTACCCACGTAGATGCGCTGATTTTCTGGTTAAGGCATACAAAAGGCGTGGAACTTCTTTTATCCCAATTAACCTACAGTGCTTGGAGAGTGGGTTGTAGCTAGGTCGCCCGTTGAGTGGAGCTATCACCCGGGCTATAACTTTCAATTTTTGTACATATCGACAAAAAACACAGGCAACGTTTCAGCCAATGGACCTCCGGGTTTAACCCGGAGGTCCATTTGCTGAAACTTTGCTTGTGCTGGTTATGTTTTGCAACAAATTTGCAATTATTGCTTGGGTGGAATCTCCGCTCTGCGGGTAATTTCGTGATAAATACACTCTCCACGTACTGTGGTGAGTGATCATGCTTGTTCGTTGGTGTGGTTTTATCGAAGTTAAAAAGTGAGAGTTGTACTCTTTCAGGTAGAGTTGTTGTCACGTATATTTATACATAAAAGGACGAATCTGTGAATGAATGTTGGTGGGGGGGGGGGGGGGAGGTAGGTTCCCGGGTGGGGTGGGGGTGAAGTGGGGTGGGTTGAGGGATTGAGTGAATGAGAGCGCGAGAGAGTGAATAAATGCGTAAGTGAGCTAGTGAATAAATCGAAAGTCAGTGAGCGAGTGAATGCATCCGAAGTCAACCCTGAGCTCACAGAATGTATTTTATATTTTATTAAGTGTGACATATAGACCCATTGGGTCGGTTGCTTATAATATCTTGATGTATCATTGGTATAATGTAATGGTAGCACATGTCACTTTAATAAATGATTCTACTACTGCTACCTACAATAGTTAGCAGTTTTTTCCAGTCCCCGCCCACCCTCAGCTAACAAAACCATATCATCTGCAAAGAATAACCCTGGGATTTTTGTCTATCCAACTTTTACCCCTCTGTGCTTGCCATCAGTTCTTCGCCTAACTCTTTTATGAACAATGCAAAGAGAATCAGGGACAGAATACGCCCCTACTTAGGGCCTATCTCCATGGAAACTCTTTTTGTTGTGATATTTCACAGATTGAGTACACTATGCACATCCGTCTACAGTGCTTGCATGATTCCGACAAAAGTTTCTCCAAATCCGAGGCCTTCAAATTTCCGTCACATCCTCTCCCTCCATTCTCTGTCGTAAGCTTTTTTTTACATCGAGGAAGGTCATACACATCTTTTGCTTAGGCCTCACAAAGTAGATCTTCTGTTTTTAAGACTATTTTTTTTTTTGTAAAATTGTATGTGGGCGAGTTTTTTTATTTTTAATTTTTGTAATTATTTCTTTGCCATCAAAAGTTCATGTTCTTGGTTTTTTTATGTTTTAGTCCTCATAATCTGCAGAATAGCATGGGTGGTGGTATATTTCGTCCCTTGAGTGCAAGAAATGCTCTAGCATTGCAAAGCCCCGTTGCACTCAAGGAACAAATTTATCAATTTTTTTAACTGAGGTAAAATATCAGACATAAACCAATTAATATTTATTTTTTTTTATATTTGCATTGGTTATAAAAAGAGAGCATGCGACAGCCAAAAGGGTCGTGTGGGAGGGCATGAAAAACGGATTTTTAACTTTTTAAGGCCTTATTGTACATAAGTGGTGAATAACCCTTCTTCCTTTTCTGAATCCATTTTGCATTTACCCCAGGCATCCCCTCTCCTCCACAACTTCCGCTAGCCTTCTATGCAGAATCACTTCCCAGTATTGCTACTAACGGATACCCCTCTGTAGTTATCTAAAACACCCCTGACCCTTTAATGAATAAGGTTACTCAGTTTCCCTTCCACTCAGTGGGGAACTCTTGCTTTTGGATAGCCATGTTAAATAATGATGTTAGATGCTCGTCTTTTTAAAAATTCATTTGTAATTTGATGACTGCATTTCGTACTTCCCCAAGCTCAGTTCCACTGCACAGTGATTCGGATAAATTGTCTGTACTCTCCATCATACGTTCAGGAGGAACGCCTTCCTCCAAATCGTCTATCAATTTCCCTTTCCCAATGTTTGACCGGTAAATTACTACGTCGTTGGAAACCCAAATGATTTCTTTCAGTTCTTAACCTTTTACCTGACTAAATTAAATTTCACATTTTTCGAAAAAAAATTCTGACAAATTTTCGATAAAACCATGCAATATGGATATCATTAGAACCGGCTCGTTGAGCCGGTTCTAATGATATCCATATTTGTATGGTTTTATCGAGACATTTCTAAGATATTTTAGGCTGCGGTAAGCTTATTTTGGTCATTTCCTGGCCGTTTTTCCCGCTATGTTAGGTAAAGGGTTAATTGTCATAGACAGAAATTAAAATTCATGAATATACAATTGTAAACGTTCTATAGAACTGGTCCCAGGTCTGCCCAGTTTGTGTCAAATTAATAATCTGGGGAGTTCTACAGTTACATTCGTCTGCTCAGTAGTTCTCCATGGTCGTGAAAAGTGTCGTAAAGCGAATACTGTGGGAAAATTAGCTCACTGCAAGCGCTTGTCAACTTTAAACATTTATTACATTTAACGATGGTAACCTGTCGTTCTTCACTCACGGTCGTAGCCAGACAACTGGTAACAAGAAATTAACAACATTAGAAACAAAACAATTACTCATAACAACGGTGGATAAACATAACTCCAAAATAGCAATTAAACCTTTTATAAATACAAGATTTGCCAAGCAGCGTGCAGCTGTTATCTGAAGGTCTAATCAGCGATTATGAGCTTGTGCAACGCTGTAATTACTGCATAATCATTACATGAATTAACTATTTACACTTATTTTGTAATTTTATACTTTTAAAAGACCCTGTGGAATATTTTTCTTTCACAAGCCAGTCTAGAACAAAAGTATTGGTTGAACACAAACAATTCAAACTCTGCAGACACCGAAATCAACACCATGTGTGGCGATATAATTATGTAGCAGGGATAATTATTTTTTGGAAGGCACAATAGCTAAGAATTCCGTGAAAAAAAATTATATATATATTGAAAAGGGTAAGATTGTAAAGTGCTTTTCTTTTACTTTACATCTCGGCTCGGATCCTTCAATGAAAACATACAAGTGATTTCTTTTATTCATGATATTCACATCAGTGAAGAAAAGTGATGACATACATGTATTAATAATCAGAAAGAACTTTTAATACACGCCTGTTCTTTGATATCCCCATCGAAAGCAACACTAAAACACGCGGAAAATGAAAACCTGTTCCTCACAAATGCGCGGAACGGAAATCGTTGACAGACTATTTTTATAAAGATGTGAAATTTCAATGGAATTTTCCACAAATCACGCAACGCAATTACAATTTGAATCCCTAAATATAGTTAACCCTTTACCCAACGAATCGGCCGCATCCGCCCGCGTAATATGCAAATTCAGCAGTTGAAAAAAATATTATATTTCAAACAAATTCAACAAAACCATATCATGTGACCTCCAACGAGGGGTCACTTGATATGGTTTTGTTGAAATTGTTTGAAAAATTTAAAAAAATTATATTTAAAATAATAAATTTTGATATCGTCTGCGTTGGGTAAAGGGTTAAAATCGTCCCCTGAGTTCCAATGTGTTCTATGTGCCACTAGGCACCTGGAACACATTCGAACTCAGGGGACAAAATTGTAACACAGGTTCCCCTCGCAAATTTGGTTGGCGATAAAATGTGCTCTTTTTGTTGATAGTACTTAAATGAATTGGTGAGTGTCTTTCTAATAATTGTTTTTATAGACGCGAAGGCGTGTAATAAACACAGAACGACACGCGCGTGCCTCTCGTTTTATCCTTCCGCACTGGCACTCGTGCCATATCAATTAACCCATTCACACGCGCGTGTCGTTCTATGTATGTACAGAATGCAGAATCAGTATGTTTTGTACGATCCCTCATAAGCTAGCTAGAAATGTCTAAAATATTTGTTTTACGTTACCTATTGTCACGCTCGATATACATGTGTTCCGTGCACAAAAATAATGGGGCACAAAATAATGGGACTCCGTTTTTAATTCTCTCAACCAAACGGCACGTGAAGAAATTGCTTCGACATGAATATATAGAATATACCCACAGTAGCTTGGAGTTCCAAAATGTTCACCACGCGTGGTGAAGTGTACCAAATGAGTGGTGAACATTTGGTACACCAAGCTGCTTTGGGTATATTTTATTTATACCACGATCGTCAGATTATTAAGAGTCGCTATTATTTTTTCTCAATTTCACTGAGCAGCAGACGTACATACGTGCAAATTTGTTTTTGTTTACACGAGCATCGGTGGGCGGTACTTCCGCTGTCAATTTTATCACCAAAACGAAATAGAAAAATAAATAGGACCTTTTTCATTTTTATAACACAATAACATACTGTTTCGGGTTATGGATGCTTTATTAACCCTTAAGCCCCCATATAGCCCTAAACCGCCACTTTTATATTGCATTGAAGCAGGTGCTCCCTTGTGTAATCTTTTTTTATTACTCTTGTGTATAGACTGAATTTTCCCTGGCAGTGGTTCTACATCACTGCTGGCTGCCTTTATAGGCAGCCAGCAGTGATGTAGAACCACTGCCAAGTCATCAATAACTATGAAAGCAGAAAAAAGGCCATAAATACTTTAAAATTAATCTGAGGACTCAAGGGTTAACACGAGATAATGCAGTTTGTTAATCTTTGGCGTTTTATGGGGTAAACACATTTAAAAACGTAAAAATAATTTCCAGTTTCATTCCAGTCTTCGCGAGACGACGTGCGATAAATTTAGACAAGTTCGCATTCAGGTCCATAAAATTGCAGTTCGGGTTTTTTATTTGTTTGTTTTTTATTTCCAGCGAGTGGAAAATAAAAAACAAACAAATAAAAAAACCGAACTGCAATTTTATTAAGCAGTGTTAGGCGGTTTTTGACACTTACCTTGGGTAGAGGGTCATAGTGTTATTTCATTACACCCTCTGTGCGTAGCTGACTGGAGTGCCTAATGCCTGGACTCCACACATGTGTGACAAATTACTTTTTAAAGCAATAATGTAAAAGTCTTTAAACCATCGGTAGATGGTGAAAGAAATAAATGCAATTCTAAATCAAAATCGACGTCACCAAAGGTCAACTTGGATGGAGTTCCAATGTATGTGTAAATTTTAATTTTTGAAATCCCATTGCTGTCGTGTTCACCACAGTTGGCGTAAAAAGCTAAAATTTATGTCATAGGCGTTATATGTATAGTAGAATAGGTAATCATGGTATTAGAAAATATACATTGCGATAAAAAATAATCAAAACTCGGCCGAAGTTTTCTTATTCTGTTGGGCAATGGTATTTTGAGGTCTTCCAAGGGAAAGGTGCATGGGTTGCAAAAACAACTGGGTAAATATATTTTTCATATTGAGCAAGGATCGCTTTAAATTTATGGCGTGACCTCATTCGTAATTTTAAGAACCATTCAAACCACAATGAGACTGACGTTGCGTTTTAAAATTTTCTTGCTGTTACTTTTAATTATTGCGATTCATCTCACTTTTTTCACACTC
The DNA here is from genome assembly GCA_031216915.1 of Pictodentalium vernedei. Classification (NCBI taxonomy): domain Eukaryota; kingdom Metazoa; phylum Mollusca; class Scaphopoda; order Dentaliida; family Dentaliidae; genus Pictodentalium; species Pictodentalium vernedei. Next base: position 66,827,967 of record CM062290.1, on the reverse strand, counting down.
AACTAATCAAAACAATGGGACTCCGTTTTTAGGTTATTATTATTAATTTTAAAACCTATATAACCGCTCTCTAATTTATGGTCTTTTCGGATCGCAAGGGATTTCTGCATGCTGAAACTTTTTATTGTTTCAACCATTCAAGTTTTCAAATTATTTTAATCTCTCAGTAAGGAAACATGGCTAATGCTCAAGTTAATATTAATTTCATTCCCAATAATCTCGGTGGCAGGTACTTGGTATTTGAAGGATATAAGTACGAATATATTGGTAATAGAAATTAACAGCTGATGGATTTGTAACTGAGTCCATTCCAGTAAGTTGATTTGTGCTTTTAAAAACAAATCAATATTTGTCTAAAACAACTATCTTACACTCATGTTCTATTTGTAACAAACAAACGCATAACATAAGAAAAAAACACATAACATTAGAAAATGGTCGGTCAGTCCATTTATTGTTGGTAGAGCAGGTAATTATCTAGTAATATCCATACCTTAATTAGTGCACTTTCGCCTACACTTTTACCTGATAAATTTTGTAGGCGAAAGTAGACGACACCATTTGTAGCAAAGTTGAAAACACTAGCCTGGGAATCGATTCCAGTTTCCTAGAAAAAGTACAGACATTTTATAGCACAAAGTCATCACTTTACCGCGCCCGAGCTAAAACAAGACCCCCTTTACCAAAACAGCGAACAGAGATTGATCCGCCATCACTGATGGAGGTCCCATAATGGAGCGAAACGCCTAAGAAAATCTTATTATTATTATTATCCAAACCTCTCTGCAGTTATTTGGTTTTCGAAGGCTAAGTGTCAGTCAGCCGGTCAATCAGGTAGTTAATTTGGTTACAAGTTTAATCCTCCAACTTTTGTGAAATTGACTCTAGTCGGCATTCCTTTTATGTACAGCCTGTTAGCACATTTGTAGAAAACAATAGCAACCGGCATAGTGGGAAGACCCCCGCTCAACCTAGCGGCACACGAGGAGATTCCCTCAGCTTGAATGAAATTGTACATGGTGATAACATATAATCAAACTCAGCCCGAGTATACATTATCTGTCGCGCAGTGATATTTCGAAACAAATTAACAATTCAATTTATGAGATCAAAATGGAATAGGTGGGGGATTTTGAAAACAACTAGGGAATTATGTTTTTGTAGGGCGCAGGGGTATGTTTAACCCTTAAGGGCCTGAACAATTGCTCTGAATTCACCTCTGACCAAAACCTGTACACATCCAGTGGCTTAACAGTGATTTCTAGTCAAGTCTTGGCTGCCTTATTAGGCAGCCAAGACTTGACTAGAAACCACTGCCTATGTAATTTGTCTATTGTCAGCAAGACCTACACATGATGGCATGTTAAGGTCACCTGTTCCGAGGTCGTCAAAAAGTCGAAAATAGGCCTTTAGCGGTTAAATACATGACGTCATTTCATTCATAATTTTTAGAAGCGTGCAAACCAAAATGAGATTGATGTTATGTTTCAAAAGTTTCTCACTGTAGCTGTCAGTTTCTGGGATTCATCTTTTTTCTTTTGGTGCTTTGCATGGTGGATTCCCGTCCGGGACGACCCGCGTTGTGTCCTTGGGCAAGGCACTTTATCCCGTTGCCTACATGGGGTACGATGACGCCGTGTACTAAGGTATACTAAACTTCGATGGTGCACATGTCTTCAACCACTGTAACCCTGCTTGAGCGGGGAGCTTGAACAGAGCTAGAATGTTGAGGAGCTGACAGTTGCTCGTCGATACCCGGTGGTTGTCTCCGGGGTACTCCGGCTTCCTCCACCTGTAAAACTGTCATGATCACGATTAGCCATTGTGTATAAGTATATGACCTTAAGCACCAATAAATAAATAAATATTGACTGGTCTGTCTGGCGCGTGAACCTGTTCGTTTCGATGTCGTGTGAGTTTGTTTTATTGTCACAGCAATAACGACACAAGATCTTTTATCGCCAAATTATCGCTACTAATATTACTGTTTGTGATTGCGTTTTAGATGAATGGAAAAAGGGCATATCTCTACGAAAATGTCGCCAATTACGTAATAAGTTCAGATCGAAATCACTTTGCGTTTTCGGCGTTTGGGTGTGCTAATGTACCAATAACATGAGTTTGGAGGACGTTACGGTTTATTAACGGCTCGAGAGGAATAAATAACAAACCGAGGGATTATTTCCGATCCGGGACGAACGAAGTCGAGGGCCGTTACTAATCGAGAGGGCTGTTATTCAGTCCTTAGGGCCGTTAATAAACCAGGACGCCCGACAAAATCATGTTATTACTATTATTACCATGACCGGAAGCGGGTGGTGGGCTGTTAAAGAATTTTGTTTTCATTAACGGCCCGCCGCCCGCTTCCGGTTGCATGACGTCGTGAATTACTAAGTTTTATTACACACTGGTTCTATGTAATGCTCATCTACAGCAACACAAAACAGTGCTGAAAATGAAAATCTGTTCCACACATGTGTGCGGAACGGAAGTCGTTGACGGACGAAATTTAAATAGAAGCGAAATTTCACTGTAAATTTCTGCAAATTGTGCAACGCAATTACAATTTGAATCGCTAGCGATAGCTGAAAAATCGTACCCTGACTTATCAGAACACATTGGAACTCATCGGACGAAACAGTAACACGGGTTCCCTTCGCAAATTTGGTTGGCGATAAATGTGTTCTTTTTGTTGATAGCTGTCAAATGAATTGCTGAGTGTCCTTCTAATAATTGTTATTTATAAACGTGAAGGCGTTTAATAAACACAGAACAACACACGTGTGTGTCGTCCTGTGGATTTACCGCCCCGCTAAAATCCGTTAATTTACTAGAGAACACCCGCAAAAGTGGTAATAATTGCAAGTAAAACGTGTTTTATTTGTATTTAATATATAACCCATATAATAAAAATGATACCTTCATTTTTTTTTGTAGGTACCAAAATTATCTCATGAGTGACTGCTTGGAAATCTTAGTTATATATTCTTTTAAAGTCACTCATGAGATAATTCTGGAACCTGCTCAATAACAGTAGATATTCTCTATTTGTTTGGTGGTAATTTGTTGTAAATTTATTGTTGAGAATGTTACTGTGGGAAAAATATTCTAAAAACGACAAATTGAATCAATTTGCTTGTACGTGTATTTCATGTGTTGATCGAAACATCGGACTCAACATGGATTATGAGCATAGGCAAACAAGTGCATGATAAAGTCTGAACATAACGGATAAATCACAACTTCCTTCCCCGACAAGAAAAAAGGCAGAAAAGTTAATTTTCAACCGTTTACACTCTTAACAAGGAAAGGATGGTTAATCATCAAGGTTATCACCAGTACTACGAAGCCAAGTCTGCATTTTCTGTTCAGCCTTCAAAGCTGCTTTACGACGAGGTCTGCCAGGAGGGGAACACTCTAGTGGAATTTGAATAGGGTTACTGTCAACACTGTCAGTAGAAAGACTAGCCTTGGTATTAATGGGCATCTGACTATTGACTTCAAGAGGATATAGTCGTGAGATAGGCTTGTTTGTGCAGTACCCCTTTCTGTTTTTACTGCAACTCTACGTATGTAACCGTTTTTCCCGCGATGTATATTACACACTACACCAAGACTCGAGAGTAATCGTGAACTGTTATCCTCTATCTGAACAACTGAGCCTATTCTGATAAACTCTCGATTGTCGTATTTAACCCTTTACCTAACATTTTTTATTAGGGTTTTAACGACACATTAACAGTCAGGGTCGTATCATGTCGGTGACAGTTTTACGGATGGAGGAAGCCGTAGTACCCGGAGAGAACCACCGAGCAACGACGAGCAGCTGTCAGCTCTCCAACATCGTAACTCTGAACTCTGCACCGCGGCACAGGCAAGGTTAGATTGGTTGAAGACGTGCGCACCTTCGACGTGCAGTACGCCTTAGTACACAGCGTCATCGTGCCCCCATGTAGGCAATCGAGGTTAAAGGCCTTGCCAAAGGACACAACGCGGGAGCGCGAATCAGTCGCTGAAATGGTCACCCATCCAACTACTAACTGCGCTCGACGATGCTTAACTTCGATGATCTGACGAGAACCGGTTACCGCGACGCCACCACGCCCCTTACCTAACATGAAAATTAGACGACACTTGCAAACAAAATTATTGAATAATTAATTTTTTTTCATTTTTTGTATTAAAAACATAGCTTATGACCCCTCATTGGAACGAGCTCATTCCAATGAGGGGTCTTAAGCTATGTTTTTGAGGAAAAAAATGAAAAAAAATAATGAAAATTGATTGGCAGTTTTTGTGAATAGCGCTGGCCGGTTTTGGCCGTTACTTATTTTTTTATTTATTGGTGTTTTAAGGTCACATACTTATGCACAATGGCTAATCATGGCCGTGACAGTTTTACGGGTGGAGGAAGCCGGAGTACCCGGAGAGAACCACCGAGCAACGACGAGCAGCTGCCAGCTCCCCAACATAGTAACTCCGCACTGCAGCACAGGCAGGGTTAGATTGGTTGAAGACAAGCGCACTATCGACGTGCAGTACGCCTTAGTATAGTACACGGCGTCATCGTGCCCCCATGTGGACAATCGGGGTTAAGTGCCTTGCCCAAGGACACAACATGGGAGTCCGAATCGATCGCTCAGACGGTCACCCATCCGTTGATTAACCGGGCTCGATGTTACTTAACTTAGGTGATCTGGCGAGAAGCGGTTACCGCAACGCCACCGCGCCCCCGTTTTGGCCGTTACGTTGGGTAAAGGGTTAAAGCGGTGATATTCTCGAAGACTTGTAAGATAGTCATGTGTCCACCTTTTTCGAAACTTTTTAAGGAAAGTAGCTCAAGTCATCTTAGAGCTAAAGGAGACACGGTGAAGTCTGCTAATCGAAAAAGAAGACCAATGTTAAGGACAATTTTCGGAAAGTTCTTTTACGGTTCACTGAATATAGCGAAATTTAGTACCATCGTAAATTTAAATTTCTTCCTCTCACAACCGTATTGTGAGTAAGATGGATCAACGTCGATTTTGATCTCTATTGGCACCAAAAGTTGCAAACATCTATGTGTTTTGACAATCTGTTGACAGAAATAGCATGAAGCCACCTGGTGGACAAAACCACACGAGATACCTAAATGAGACCACGGCGTCTCATACGTTTTTAGATAAATAGAGGATATCTACACTATTTTGTGAATATCGGGAATTATCTCATGAGTGTGGACCTGAAAGTTTTATTTTTCACGAGCGCTTGCCGCTCGTGAAAAATAATACTTTCAGGTCCACACGAATGAGATAATTCCCGATATTCACTAAAATAGTGTAGATTTTCTTTTTATTATATGCTACTTGACATTTTATTGTGCAATATTCAGCCCAATTTCACTGCAAACAGTTATGTTTGAAAAAAATAACAAAGATCAGCTGATCGTTCATTCAGGGCGACGTTCAAGGCGACGTCATGCGCCGAAGCGTAACGTCATTTAGGAAGGTACTGAAAAAACTTCACCGTGTGGACCTATATGTATTATTTTTCACTCGCGCAAGCGCGCGTGAAAAATAAAACTTTCAGGTCCACACTCATGAGATAATTGCAGATACTGACTAAAATAGAGTAGATTTTCTTTTTGTTATATGCTACGAGACATTTTATTGCACATTATTCAGCCCAATTCGATCCCAAATGCGTACCTTTCAAAACAATAACAAAGATCACCTGATTGTTCCTTCAAGGCGACGTGATGAGGCGTAGCGTGACGTCATTTAGGAAGCTACTGAGAAATATTTCTCGATATCTATCGAGCCGATAGATATCGAGAAATATCTTTTAGATAATTTGCGATAATTCACAAGCTGACATATAATAAATTAATTTAATAACCAATATAATTGTGATATTGTTCAGGCCGGCAATTCACTTCTTATAAAATTAATACTGGTAAGCAGATGAGTTACTAATGTTCTTAAATCTCACTAGTAAACAACAGTCAAGCCTCCCCAAACAGCAACTACAGAAGAGCGATAGTTTCAAAACATATGAAGCATACCAAACCATGTACACAAATGAATTAGAAGCCATGCTTTCTAACTTAACGAAGCCGATGGGGGCGCGGTGGCTCAGTAGGTAGAGGTGCAGGCTGCAAACCGAGAGGTCCTCGGTTCGAATCCCACCTGCGACAACCGCGTTGTGTCTTTGGGCAAGACACTTCACCCCCATTGCCCATGTGGGGGCACGGTGACGCTGTGCACTACTGCAAGTCGATGGTGCACCTGTCTTCAACCAATGCTAACCCTGCTTGTGTGGAGTTAGTATGTTGGGGAGCTGACAGTTGCTCGCCGTTGCTCGGTGGTTCTCTCCGGGTACTCCGGCTTCCTCCACCCGTAAACTGTCGTGGTCATGATTAGCCATTGTGCAGAAATATGTGACCTTAAACACCAATAAATAAATAACGAAGCCGATTGATGTAAGTATTCTGCATGCTCCGCAGGTCATTTCTGTTGTTTGGGCGATACTTGAGCATCACATGGTACTCTTGGCAGCTGCCATTGCTCAAGCAACTGCAGAAAGGGTCACAGTTAATACCAGATGAGGAAGTTTGGTAGTTTTCCTTTTTTGGTGTATCGATCTCATCTTTTTTACCAATTTGACACAGATCTCATGAAATATGGCATATAAGTGTGTGTGTGGGGGGGGGGGGAGGGGGAGGGGGTGGGGCATGATCACAGCAGACTGACAAAAGCCACATTGCACATTCTTCATTTTACATTGATGCACTCTCTCATGCCTCTATACTTGTTTTTGTGAACTGTGTAGATTTGACCCTTGGTGAACTTCAGAAAATGTAAACAAACACACGAAAAATGGCAGTCCTTGTGAAATTACTATTAGTCTTGCTGTCCGTTCCTTGCAAAGTTGAGGAACAGATTTCTCCGAGTCTGTACTAGGATTATGAATTTAACTATTCAGTAAATTTGAGGTATTTTATTGTATAAAATCTGGTCTCTTACTTATTTCATAGCAGACTTTCAGGCAGTGCTTTCTGCCAGGTGTAACGGTTCCATGGCATATATTAGTTTTCACAAAATCTATGTTTCATTCCAAAAAATGATATATAATTTATTGGGGTTATTCTTTTCTGTCCTTTACTGGATTTTGAGAAAATTACCTGAAATTTAACCAAAGTTAGGTTGAACGTCCCCATAACTTTTCCAGTAACTCGAATTTGCGTTTCAAATTTCCGAGAAGTAAGGTTGCTTGCAATGGGTTTGCCTGAATCACCGTGCCTAAGTCCTTTAGGAGCTTTGTAGCTTGGCCTCGATGTGCTCCTCGTATTCGAATCTCTCGCTTCATGCTCGGTTCGAGGGACCAAAATGTTGGGAAATATTCTAAAAACAATAAATTGAATCAATTTGCTTATACGCGTATTTCACGTGTTGAGCGAAACGTCGAACTTACCATGGATTATGAGCATGGACAAAAAGTGAGTGATAAAGTCTGAACATAACGGATAATTCTCAACAGTTACCATGGTAACATTGGCAAAGATTCCAGCGTAGACTTTAATATGAATTCTACAGAGTATTAGAATTAAATACCGAAACTTCATAAATGCCAGCGAATAAGGCAACACTTGTATTAATGCAATCGTTGACTTATCAGCAGCCACCAACAATTTATAACTGGAAATATGCAAAATTTTAATGGCTCCCTCTCGTGATATCTGGAAGGTATTTCGCTCGGAAATGATGATCACCCCAAATGTAATGCTTTTTCCTTTGTCCGCTTTTACAAAAACTTCGACAAAGTTTAAGATCGTGCAAAACAAAAAAGTACTCTGCATCCTGATTATTCATCACATATGTTATTACTAAACGTACCATTAGAACAGTTTTAATTGGTTGTTACAAACATACCTGACAAACGTGTTTTTTTCTCTTTTTGTGTTTTTTGTTATTTTGATTACAACGCTATTGTAGTGACCTTCCACGGACACCTTTCCTTAACATGTTTGTATATTTTAAATACCCGAGTAAAAAAAGTTAGTGTATGAAGACTGCAAAGCATCACAGACCGCCTTTGCGGACACACTAAAATGCATCGAAGATCATTTGCGAGGAAGTAAGGCAAGACATAGAGAACTATTTGTTATGAAATAATACAAAGCATCGTGAACCATTTGTGTTCGAATACTGTTCCCATTAAAATGTACTCCTTTTAAATTATAAGCATCAATAACCACTGAGATATTTATTTATTGGTCTTTAAGGTCTCATACTTATGCACAATGGCTAATCGTGACCGTGACAGTTTTACGGGAGGAGGAAGCCGGAATACCCGGAGAGAACTACCTAGCATCGATTAGCAACTGTCAGCCCCACAATATTCTAGCTCTGTTCAAGCTCTGCTCAAGCAGGGTTATAGCGGTTGAAGACATGTGCACCATCGACGTGCAGTACGCCTTAGTACACGGCGTCATCGTGCCCCCACGCAGGCAACTCGGATAAAGTACCTTGCCTAAGGACACAACGCGGGTCGTCCCGGACGGCGATCGAACTCGGCACCTCTAGCATAGAAGTCCAACAGTCTACCACTGAGCCACCGGGCTCCCAACTACTGAGATAAATTGTGAGATATTATTATCCGTGGGGCAAAAAAGACCAAAACACTGTGATCTTTTTGTCTTCAGTGTGTGCAGAATTATAGCAAAGCATTACAAACCACTTTGACATATCGCCCACCGAGTTCCAATGTGTTCTATGTGTGTAATGACACATATGACCCATTGGAACTCGGGACGATATGTGCAACAGGGCATGGTGGACCTTAATGCCGAAATACAGCGAGCAGTAAAACGATTTGTGTACAAGTAACACATTACATCGCAACCTTTTGGAATTGTTTATTTATTTTTTTGTGTTTATAAGGTCACATATTTTTGCACAATGGCTGATCATAACCACGACAGTTATGCGGGTGGCGGAAGCCGGAGTACCCGGAGAGAACCACCGAGCAACGGCGAGCAACTATCAGCTCCCCAACATACTAACATCACACAAACAGGGTTAGCATTGGTTGAAGACAAATGCACCTTCGACGTGCAGTACGTCTTAGTACACAATGCCACTGTGCACCCATGTGGGCAATGGGGGTGAAGTGTCTTGCCCAAGGACATAACGCAGTTGCCGCAGATGGGATTCGAACCGAGGATCCCTCGGTTTGCAGTCTGCACCTTTACCTACAGAGTCACCCCCCCCCCCCCCAGCTTTTCGGAATATTGAATCACTTGCAAATCCAATCCTTTTGAGACAATCACACATCAAACAGTACCCGATTCCTAGAGACATCACACGCTATATATTTAGCCCCTTAAACCCTGATGGTACCTTCCAGGTGGTTTCAATAACATCAGTTAAAAGAGTCTATTTTCGTTATTTGGGGATACTCCAATTAATATTTTGAACGCGCAGCCTTCGGGCTACACGTTGAAAATATTGATTGGCAATCCCCACACATTCACAGATCACCCATCCTACTTAATGAAATTACGACGTATCGTGTTTTCTCGGTCCAACTGGTTAAACAAAATGCAAGACATGAACAACTTCTAAGACACCACAAACCCTGATTGATTGAGTGTGTTTTAGAATTTCTACCATCAATCTTACTTTTCTCATGTTGCGATGTTCTTCTCTTGAAAAGTGAGAGTTATAAGTACTTTAAACTTATGACTGTGTGGGAATGCCCAGCGTCAGACCACTGCGGAGAAACCCAGCTTAGCACAGACCAGTTTGATTCATGTGTAACTGCTTTAACTCTTTACGCAGCCCCAGTGGCAGACGACACTTGCAAAATCTATGTTCCTAAACCATTCGTGTCCTACAGACTGAAAAAATTAACTTTAGCGGGTGACGGGGCTTTTCAGTTTCGAAATTCCTTGCCTGGTCACCTTAAAACGGATCTATCCGTCAATCTGTTCACATCTATTCAAGCTTCATTCTCTTCATCAAATGAAAAGGTGGTATCATCCTCAATTTTCAATTAATCAACTTACAAGTTGCACCTTCCTTTTTAAATCTAAATAATTTATCACAGCTCAGTATACCACTGTCCACTTTGAAATTAAGACTGCCACTGCTATTAAACAGTAGTTATGTACTTCAATAATTTCCACTAAAGATTGAGTACCACCTGCAATTAGTATATCTTCAACTTTCAATTAACGGATGCATTTACACTGCTATATTTGTTTTCATTAATGTTCAGTCACTCCCATTATCTCACAAAGTTTCACGATCTCATAAACCATCATCTCTTTCTCTTCACTGCATCACCATTTGATATGTATCTGCAGCCTAGTTGTTTATTTTGTTCTGTTATTTTGAAAAATATGAATTTTTTTATTCATGTGCAAATAAAACAATTCAACTCAATTCAATTCAATTGAAAACACTTGAAGACACACTTGAAGATATATCTATTTGGCCAAGCGTTTGATGCAGATGTGATCGCCATTGTATCCCACACAATGTAATGTGAGGCAAAAGAGCAGCACGTAGATTGTAGACTCGACATTATTATTATTATTATCTGAAGAGTCATAAGCTTGTTATTTAGACAAAAAGTGATAAAATCCGATTGACGATTTTTTGTGAATAACGCTAAACGACCTTGACCGATACGTTAAGTATACGGTTAAGGCATTATAGAAAGCACACGTGGAAACAGTAGAACAGACACCATATTGTTTTATTTTATTGAGATTCTACAAGCCTTTAGAGTATTTCTTGACTGGGGAAGTGCTAAAGATAGAAACCAGTGTTTAAACAATTGGAAAACTAGTTGTCTGCTTGTAGTTCACTTGAGCAGGAATTGTACTTTGAGGCACTGACGACCACCTCAAGAAAAGCATCAAATTTAGTTTGTGAGAAAATATAACCAGTTATCGAAGACGATTTAACCCTTTACCCAACGTAACGGCCAAAACCGGCCAGCGCTACTCTCAAAAATCGCCAATTAATTTTCAAAATATTTTCATTTTTTGTCTCAAAAACATAGGTTATGACCCCTCGTTGGAACGAGCTCGTCGAGCTCGTTCCAACGAGGGGTCATAACCTATGTTTTTGAGACAAAAAATGAAAAAAATTAGTTATTCAAGATTTTTTTTTGCAAGTGTCGTCTGCTTTTCATGTTAGGTAAAGGGTTAAATGCTCAGAATACTAAATACCTCTTTGTGAAAGGGTAACCCAAACCATTATACAGCTGATGGCATCAATATAACCATTTTTGTGCCAAGCAGTCTCAAGCAATAGCCTTTTCCACTCTGTGTTCATAACCAATCCCCCCCCCCCCCCCCCCGCCCTCCAGAATACTGATAAATTTCAAATGAGCAAATCCTTTTTTTCAAAATTTAAAGAAAGATTTTAAAAAAGTTAATCAAACAGCCCTATATTTTTTCGAATCCACTTGCTAACTTGTCATCCTCGTTGTCGTACCATTCCGTTCTCCTTATTTCGAGTGACTGCATCTTTCACTTTTGTCACTGGACTCTGCTTAAAAACGAGTTGCCTTTGCTCGACAGCAAGGCTCAGTTGGAGGCATGACAGAATATCGAAATTGAAAATTAAGATGACAAATCGTTGTTACTTATTACTCACAGCATATCTCGTAAACCACAGGTGACATAACCCGGGCGGTGAAGGGGGGGGGGGGGGGGCTGCATAATTACACGGTAAGTTAAAAATTTGAGCCCACGCTGATACGCTAATATGCAGCTATCCCCCTAACATGGTGTCTACAAATCAGCCCATTCGTTCTGTTTCTTCGACTTCAACCGTCTTCCAGCCGGAAGGCATGCAAGTCTTCGAATTCAAGGAGAAGGAAAAGACTGAACGATCAGGGCCATTACTATAAAACTTTTACAATTGCATTTTCTAGAATTGTATTTTCTAGTTATGACTTTAAATGGGTGGAAGTGAACCATTAGCATTTTCAAAGATATGGCAATTTGCCAGTTGTCAAATTGCCAGTTTTTTTAAAACGCTAATGTTTCATTTTAACCAGTTATATTAATAGATAGAAAATACATTTTCAGAAAATACAATTGTAAAAGTTTTAAAGTATTGGCGCCTGACCATCATGTACACACCCAAACGAGTGGTAAGAGGGTGTTTGTTTATTTCGTGAAATAAGTTTGTAAAATGTGGTGCGTTACAAAAGGACGTAATAAGATCTGTCCAAGGTATAGTATATCAGTAGGTGTAAGCCCCTCCTTTCCTTCCAACAAACACACACCTTTAAACCCTTCTGTTACACTCATCAGAACCGCATAATGGAGGGAATGGCATTTCCGGAGATCCATTTTTCAAATTTAGACCAGACACGTGTTGGACATTTGTATCATCTCCCCACTCCATCCAACAACCCCCTCCCCACCCACGTATACATCCACTGAGCTTCTGTCGCCTCAGCCTCTAACAGTATTTACTGATTGTAATTATATAGCTCATACGACTAATATGAATGTAAAATAAAGACTTTATCACTCTACCTGCACCTTTCATTACAGGACAGATAATGTCTCGCGATGTAGAGAAATTTACCTTTTATATATACTGAGTCAAAAAAAGTATAATAGAAACAAATGTGAAAAAATAGCATAAAGGATGAAATATAATGGTTCTAATGTTGCATGTTTGTGGACAAGAAGTCGTGCAAAGAGTTGAATGACATGCTGTTGTTGTCAACCCAACCATATACAATTTTGCTACGGATTTCAAAATAGCACGTGCTACTCGAGAATGTCAAATTGAATGGGTGACCGACGATTTTCTTTGTGTTATGTTGTGTAAGAGAGCCTGGGTTATTGAGAAAACACGCTAGTTTTTGTCTTTCGACATTTTAAAAAACGCCAAGGTTAACCGAATATCAGAAATTGCGTGCCATTGATATGCATGAGGCAGGGATACACCCAGATGAGCTCGCTGCTGAGTTCGGAGTCACTGTGGCGACTATTTGCCGTCTCATTGGAAGGTATAGAACCACTGGCTCCACTGCCGACCGACCGCGTTCAGGTCGACCAAGAGTTACGACCCCTGCACAAGACCGACACATCAGGACGTCTCACTTGCGGGATCGCCTCCTTCCGGCGACGAGGACAGCAGCAATGAGTCCTGGTAGAACTAACAATAGAATCAGTGAACAAACTGTCCGCAACAGACTCGCTGAGCACGGCATACGAAGTAGGCGCCCATGCCATGGACCAATCCTTACCCAACGCCATCGTACCGTCAGATTGGAATGGGTACGTCGGCGTGTTCGCTGGACTCAGCAGCGTTGAAGCACAGTTCGTTTTAGTGATGAATCACGATTTTGTCTACGGCGCGCTGATGGTAGGGCAAAAGTGTATCGCCGACGAGGAGAACGGTTTTCTGATCCTTGCGTGTGGGAATGCAACCGTTTCGGCGGGGGTAGTGTACTGGTTTGGGCAGGAATTTCCTTGCACCACCGTACGCAGTTGGTCTTCATCGATGGTAATTTGAATGGACAGCGATATAGGGACGAAATTCTTAACGCTGTTGTTGTCCCATTGTTCAACGCTAACGTCGAATTGCAGTTATTCCAGCAAGACAGTGCCCAATGTCACGTGGCGCGTATCTGTCGTGACTTTCTTTAGGAGCAGAGCATCGAACCTCTTCCCTGGCCCCCACTTTCGTCAGATTTGTCGCCCATCGAGCATCTTTGGTATCAACTGGACCGTCGGGTACGGCTTCATGATCTTAAGATGTTAGGCGATTTGCGTAATATTCTAATGCAGGAGTGGAACGCAATACCACAGGGTGACATCCAGGGACTTATCAGGTCCATACTCCATACGCCATCCAAGAAGCAAACGGTGGACATACACGCTATTGACTACATGTGTGAACTTTTCATTTCACGTCATGTCTGAATTGCGACGTCCTGACGTGGCGCTGGTAACAGTAAGAACATGAAATTATGCAAATTCATGCAGCTAGACTCAAAATATGAATTCACAATAATTCGTTTGGGATTAAAGTCCTAAAGTCGATAATACTAAAAAAAAATGCTTCTCAAAGTTTATTATACTTTCTTTTTTGACTCAGTATATTTCATCTTCGAATTCGGGGTGAAGACAGGTATTTGCCATTGGTGGCCTGACATTTGGAAAGTGTGTATACACTTGAAATACTTGATGCGAAACGTTATGCGGGTCTGCTGGGTAGCGAGTAGGAGCGATTTGGAAGGGATTTTCCCACACCATTGTTAAGACAAGTTTATAAATGTACCCAGAAAGAGAGGTTGAGAAGAAATGTTCCTTACTCCTCTTGTTTCCCTACAACTATCACTCCACATTCACACGAGAGAGAGAGAGAGGGGGGAGAGAAGAGAGAGAGAGAGAGAGAGAGAGAGAGAGAGAGAGAGAAAGAGAGAGAGAGAGAGAGAGAGAAAGCGAGGTTTGCTACCGAGACAGACAGACAGACAGAAAAGACAGACAAACAGACAGCTTTGCTACCGACAGTTTACTTCAAATGTTAGCTGATTCCTTTTCTTGAAAAATGAAAAAAAAAAACAACATTCATAAATGATGCAATAATTTTCAGGAAAGTGTTCTATGCCGTCTGATGTCGCGCCGTTTATTCCCGAGATGGCTGCCATGTACTAGAATAACTCGAAGTTCCCAAGCCAGTTTCCTCTAAATGAACGAATTTACTTGCAGTTGATTAATGATCAAGTCGTACTACGACATATTCCCGTTGGAACTCATGAAATATTCATATCTTTGTGCGCGTTATAATGAAAGAAATAAAGTCTCTTTTGAATACTATTCACATTACTTTTTGTATTTATGGCCAACAGCGCTGAGCTCATATTTCAGAATAGTAAAGAATAGTAAAACTGAGAATAGTAATATCGGAAATTAACCCTTTACCCAACGAATCGAACGCATCCGCCCGCGTAATATGCAAATTCAGCAGCTGAAATTTTTTTTCGAAAATTGTCAACAAAACCATATCATGTGACCCCTCTTTGGAACGAGCTCGTCGAGCTCGTTCCAAAGAGTAGTCCCCTGATATGGTTTTGTTGAAATTGTTTTTTAAAAAAATGAAATTAAAAATAATAAATTTTGAAATCGTCTGCGTTGGGTAAAGGGTTAAGTAATCTTCCACGGTTTACCAGAAAACAGCTCTTCAAGCCTGTCTTGGTGTGGCGCATGAAATTCTGATACTACGAGTTCTCCAATTATAAAATAAATCCTTAGCGGTCTCACAGGGAAGCATTTTCTGGACGATAATCCCATTTGGTGCAAAGACTTGATCAAACTCCAAGGATAACAGTCTAATTCCGTAAGGAATTCGCCTCTATTAGGGGCTGTTTGTTTTTACAATATAGTCCCTCACCTCGAATGAATTATTTCACGTAAACAGTCCAGTCAAGCGATTACTCTGTTTATTACTTTTCATTATTAACGATAATTATATTATTTAACCCTTTACCTAACATAACGGCCAAAACTGGCCAGCGCTATTCTCAAAAATCGCAATTAATTTTCATTATTTTTTCATTTTTGTCTCTAAAACATAGGTTATGAGCTCGTTCCAATGAGGGGTCATAACCTATGTTTTTGAGACAAAAAATGAAAATAATAGTTATTCAAGAATTTTTTTGCAGGTGTCTACTTTTCATGTTAGGTAAAGGGTTAAAAAAAACCAATGAAGTCCCCATTACACCCACGGCAAAGCGTTTTCGCTTGCGGATACATGACCCAATTGTTGATTGCATAATTCACTTGTGAAGTTATGGTTTATAATCAAACCCGGAAATCCCAGTAAATCACACTTTGGAAAGTAATAAATAAGTATTAACAAAAGAAACTATCCTCTCAGATTATTTTGGTTAAAAAAGCTCTTCAAACCTGTCTTGGTGTGGCGCATGAAATTCTGATGCTGCGAGTTCTCAAATTATAAAATAAATCCTTGGCGGTCTCGCAGGGAAGCATTTCCTGGACAATAATCCCACTTGGTGCGAAGACTAGATCAAGCTCCCAGGTCAACAGTATAATTCCGTAAGGAATTCGCCGCCATTAAGGGCTGTTTGTTTACCCACTTTTCGTGGAGTTTATGGACAGATACCGTTGATGTAATGTGATGTTCCACTCAGAACGATATACAGATAGTCTTTCGGCTCCAGTTATCAATATGTATTTAATTCACTTTGAAAATGCCAAGATAATACTCAGGGACGTGGCTAGAGGTTTCCGATTGGGAGGGGGGGGGAGTGTAGGGTAGTGAATTTCCAACTAGGGGGATGGACCGGGAGGAGGTTTCCCCCTCCAGACGATCCCTCCCCCTAGTTGGAAATTCACTACCGAGAAAAATTTAGAAATTGAAGCCATAAAAGGGGCATAAAATTGATTCTCTATGTAACTGAAATGTCAACACATCTATGTTAGAATTATCAGGTTATTATTATTTGGTATTCTTCTGGAATTGAATATGTGCTAAATAAATGCTCAAGCTGAGAACTTTGAGCAATTCACACTGTCCTAACATTAAATCAGATCTT
This sequence comes from Pictodentalium vernedei, assembly GCA_031216915.1. Lineage (NCBI taxonomy): Eukaryota > Metazoa > Mollusca > Scaphopoda > Dentaliida > Dentaliidae > Pictodentalium > Pictodentalium vernedei. Next base: position 66,811,386 of record CM062290.1, on the reverse strand, counting down.
ATGCAGGAATGATCAATTTTCGATGTTTCATCATTTTGTAACTGTGAATGATGGAATTAACTCAGGATAACGATTTTACATGATGCGATTTTCTTGAAGTGCATTTCGAGGATTTTTTTTATTATTACGATAAGTAAACGTACTATAGAAATCTTGTACCGATTGACATCACGCATACTTATGAAGCTTACTGATATTCGAATCGAATCAGTGGCGCCTGGAAGATGACCGATGGGGGCTGGGGTGCTATAAACCTGATTTGTTCCGACTGTGGTGGCTCAAGTCCCGACTGATAAAATAATCCAGCTGCATAATCAAGGCATGCGCTCGTCGAAGGCATGCCTTGATGACGTAGTCGTAATATTACACTGTTAGGATTATAGTTCATCATCAACATTGCTTGGAAACTTTAAATTTACATTTAACAGTGATAGGGACTAATGATAGTGAATTAAGAATTGAATGCAATTTTTATAATCTTTATTGGAGTATGAACGTGTGGGAATGGGTACAAATTATGTATGAATCAATTCGGGATTCATACATAATTTGTACCCATTCCCACACGTTCATACTCCAATAAAGATTATAAATATTGCATTCAATTCTTATAATTACATTCCGTAACTGTTTAAAGTACTTTTTACCAAACAACAAAGCAGAAAGACGAAATAAAACATGTACGAACGAACGAGGCGAAAAACCACCCTCACACAAAAGACAAAGCGCACAACTCTGAGCTGAGCGTCGGTTCCGTCTAAATGATATCCCAAAGGCAGATAAGCTTTAATTTTCACAACTATAGAAATGGAAATGAGTATTTTAGTAACGGGCTTTATGCCACAGTTGGGAAATGTCACCAAAGAAACAGCAGCGGAGTTGATCACTGCGAGAGACGCTAAAAGTTAAAAACCCACCCAAACACCGCCGAATTACATTCTGTCAACTGCGCTCTACCGTAAATGCGAGTCAAAGTTCGACCAAATGTATTCATTGGAAAATGAATTACATTTGGTCATGACGTTTTCATCCAGCTGACCAATGGGAATTGAGTATTTGGACCCAAAACGTATAACTACATTAACAATGTAATTATATTAGTATGGCTGGTGTTATTTATGTTAATGTAGCGGATGTTACACTTAGTCTTTTATTTCAACATTATTTATGTACGATTGCATCCGAACTGTGCGCTTTGTGAAACGATGGTGTATGCCTATTAAAATGATTCGAGAGGAAACGAATCGGGTAACCGAATTGGAATTGAACAGAATATCAACCTAAGATTCGAAATAGAATCGAATCTCGAAGCTTCGCAAGACCCATGTTCCGGAGAATAGTTATCTCTATTTGACGATTTTTGCCAACACTGTTAACTGAAATACCAAGTTGTTACGTACAAAACCGTTAGTAGCCACCCCTACTACAACTACTACTGATCTGTGCCACTACTTTTGGCTGTCACTACAGTGATCTACAATCCACTAGAGTGGCAACACAACTGTGGTCTACTCCCATCACTAGAATGGGAGACTCGAAAACAGCTTCCGGCTTTTATTATATGCTATCCTGTGAATTGTCGCAAATTATCTAAAAGATATTTCTCGATATCCATCGACTCTATGGATTTCGAGAAATATCCCTCAGTAGCTTCCTAAATGACGTCACGCTTCGGCGCATGACGTCGCCTTGAAGGAACGATCAGCAGATCTTTGTTATTGTCTTGAAATTGCTTGAAGTCGAATTAGGCTGATTATTGCGCAGTAAAATGTCACGTAGCGTATAATAAAGAAACTCTTGTGGACCTGAAGTATTATTTTTCACTCGCGCAAGCGCTCGTGAAAAATAAAACTTTCAGGTCCACACTCATGAGATAATTCCCGATATTCAATAAAACAGCGTAGATAACCTCTATACGTCCTTAGCACAGGCAGTCGCCGCGTCCTTACTGTTAACACTTCTTGCTGCCACGACCAGGCTTGTAACCACCATGCAGCTAGTACACTGCCACTATGAGTTCTGTGGTTGGCTTCCACTACAGATTTAGGTTGGGAAGAGCGAAGACTCAAGTCAAACCATACTCGTACGACTCTTTGACACATCTGGGTATTTGGGGATACTTATGACATGTTGGTGTACTTTTGAGGGATACTTATCGGAGAGCCCTGAGGTTAGACCTCAATGATGTATAACCTTTAACATCATTTTGGTACTGAAGGATACTTATGACATGACGCTGTAGTATTATATGATACTTATGGGAGGATATTCCCTCGTTGCCGTGTTCGCGTGACCATAAGTGGGAGGAGATGTTAGTGATGTTTGAGGTTGTAGTTGACGCCGAGCATAAGCCTGATAGTACTTACAGTAATGGTGTAACCACTGGGCGTCTATGGATTGAATACATAAAATATATGAAATGAGTATACCTCTCATATAATATTTATGAAATGAGTCTCAGATTTTGCCAATTTGCCAAGACTCTTAAGAGTTTCATATATAACCTATGAGAGAAATACGAATTTCATATTTTGCTTATCAAATGAAAACCATCTTGTGAAAAATAATAGATTTGTCCTGTTAGTGAAGCTTTGACCTGAAAGGATACCAACTACAACGTTTGTTGCTGCTGAGACGTTTCACAATGTTTTATGCGCATTCGCCTTGCGAAATAGTTCAAAATTTTGATCTAACTACTTGGTTTAAAAACCCGATTCACTAATTTGTTTGCTACGAAGTTGTCAGACAAGCCGATTGAATAAGAAATATCGTGAATACGGTGCGTTGCATACTTCCTATATTTCTGTTTCAGTTAAAACGGAAATAGCTAATACAGATTTGTGTTTCGAAACTGGTCGATCAAATCAAGGGAACGTGTTGTTAAATGGTATTCATCTCATAATCACCATCAAAAGCTCGGAACGGAAATATCGTTTGCAACAGGTCTAATATATGCGTGACGTCAGAAGTCAAAGTCGTAAGATGGTGAATGAGTTGTTTCGAAAGTAGAATAGAATCTTCTCCCATATTTCATGAAGTGTTTACCCAATACAACGAGCAAACATGCGCAAAATATTTTCTGAATAATTAATAATGTTCATTTTTGCCTCGAAAACGTAGCTTATGACTCCTCATTGGAACTGGAGTTGGGCGAGCTCGTTTCACTGGGGGGTCATAAGCTATGTTTTCAACGCAAAAATTGATAAAAATCATTAAATTTGAATGTCGATTTTTGTGAATAGCGCTGGTTGGTTTGTCAGTTGCCAGTTTTGCGCGCAATTGAAAAAGCATATTTTGCTTGTCCCCAACCCCCTCACTTTATTTTTCAACTCTCACAATTTTGAAATGACAGCCAGTGTAAATATTTTGTCTTTTCCAAAATAGCAACTTAGACATTTTTATTGAGTGTTCCAAAATCAATAAGTATTGCCCTAATCGGCTGATCTCTCCCATCATATGTTCTATTAATTTTGGAGTAAAAACTGATGGATTGCGTTTTAGCTCACATAGAGGCTATTGTAACAATACGGCACGAGTGTCAGCGCGGAAGAATAGAACGAGAGGCACAGCCTCGAGTTCCATACTTCCACGATTGCATGAGTGTTCTATTGAATAATGCTTCCACACATCGTGACGTTCTGTGTTAATTTCAAGCCTCTACGACATGGACTCCATTAAATTAAAAATTCGGTGTTATTTGTAGACGTTTACAGTTCTGAATTCTGCTTGAAATGAAAACAAAAACAAACTCGGGTGTGACTGGAAACACGTGTGACAGATCTGATTGGACGTTAGGCGTATGGGTGATGGTTACGACGTGAATGAAATGCTCCGGTGTAAAAGGAATGGAAGTCCGTAGGAACGTTAGTCCCTCTGGACTATTATTCCGCGGAATTATAGTCCTAGGTCTAACATTTCTAGGAATAGTAGTCCGGCGGACTACTATTCCTAGAAATGTTAGACCTAGGACTATAATTCCGCGGAATAATAGTCCAGAGGGACTAATTTTCCTACGGACTTCCATTCCTGTCACACCGGCACAAAACAGTGTCGAGCAAGAAAGTTATCAGACCGTCGAAGGTGATATTCATCTTTAACCCTTCACCTAACTTGACGGCAGAAACCGGTCATCTCCATTCACAAAAATCACCATTCAATTTTCAACATTTCTTAACTTGTTTGTCTTACATTATAACCTGTTACCCCTCATTGGTACGAGCTCGCTGAACTCGTTCCAGTGAGGGATGATAAGATATGTTTTTGACGCAATAAATGAAAAAAGTAGTTATTCAAGAATTTTGATGCACACGCTAAAAACTAAAGTGTTAAAACTGACACTTTCAAGGTGTTAAACCCATTGTAACTCTTAGGATTTGATTTTAACACTCAAAGTGCAATGCTTTAAGCACTTAGACATTACAATCGTCAGACATCTGAAACTTGAATGGATGGCACTTCCCATGTCTCTAGCATTGGTGGTTCTTCCAGAATCGTCCATAATTTGATTTGCGCTTGTGGGTACATAATTAAAAGGACACAACGCAGATGACGCGGATAAGGCTCGAAAGTTCGAGCCTGATCTGCGTCATCTGCGTTGTTTCCTTTTAAGTGTCGCGACATTACACTTGTCAACTGGTATTATTGTAACACCTGTCATGTTCTGGGATATCTACACTTGAACAAAGTGCTAGTTCAGCACTTTGTAAGTGTAGTCTTTGTAAATACAGCACTTCAAGTGTAGTTTTTAACACTTTAGTTTTTAGCGTGCAAGTGTCGTCTGCTTTTCGTATTTGGTAAAGGGTTGAAAATATCCGCTTGATTCACGTGTCTCACATTTATTCGTGGTATAGAAACAGAACACAACTCAGGTAAATTTCGGAGGCAAGAACTAACGACCCTTGGTGGAGTTTTTCCTCTATTTCACGCGCGCCTTCGGAAAAAAAACCCATCTTGATCGTTGAATCCAGTTCCTCGTACTCCACCCGCAAAGTGTTCTGTCTCTTTATTCGCACACAAAAAGGATAAATTGACACATTTATAATCACATTGGGATGATGCTGAATTTAAAGGAAAAACCTGTGGCATTATATGTTGCCGTCTAAGCCTTTGCACACACATGGGTAAACGAGGGCGTAGTGGCTCATTGGTTAATGCATTGGACTTGGGGTCAAACGATGAACGGTTTATCCTGACCCTCGCCATCTGTGTTCTGTCTTTAGGCAATAAACTAAATCCGGATTGCATAAGTGCGAGCACTGTGGTGAATTATACTCCAACGTGCAGACCGTTGATGGTGCCCTTGACTTCAAGTCTTCGGGTACTTCGTCTTCCTCCTTCTGTAAAGCTGTCTCGCACGATATAATATTAATACTGGCTGTTGAAAGAGTCGTGAAACCCCAATAAACAAACAAACAAGAACCAAAAAAAAAAAAAAAACAAAAACAAAAACACGCAGAAGCATGATATTTCACTTTATTATACGCTAAACGATAGATTATCGAAAAAATTACGGAAATATAGAAATCGTATCCCCCACTATGAAGATGTAGAAATTTTCACTTTCACGGTATCAATCAAAATGGCGGCTTTCAAAGTATCACTTCAAGGTGAATACGAGTCAAATTATCACTGGAAATGATCAATTTGTTCTCAAAACGAATAATGAAAAGAAACTCTAGTGTTTTTGAGTGGATACCGACCATTTCCAGCAATAATTCAACACATATTCACCTTGACTTGATGCATGAAACCCGCCAGCTGAATCAGATAGCAAGACCTTCCGAGGTGTCGATGAAATCGCTTCCGCCTATCAATACGCATCAGCTGTTTACTTTCATGCATCAATTCAGGGTTGAAGCGAATGGAAATATCGATAGGAATGATCAGATTCTCATAAAAAGCGTATAATAAAAACAAAACTTGAGGAATCAAGATAACTATCAAGCGCTCGCGAAAAAAAAAAACATTTGTCTCGGTCACTCATGAGATAATTTTCTGTATCCACTCAAAAACACTAGATATCCTCTATTTCTCAGTACTTTACTTACAATGTTCTCGAACGACCTGAAAAGTATGTTATCTCAAAAAATATGGCAGCGTTTTCTTTAGGGATCATCTAATATGATTACGCTATTGAAAGAGCCGCGGAACTCCAATAAAGAAACAAACATACACGAATAAAAAAAAAAAAAAAAATACGGATAAGCATGTCATTTCACTTTTTATTACACGCCTGTTCTATGAAATCCCCATCTACAACAACACTAAACCGTGCGGAAAATGAAAATCTGTTCCGCACATACGTGTGAAACGGAAAGCGTTGACGGACTATTTTTAAATAGAAGCGAAATTTTACTGGAGCTTTCTACAAATCGTGCAACGCAGTTGCTATTTGAATCGCTAGCGATAGCTGAAAATCGCCCCACTGAGTCCCAATGTGTCCTATGTGCCATTAGGCACATAGAACACATTGGATATCAGGGGACGAAATAGTAACACGGGTTCCCCGCGCAAATTTGGTTGGCGATAAAATATGTTCTTTGTATTCATAGTTGTCAAATGAATTGATGAGTGTCCTAATAATTGTTTTTATAGACTTGAATGCGTGTAATAAATACAGAACGACACATGTGTGTGAATGGGTTAATCGATATGGCACTTGTGCCACCGTGAAAGGATAAAACTCGAGGCCTGCGGTCTCTCATTCTATCCTTTCGCGCTGGCACTCGTGCCATATCGATTAACCCATTCACGCGTGTGTGTCGTTCTGTGTTTTTGAACGAACTAAAAAGAATCTTATCTGAAAGAAATTGTGGCAACATGTTTTCTCCTGTTTTCTTAAGGGATCATCTAACAAACCTTGTTTGGTGGTAAATAGACGATTTCAAAATCAACTTTATTTTGTGAAATCGGAAAACAAAAAAAATATTGAAAAAATGAGTCATATGGTTTATTCGGAAAGCTCGAGATGGGATTTCAGAAGAGAAAATAAAAATGATATTTTTTTTCACCAAGAAATCAGAATGTAAAATTTGGTGTTGCACACCCTAATTTCTTATTTCTGTTCATCTGTTGTACTGAGTACAAGGGATGAGACAAGCATTTTGATTGTTCACCTTTCATACCCAGGCTTTCCCCATCTCCATCAATAGAACGAGTTATTTGAGCTCATTCTTCTTAAAGTTCATATGGACCGTAACTCGTAAATCATCAAACTGAATTATTTCGTTCAACAATCATTTTTCTTTGACAACTAATTCCCAAGATGAGATACATTTCATGCAGACTACGCCGATCACAACGTGATTTCTTGTTCACTGCTTTGAACTAATAGTGTTGATTTATTTTCACTTCCCACACGTCGAGCATATTTCATAAAAAATAAATTTAAACGTCAAGGTGCCTTTGCAAACTGTCTTGTGAAATAACAGGAGTGTATTTTCATTTTCAAGTTATCTCCCTTCACATGAAATTCCTGTTGTTTGAGGTTGGAGGTTGCGGCAGTTGCGGCCAAGTTTTTGTTGGAAGAAATGTTTGGCTCGAGCTAACGGTAAGATTTCAGTTAACAACAGTTGTTTCATTTATCTCCCTCAACCCCGTGAAATAAGAGTGAGTATATTGAACATTCCCACGATTCGTGTCCCAGTATAGGTGCTCCTATTCAAGTGCAGTTAGTCTATCGTTTGAGGCAGACGACCCTTCACTAGAAACTGCTCAGATTGTTCCACTGTGACCAGAGGAACTCGTCGCGAAGATATTTCGCACCGGGGATCTCACTCCACAAACTACTGAGACTAAAAGTCTTTTACACTATGTTGCAAATTTGTGAGCTGGACTGCAGCGTACATGTAATACAAAGTGTTGACGGGAGCGGTCACCAAACTCTTCGCCCAACGTTCTTGCAACCGGATAATTTACAGATGTTAACAGGCTTTTATATGTACAATTTCCAAATAACATTAACCCAACGTAACGGCCAAAAGCGGCCAGCGCTATTCACAAAAATCGCTAATTAATTTTCATTATTTTTTTCATTTTTTGTCGCGAAAACATAGGTTATGACCCCTCTTTGGAACGAGCTCGTTCCAATGAGAGGCCATTACCTATGCTTTTGAGACAAAAATTGAAAAAAAAATTCGTTATTCAAGAATTTTGTTTGCAAGTGTCGTCTGCTTTTCATGTTAGGTAAAGGGTTAAAATAAAACAGTCAACATTGGTAGCTGTGAAAATAACATGTAGACTCCTGTATTAATCATGTCAGCATTATGATGGATTGTATGAGTGAAAAACATCTTAATAGCGGGGGAGGAATTCGCTAGAATTGTGCACTTGGTGATACCTTCCTGAAATTTGGCATGATGTAAGGGTAGGCATCAGAGATTTCAAAATCGATCGGCTACAAGTTGGCACCATCCTCTAGCCACCACTAGCAGCGAAATCCAAAATGGCCGCCAAGCGGATCGAAAAAAAGCTATTTTCGCCGATCGCACAACTGAAGCTCCAAACCTAACACCATACATGTGCTGTAATTGATGTGAATGATGGAGTGAAGCCCTTGGAACAAGTTGGGGGGAAGATTAATGGATAATGGGATCAGAATTTCCGTCGATGTGTGCGTCTGTGTGTCTGACTGTCAGTATGATCGTCCGTCCGTAGATAAATTAGTGTTGAATGTTTCTCGGGAATGCAATGGTCAAATGAACATGGTATGAGAGATTCCTGTCAACACATGAACAAGGGTACTCGATAGTATGCAGCAGTGGGGATACTTGGACATTTGATAATCCAATTAAAGTGACAGTCTATTCTCAACTTCCGGCATTTTCGATAGATTTATTTTCTAAGAAAATAAAACTATCAAATTTCTAGAGGAGTTCTGGTTCAATCTCAACACCATAGCGACACGTCTGCCAGCAAGGGCAGTGCTGGAATGAACTCGGGATGCATTAGTTCCCGTTGTTAATTATACAATGTTATCTTGCCAGTATAGAACATTGGCAAAATGGGACTAGAAGGGGTGAGTGTATGTTTGCAGTCATTCGAGGTACAGGAATATTTTTTGACTACAAGTAGTATTCTTCATTTTCGGCCAGTTAAGATGTGGTGTGTTCCAAGTCAGGATTAATGTTGCCGACACTTAATGCCCATCCCTCATGGTATGCTACTTTACCAGGGATATAGAGATATAGCCACCACTGGGAGCCAAAACATGACCTTTGATGTCGATGAGTGGTCGAAATGTTTTAGCGAATAACTTATCGAAATATGATCCGGTATGGCAATTTGATACCTTACGTTAGATTTATTAGATCAACTCAGGTATGGATTCATTGAGACATGAGTGCGCTACAAGATGAAGGATTTCCAAGTTGATTTGCTATGGAGTAGGAACTGACTAGTCACATGTGGCCTATGGCCAGAGAAAGACAAGGATACCATAGATGAACACACGGGTGAACGAAGGTATCAACTGTTGTACAGAGGCAAAATAGTTGGGGATATTGTATCATGCTATGCATGAATTAACACCGTCTTGTGCAGTAAATAACAGACTATTTTCCGAAATCTAAAACTGTATTCCTATACCCCGGACAATGTAGCAAGCCACATGGGATGAACATTTGTTAGCAAAATCAACTCAACTAGAAACATGACATGTGTTAACTGGCCGAAAATGGAAAAAAAAATACCAGAATAGGAGATGACTGGTCCTAACATGACAGTATACTACTCAATATTGTTACAACAGCCACCTTCACACTTACACAAAGGTGTGCACCTTAATCCAGCTTTCAAGCATTTGCAATTGCCCTTGCAGGCCTTGGCACAACTACAGTGGAGCATCAGTGCACATGCAGCACTTGCGTCTCCTAGGTGAGTCCAAAATGGGACCAGAATATTGAGACGTGGATTCCACTCCCATCCGTACTGTGATGGGTCTGGCACACATAAGTGTTTCTGCAGAGCACGATGCCAAATGAAAGATGACACAAGAATTACCCTTTTTACATGTTGATACAGAGCTGCTTTGGTGGGCGGGATGTTTTCCATAGACTTAAGGCCATGTGTGAACATATGCCGTCTCGCATCATTGACACGTGTACTGACACAACTGTTACTGTACATCTGTATGGTGAGTTTTTCGATATGCTGCATATGAGGGGAATCCTCTGAAAAGACTTGCGGATTCTCAGTCAATTCTATCATCATTTCAGTTGATGCGGGAAAATTCATCCATGCATTCCATCCTGTCTTCTTCCCAATGCCGAGCATGCTGGATGTTACATCACAACCTGTGAAGGCGTGGAAGAAAGTCAGGGCCTTACAGTAATCAGGTCCAAGTTGTGAAGCTATCTCATGAATTGGCATATCTTTATATGCCTTTCCAATTCCAAACCCAATCCACAGCTCACTGAGTCCAAGGTCACGGAATGTTGCGAAATGGTGCAAAGACAGAATGACGACATCAGAATCAACCGTGCGAAGAAAAGCTATTTTGTGACCTTGTGAGACTGCATGGTTGAGATGAAGCATCATGCGCGTGTCTGCTTCCTCGTGGTTCGATGGAGATATGTCACATAAGCTAACATCCTTATTGCATAGTACATATTCTCCTGATGTCGTTAACAACTGGTACTCGGATGTTGATGTTAATTTCAGCAGTTCAGCAGACAGGAACTTGAAAAATTCGTCTTTATTCTCACTAACTTTCAAGAATGCCTGCCAATTCTTCCCTTTAGGTAAAGGGACGTTCTCGGACACCCGTATCAACCTAACTGCTGTCTCACCGAGGCGTTTTGCTCGCGTCTGATTCTTCAAACTGCCTTCGGGGTAACAGTCATAGATCGCATCAACCCTTGTGGTGTTCGTGTTAATCAGAGATTCGATGTATGGCAATAATTGCAATCGAGCATATTCTCCAAACAGATCCGCTTTCTGTGGTTTGATTACATGGACTACAGCAGGCATATCCAAGATGACAACTGAAGCTTGTCTAGCTGCTGAATTCTTCCCTTGTGCAGGAATAGCTGGTAAACAATTGAGAATTTGAGATTTTGTCCCACTCCGTAGCTTACCTCTATCGGATAATGCTGGCGGATCACGTGCATTCTCGTGCATGAAAAACTCATCCATGTTTGAATCAGGCCGGGCTTGCAGTGAAACGAACATCTGGGTAACTATTGCGGCAGTTGCTTTACTTGACATGAGTTTGTCTCGGCCTTTGTCCAGGTTGGCTGGGGGTGGGTTAAGGAAGGTATATATATTTGCCTTGGGAATAACATCATTCAGGGGTACGGTGCATTCCACAAGCCTTTCCTTCAAGAAAGTGGAATATAAATGCTTGCCCCTTTCGGGTAATGACCGTAAACTCTTACTAACTTCGGGGTCCATATATTCACCAGTATCTAATGTCACCAGCTGACCACTAGTTTCATCATAAGGGTTGATAATGAGTCCCTGATTCACCAGATCGAGGAGAGATTTCAATTGATTCAGAAATTTTTTCTGCTCTGATACCGAACTTTCCGGGTGTTCCGTGTTATCTGATGATGTTGTGTGGAAACTTGCATATTCATACTCATCTATAACACGCAGAACTTCTGACCTTGAAAGCTCAATAACGACTTTCTCTTCAGCCTGGCCATAGAGACCTTTTGGACCACTGTCTTCTTTGAGTAGTTGGATACTATGTTCTTGGCTCTGATCTAAACCCATCATACTGAACTTCCTCTCACTACGCTGGACCACAAAATGGCCTTCCATGAATTTGTTGTGGATTGAAGGATGCCGCCTGGGTAGCTGAGACATGTCTCTCAGAAATACGGGGACCCACCGACAATAATTTGTATGTCCTAGGGCAAAAAAGTAACTGCACAACTCATCGATAGAACACAGTGTACCAGGCCAGTTACCGATTCGTTGGTTCCGAACGAATTGACAGCTTGTCAAGAGAAAGTTCCGAACGATTTCACCCCAATAGCGCGCAGTTGGAGATTGTGAAAGAATCCTCTGTTCCCACATTTCAAATGACTCATGGGGCCCAGTCTGCTGACAGTAAATCTCATAAGCATTCTTTCTGAGGATCTCAAGCCAAGCTAGAGTGAGAAGATATGCCTGTCGCGTCCTCTTGACATGTTTCCCACCAAGTAGGGATGATGCTACACCGGGTGTGAATATCTTTGCGAGGTGAAACATTCGCTCCCAACCAGAACCACCCATAAGCTTACCACCAGCTTCTTGGGTGCACATTTCAAGATGCAGGAATCCAATCATACACACCATTCGATCCTCACCTATCTCCTCTGGGAACAGCCATTGACATTTTTTCTGCCTGGCATACAACGGACAGTCACCTTCAATGACAGGTATCTGGCCGGGGTTTACGAAAGCAGTAGCTTCCCTGACCACATACATAGCATGCTTCTGCATACTGAGTGAGTCCGCTTTCTGCTCACTGAAAACAGGGAATACCCCAATAACTGCACGAGGTTTGACATTGTCTTGATCTTCATGTTTTGAAAAGAAGCCTGAAAAGGTCACAGGGACTTCATCAAGCTGCCAGCTGCCATCAACCTTCCCTTTATTGCTGATCTGTGACACATGAGACAACCAGTCATTCTCTCCCACGTTCAAATCTGCATATTCATTGGGCCGTACATTACATTCATCTGGAGATTCAAGCCTGATGTCCCCACCAAAGTCTTCAACGAAAGGAACAAATGCATAGTCGTCTGGGAGTTCAATTTGTGTGTCTTCTGGAACATCTAAACTCAGTGGTGGGGGATCAGTACCCACATTGTCCCTGCTCAGTTGACCAATGAGTGTGATGGACGTACCATGCATATCAGATCTACCAGATACATCAATGTTATCAGTGGTTCCTATCGAGAAAACATTACGTTTGCAGTTAGCTGGGACTACAACACCTTCGTTCTTGAACCGCAGTGAAACAGCTCTCGCGAAACTCCTGCGAACATCCATTACGCGATCATAAGAGACAGAGAGTCCCATTTGATGAAAATCTCTGATAAGATTTTTCATACGATCATGGGCATGCAACTTCAAACCCACATAAAGAGGCATTGGAGTTTCTCTGTCACGTCTCTGGTGAACATTTTGTGCATGTTCGGAGCGTTTCGCTGAATTGCTGATCAACATCTGTGAAATAGTACAAGCCACTCGAGTCTTGGCATTAACAGTCTCATCATCGCCTAAGTTCTGTATACTACATGTGCCCTCAAGTAGAACTCTAAGAAGAGTCAGGAGTGAGTTGGGTACAGGCTCGCTCAAGCAATAAGATGAAAATGATCCCGTGAAAGGAGCTTGAGATATGAGTATGTGTTTACGCAGAAGAAGACCCACATCAACTATCTTTTTTGCCTCTTCCTCAGACACTATACGAGTTAAAGATTCGGACAACAAGGAGCCAACTCGAAACCTACTTGAAATAAACACATCTCTACCCTGTGTGAAGGCGTCCCAGCCATCGCCCAATTTCTGCAACAAATGTTCTTTGAATCGAGTGGAATGTATTTCTTCACTAAGCCAATCAGAACCGACTTGCTTCAACCTCCGACTGTACAGATTCTTGAGATCGACAAGCTTCATCGCGGAATCGTTGTGTTCAACAAATGTTATGAGCTCTGCCATAACGAGAGGGTCATAGGGCAGGCCTGACGCGGAATGTTCGGCGTTCTTCGACTTTTTAGATTTAGCCGCTCGTGCTTCATTGGCAAGCTTACAATAACAGGTTTTGTGATAGTAAAGATCACTAGCAGCGGAATCAAATGCTGCATTGACCCGAGAAAAAACAACCCAGTTCTCGGCTTCCTTTGCCATAATTTTGAGTTTATTGTTATCAGACATTGATCTGCAAATAGGCTCACTGCTGTCACCTTCGCGTTTGTGACAATAAACACACTGGGGCAGTTTCCTGTCACAGCCAGATTCAAAACTTGTCCGTGTTCTTTTAGGACTCAGCGTGGAGCAGGATGCCACTGCCTCATTTCGCTCTCGCTTGTGTAGCACGCGCTGTACGATGTGAGTCCGAATACTGTCACGGCATGTCTTATGATATATTGCCTTATTCGTCAACAGTGACATCGACATACACTCATCACTCTCTCTCATCAAACAATCAATGGTCAAATTATATGGAAGCTCAACGCCATTATCTAGGAAGCGCGTTATGTCTTCCTCAATAGCTTTATAGGCGTCATGAAAACGAGATTCTCTATACGGACGCATCAATTTCTTGGAACTGTCTTGCTGGCAAAAGCAACAACGTTCCCAGTCAGTACTAGTCCGTACACGAAGAGGATTCTCACTCATTCTGTGAATGATTTTTGTGAACAATCGCGTTCTCGAATTAATTTCGACAGACAAATCAGAATTGCTTGCGGAATTACGCCAAACAAGAGATTGTATGGCAAAGAGACTGCTTCATAAAGAGCGTTGTTTCTCCGGGATCAGCGTCATTCAGGTTTGCCTGAATGACGCTGATCCCGGAGAAACAACGCTCTTTTCAAGTTCCAAGAAATTGATGCGTCCGTATAGAGAATCTCGTTTTATTCTACATCATCTCCCACGTCTGTTTCCAACACGTGTGTGGATCAGAGTTCACTTTCGCGCCCTTACAATCGGATGTATAGTCGGTAGACCGTCGAAAAGGAGGTTCCCTTCAGCCGCTGGCGGCCATTTTGGATTGTGCCGCTACTGGTCGCCACCGGTCGGTGTCAACTTGTAGCCGATCGTTTTTGAGAACCTCATAGCCTACACTAACAGTGTGCCAAATTTCAAGAAGGTATCACCAAGTGCACAATTCACCTGTATGTGACGAATTCCTCCCCCGCTATAATGTGTTAATCCATCTGATCATTAATTTATAAATCCGTTCTTGTCAAAGTATCTGAATTCACTCATTGTTTTTGGACTCCAGATTTTGGCCGGTCATACAACTTCCGCTACCCCTATTATCGGGACCGTTAGACCAGGGCAGCTGTGAAAAAAAATTAAGTAAATTCGACCTCATTTTTGTAGGTATGAACAATATTAGTAGTATAGCATGTATGAAACGGGCCCCATTGGCAGGATCTCATGCAGGATCTCATGTGACGTCATAGTCACGTGACCTAGAGGCGCCATTTTTGGTTGTCATGCTAACCCGCATGGGCGGCCATCTTGTGACGTCACCCCCACAGTGATACGTGGTATTAGTGCTCATGCGCAGCGCGTGTTGTTAGGGTGATGCGTGTTTCCGTTGTCCATTTTGTATACTGGAAGCCGCCATCTTGGTGTCTATGGTAGCACGTGGTTGCTAGGTGACCCACAGGCTTATAATAGGGCAGAGGAATGTTCGGAGGGTATGTTCAATTGAATTGGAGAATCATGAATTATCCAAATAAGCCCGACAATCCCTCCAAATCACCAAAAACGACTTTATTTCTTACGGATTCCCCATTTTATCGGCTTAGCACGTAGAGCTATAATACCGAGGGGCACAGGGGGTGGGTTCGATTGAACTAGAGTGATTGTCTGGCTTGGATTTTCCCCAAACCCTCGTTTAATTCGTAGAATTGCCACAAACAACCCGACAAGTTGTACTATTTCGAATTCTTTCAGAATCCTTTTGAGTACCGCCATACCATGGCTTACAACAGTAGCGCTACAGTACCGAGGGGCCCTTTGGATTATAGCCAGCTGATAGACAAACGTCGTCGAGCTCGTTCCAACGAGGTGTCACATGATATGGTTGTGTTGGAATTTTTTGAAAAATTTAAAAAAATGATATTTAAAATAATAAATTTTGATATCGTCTGCATTGGGTAAAGGGTTAAACACCAATAAATAGTAATAAAATAATTATGATACAAGACTACTTGTATATTGACAAATGCACACTCTCAACTTGTAAAATTGATTGTGTAATCATGAAACATATCTGTGGGGAAAAGGGTAGGAGGCACATATCTGTGGGGAAAAGGGTAGAACCCCTCCCCTCCGTTTCCACTGCCCCCCCCCCCCCCTTCAGAGGCTGGAAAGGAAATATTGACAACGCAACAATTCACTCAGTTCTCAAGTCCTAACAAGGCCTCTTCCTCTTACACGCCACGGTAGAGGAATAAAGAAACAAAGTTTAACCTACTTTTCTGGACGTCTATTTTCAGGTTTTAGAGACTCGATGTTAAGATGCGGTTTATCTCCACTCATTTTTTTCAGTTTCCTACACAAAAAGCTGTTCTGCACTGTTGTTCCAGTGAATCTAAATCATAAGGTTTGTATTAATTCTTTGCTATTTTATGGAATAATTTTTCAGTGATCCATGTGGCACGGTGGCCCATAGATAAGAACATTGTATTTCAGGTGGGAAAGCCTCAGATTCGATCCTGACCCGCGCTGTTTCCTTGGGCAAGACAGTTAATCCTAGTTGCTCACGTGGAAGCACGGTAGCGTAGTGTGCCAAGTCGTACTGTGCGTAGATGGTGCGCATGCCTTCAACTGATAACTTTGATAAATAAATAAATAAATAATTTATTTATTTATTGGAGTTTAACGACACTTTCGACAGCCAGGGTCACCTCGTGTCGGAAAATAAATAAATAATAAATAAATAAATAAATAAATACCTGTTAGATAAATTAACTAATTAATTAATTAGAAAATCAATAACAGCTATCAACAAATGACTAATAGCTAAATAACTAAAAACTAATCAATCTCAACCTCGCCTCTGGGTCATATATTGACTCGTCCTAACGGACTCGTCAATATATGCCCAGAGACGAGGTCTCCACTCCAGTACACCATCTCGTAAGCCCACATGGTGATAACAACTATAGGTAGTTATGCCTGCACGTTCAGGGTATTTGAACCTTCAAAAAGTAGCGGTACTTGAGGATCGCCTGTTGGCATCAAAAGAGGTTATTTTTTCTCGGGAAGAAACCTGGACATTCACCTATGAGGGATACACACCCAGAACCCATCACGAGGTAAAATGAAGTGAGGGAAATATTTTGTCAACCCCACCTCATACAGCCGATCCACACCACTGCCCACAATAATCACCCAACACACACATACACACTACACTACTCCCACATCTTCATACACGCACATATTTTTATTTATTTATTGATGTTTAAGGTCACATATTTATACACAATAGCTAATCATGACCGTGACAGTTTTACGGGTGGAGGAAGTCGGAGTACCCGGAGAGAACCACCGAGCAACGACGATCAGCTTCCAGCTCCCCAACATCGTAACTCCGCACTGCAGCACAGGCAGGGTTAGAGTGGTTGAAGACATGCGTACCATCGACGTGCAGTACGCCTTAGTACGCGGCGTCATCGTGCCCCCACGCGGGCAATGGAGATGGAGTGTCTTGCCCAAGGACACAACGCGGTTGCCGCAGGTGAGATTCGAACCGAGGACCTCTCGGCTTGCAGCCTGCACCTCTACCTACTGGGTCACCGCGCTCCCCAGACGCACATATACACCACTCACACCAGCATCCTACGGTCATATTGTAACCCCTGAAAAAGAATGGTACATTAGCTGCTTTTTTCAAACAGCGACATTCCCATTAGAAAAGTTCGAAGCCCATACGCAACCTTTCACACTCATCATACTCCACACATCCTCCACCAAGACACTGAAGGCAGCATATCGCGACGCATAATGATTTCAGCATGTTTCGTGGCAATCGTCACGCATTTCTCTCTGTTGAAGTGGTCAGCCTCTCTGCGTATCTAATATTCCTCCACACGGTGTACCGGAAGAGCACAATCCCACATAGATGACAATTTCACGCCTCTGTGTCAGGCAACTTGTTTGTAATCATTAAGTACAACAGATGTTGCCTGCTGAAACGAACAAACAATTATCTCTTGTAGGCACATATGTACATATAAAACTATTCCCTGAACGAACAAATGATTGTTCAGTTGTATGATTAGCTCCATTACAATTATATTCAAGTCGAGGGATCTATAAACAGAAATAACATTTTATCGTCAACAAGTATCTCCCGCTTTTTCCAGATGCAACATTCTGGAATGTCTTGTTTGTGAGCGGTCAGTTAATTTGCTGGATTTATCGTCGTCATCAGCAGTTCGGGGTGTATGGATAAGTTCCAAGACCACATTTTGCTACCAACTGTACCATTGTTCGGCGTCACCACTTCTCCGATGTTCACTTTCGTATTCCACCTGCAGCTTCAACATCACAATTCTAAACTAATTGTCTCTTTATTTATGCCATTCGCATAACTCGACAAACTACAAAGTAATTTGCATCTACTGACTGTCGCCAATGATTTATGTAATAACACAAACTCTCGGAGAAAATCATAAAATTTGTTCCTGGTATTCAAGTCGTGCATTAAGAGAGGAGCTCATCATATTTTTACTGTTGTGAAATTGACACATTACAGAACAAGTTGGACTCTATAATATCAATTAGGTAAGATACAATTAGATAAGATTGTTTATTTATTTGTGTTTAAGGGGTCGTCCAACCTAACTTTGGTCAATTTGTTGACATTTTTCCCATTACCTCAGAAACAGATAAGAGAAGTAAGGAAAGGCAAATTATATATCAAAATAATGAGTAAATTGCATAGAAAAGGAACATATAATTTTTTCAGGAAAAAAAGTGAATTTTATGATTTTGAAGAAGATTAATTTGCCAATGGCGTAAGTAACGAACCGGTAAAACTACAAAATAATCGGTAATTCGAAAGCCTTGTCCTCAATCTAATGATAACATACTACAGACTCGGAGAAAGCATTTTTTGACACACACTCTGGTTGGTTTTGATGTTTGAATGTAATAACACCAACACAAATTTTGGATGTTCCGGATGTAGCCATGTTTCAATGATGTTTATTCCGGTCTTGTGATTACGATGTGGTTCTTGCAGAAATACTCAATTTGGGCAATCGTAAGAATGCAAGGACGTGATTACGCCCTTTATTTGTTCGAGACAGTGTATGAGCGGATTTGCAAACAGGTGACAGCAAATACTTGAGCTGTTAATGTCATAACTGCAAAATATGGTTCGAAATTCCCTCTCGTGTTTACATGCCGTCTGAACTTTTTTGTTGACAAAAAATCTGAATTATTGCGCACTAGAAAGGCAACATGAACCACTTGTAAAAAAATAACCGAGTGTATAAAATCGGGACGATACACATAAAATAAGGCAATATTCAAAGTAAGCAGAATGCAATCACTTTTCCACGAAGTATATTCCAAGTGACCTGGAACTATATTGAGCGTGTTGATTTCCCCCGATGTTGTGAAGTTATTTACTTCCTAGTAACCTTGGAATTTGTCGCGGCTCTGTTTGAAGTCTGCAAAGGACCGATTCAAGGTGGTGAAAATGATGCATTCGCGCTTCTAAATAAGGTGCGTTTGGACGATGCTGAGGATTTAGTTTTTTCTTGCAACCAACCATACTAACACAAGCGTCGATCAGTGTCTTTTGTCAACGTATTACACTGACAAATGTGACAAATCTCCTTCACCGGAAACTATCTCCCAATTTACATATCACAATAAACATAACCGCTGTCAGCGTGACCGTGTGGTCAAAACCGAAACGAATTATCGAATCCACGGTCAAAATTAATTGCAATTGTTTTTTAAACAAATGAAATACACGAAATATTCGCAATTTCTTCATTATCCATGCCGAGTTACTTTTTAACCAGACCACATGCGTGCAGTTTCGTTTGTCGGCAACAAACTGATATTGTATGTGGTAATTAATAGTACGAGAAGGTGAAAGAAGCCAAATATTTCCCATCATCTACAAATTAATTAAAATTGATAATTCCTTTTATTTTACTGAAATTATGAATTGATAAGGTGGGTGTGTTGCGATTATTATGCCCCAGACCTGGAAGTTGTAGAATCGAAGGTGCATCTTGGGCCGTGCAGTGGTGACCTCTGTCCTCTTAGTCTTACCCATTCATCATTACATGTACCAACATTCTCCGTTGTATCTCAACCACTGCTACTCCAATTTGAAGGATATTTGGTGTTGTGATCAAGCATCATGGGAAAACAATGCCTGTGTAGCTGCTGTAGCATGTGTTTCTTCGCACATTTTTTCAGAGTTGTGGTACTTTTTCAATCTTTTGAGTTAGAAAATTTTGTTTATAACTAGTTGATTTGTTACAATTTGTTGGGAAGTGCCTGCTGATACCCTCAAATGTATTGCTGCAAAATATTTCTGGTGAAGATTTTGTTCCTATTAGTTATCAAGCAATAACCTAATGAATATTCTGTATAAAGCCACCAATCTGATGTTTGACACTTTTATCGGAGCTGTTATGAAGGCTTATGGAACTCAAAATGTTGATTATGGCAGGCTTTTGCTATTCACCCATTAATCGATAAATTAAGTGTTATAGTTGGAAGTAAGAAGCTTGAAAGGTCCAGAACTTAAAGTCTAAGAAGAATGTTTTGCAATGTAACATGATTTTTGCAGATACACTTATTTGGAGGGTTACCTTCTGATAGTGTTTGGAACATGTGTGGCCAGGATCTTCAAAAAGAAAAAAAGAGTTAAACTTTGAGAAAAAAGGCATACAGGGAAGAGAACCCCCCCACCACCCCCGGGGAATTTTTTGTGTCAAATGGAGCTCACTTGTCAACTTTTGGGGATTGCTTTGTGTACTGCGTTCTTGAAAAAAATATGTGAGACCCTCTGGATGTGCCCTTCTGATCTCAATATGCCAATAAGCCTCCTTGGGGAAAGTACATGCAATAATGGTTATGTAAGGTTGATTTGATGTGTTTTGAATAACAATGTACTTTTAAGTACATTAGATGCTTTATTGCAGTGACAGGTTACAGTTACCCTTATTTCTTCTCCAACAGATATCATGAGTATTTTGGTGTCCAAGAGTAAACAAAGCTATTATACTTATTGCTAAACCAGACAAATTTAACAATTTAATCAATTTTAATATTTATTCAACTACAATGTATGACTTTGCAGTGCATTCTACATAGGAGAATATCATAGTTTCTTTCCAAACCACCACAGTGACACATACATCTTTATATTGGGGGACACTCTTTTGTCCTTCCATACTTCTTCTGGTGGACTCCTTCAAGTTGACGTTTGTTGAACTCCCCAAATCAAAACATAAACAAAAGAAAATGTCTGCCTTCAGTCAGTGAGCACTTCACTTATAACATTTGGTCTCAATCTTTATTACTTTCATGAATTAGGAAAAGATTTCTTCGAGTATGTACTTCAGTGTTTATAGAATACAGCTGTTATTTTATTTTGAGGTATTTTTTTGTAAAAATGTTCTCTTACTTATGCCATAGCAGACCTTCAGGTGGTGCTATTTACACATGGCAGCAGTTCCATGGCAAATCTCAGTTTCCACACGTTCTATGTTTCATTCCAAGAATTTTGGTACATAATTTATTGGGGTTATTCATTTTGGGCCTTTTTTAGACTTGAAAGAAAATTGCATGAAATTTGACCAAAGTTAGGTTGGACATCCCCGTAAGGTCACGTACTTATGCACAATGACTAATCGTGACCGTGCCAGTTTTACGGATAGAGGAAGCCGAGGTACCCGGAGAGAACCACGAGCATCGACGAGCAACTGTCAGCTCCTCAACATTCTAACAGTTCAAGCTCTTCTCAAGCAGGGTTACAGCGGTTCAAGGCATGTGCACCATCGACGTGCAGTACACCTCAGTACACGGCGTCATCGTGCCCACATGTAGGCAACCGGGATAAAGTGCCTTGCCCAAGGACATAACGCGGCTCGCCCCGGACGGGGATCGAACTCGGGACTAGTGTTCAACCGATGATCGGAACCGGCCACCACAATCGGCCGATTATGGGCAATCGGGTGACAACGGCTCCTGGAACATCGGTTCAACCGATTGTTGCCAAGCAATTTGTGATTTTTCTGAATCGCCTTTATTATCTTCTGCAATTGTTCAATTGTTAATGTAAAATGATGTCGATGATACCATTCAATAAAGTTGAGAAACAACCACAATGTGTATTCCTAATATCTCTAGAAGCCCCTTTACGGGATATACGTCTCAAACGAATGTAAAGCTTACAACTGAGCACACTTGCAGCAATCGCCAGTTCATACCGGAAAAGTGAAGGGTGCACTCCATTGGCTCAGGTCGCAGTAAAATTACCAGTCGCGCGCACTTGGGCGTTTACCGCCCAAGTGTGCGCGACTGGTAATTTTACTGGGACCCCAGTCAACGAAGTTTAACACTTTGAAAAATGTTCAGTTTAACGTAGTTCTTTCGAGCCTCGACTTGTCTTGTAGTGCACGGTATTACAATCGGAATCGGCATCAGAATCGGCCGATTGAGGGCTCAAATAACCGGTAATCGGTCAGCGGCCATTTTTGGTAATCGGTTGGACACTACTTGGGATCTCTACCATAGAAGTCCAACAGTCTACCACTGAGTCACCGCGCTCCCAACTGGATAATATATTTATTTAAACTTATTTGTTTTACAAGGATTGGCGAACACGTTATGCAACTTATATTAACGCCTCTCCTTGGCCCAATGGCGCAGGTGTGTGGGATGACCTTCATAGCGGCAACTTCGTGGCCTAGCTCTTCTCGAATACTACGAAGGGATCTTTAGCCTGCACGGAGTGTGTCTCTCTCCGCACAGAGGACAGCCATTTTACGTCCCCACCCGATGGGGCGGTACGCTGTGGCAGCATCAACCCCACAATTGATGCTGACAGAGAGTGTTCGGACACCTCGAGAACTTCCCCCGACCGGGGATCGATCCCGGGACCTCTGGCATGAGAGACCAGCGCACTTATCCTCTCGGCCTCTCACAAAGAAACGGGAGGGGGGGGGGGGGGGGGGGCGGAAGCTCGATAAAAGTGGAGGGGCACAAATTTACAATGCTACCACTGGTTGACCGATTGTGAGAAAGTTTACAATCGTATAGCAGTAAATAGGCTCTCGTTTAGATGAACATGTCGCTGTGTGGTCACTGTCCTGTCCGTTTCTTCTACGTCAACCATATTCCAAACCGAAGGCCAGCCTGCGGGTTGGAAAATGGTTAAAGTAGAAGAAACGGACCGAAGCGACGGAAAGTGGGATTCTTTAGCTAAATACTGTTTAGATTTGCAAATAATAAATCATTCAGGAAGACAAGTCTTGCTTTTAAATTTGAATTCAACACACAGCTTTTTGGATTTGGGGTTCAAAAGAATTTTTTAAATTTGAAATTCGGATTCAAATTTGAAATTTCGGGTCAAATACTGCTGTCAATGTCGTAGTAAAATATTTTTATACCACATGACAAGAATCAAATGAACATTTTGCGAAAATAAAAGCTGACTCTCACTGCTTTCCTTGCAAAGGCGGCTGAACCAGGGGGCACGTGCCCCTCCATTTTTTTCCACAGATATGTTCGCATTTACACAAGGAGTTAAAATGGGTGCATGAAACGTGTCAATATATTAAGCGTGGTTTACATGAGACAAATTTACACCAGTAAGTACATATTTCAAAATATTTGATGACAAATTCAAATTTCAAGATTTTGAAATTTTTAAATCTTAAAATTTTTATAGATGTGTAATTATAGTCTGTATTGATATATCGTCGGCTGAGTTCTAGAATGTTCTATGTCCCATTGGGGGACATAGAACATTCCAGCACTCAGGCGACGTTATGTTGATATATTTTTATTCACCAGTATCCAGAAAAATAAAACACTATTTAAATGAAAAGTACAAATCACAATACAGATTTCAAACCAATAAGTTAGAGACCAACAAGTTTACTTATGTATACAGAGAGAGGCATTATTGCCAGATTGACTGTCTTCCTGCCTTCCCCTATGTAAGGGATAAATAGAGTAACAGTTGGGTAGATAGGAACAGTTATATAGAAGAAGAAAGTACAGAAAAAGGAGGGAATATCTGGACTGAAAAGGGAAAAATTTAAAATAAAATTGTAATGCAACATCATGAAGTGCCATTATTGCCTTTTAAGACAGATCGACTTTTGCATTTGCAATGGTGTGTGTGGTGGAGGAGGTGGAAGGGTTCTATTGGGTTGGACCTTTCTGGCTCGGCCCCATCTTGTGCATAGAGATCTGCGAACGGTTCGAGTTTCGATTCGGCTCGAAACCGCGGCGATGATTCGATTCGGCTCGAAATCAATCACCGAGGTTCGACATTTTCGAACCCAGGCTCACTTCCATTTAAAATACGTGTACATTCGTCATATTCGTCATGAATGACGTTAACTCTTAACCCGCTCAGTAGTTCCAAAATATTTTTCATCAATGTAGTCATTGCTGCTGTGAAGCAGCCATGACCAGATTTGATGAAAAATTCAAGTAAATTTAACTCAAAAAATTACTGGTGAAAAAATCCCATGCCTTTTACAGAGGAACAATCTGATTAAATGTGCCCAAATTATACTTATATCAGTGGCAGAAGAAATCTGTCCTGGGCAGGAAAACAGGAGCATGCAAGGCGTTAATACATTCGAAATACCCGCCGCTTTCATGATAAAAAATAACGTTCAGGTAACAGCTATTTCTGTCCTGCACGGCACGAGGCTCAAATGGAGAACTCTCTATCACCAAAAGCAACAGATTACATTGTATTTTCACCATTTTGACAGTTTTCACCACGATTCCAACAGTTCTGGGCTCATCTAGCGAATACCGCCACGCGTATGCTATAGTATGTCTGTCTATCACAGTATCACTCTGCTGACTGACATCAGGATTCGAGATTCTATTCGATTCGAAACCTTAGCAAAGATCCTATTCGAGCCGCAATCGGGGGTTCGTAGGTCTCTAGCTGTGCATTTAATACCGTACGGTGCCAGAGCAAGTAGACTGGTCGTGTACAGCACATTTATCAAATGGAAGGACCAGGTGGAACCCGATCGCCAACCAGGACGAGATTACCAGACAAAGTTACATTGAAAATTAGTAATCTAAATATGCCAGGCTCGTCAGCAAACCTTGTGAACCCTCTGCAGTACCATGTTGGTGTTGGTTTTTACAGGACTGTGTGACATGAAGAGGAGGGGCTACAGATCTGGGTATGACTTGGAATGGAAGATTACTAGACTGCACAATCCGGGCAGTAAGGATTTGAGCAATGTATATCACTGCAGTACGCTGAAAGGATCTTTGAAATTAACCTTTCTCGAACTCTTTCCTGTTGCTAATTGCTCTGATGAACAGTTCTAGTTCATTCCATAGTGTAGGGAATGCAAACACGGGTAGATTTTCCAAGCTTTTTGTCCTAGTTCAATATCTGCACAAAAAGCAAACTTGTGTTATTATATTAGTTTGATTATTTACAGTTGAAAAGAAATTCGCAAAGGATGTCGGAAGATCCCCATTATGCCAATCAAACAAGAATAAGTAAGCGTGCAGGTTATATAGATTTTTTATCTTCAGAATACCATCTTTAATAAACAGTGGGTCGGTATGAGCATTATATTTCTTACATCTCTCGTGTTTTCAATCTACAGTATCAAAGGCAGATATTTGTTTTCATTTTTGAATTCAGCTCGTCATTTTGTTGATTTGGGGTTCAAAAGAACGTTTTTTAGCTGCGACTAGCAGCTCTATAGGTGGCAATGTCGGTCTGTCGGTCTGTCTGTCGGTCTGTCTGTCTGTGACTAACGAGTTTCAAAACTCAATAACTTTTGAAATACTTGATGGAATGACTTTATATTTGGCATGTAAGTGTATCTTATTGATGTCTAGCCACTGTTCAATGCATGTGTTGTTCCAAATATTTCTTTTGGAGTTATGGCCCTTGATGAACTTAGAATTTTGTGAGGTTGCACCACCCGTCGCAGCTACGGCGTCGATGTCGCGATTTTGTTTAAATTGAAATTAAAACTAAAATTTGGAATTCCTGGTGAAATACTGCTATCAGTGTCCGAGTAAAAATCTGTAAACCACATGGGATTTAATTTTGTATGCTGATTTTTGAATCTGTTAAATTCCAGAAAAATTGGTAACCAAAGTCCTTAAAGGCCTGGGAAATTCCACTTATTTCTTGTTTCCTCATAGTGAGGTAACACTTGACTTAGTAGCGGTTTTTAGTGAAGTCTTGGCTGCCTGTACAGGCAGCCAGGACTTCACTTGAAACTACAGCCAAGGAACTGCAACTTCCATGAGCAAGGAAACCAAAGCGATGCCACTTTAAACACGTGTTCCACATGTCTCCATCCAGTGCTAACCAACTGGCGTGGGTTGGTGGAGAGGGTCCCTGGATGTTCTTCCCGAGGAAAAGTTTGAAAATGTGCTATCAAATCGAGCGTAATGTTTTCAGTACCACAAACACCAACCGGGAATAGTTATTCCAAGAACGACAACTCACTTTCCGATAGACACAATATCGACTACATTCCTCACACGGAAAGCAGAAAATCGAGATGGGCCGTATTTTCCAGGCAATTATGCCCCACCTCAGCAAAAGCCCAAAAGTACCGCGCGGAATCCACCCCCCCCCCCCCCACCCCCAATACCTAAATTTGTGTATAATTAAAGGCCATAACTACTGTTTTACAAGAAAGGCCTAACAAAACATTCTGCAAGCGTGAGAGAAGTTTGAAGTTTAAAATCACGATAACACACAACCCCAAAGTTACCGCGCAGAAACCCAAAAGAAATGAAGGTTTTTTGGCACAAACACAGAGGGCGAAAACTATGGAATAACGTAGAGTAGAAATCTTGCACAAGGAATCTAAAAGTCGAAATTGGAGTTCAAAATTTTGGTCATGGGATAAATGTTTAATTTCAAATCGTTCCGCCAGAGAAGAGTGAAATTATCGCATGGAAATTATAAATAGAACCCATGGGACATTATTTTGAAATTACGTGCACCAGAAATCTTAAAATCAATACTAGCTATTATTTTAAGGTTATAAGAAATACTATCAAATTTTAAATCAATGCGTTAAAAGGAAGAAAAGTTTACATACTAAAACCAAGAAATAATTTTGGTATGGTGTACAGTGGAAATCTGAAAATCGAGCTTTGCCTTTATTTTATGATCATAAAAAACTTTCAAATTTTAATTCAATCCGCCAGAGGAAAGTAAATTTACCATGCATAAACCAATGAGTAATAACGTGTTTGCACAAAGAATTGCAATAACTATGGAAATACCCGCAGCAGAACCAAATAATTGGAGTTGGGCTTCCCATTGTAATTATAAGAAAAACTGGCAATTTAAACACTCCGCCAACTGGAAGGAAAGTCATCACGCGGAAACTGAAAACAAGGACCAACAAAGGTCATACCTATAAAACTACAAGCGCAAACATTAGGAATATTGTTTGCATAAATCCGCCCCGGCGGAGAAAAGACCGCCAAAGGGAGTCACAGGGGGAGTAGCCCCACAACACGTTCCCACGACGGCTAGCAGACCATAAAAAACCCACCCCATCCCGTAGCAATACATAAACCGAGGGAGGTAGTGGATGAGCAAGTAACCTCTTTTGCGTTAGGATTCTTCGCCTCATCTAGACGACGGTGCTAGGAGGTAATTGGCATTGTATAGTTTAGTGCCATAACTGAAAGCCCTTTCCTACTGTGTATCACATAAATAGACAGAACATGATGTGTGTTTGAATCGGTGGATGTTTTACATAACGAGTTGGAATGGCGTAGTCATATTCCGGAGAGCCATCTATGCCATTCCAACGAGTTATGTAAAACACCCACCGATTCAAACATACATCGCGTTCTGTGGTTATTACACATCCTCATGCATTTTTTAATTCCTTTGTTTGAACCGAAATGTGAAGAGTCCATTATTTTTGTTTGAAGCGGTACTAATAAAAAAAAAAAATCAAAACAATCTTTAGGAAACCTGTCTATATTACATTCGTTATCTTATCTATTGGGAGTGTTTGTTGAAATTCGTATCGCTGTTTCTCGTTGCCTGGTGTCCATTCGCGCCTAACCATTTGGTGACTATTACTGATAGTAAAAATATAATACAAATTTGGGCTGATTTGCAAAACAGCTGGGAGAAACACAGACGATCGATAATTGTAGGCTATAACGAAATTTGGAAACTTTTCGAAGCGTAATTAATAACTCGATGGGAAAGAAACTAGTCTAAACGGTGCGGAGAAAAAAGTTCTGTGTTGTGTATCAGTTAAATACAGAAACATTTATGTCATAGCGGCGATTCCGTTAATTACAAGGCTTCAAGTTTAATGCATGTGTAATAAAAAAACATCCATGTCAGGGAAAGAAAACATATTGATCTTGTTCTAATAATTATTGTCGAAAGAATCACAGTACTAATACATTTAATAGTGATAATATCCGAATTACCACAGTGACCCTACTCAGATACGTATTGTGTCGGCTCAATAATATTGCCCAACCTTTTAATGCTTTTTTGCAGGAGTTACATGCTTTCCAAATGGTGCTAATTGGTTTCTAGTGGCGCAAATCAGCCGTTTCTGTGTTTCAAATTGAATGACGTATGGCCTTTTAGACTTCTGTGCAAATCGATCATACCTCTTTTGTGTGGATTTCTGTTATGTGGAGGGACACCTGAGAAATATATAGTGCTGGTTAACATCTGCGAAATATATGGCTAACCCTTTTGACACCGGTGGCTCAATTTTGGGGACTTTCAAAATTATATAATCTGAATTACTTCGGCCACAATCAAATTTCTGTCGAGTAAAAACTTTATTTCAGAACTTGCAACATGATAACGAATAATATTTATTATTTATGACATATGATCTCTTCTTTCCCAGAATTCCACACTATCGAGCTCGACTGATATGATGCCAAACTCCTGAATTTGACCCTGATCTCGGCTGATATGAACCAAGCTAGCTAGAGTTGTACCCCTTGATTCATTACTACTAGGTGCAGCCATTTTGTTTACAGCGAAATCGTTCATCGTTATTTGTAAAAAGCAATCAGTTAGTAAAACTGACGTTACCGGACAAAGAGGGGTCGTTTTTGTATGGTGAGGAATTAACCCTTTGTCTAACACGAAAGGCAGACGACACTTGTAAATAAAATTAAAAGTATTTTTTTCATATTTGTGTCAAAAACATAGCTTATAACCCCTCATTTGAACGAGCTGAACGAGCTTGTTCCAATGAGAAGTCATAAGCTATGTTTTTGAGACATAAAATGAAATCAATAATGAAAACTGAATGGTTATTGTTATGAATAGTGATTGTCAGTCTTTTCCGTTACGTTGGGTAAAGGGTTGATGCTGGCAATAATTAGGGTTGGGTGTTGGAAGAGAAGATAGAAGAGCATTGTTCAGAAAATCCATAACAAACTAAATTCACAGTCATGAGCGTCGATTCGTCGAACTGAGAGAAGACGTAGTTTCGCTAACCGAACGTTGCGGTTTCGCCGATGGAGAAGTCGAGACGTTCGGATAGCTAACTTGGGGAAAGGGAAACTTCGAACTTTGCGAAAAGAATGAGAAACAATAACACTGTCAAAAACATGTAAGAAATCCCGAGAAGTTTTGTAGTTATCAGTTTTGGTTTGATACATAAAGAGGTTATTAATTTAGTTTAGTCTCGGTGTCCGCATGTACCTTCGTCCGTGCGTGCGTGCGTGCGTGTGTCCAGCTTTGGTTTCCCGATGATAACTTCAGTTATAGTTGGTCAAATCAAATGAAATTTGGTATGGAGGTGTATCAATATAAAATACAGGTCAAATGCGAATCGACAGTTTTATTCAGTGTTATGTACCGTTTTCAGCTTCGAAAATTCATTTTTGGGTGTTTCCCGATAACTTTAGTTGTTGTTTACCGATTCAAATAAAATTTGGTATGTAGGTGTATCAACATAAATACAGGTCAAGTTCAAATCGGGCGTTGGTCCAACCTTTTTCGCCAGTGTTATGTCCCTTTTTTGACTTCGAAAAATTCATTTTTTTTTCAAATACCTCGAATTGCACATTTTTTTCGGGGGACGTGTGGCCGGGCGGCCTTTTATTTATTTCACAAATAAACCACTGTTAAGTGATACAGCTGGTGAAAATATCAAAAAGAAAACAATAACATAGCCTGCGGTCGAAGTTTCCAACGCATCGCCTCCGGTTTTATTTCTCTTTTTTTTTTCCTTTTTAAAATTTATTTATGGGGTTTCTTCGAACATAGAGAGAACGGCGCGCAGCTATCTACTTACTCCGCGCCACTCTCCCTGTGCTCCAGATATTATTTTGTATATTTCTCTGATAACGTTCATATGGAGATGCATTGTTGGAAAAAGCGATTGCAAACACATTACTGTTGGTGTCAAAATATACATATGTCTTTGTAATGATGTAATCACTCATGTAGTAATGTGGTAATAAAAATTGCATTTTTTCGATGAGGTCGCGATCGTGTCGAGATACACCTATATACGTCAGTGGGTTAATACTCAGGAAATAAAATGTACAACTAAGACAGGGTCGCGATAGACAGACGAAAAGTAACATATCCGCTCATTGTTCTCACATTTACTTTCCGATGGAGGGCATTCCATGGTGCTGTAAAGAGAAAGATAACCTCCACCGGGTCGCAACACCGTCGCGATCCGATCAAGGTTCTATGTCCGTTCTTGATCCGTCAGCACCACCCATACTCACCATCACCACTTCCTCCATACCCAATCCTACCCCACTCAACTCGCCCCACATATATTTATTCATGAATTTATTCAACCCCCCCCCCCCCCTTTACCGGTCGCTTTCATCACCTTGGCTATCTCATGACCGCAATATAGGGATGAAGCCAAGTTTAGCCAATCGTTCACACTCATACTGCCCACTCAAGAAAAATTGTACCCAGGCATTGGTTCTGGGCCTCATTTTACCAGTAAACCGTAGCTTGTCTTCGGGCTTCGGCTGATATAAAGTTACATAGGGCTGATATCCCGGCCTATATGAAACTAACCAAGTAATAACCTCAAAATATTAATGTCGTGGCAGAAACTAGCATTTGGTAGAATCCGAAATTCTGCTTGAAAGTGGAATTCTAGTTTCTTCTGTTGACTGTCAGATCTTTCTAGTAGAAACAAGAATTCTGTTGGGGCACGTTGGCGTTGCGATAACCGGTTCTCGTCAGATCACGGAAGTTTAGCAACATCGAGCCCGGTTAATCATTGTTGGATGGGTGACGTCTGAGCGATCAATTCGGACTCCCGCGTTGTGTCCTTGGGCAAGGCCCTTTAGCCCGATTGTCCACATGGGGGCACGATGACGCTGTGTACTAATGCGTACTGCACGTCGATGGTACGAATGTCTTCAACCAATCTAACCCTGTCTGTGCCGCAGTGCGTAGTTACGATGTTGGGGAGCTGGCAGCTGCTCGTCGTTGCTCGGTGGTTCTCTCCGGGTACTCCGGCTTCCCCCACCCATAAAACTGTCACGGTCATGATTAGCCATTGTGCATAAGTATATGACCTTAAACACCAATAAATAAATAAATATACTAGAATTCTGATTTCTCGCTTTACAATTTGAGATACAATATCATTATGCGCTTTTAAAGGAACTGAGACGGGGCACGGTAGCTCAGTGGTTATGGCATTGGACTTCAAACCCAAACCGAAAGTTCCATGATTCGAGTTCGACCCCCCCCCCCCCCACCACCAGTAGTAACTGCGTTGTATCCATGGGCAAGGCGCTTAATCCCGATTGCCCACGTGGGGGCACGGTGGCACCGCGTATTAAGACGTACGGCACGTCGATGGTGCACTTGTCTTCAACTAATGCTAACTCTGTTTGTGTGGAGTAAGTACTTGAGGTGTCTGACAGTTGCTCGCCGTTGCTCGGTTTCTCTCCGGGTATTCCGGCTTCCTTCACCCGTAAAACTGTCCGACACGAGGTTACCCTGACTGTCGAAAGTGTCGTTAAACCCCTACGGTTCGCCTTTCCGATAACTGATATATTCCATACGACTGAATCTTTAACCCTTTACCCAACGTAACGCCAAAACCGGCCAGCGCTATTCTCAAAAATCGCCAATTAATTTTCAGTATATTTTCATTTTTTGTCTCAAAAACATAGGCTATGGCCCCTCGTTGGAACGAGATCGTTCCAACGAGGGGTCATAACCTATGTTTTTGAGACAAAAAATGAAAAAAAATTAGTTTTTCTAGAATTTTTTTTTGCAAGTGTCCTTTGCTTTTCATGTTAGGTAAAGGGTTAAAATACTATAAGCATTCATTTTCTTTGAATTAACGCAGGAAATATTACTCAATCGAGACTTGAATTGACCGAAAGTGTTGATGACTTTACTGTCGGGAAGAAGATTCACCGCAGCCGCAGTTTTATGATTACGCCATGTAGTTCCACCTAGTGTGTTAATTAATATCTTGATGTGTTCAAGGCAAATTCATTACGGAATATTTACAACTTGGGAGCAAATATTATTATTATTATTTATTAGGGTTAAACGACACATTAACAGCCAGGTTCATATCATGTCGGTGACAGTTTTACGGGTGGGGGAAGCCGGAGTTCCCGGAGAGAACCCCCGAGCAACAACGAGCAGCTGTCAGCTCTCCAACATCGTAACTCTGAACTCTGTACCGCGGCACAGTCAGGGTTAGATTGGTTGAAGACATGCGCACCATCGACGTGCAGTACGCCTTAGTACAGAGCGTCATCGTGCCCCCATGTAGGCAATTGGGGTTAAGTGCCTTGCCCAAGGACACAACGAGGGAGCGAGAATCAGTCGCTGAAATGGTCACCCATCCAGCTACTAACCGCGCTCGACGCTGCTTAACTTCGGTGATCTGACGAGAACCGATTACCGCGACGCCACCGCGCCCCATTTGTGTGCAAAAGAATATTTGTATATCCTTGTGAGTAAAGGGACATCAGGGAGGGCGGTGGCTCAGTGGTTAGAGCATCGGACTTTAACCCGATAGGTCCACGGCTCGATGATCGAAAGACACAACGAAATTACCATTGGACAGGATCGAGCCTCGATCCTGTCCAGGGGTAATTTCGTTGTGTCTTTGGGCGATACACTTAGTCTGATTGCCCACCTGTGGGCACGGAGCCTCGATCCTGTCCAGGGCTAATTTCGTTGTGTGTTTGGGCGAGACACTTAAGTCTGATTGCCCACCTGTGGGCACGGAGCCTCGATCCTGCCCAGGGCTAATTTCGTTGTGTCTTTGGGCGAGACACTTGAGTCTGATTGCCCACCTGTGGGCACGGAGCCTCGATCCTGTCCAGGGCTAATTTCGTTGTGTCTTTGGGCGAGACATTTAAGTCTGATTGCCCACCTGTGGGCACGGAGCCTCGATCCTGCCCAGGGCTAATTTAGTTGTGACTTTGGGCGAGACACTTAAGTCTGATTGCCCACCTGTGGGCACGGTGTCTCTGTGTACTGAGGCGATACTGTACGTTGACGGTGCACTTGCCTTCAACCAAATGCACACCCTCCATGTGTGGAGTTAGTACGTACATTGGGGATTGTGATAGTTGCTCGCCGCTTCTCGGTGGATCTCTCCGGGTACCCCGGCTTCCTCCACCCGTAAAACTGTCCGACAAGTGGTGACCATGGCTGTTGAAAGTGTTGTTAAGGGGCTATATAAGTAATGGAATTTTGTTTATTTTGAAATTTTCACCTCTCATATTCCTTACATTCAGATTAAATATACACAAATTATACATCAAAATGAAGGTTGGGATGTATAGAACACGAAACGCACATGTAATCAACTCACAGAGTTGACAGCAGGCACCACTGGTTCCTGGAAGTCTGCTATCGTATTCGCACCACAACTGATAATAAAATAATATTTCGCAAGAACAACTCGTGGCCGAACGTGCTTCAGATACTCAATAACAAAGCTTGGCATTCAAAACACTTTCTAGTGCAGCGACAGGACTGCATTTTGGAAAAGGACAACGCTGTCTGCATTATTTATTGAAGATGGTTTCCATGCTCGACAGACATGCGCAAATCACTCGATACCACGAATTTCCATCAAAAAACAAAATGGTAATTCTAAGAAATTTCAACAGGTATCATAATAATAACAGGTATCATGATACCTTGCATTGAATATGGCAACTGTGCAATCTCCATCTAATAACAGTATATTGTATGAAGGCGATCTTTTTCATTATTTGATTTCAGACGGCGTTGTTTTTACATGCTTTTTCCGTCCGATGACGTCGACCGGAAATCGAAAGTATACTCATACGTAAACAAAAGCAAAGCCTTTGGAATTTTCCCTAATGCAGCTCTGTCGCCGTGTTTTGAAGAATTTTGATTCCCAAGCTTTGTTCTTGGATATGTAAAGCACATTTGGCAACAAGTTTTTTATCGTGAAATATTATTAAATTATCAGTTCTGGTGCGAATACGGCAGCAGACTTCCAGGAACCAGTGGTGCCTACAGTCGACTCTATGAGTTGATTACACATGTGTTTCGTGTTCTATACATCCCAACCTTCATTTTGATGTACATTTTATGTATATTTAATTTGAATTGAAGGAATATCAGCGGTGAGAATTTTCAAAATAAATTCATTTCTTGTTCCACCCCTTAATATTAAGTTTGCATTTATTCGGAAGAGGCTGCATAGGAGACATTCTGTTTTGTTGTGTGTGTAATTTCGGTGATATTTTTGTGCAAGGACGGTCGAACTACAGTTAGCGAATCGGTCTTTGCATGCAGAGAACATATGCCCTTTCAATAAATTGCGTGTCTCGTTGTAATGATGATTAAGAAATTTTTTGCGACATCACGAAAACAAATTCTATCGCTGTCTGTTTCAAATGTACCAAAGAGTCTTTACGTCAGTAGAATGGAGTGACGAGTTAAGAGTATTCCGAGCGTTACGATGCAGTAATAACTTTATTTTCTGTCAGTTATCAATTTTAACCTAATGTGATGCCTCCAATGCGAACCTTTCTGTAGAACAAACATCGGTATTTGCCATGTTAATCCATTCAAAACAGTATTCATATTTGCATGAAGAAATATTTTGCAATGAACGACAAAGGGACCCCCCCTTGGGCACCACGGCAAGTGGAAAACAAACTTTGTTTTACTGATAAAATAGGACCCAGTCACCAATGCTTGGAGTGGAAGTCCTTTAAAATGGGCAGCAAGGGTATAAACGATTGACTAAACTTGACTTCATCTCCATTTTGTGGTCAGGATCAGCTATTGTGCAGAAATGTGTGACTTTAAACTGCAACAAATAAATAAATAAATAAATAAATAAATAAATAAATAAATAAATAAATAAACTAGAGAATTGTAATTTGTTGGACAAATTACGGGCTTTCCCAACTTTCCAATGTGAAAATGCAGACTACATATTGCAAAGCAAAGCGCTTGAAATTATCCATTTCCAAAATGATAGACAAAAAGCATCCAAAGTTGGCTATTTTTGGCATTCTATAACGGCACTCTTATTCTCACCCTCATTGAGCTTGGGGGTTGAATCTTGAGATTAAAAAGTAAACAGTAACTTTCTTCTGCAATCATCGTTACATCTATCCATACCAAAATAATTGCTACAACAACCTTGCAATTAGAGGAAATGAGTACAGATGTTTGCAAAATTCACTGAAAATCAATTTTTGTCAGCCAATTCTATTCTTTACGTGGCCAAAGCATATGTTGGGTTAAGCCCAAAAGCATAACTTACAGCGGATTTGTTCATTAAGCGTCTCTACCTATAGCAAAACAAAGTATCTAAAATTAACCCTTTCCTTAGGTAAAGCGCTACCCAACGTAACTACCAAAACCGGCCAGCGGTGTTCACAAAAATCACCATTCAATTTTCATTATATTTTCATATTTTGTCTCGAAAACATAGCTTATGGTCCCCCATTAGAACGAGCTCATCGAGCTCATTCCAATGAGGTGACATAAGCTATGTTTTTGACGGAAAAAATGAAAAAAATGAGTTATTCAAGACTTTTATTTGCAAGTGTCGTCTGCTTTTCATGTTAGGTAAAGGGTTAATCCCTACTGCGCACGGGATGGGGGCACGGCGGCGCTGTGTACTAAAGCACACTGCCTGTCGATGGTGCACTTGCCTTCACCCAATGATAACCCTGCCTGTGCGGAGTCAGTACGTTAGGGAGTCTAACAGTTGCACGCCCTTGATCAGTGGTTCTCTCCGGGTGGCTTCATCCACTCCTAAACTCCGACACGGGATGACCCTGGCTGTCGAAGTATCGTAAAACCCCAAGAGATAAATAAATAATAAATAGACTGTCCCACAAATCATCTGTTTTAAATGAAAAATCATAAATCTATAATGGAAAAATATAAGTTTTCTGCTATTGTTCTCTGTCACAAGCGAGCTATAACTATGAAGAAGACGGGATGAACGAAAGGAACCAATGTAATCAACTAGAATTAAAAAATTGTTGAAGGCTGCCTCTAGGGACAATAGAAGACTTTTGAAAAGCTGGGCGAGACCACATAAAAGGCGGCTTTAAAAATACAATTTTTTAAGGTTCTATCTTTGCTCAAACAAATGTCAATCATGGACGCAAAAATCACGGATGGTCTTAAAAAGTTAGCTCGTGTTTCACAGAACGTATCGAGGTCTTTCTAGGAAGGGGTCCTAAAATTTTTGACCAATCAATTTTTTTTTCAACTTCATTTCCTAAATGCGTATGTTTTTTTACACATTGTTCCAGATAAAGGGATTAAAGTATAGGAAATACCCAAAGTTGAATTCGTAGAGAATCTAAATTTCCAGAAAGGAAAAGATGTAACAGGTCTCTCTGGAAAAAAAATCTTGCGGTACATACGTGATGCTGTTGGTGTCTATCCCACAGATCACCAGATACGTGGACTGGTCGTAATACATTCGTGGGCAGTGATGTCCACGCATACGTTAACCGGGTAATGAAAATTCAACATCAGCAAAACTTTAATTAATGAAGCACCGGGTTGTTTGATGATTATTCCTATAATTAATGTTTGGAATCCAATATTATTACGCCCATGGATATAATGCCCACCCGTGGGAAGTGACCAATCCACGGTGGTCGTTTCACACTCCGACTTCACCTCTGGAAGGATGTTTCAAAGGAGAGGGTTAATATGCTAATCGGAGAGATTGGTAAGAATAGGGCAAGGGATGTCATCAAGCAGTTGGTCTCCGAGTGTTGGGAGGAGAGCAGAAGCGTGGGAATAGGGAGGCAGTTGGGAGTAGTACAGGGGTAACTAAGGCCTTCTCACCCGAGAATCGCGAGGCCAGAGTGTTATTATAGTATGAAGCTTTCGTGGCGTGTTCCTATAATTGATTGAATTAGTTTCTCAAATATGATAGATTTAAAATGACAGTAGAGTGATGAGATTTGACGTATTCAGTTAATTTGTCGAGGTCATAATGTTGGATGAAACCAGGCCGGAAAATAAGCAGTCTGACATTTGCAGAATGAGGTCCCCAGAAGGTGAATTTGATGATGCTATCCCATACAGTGAGCCAATTTATCATTTGGGTACCTCTTTCTGTTTAGTTTAGATACCCTGATTCAGACTGAGGTTTACAGATGGTAAATTTACTGATGCTACCCTGCTGAGCAGGGTAGCATCACTAAATTTACCTTCTGGGGACCTCATTTTGCAGATGACAGTCTGCTAATTTTCTGGCTTGGATGAAACACATGCTGTGCGTCTAACCCACCAATTTCACCTCGACGACAAGACAGATTTCGACAAATCATAACACTTCACTGCCGTAACGATCTGTTTATTTTATACTTTTGCGAAAATTCACATTTTATGTTTGAAGTCAACCCATGTGTGAGTACCGTGTAATTGAAACTCATTTTCGACGGACGTTATTTATTGTCAGGGACGTGGCGAGGGGGGGGGGGGGGGTGTCACCCCCTCCCCAATCCTGACCAGCATTCCCTATAGTTGGAAATTCGGAGGGCAAGTCATGAGTAGTTGGAGATTCCATCTATCTGGATTTTAGAGCTTCTTTGGTGATGCTGATGTCTCCTTTACTTACCAAAATCCCAACTCGGTTTCAAATCTGCAAAGCAAAAATTCCAACTGTTACTATTTACAACTGCAGTGTACGCAATATCGAGGTTCAGAAGTATGCATGATGTCGATCGGTACGAGATTTCTATAGTATGTTTACTTATCGTAATAAAAAAAAAAATCTCGAAATGCACTTCAAGAAAATCACATCATATAAAATCGTTATCCTGAGTTAATTCCATCATTCACAGTTACAAAATGATGAAACATCGAAAATTGATCATTCATGCGTAAGATCTGATTTAATGTTAGGACAGTGTGAATTGCTCCAAGTTCTCAGCTTGAGTATTTGTTTAGCACATATTCAATACCCAGAATAATAACAAACAACAACAACCTGATAATTCTATCATAAAGGTGTTGGCATTTCAGTTACTAAAATCAATTTTATGCTTATGCCCTCTTTCATTTCTTCATATTCAAAAGTTTTCTCGGTGGTGAATTTCCAACTCGGGGGAGGGACCTGAGGGAGGTTTCCTCCTCCCGGTCCCTCCCCCAGCTGGAAATTCACTACCCTACACCCCTCCAATCGGAAACCTCTAGCCACGTGCCTGTTTATTGTATTCGATGTTTTAAGCACTAGTTGCGAACATGCCCTGCTTAGAGGTATCACAGTACTAAATATTTCCCCATAGGCGACCATTATAACGTTCAGGCGAAAACATATATGATCGCATCACTTTAATTTTGGCATTCAAATATATTTGGCAAGCACAGCCCTTTAGACAACATTTTCTAATCCGAAAACAGGGTGTCAAGCAACAAATAAGAGAGAAAAACTGACAGGAAGGGAAATATCGGTCACGTGACATATCTTTTGGGGAATTACCAACAAAAAATACACCAATAGTCAATTGTATTGTTTTGGTCCAAAAGTCATCAAATCATCCTCTTTATTTATCTGGAATGTTGAACAATATTACAAGATGTCAGTAGAATGATTCAAATGTTTATTGAAACAATACATCCTAAGACTACTTAGTTTCAGAGATTGCATCATTTCCAACATTTCAAGGCGGGTAACTCTAATTCAAATATTTAGTACAGTCATATCTCGAACAGCAAATACATTACGTCGCCTGAGTGCTAGAATGTTCTATGTCCCCTATGGGACATAGAACATTCTAGCACTCAGCCGACGATTACTCGCAGTAAATATAAAGCCGTTTATTTTGAGGCTTTCAGTATTTTTTCAGTAGAGTCTTGAAAGTGGTTACCAGTTCTGAACCAGTTCTTTATCTCATATTTCGACTCATTTCGAATCAGGCAGAGTATTTCGAATTAAATGCAATCGAGAATCGAATTTTACCACTTCTCAAGTTCTAGATATTCCACCTCATAACAACCGCGGAAATATACCAAATATTGTCATACTGCACTCGAGTATTTTATTCAAAAGCGACTCTTCTGTTTGGGCAAGTCAATCAAAATAGTGGAATATTCCAGAAACGGAATCAAAGTAGTTTCAAAAGCGGAACCTCCTTGAACTCTTCTTCCATCACCAGGTCTCTTATACAGGACACCACCCCTCCCCTCCTGTACAGGAACCTCCCCCTCCCCTCCTGTACGGGACACCTCCGACCTTCCCTCCTGTACAGGACACCTCCCCCCTCTTGTACAGGACATCCCATACCCTCCTGTACAGGAAACACCCATCCCCTCCTGTACAGGACACACCCCCCTCCCCTCCTGTACGGTGTTTTTTTCCGGGTACTCAGGCTTCCTCCACCCGTAAAACTCCGACACGAGGTGACCCTGTCTCCCGAGTATATAAATAAATAAATCAATAAATCAATAAATCAATAAATCAATAATAGCTGAAGCCAAATATTTTAACACCCGTGTTGTTCACTACGGTGGCTGATTCAGGCCACCCTCAATACTTTTTTTATCTCGAGATCTCGAGATAATATCTCAAGATCTCGAGATAATATCTCGAGATCTCGAGATAATATCTCAAGATCTCGAGAAACTGTCTCAAGATCTCGAGATAATTATCTCAAGATCTCGAGAAATATCTCAAGATCTCGAGATAATATCTCAGGATCTCGAGATAATATCTCAAGATCTCGAGATAATATCTCAAGATCTCGAGATAATATCTCGAGATCTCGAGAAACTATGTCGCGATCTCGAGATAATATCTCAAGATCTCGAGATAATATCTCAAGATCTTGAGATAATATCTCGAGATCTCGAGAAACTATGTCGAGATCTCGAGATAATATCTCAAGATCTCGAGAAAAGCATATATAATCGGTGTCACCCTTTGATCATTAGCATGGATTCATTCAAACTGTTTATTCACTTGTCGCATCTTTTCCGACAGCAACATATTCGTGCCCCCCCCCCCCCCCCCCCCCCCCCCATGACAATTACACGAATCCACTTCTGTCACTCAGAAAACTTATCAACCAATCTCCTTGTTGCGAAGTTATGAGAGCCCACCAACTCTCAGTCCAGCACTAATATAAACCGAGTCCCGTCATCCGAACTTGCACTTGCTGGTGTCTTGTTCCCACTCCCAACCCAAAGTGTCAACCTAGCGCCCGGTACCTCCTAGTGCATACTGTAATGTTTTTTTTACCCTAAAACTCAACGATTTCTCACTTCTTTTCCTCCCAGCCCATACTGATTGTAGTGATGTTTACCCTAAAACACAAAGTTTACTCACTACTCACCCATAAATACTAAATATTTCCTTCCAGCTCCACATTGGATGGAGTGATTTGTACCACAACTCACAGAGTTTACTCACTACTGTACAAGACACAGACCCGTAAATACAAATAGCTCTCCCAGCTCCACACTGAAAGATTTCATCCCCACTCCCTTGATGGATTTTTCACCTACTTTCCACTTTGCTGACTGAGACATACAACATAAGTTTAACTCCATTCCCGAGTCCATTTTGACCGAGCAAATCGACGGTGCTACCCGATGTATAATAACCCAACACCAGCGACAGCTATAAACATACCCTAGGATTCCCTTTCCTCTCGTTAGTTTGAAAAGTCTGGATTAGGCGTAACTAGTTACCTCCTGCGGATACTGCTTCCGGACGAGTGATTAAGGACCTCACGTATTACCAACGTCAGTGTTAGAAAAGGGCTTGCCCAGTAAAAGGCTACAGATGCTAGACGAAACCGTGAATTTATGGTCAGTACCCAGTAATCTCCTGACACACAGGAGCCGTTCTCACAATTACACACCCAAACTGAAACCCATAATCCTGAGCTCAAGAGGCGAATAGAATCCCCCCTCCTGTGAATCCCAAACGTGGCAGGATGGGCATGACTAACATTGTTTCCACACAAAACCCAATTACATGTAGTAATGAAAAGATTGACCTGTCGCCCGACAAGTCTCAACGATCCATACACCTTTCACACTCCTCCAGAGACATAACCGAAAGTGACAACTCCAGTGGTGATGTATACAGTCCCGCGCATATAAAGAAGGACAACTTGAACCCATTCCAGTATCACCGAACGAGATGAAGCCCCCTCAACGTCGTTTACTGCCACCCTTAACCAGCTACAACATGACACCCCAATTAACAATACGATCTTCCGTGATCATATACTCTCAACCGCTCACAGGAGATCCCCCAGTATTTGTGACCCCACCCCCAACGTCAACTCATGATTCGACAGTAATACAGGACATCCCGTCCCATAAGATTGCTTGGTCCCCTATGTTCTCACCAGATGAAACCCATTCCAACCTAGGAAACCTTAATTTCGCCATCCATGAGAGCATAGTTCCACCAGGACCACCCGCCACTCCCTCTTAACTCACAAGATGACACAGACACACACCCAATTTATGAGAGCAACATCTTGCCCACCCGAACCCCGATAGCGCATCACACCATTGATTTGTCCTCCAACAATAACCAACTATGAATACACCTTTCATACTTCTCCAGTGGGACTCCCAATAATACCCCTCAAAAAACGACACCACTGCGAACCACCCTGCAATGATAGTCGAAACTCAAACCCGTGAACATACCGCCCGCATGCAGCATTTGGATGAGAAAGTTTTCCAGAACTTTCAGTGTTTAGACTCAGATAAGAAAGGGAGGTGGTGATGCACCCAAGCTAGGCAGAACTCTCCGGGGAGGAGGGCATATAGGGACCAAGAGGCATCAGATTGCCGATAAATCGGAGATCTAGGGAGCTACTCAGGTCAGCCGGGAAAGGGGCCCTTTGTGGGAAAGGGAGTAGCGAAAAGGATGGGGTGGATGCTTTGTAACTGGTAGGGATAGACGATGCTCTCGTGTCATGAGAGCATCTTTCCCTTATATCATTGGCAGGATTCAATCCTCTGGAGGATGGTCTCTCTTTCTTCTTGGGGTACCAGGAGGAAGGGAAACTGCACACTAAAAACTAAAGTGTTAAAACTGACACTTTCAAGGTGTTAAACCCATTCTAACGCTTAGGGTTTGATTTTAAGACACAAAATGCGACGCTTTAAGCGCTTAGACATTACAATCGTCAGACATCTGAAACTTGAATGGATGGCATTTCCCATGTGTCTAGCATTGGTGGTTCTTCCAGAATCGTCCATAATTTGATTTGTGCTTGGTGGGTACATAATTAAAAGGAAACAACGCAGATGACGCGGATCAGGATCGAGAGTTCGAGCTTGATCCGGGTCATCTGCGTTGTTTCCTTTTAAGTGTCTCGACATTACACTTGTCAAGAGGTATTATTGTAACACCTGTCAAGTTCTGGGATATCTACACTTGAACAAAGTGCTAGTTCAGCACTTAGTAAGTGTTAAATACAGCACTTCAAGTGTAGTTTTTAACACTTTAGTTTTTAGCGTGTGTTGTTGCTCCCCAAGGGGGGGGGGGGGTGTTTGATATAGGGTGGAGGGAGGCACCAAATAGCCAGATCTACGGTGGGGATGCTACTATGGGTATCTTTGGGGGGAAATCCCTTTATGGGACCGGGAGTAGCAAAATAGAAAGTGGGGTGCTACTTGTTGTTTCAAATGTCGCGGGGACATCTTTTCAACACAACATTGCAGGGTTCACTGTTTGGAGGGAGGGGCATTTTCGCTTATTTGGGAGGACCGCCAATTGGGTCAAACAGTTTTTGGGAGCTGTAGCAGCGATAGGTCAAACCGGGCGGTATGTTCACGAGTTTGAGTTTCAACTATCATTGCAGGGTGGTTCGCAGTGGTGTCGTGTTGAGGGGTATAGTTGGGAGTCCCACTGGAGGAGTAAGAAGCGTATTCATAGTTGG
Source organism: Pictodentalium vernedei (assembly GCA_031216915.1). NCBI lineage: Eukaryota > Metazoa > Mollusca > Scaphopoda > Dentaliida > Dentaliidae > Pictodentalium > Pictodentalium vernedei. The sequence goes on along the minus strand of CM062290.1, from coordinate 66,768,078 downwards.
ATATTGTCGGAGGACAAATCAATGGTGTGATGCGCTGTTGGGGTTTGGGTGTGTGTCTGTATCACCTTGTCAGTTAAGGGGGAGCGGTCTGTGGCACGTGGTCCTGGTGGAACTATGCTCTCATGGATGGCGAAATTAAGGTTTCCCAGGCTGGAATGGGTTTCAGCCGGTAAGAACATAGGGGACCAATCAATTTATTTATTTATTTATTTGTTGTTGTTTAAGGTCACATATTTCTGCGCAATGACTAATCATGACCATAACAGTTTTACGGGTAGAGGAAGCCGGAGTACCCGAAAAGAACCACCGAGCAACGGCGAGCAACTGTCAGCTCCCCAGCATATTAACTCCACACAAGCAGGGTCGGCATTGGTTGAAGACAGGTGCACCATCAACATGCAGTACGCCTTAGTACACACCGCCACCGTGCCCCCACGTAGGCAATGGGGGTGAAGTGTCTTTCCCAAGGACACAACGCGGTTGCCGAACCAAGGACCTCTCGGCTTGTAGCTTGCACGTATACCCACTGAGCCAGGGCGCCCCCAGGACCAATCAGTCTTATGATACGGGATGCCCTGTATTACTGTCGGTTCATGAGTTGATATTGAAGATAGGGGTCACAAGTACTGGGTGGGGGGTGGGCGCTCCTGTGACCGGTTGAGAGTATGGGATCACGGATGATCGTATTGGTAATTGGGGTGTCATGTTGTAGCTGGTTAAGGGTGGCAGTAAACGACGTTGAGGGGGCTTCATCTCGTTCGGAGATACTGGGAATCGGGTTCAAGTTGTCCTTCTTTATATACGCGGGACTGGATACTTCACTGTTGGAGTTGTCACTTCTGGGTATCTCCCTGGATAAGTGCGAAAGGTGTATGGACCGTTGAGACTTGTCGGGTGAAAGGTCAATCGTTTCATTACTACATGTAATTGGACTTTGTGTGGAAACAATGTTAGTCATGCCCTTCCTGCCACGTTTGGAATTCACCGGGGGGGGGGGGGGGGGGGGGGGGGGCTCACGGTTATGGGTTTCAATTTTTCAATTTGGTCCTGGGGGTCAGGAGATTGCTGAGTATTGACCATAAATTGTCGGTTTTGTCTGGCTTCTGCAGCCTTGTACTGGGCATACTTGTTTCTAACACTGACGTTGGTAATACGTGGGGGCCTTAATCATTCGTCCGGAAGCATTATCCGCAGGGAGTAACTAGTTACGCCTAATCCAGACTTTTCAAACCAACGAGAGGGAAGGGAATCCGACGGTAGGTTTATAGCTATCGCTGATGTAAGGTTATTATACACCCAGTAGCATCGTCGATTTGCTCGGTCAAAATGGACGCGGGATGAGATTAAAGTTATGCTGTTTGACGGGTGCTTGGAATAACAGCGTGTCAAGAGACGATGTGTCTCAGTTACCAAAGTGGAAAGTAGGTGAAAAATCCACCAAGGGAGTGGGTGATTGGTTTCACTGTAGGAGTGAAACCTTTCAGTGGAGTTGGTGGAGCTATTTGGTATTTACGGGTCTGTATCTTGCAAAGTAGTGATGAGTACACTTTGTGAGTTGTGGTAAAAATCACTCCATTCAATGTGGAGCTGGAAGAAAATATTTGGTATTTATGGGTGTGTGTCTTGTAAAGTAGTGAGTAAACTTTGTGTTTTAGGGTAAAAATCACTACAATCAGCGTGGTGCTGAGAGGAAAAGAAGTGAGAAAACATTGAGTTTTAGGGTAACAAAACACTACAGTATGCACTAGGAAGTACCGGGTACTGGATCAACACTTTGGATTTGGAGTGTCAGACAGACGCAAACTTTTCTTCTTGTAAAGTAGTGAGAAAACGCTGTGTTGTAGGGTAAAAGGCGCTACAGTAGGTACTGGGAGGTACCGGGTGCTGGGTTGACACTTTGGGATTGGAGTGGGAACAAGACACCAGCAAGTGCAAGCTCGGATGACGGGACTCGGTTTATATTAGTGCTGGACTGAGATTTGGTGGGCTCTCATAACTAATACGCAACAAAGTGGTTGGTTGTTAAGTTATTCACTTTTCGGAGTGACAGGAGTGGATTCGTGTAATTGAATATGTTGCAGTCGAAAAAGATGCGACAAGTAAATAAACAGTTTGTGTGACAGGAGTGAATTCATGCAAATGAGCAAAGGGTGACACCGATTATATATGCTTATCTCGAGATCTCGAGATATTATCTCGAGATCTCGACATAGTTTCTCGAGATCTCGAGATATTATTTCGAGATCTTGAGATATTATCTCGAGATCTTGAGATATTATCTCGAGATCTTGAGATAGTTTCTCGAGATCTTGAGATATTATCTCGAGATCTCGAGATATTATCTCGAGATCTTGAGATAATTATCTCGAGATCTTGAGATATTATCTCGAGATCTTAAGATATTATCTCGAGATCTTGAGATATTATCTCGAGATCTCGAGATAAAAAAAGTATTGAGGGTGGCCTAAATCAGCCACCGTAGTTCACTGATGTGAAAGAAGGCTACTTCGTCGACTGATTTTAACAAAATGCTTTATAAATGATGAGCTTTTTAGAAAAAGAAGTACTCTGTCTTAAGAAATCAGTTGAAAGCAATCTGTACTGAACTTTCATAAATAAATAAATAAATATAATAAACAAAAATAAATAAGTAAATAAGCAAATAAATAAATAAATTAAAAATTAAACGAAACAAATCAAAAGGCACGATTTGATTCGGTCCTCTTTACACATACTTAACGGACGGACCATTAATTATTCCACTTCGCACCCGTCAGTGCATACCAATATACACCCGTCGAACGACAAACCGCTTATACACAAAATGCGTCCACCATGATGCATCGAGAGTTTCTAAACGGGAAAAAGTAGCTCCTTTCTCCTCTTATGAGATCAAACCGGTATGGATGAACGAACCAGACGATATGGGATGCCTGCTCACCAGGACCTCTTGAACCCCTATAGTTGTTTCAACTTATTAACCCTTTAAGACTTTAACCCTTTACCCAACGCAGACGATGTCAAAATTTATTATTTTAAATATCATTTTTTAAAATTTTTCAAAAAATTTCAACAAAACCATATCATGTGACCCATCGTTGGAACGAGCTCGTTCCAACGAGGGGTCACATGATATGGTTTTGTTGACATTTTTTGAAAAATAATATTTTTACAACTGCTGAATTTGCATATTACGCGGGCGGATGCGGACGATTCGTTGGGTAAAGGGTTAATTATCCTGACGTTCAAACATCACTGAGAATTCACTTTCTTCAACATGTTTCAAAATGCGACGTAAAACGTCGGAAAGTACAAATAACAAGATATTTTTCACATTAGTGATTATCTGGTTGAGGTCAAGATTATTTTTGGTGGGCTGAATTTGTTATTCAAAACTTGTTTTACGACAAATTATTGGAGAGTGTCCAGAGGCACTCTCCAATAATTTGTAATTAAAAATTTATATAAACAAAACATTATTTGTTGTGTGGCTGAATATGAAATATAAGCAAGGAAAGTGTTGGCTTTTGCTCTGGTATCCTCATTTTTTGAAAGCCTTGATAGTGGCTTCTAGCACTCAATCAGTTAAGAAGTCTTGACAGTAGGATTATATTAGTTTTTTAAGCTGCGATAACATTTGGCTCAGCGGTTGTCACTGGGTACTATTCGAGAGAAAATAGAAATTGAGGTTAAAAACTTTAAAAAATCGAAAAATAATAACGAAACAAATGACCGCAAAGTATCAACGCGCTGTTTGATTCCGTACGTCATAAGACGTACAAAAGTATCAACGGGTTAAAACATTTCATATTTCACTGCACACAATGCTTACCTAAATGTTGCCATTTGTGACCTTAGAAGTAAGTACTTGTTCTCCAAACACTTTTGCAATCTTTTTTGAAAATAAAATATGTTTGATCACAAACACGAGGAGAGAGAAGAACAAAGGGGAGCAGGTCGTTTTCAATTAAGCGTTTACTACCCCAATTAAAGTTAGTTTAGACCATCTGTTGTTTGTTGGTTTGGCATAAAAAACGCCCCCTCAGCGTCTACCATTTGTGTTACTGTAGTCAATTTTCTTTAACCCTTTACCTAACATGAACAAGTGCACGCCAGCGGTGGTCAATATACGGCCGCTTTGAAGAAATTGCGCTTGTGAAGAAATTTTTAGTTGAACAAAAGGTCAATAATTCCTTCAAAAATAATTGTACATTCCTGGCTTACAACCCATTAAACTTGAATATATTGTTTTCAAGTTATTGGGTGGGGAATCAAAAGTCTCCAAAACTCCCGGATGGTTGCCATGGCGGTCATATTGGACATGCCAGAATGCTGGTTATCGAAAGGAAACATCCTCTAGTCATGACTTATCAACCATAAAAAACAGTATCTGTTGGGTGTATTGTTTTCAAGTTATAGCGTTGACAAATAAAGTTAACGGACAGGCGGACAGACGGACACGGACGGACGGATGGACATTGATGCTGGTTATTGAAAGGAACCATCCTCCAGTCATGACTAATCAACCATAAAAAACAGTATCTGTTGGATGTATTGTTTTCAAGTTATCGCGTGGGCAAACAAAAGTTAACGGACGGATGGACAGACAGAGACAGACAGACAGACAGACAGACGGATGGATGGACATTGATGCTGGTTATCGAAAGGAACCATCCTCTAGTCATGACTAATCAACCATAAAAACAGTATCTGTTGGATTATCAAATGGACAATCAAAAGTCCCTGAAAATCCAAGATGGCTGCCATGGCGGCCATATTGGACATGCCAGAATGCTGGATATCGAAAGGAACCATCCTCTAGTCATGATTAATCAACCATAAAAAACAGTATCTGTTGGATGTATTGTTTTCAAGTTATCGCGTGACAATCAAAATTTCCCGAAAATCCAAGATGGCTACCGTGGTGGCCATATTGGATATGCCAGAATGCTGGTTATCGAAGAGAACCATCCTCTAGTCATGACTAAGCAACCATAAAAACAGTATCTGTTGGATGTATTGTTTTCAAGTTATCGCGTGGACAAACAAAAGCTACCGGACGGACGGACGGACGGACATTGCCATACCATAATACGACCCGCTCATATGAGCGGCCGTATAAAGACAGACGACATTTGTAAGCAAAATTATTAAATAACTAATTTGTTTTTCATTTTTTTGCATCAAAAATAGCTTATGACCCCTCATTGGAATGAGCTGTACGAGTCGTTCCAATGACGGGTCATAAGGTATGTTTTTCTGGCAAAAATGAAAAATTAATGAAAATTGAATGGCATTTTTTGTGAATAGTGATGGTCGGTTCGGTTTTGACGTTATGTTGGGTAAAGGATAAAAGTTGGAGGTTTAACATTTTGCAGAGGAGTGAGCGATCTCCGACACATGAAGGTATACTTTAATTTGTGTACAGTGTGTTTGTTAGTGTATTTACTCCCTCCTCACTCATCCAAGTCCGTCGACCAAATCACAACCAAACTTGCTGTATTTATTTATTTATTTATTTATTTATTTATTTATTTATTTATTTATTTATTTTTTATTTATTTATTTATTTATTTATTTATTTATTTATTTATTTATTTATTTTATTTATTTATTTATTTATTTATTTATTTATTGGGATTTAATGACATTTTGGACAGCCAGGGACACCTCGTGTCGACAGTTTTACGGATGGGGGAAGCCGGAGTACCCGGAGAGTACACCGAACAACTGTCAGACACCTCAACGTACTGACTCCCCATAAGCAGGGTTAGCACTGGTTGAAGGCAGGTGCACCATCAACGTGCAATACACTAAGGGACGTGGCTAGATGTTTCCGATTGGGGGGAGGGGGGGGGGGGTGTAGGTTAGTGAATTTTCAACGGGGTGAGGGACCGGTCCCTTCCTCTAGTTCGAAATTCACGACCGAGAGAAAAATTGAAAATGAAGCCATGAAAGGAGGCATAAAATTGTTTCTAGTAACTGAAATGCCAACACACTTATGATACAATTATCAGGTTATTATTATTTGGTATTATGCTGGGAATTAACCAACTGCACACTGATGTCAAAATATCCAGATTTGAAGTAGCCATTTTTCCCATAATGCAACTGGGAATTTAACCAATTCAATCTTGTTTGACAGAGCTCATTGAGCTCTGCCAAACAAGATTGAATTGGTTCAATTTCTAGTTGCATTATGGGAAATAGTTGCACCCTGAACTTTAGATATTTCGACATCAGTGTGCAGGGGGTTAAATACGTGCAAAAACAAATTCTCAAACTCAGCACTTTGAGCAATCTCCTAACATTAAATCAGATCTCATGCAGGATTGATCAATTTTCGATGTTTCATCATCTTGTAACTGGGAATGATGGAATTAACTCAGGATAACGATTCTACATGATGCGATTTTGTTGAAGTTTCGATTATTTTTGTTTATTACGATAAGTAAACTTACCATAGAAATCTCGTACCGATTGACATCATGCATACCCATGAAGCTCGATATTGAGTAGACTGTAGTTGTAAATAGTAACATTTGGAATTTTTGCCGAGTTGGAATTTTTGGAAGTAAAGGAGACATCAGCATCATCAAAGAAGTTCTAAAATCCAGAAAGATGGAATTTATAACTTTTCATGACTTGCCCTCCGAAATTCCAAGTACAGGGAATTTTGGCCAGGATTGGGGAGGGGGGGGGGGGCACCCCCACCCCCTGTCGCCACGTCACTGAGTACGCCTGAGTACATGACGCCACCGTGCCCCCACGTGGGCAATTGAGATTAAGTGTCTTGTCCAACAGGTGGTATACCACACTTACTGTGTATCTTCAACTAAATCCGGAAAGTATCACTGATTGTTGTGATTTCCATACGCGAAGACCAGAGGGTGGGATGGGTTAAAGTATGGTAGAAACGGCTATATTTTGTTTGTTACCTTACACCGTCGATATCGGTGAACATTGCTCACTGGTTAGGACACTGAACTTGAAACCGAAAGGTCTACGGTTAGAACCTGACAAGTGGTAACTGCGTTGTGTCCTTGGGCAAGATCTTTCATCCTGACTGCCAATCATGGGGCGCGGTGACGCTGTGCACTAAGGTGTACTGCACGTTGATGGTGCACATGACTTCAACCGCTGCTGACCCTACTGTTACGGAGTCAAAATTTGACAGTTACTCGCCGCTATTCTGTGGTTCTGTCCAGATACTCTGCTTTCCTCTATCTTTGAAACTCTCCGACGTGATGTGATCTTGGCTGTCGAAAGTGTCACTAAACCACAGTAAAACAAACAATCATTGTAAATAGTGTTTTTCCTTGTAATAGTATCATACTGTCTGTAATAGACTGTCAGAGTGGTTCTCTCTGGGTACTTCGGCTTTCTCGATCCATATAATTGTCCGACACGATGTGGACCTGGCTGTTACAGGTGTCCTCAAACAGGCTTAAATTTCGACGAGAATCCGAGAATCGATTCGCGCAAAGATTCGCCCAACAAAACCAGCGTGGATCGATGTAGATTCTCATGCACCTTTCGTAGGATTCGCGCGAAATAAATTGAGTCAATTTAACCCTTTACCTAACATAGTGACGGCAAATTAAACAATACGGGACTCACGTGACCTGTATCAGTATTGATACAAATAGAATCTTTTGAAGTATTTGCCTATACAGCATGGTCAAGCTTTCATGTATGATCTCATCGAGTAATATAATAATAATAATAACACTTCGGCCGGCCGCTGATTTGTCGCGGTTCTCGTATGAGAAGGCCTTGGTTACCCCTGTACTTCCAACTGCCTCCCTATTCCCACGCTTCTTCTCTCCTCCCAACACTCGGAGACGAACTGCTTGATGACATTCCTTGCACCATTCTTCCCAATCACTCCGATTAGCACATTAACCCTCTCCTTTGAGTCGCCCCCTAACCACATGTCCTTCATTCTCCCATCCCACTTCCCCCATTATACTCCCCGTGAATCTTGTTCTTTTAGACTGGTATTTTGGGAATTCTGGAAGAAAGTGTTCCAAGGTCTCCACCACGCCCAAATTACACATCTGGCACTACTTTTCACTGTTTTTCCCAATTTTTCCCCTCAGCTCCAGGGACCGCGACCTCAGCTTCAACAACAGTGACCCCCAAAGGTGCCATCAAGATACTCTTCAAAACCAGGCTTCTCTTTATCACGCTGGCCACCCAAAGACCTCTTTGATTTAACCCCCTCTCGCCAATTACGGTTATAATCCTCCATGACCCTTTCTCTGACGATCTTTTTACCCTGGTTTGCCTCAACGTCAAGGTGAAGGTCCGAGATCTCCAATGAGTAGTTTTCTACAAGCTCCCTCACTTGGATCATCCACCCCGTCTTGATATCTGAGTTGAAAGTCCTCAGGAACATTACTTTACACCATCGGCTATCGGGGAGATTTACCAAATAATTAAGATAACCTTATTGAAACTGTTTCTCCCTATAAGTTTCATTTGGTTAAGTATTCGCTTCCCCTTCAGAATCAATTTATTTGTGTGGTTTCGGTAGATGCCTCTTCCTGTGATGTTTATATTTACCTCCAGGTGCTCATAGTCACTAGTCTCTCCTACACTAAGAAGTCTACTGCTACCTTCCGGAATGCAGAACTCCCCCACTCTCCACCTTCGAGTGGGGTCCACTTTGCGGCCCACAGGTATAACTTTGCTCTTGCTTTCATTAAGTTCGAGTCTCCATTTGCTCCCATATTTCCCAACAATTCCCAGTACCTTCGCTAGCTCCTCTTCGCTTTCTGACACTAGCACCATATCGTCTGCAAAGAAATAGCCCTGGGATCTTCAAGTCACCAACTGCAACCCCTCGTCGCTATGCAGGAGTTCATCTCCTAAACCTTTGATGTACAATGCAAAAAGAATTGGCGAAAGGATACACCCCTGTTTTAGGCCTATCTCCATAGGCACACGTTTTGTTGTAATGTTTCCCAGGCTACGTTCACTCTGTACATCTTTATATAATGCTTTCATAATCCCAACAAACTCGCCTCCCAAGCCCAGAGCCTCCAGCTTGCGCCACATACCCTCCCTCCATACTCTATCGTATGCCTTTTTAACATCCAAAAAGGCCATAAACATCTTTTTCTTTTTTGCTTTCGCGAATTCTGTCATTTGGGATAGCGTGAGAAGATGGTCAGTGACTCTCCTTCCCTTCCTGAAGCCATTCTGGGTTTCTCCCAAAAAAAACCCTTCTCTTCAATCACATCATCTAATCTCCCATACAGGACTTTACAAAAGACTTTTCCAATGTTGCTGCTGACAGAGATCCCTCGATAGTTATCCAAGACGTCTTTTCCCCCCTTTTTGTGAATAAATGTCACTTTACTTTCCTTCCACTCCTTTGGGACCTCTTGTTTTTCTATGGCTAAATTGAATAGGGCAGTTAGGCTTTCCAAGAGTTCCTCTCCCCATTTTTTGATAAACTCGTTAGGAATTTCCTAACACTTCTCTGTCTTCACCGGAGGTTAACCCTTTACCCAACACAGGCGATATCAAAATTTATTATTTTAAATATCATTTTTTTTAATTTTTCAAAATATTTCGACGAAACCATATCATGTGACCCCCCTCATTGGAACGAGCTCAATGAGCTCGTTCCAATGAGGGGTCACATGATATGGTTTTGTCGAAATATTTTGAAAAATTTAATTTTTTCAACTGCTCAATTTGCATATTACGTGGGTGGATGCGGGCGATTCGTTAGGTAAAGGGTTAAGGTGCCCAATAAGTAATGGTCAAAAAGGTTTGGAGCCCCAATTTGGTTTCTTGCATTATTAATTTATTCAGTATTTACTTATCATGTCAAACGCTTGTGTTAATAATTAATTAATTAATTATGTTAATAAAATCTGCTTTGACAATTTGTTATGGAGTGCCAATAGAGAAATTCCATAATCGAACAACTAATAAATTACTGTTATGAGGCTACAAAAGTGTTTTGATTGTCGGGCAATCCCTCATTGAATTTGAACCCACTCATTGGACATTTTTATTGCCTTTCAGTGTCGTCCAATAATAGTACAAGCCCATGAAGACCCGAATTTTTTTTAAACATTTTTTGATGCATATTTATTTAGTTGAGTCTCCAATATGTTTGCCTTGTTACAATTTATGGGAGAGTGTCCGTAGGCACTCTCCCATAAACCGTAGCGAGGCAAACCCCCATGGATTAAATAATTTTACTTGAAAGATAATATGGAGGGCATCGAAATAATGTGAAACCTTTGAATTGCAGTACCTGCAGTTTGTTTTTAGAGGAATGTTTTATTTTTCAAATTAAAAATGAATTTATTTGTATAAATATGCACTTTCTATATTTCTGTGTGTAAAAAGACAGCCGAAATCCATGTTTGCTCACGTCTTAAAAAAATAAAAATTAAAAATACCCCCCCCCCCCCCCCCCATCACTGATTTGAAAACAAAATGCCCGAGAATCAATTAATTTATTTTGTGAGACCTAACCAATAATTCTTTTGAAAATAAGGTGCCCCCCCCCCCGACATGTGAATATCATTAGCTTTGCCGTCCAGTGTTCAAACTAATGAGCGCGAACCTGTGAAATTCTGGTAGTTTTGTTTTTTTCATGTCATGGAAGTACACAGTGCACGTGTAGATATTTCAGCTAGCATATCAAGGGAAAATAAAATGCATTAGCGGATTATTAGTTTTTTCCTGCTCTTAATGTCTTTCTGTGAAACACTGTCAGTGTTAAATTAACCCTGTCCGAAATACCTCTAAATTTTCAACTAAAACTAACTGGAGGTATGAATAATAATGAGACAAGGGACCGTTGAGTAGAGATGGGAAATATACCGAAAAACCGAACCGATAGCGATAGCATGGGGATATCAAAAACCGAACCGATAGCGATAGCGATAGCATGGGGATACCAAAAAAAAACAAAAAAACCGAACCGATATCGATAGTATGGAGATATAAAAAAAACCGAACTGATAGCGATAGCGATAGCATGGTGATACAAAAAAAACCGAACCGATAGCGATAGCATGGAGATATAAAAAAAACCGAACTGATAGCGATAGCATGGAGATATAAAAAAAACGAACTGATAGCGATAGCATGGAGATATAAAAAACCCGAACTGATAGCGATAGCATGGAGATATAAAAAACCGAACTGATAGCGATAGCATGGAGATATAAAAAAACCGAACCGATAGCGATAGCATGGAGATATAAAAAAACCGAACTGATAGCGATAGCATGGAGATATAAAAAAAACCGAACTGATAGCGATAGCATGGAGATATAAAAAAACCGAACTGATAGCGATAGCATGGAGATATAAAAAACCGAACTGATAGCGATAGCGATAGCATGGTGATACAAAAAAAACCGAACCGATAGCGATAGCATGGAGATATAAAAAAACGAACTGATAGCGATAGCATGGAGATAAAAAAAAACCGAACTGATAGCGATAGCGATAGCATGGTGATGCCAAAAAAACCGAACTGATAGCGATAGCATGGAGATATAAAAAAAAAACCCGAACTGATAGCGATAGCATGGAGATATAAAAAAAACCGAACTGATAGCGATAGCATGGTGATACCAAAAAACCGAACCGATAGCGATGGCATGGAGATATAAAAAACCGAACTGATAGCGATAGCATGGAGATATAAAAAAACCGAACTGATAGCGATAGCGATAGCATGGTGATACCAAAAAAACCGAACCGATATCGATAGCATGGAGATATAAAAAAAAACGAACTGATAGCGATAGCGATAGCATGGTGATACCAAAAAAACTGAACCGATAGCGATAGCATGGAGATATAAAAAAAAAACGAACTGATAGCGATAGCATGGGGATATAAAAAAACCTAACCGAATGCGACAGCAAGCACTGCAAAAAAAAATAGGTTCTCTTTAGAACCCAAACTGGTTCTAATCTTGTCCCTGAGATGGAACCAGTTCTGTTTAAACAGTATTTATTTCAAATCAAATAAATTTATAAAGATTAACATTAAATATTAACACAATTAAACATAAATTGAGGGGGTTTCAGCCGTAAGTTTAGAGGTCATACTAGGTTGTCTCAAATCATTATTAAGCAAAGGAGATATGAACAGTTGGCATATCGAACCAGTTTTGGTTCTATACAGCTCCAAGTTAAATAAGCTCCAAGTTTACAGCTGAATCTACTTCAGAGTCATGTAATATTCTGTTAAAATTGAATGCTAATCTTGGTAAATTTATTTGATTTGAAATAAATACTGTTTAAACAGAACTGGTTCCATCTCAGGGACAAGATTAGAACCGGTTTTGGTTCTAAAGAGAACCTATATTTTTTGCAGTGTCGGGATACCGAAAAACCGAACCGAACCAATTGTTGAATACTAATACCATCTGAATTTTTAAATTTCCCGACATTCGCTATTTATAATTCCCAGTTTAGGCTTATTAACAGATGAAAGGTTCATTTTCATGAAAGAAGTTACTGAGTTTTTTCAGTTTTATTAACCCTCAATGCACTGGGCAACTGCCCTGAAGTACCACTTGACTAGAACTTGTACATGCAAGACCTGACTAGAAATCACTGCCCAGGTGTTTTATATATTGTCATCAGGACCCCCTAAAGATGGCATGGTCAGGGCACATGCTCTGAGATGACAAAAGCATGAGATAGGTCTTTAAACATTAAGGTGTGTTTAGAACAAGTCACAGAATTACTGTAGATATGATTTGTGGTTGTAAAAGAATGCCACTGTTGAGCTCATTGGCAGTGTCATTTATAGCGCTGTGGTAGAATGCTACGACAACAACTTATTCTCTCCACCTTTGAGAATGCAAAATGAAGTAAGCATAGGTAACAAGCTTGGTGGACGTGTGGTAATTAATCTTTTGAAATAACCATTTTTCTGTTCACCCCATCAAAAACATGGAGTAACCATTTTTGACGTTTAAATATGAATATGAGAATTTCGCTGCCGAACTGGTCAATTGGGACACTTTTAGCACCCCGTACCTTTACACGAAAATTAGTCCTATAAAAAATCCTTGTTCCTCGTGCATTTTTTCCTCAATTTTGGGTGTGTGTGTGTGGGGATGGGTGGGAGGGTGGGGCATTTTCTATTCACAAAACAGTTCTGAAATAGTTAGAATCAGAAATGTACCTACTTACACTATTATGTGGCAAACCAACGTTTTCAGAAGTGAAAATTTCCCATATTGTAGTTGAAAATTTAACCAACTATATCTTGTTTGACAGAGCTCAATGATTGCTGTAAAAGCTCTGTCAAACAACGTACAGTTGATTAAATATTTCACCTACAAGTGAAAACTAGTGTCATAGAAGAGATTTCCAGGTGAAGAAAAGGTGATGAGGCAGATATTCTCTGACGAGGGCGGTGACTGGGAAACAAGAATTCTTTTAAAAGCCTTACCATTCTAATTTTACCATTTTAAAAATATTTGCCCCCAAAACGCGCCCGTTTCATTGAGGCTTCAAAATCTATTTTTAGGTTAAGAACGAAAAACAATTAGTTCAATAAACGCCCCCCCCCCCAATCCCTCTAGGTAAAGGGATAAACAACATTGATGATTTCAGTTGATATTTTTCCAGCCATTAATCATGTATCTATTGACTCACATATTATAAGCCTTTATTTCCCCTGTACTTTGTATTGGCTATTCACAAAGGCTAATTGCATGCATTGATGGCGAATGAATAATGGATCATTTTCTAACAAAACATTTAATTGGACCACGTGACCACGAAGCAGTGTACTGTCATCCACACAAGCACATAGAACTATAAAACCTAAACGTGGTATAAACAAAATGACCCCTAGAAATTTAGTTTTACATTTACACTTTCTGTTGGACAGGTAGTTTGTTTTACATGTCTGTATGGAGTGTATAGATTTCGAAAATAATTTCGATTCCTATGTGAGTGAGTTCACACCTGTGGGCGGGAGGAGTTGATGTCTTGAACCTTAAATGTTGAAATTCTTTTGTTCTTTGTGCTGTTCTTTTTAACCAAAAAAACCCCCCAGTAAATCAATATTTAAAACAATGACGTCCAGTACATGCTAAAATAGGGTCATGCGAAGATTTTCGAATCGTCAAAATGTTTTTAAATCCTACCAAGTCGTCTCCTGAGTTCCAATGTGTTCTGTGTGCCATTAGGCACATAGAACACATTGGAACTCAGGGAACGATTTAGTGTCTCCTTTTCAGCACTTCTTCTTTCATCAGATCTCTTGTGCAGGACACCTGATGATAGAATAACAGTTCAAGCAGTTTCCGCTTCCGAAACTGCGTTAATTCCGTTCCGGAATATTGCGCTTTTTCAAATTAATATGAACCACCAGACGAGTCGCTGTTGTATACAATACTTTAGTTGAAGCTAACAATATTTCTGATTGGAAGAAGGCGTTGTATCTACAACTTGAAGAGAGTTTGGAAGTGAGATTCGACTCGATTCGAAATCCTCTGCCTGGTGCGATTCGGGATTCGATTCGACCCGACATTTGTGCTAAAAGATGTCCTTGATACTCAACAGTCCTTAACAGTTCTTAACAGTCGAGATTTCTATGATATATTAAAAATGTCTTGAAGAAGATCGGTCCCCTCGTTTTGGAGAGAGAGAGGGACGGACGGACGGACGGACGGACGGTCGGACGTTCTTAAAAATGGGCGTTGTGGGCTTAATTTTTTACGGAAAAATTAATCATTTTAAATCGATCGGACAACGGTTAAAACCTCGTTTTTTCGGTAAAACTTTTGGGGGGTATAGACAAGGTTACATCCACCAACGTTATGTTTGGTAGAAAATAATGCTAACCCCAACCCTGAACTGACCCTAACCCTTAATATAAACCCCGCAAAATCGTTACTTGCCTCATATGTCTCATATTTTAGACATTAACCTCATAATATTTTCAATTAAGCTCATAATATGGATGTAAGCTCATAATGCCTGTCCCGACAAAAAAACCCCCTCGCAACTCCCGGATTATAGCGCGGCAAGACGAACAGACGGACGGACGGACGTACGGACGGACGTTCTACCGCAGATGTACTTTTGAGGTGACTTTAGTGTTAGGTATGGGGAAAATTGAGCAACTCACAAGTGGGTTTTTCGCACCTCACAAGTTGAAAAAAACTCACAAGTGGTTGGTGTACTGACGGTTTTATCCCCCAACCTCACAAGTAACGACTGTACACGGACGGTCACCTCGCAAGGCCATCTGCGGTGGCCCGGAGGGACGGACGGACGGACGGACGGACGGACGGACGCTCTCCTGGAATTAGGTTCATAAGAGCGATTGTCTCATAGTTTAGCAGTTATTCCACTTTGTTACTTTTAAAGACCAAAATCCAACTTTGGCTGACAAATTATGTGGCCTTTACCTTGACAGTAGTTTCAAGTCAAATCTTGGTTGTGTCTACAGGTAGTCAAGATGTGACAAGAGATCACTAATAAGTGGCACGTGTTTCCATCAGATTTGCTGCACGAACATGGATTTTAGAAGCTGTTAGTTTGTCAAGATATTCTGGACGGTCATTTACAGCTCTTCTTATTTTCAAATCAAACGGACCATAGAGGACGTGGTAAAATTATCTCCCTTGAATTTATTGGACCAGATCCAGTTAAGAAGCAAGCAATTGTTGAGAAATCACCTATGTCATCAGTAGAAAATAAAGCAAAGTTTCCTTTTGTTACTTTTAATAAACGAAAACAACAGACAGCGCCCGTAGCTGTCTGTTATTTTCGTTTATTGAAAATAACAAAAGGGAACCTGACTTTTTTCTGGAAAGCTAATTTGAAGTAACTCGTCCACAGATCATTCCTCATTAAGGGTATCTATGAGCATCACACCTCCCAACACTGGATGTCCACTTTTACTCATTGTTTAGCGAATGTGTTTTTACAGTAATTTGCAGATTTTTATTCTTCCCGGGAAAAATATAAAAATCTCGCCTACTGGATTAATGGAAAGGGCAGTGTTTGTATTACATGTCACGATGTGCGCACTGTTGATATAATGGACAGAAATACTTGGTATCAGTACACCCAAAACATACACAGAACGACACACACGTGTGAATGGGTTAATCGATATGGCACGAGTGCCAGCGGGAAAGGATAAAACGAGAGACCATAGGCCTCGAATTTTATCCTTCCGCGATGGCACAAGTGCCATACGATTAACCCATTCACATACGTGTATCGTTCTGTGTTTATTACACGCCTTCACGTCTATAAAAGCAGTTTTTAGAAGAACACTCAGCAATTCATTCAACAACTCGTCCCCCGAGTGGCATTATGTTCTATGAGCCAGTAGGCACATAGAACACATTGGAACTCAGTGAACGAACCATCAACAAAAATAACACATTTTATCGTCAACCAAATTTGTGAGGGGACCCCGTGTTACTATTTTCAACTATCGCTTGTGGTTCAAATTGAAATTGAAGTGCACGATTTGTAGGAAATTCCAGTCAAATCATGCTTCTATTTAAAAATAGTCCATCAACGATTTCCGTTCCGCACACATTTCCGGCCACAGGCCTCGAATTTTATCCTTCCGCGATGGCACTAGTGCCATATCGATTAACCCATTAACACGCGTGTGTCGTTCTGTGTTTATTACACGCCTTCGTGTCTATAAAAGCAGTTATTAGAAGGACACTCAGCAATTCATTTGACAACTCGTCCCCCGAGTACCAATGTGTTCTATGTGCCAATAGGCACATAGAACACATTGGAACTCGGGGGACGAACTAACAACAAAAAGAAAATATTTTATCGGCAACCAAATTTGCGTGGGGATCCCATGTTACTATGTTTCGCTATCGCTAGCGATTCAGATTGTAATTGCGGTGCACGATTTGTAGAAAATTCCAATGAAATTTCGTTTCTTTTAAAAAATAGTCCGTCAGCGATTTCCGTTCCGTGTGTGCGGAACAGATTTTCATTTCGGTTTAGTATTTCTGAAGATGGGGATTTTATAGAACAGGTGCGTAATAAAAAAGATACAGAACATCAAAAGATGGTGAAAATGCGGTTTTCTTATTTTCAAATTGGGTTTCAACAGGGAGTAATAGTGAAACATTCAAATTTATTGTGAAAAATTGTAAAACGTCAGCTTTTGTGATTTTATACTACTCTGCAGGGAAATACATGAAGTTTGTGAAATGATCCGCCCATCGATGTTTTTTGCTAACATTTCGAAATGTCAACATTAATATGAAATACCCATTCTCTTAGTGTTAAATTTACTGTAAATCTCTTCCATTGACGAAAATTATCAGTCGTGGCTGTCTGTTTTATTTTAGATAGGCATCTTCCGAACGACCCTGTGCGGTTCAAGTCCAAAACCTTGACGGCAAGGACGCTCGGGCGGCGAGAGAAAATGCTGCACCTGGTGTGAATCCTGTTTCGGGAGCTGGTCCCTTTTATAATCTCTAGCCCATTGTGTCGAACATGCGGTGCGAATCTGAAGGCGACGAGAATAATCCCTAGCTCATTATGTGCAACATGTGGTGCGAATCAGGAGGCGGCGAGAATAATTTCTTGCTCATCTCTCGAGGCGGTCAGAAGGTGAGTACGAGAAAGGGTTACCGAGAGTATGACGGCGATCCGTTACTCTTTCAGTCCAAATTCGGAATGTTTACCAAGATTTGATATCCCGGGAAATGTTCCGAATTTGAACAATTCAAGGCGCCATTTCCTCAATTCGCGAAATGAATGGAATCATAAAAATAAAGGACTGGGTGTCGCCAACGATACCCAAAGAATTTCGTCTGTTAATTAGACGCGTATTTTATTCCAACTCAATGGGCAGCTGTTGCTGCTTGTATTGGATAAGGCCCGGGAGGGGGGCTAATATCTACCCCCTCATTGAACCTGCACGACCGTAAATGAATTTCTGGTATATTACGTCCTCTTAATTGGACCTTGTCTCACGACCTTTCCTGTCATAGTTTCATTTAGTGCTGTCCGTTTTTCCTTCCATTGCGTTCTGATTTGTCGTTTATTTGAGAGCTCTGTCAAACGAGAATGAATGTTTAAATTACTATTTGCATTGTGTGAAATAACTGCCTTTTAAATTTTGATACGAAGACATCAGTACGCAGAGTGTTAAATACGTATGAGCATAAAACACATTTATAATTTTAGATTATATTTTCTGGACCTGTTTGGACCTGTCTGAACCGGAGTTTTTGCGTTTGAACGAGTATTTTTTCCCAGTCATAAACGAGTGATTTAACCCTTTCGACATTCAACTAGTAGAATCTATTTTCGTTATTTATTTAATTTATTTATTTATTTATTTATCTATTCATTTATTTATTTGGGTTTAACGACACTTTCGACAGCCTGGGTCGCCTCGAATTGGACAGATTTACTGGTGGAGAAATCCGGAGGACACGGAGAGAACCACAGAGCAGCGGCGAGTAACTGTTAGACTCCCCGACGTACTAACTCCACACAGGCAGGGTTAGCATTTGTTGAAGATAAGTGTACCATCGATGTGCAGTACGCCTTAGTACATAGCGTCACCGTGCCCCCACGTGGACAATCGGGAGTAAGTGCCTTGCCCAAGGACACAACGCGGTTGCCCCTGGTGGGAATTGAACCATGGGCCTTTCTGTTTGAAGTCTGGTACTGTAGCCACTGAGCCACTGTTGAGCACACTATATTCGTTACTTGGGGAAAGGTCAGTCAGTATGTTCAACGTGAGGCCACAAGGCTGCACGTTGAAAATCTTGATTAGTCCACCACACAAATTCACTGAGTGACTTTCTACTTTATAAGTGCAGGTCATATCACGATCCTGGCCGGGAATGTGGGCTTTCGAGTTGAAAGGGTTAATACGCTTTCCTGCCCGGGGACAAACAGGGTTCCAACTAGCATTCAGAACTCATTTAGCATTGAGTCAGTGAAACGGGGTGCGGTTGTGTTGCGATAACCGGTTCTCGTCAGATCATTAACTGGCAGAGAGCTAAGTTATTTTTGGTCATCAAAATGTGTTCACATGTCTTTGCCTTGTTACAGTTTATGGGAGAGTGCCATGTGGCACTCTCCCATAAATTGTAACAAGGCAAACCCATATAGACTAAGTAATTCCACTTCTAAAATAATATGAAACACATCCACAAAATATGACACCTTTAGGCTGGAGTAACTGCTCTTCATATTAAAGCCCTGATAGTGGCTTCTAGCACTCTGCCAGTTAAGCAACGTCGAGCCCGGTTAGTCCCTGGATGGGTGACTGTCTGAGCGATCGATTCGAACTCCCGCGTTGTGTCCTTGGGCAAGGCACTTAACTCCGTTGTTCACATGTGGGCACGATGACGCCGTGTACTAAGGAGTACTGCACGTCGATGGTGCGCATGTCTTCAACCAATCTAACCCTACCTGTGCGGAGTTACGATGTTGGGGAACTGGCAGCTGATCGTCGTTGCTCGGTGTTTCTCTCCGGGTACTCCCCCCCCCCCCCCACACCCGTAAAACTGTCATCGACACGATATGACCTTGGCTCTTAAAGTGTCGTTACACCCTAATAAATAAATAAATAATCAGTGAAGCCTGGGAAAGTTATTATTCCACACCCCGTATAAATTGTGAAAAAAAAATAGCCAAGATTTAAAGCTTCAGAGGAAAACCGGTAGTTCTCAATCCTTCGTCTACAACATAATGTTTCTTTATTTTGTACTGAGTTCCGCAACTTGTGATAAAATTTCTGTACGTAATTGTCGGTAATTGTATGTATGCCATTCGTTTGATATATCATAATTATCTTTTCAGCGTTCATGGGGGTTTCACAGCGGGAACTAGTCATTCAGTTGCTTTAATTTCCATGTTTGTTGAGTTTCGCTGCAACAACTCGCCTGTACCAATCTCAGCAATGGCAGCCTGATGGTGTTTTGATTAATTTGCGACAACGATTTGTTGTCAGCCTTTAGCAAGTTGTATCGCCACACTCGATAGTTAATTAAAGTTTGCAGAGATGGACAATCGGGATGATGATGAAGATAAAAGGAAAAGGGAAAGGCGGAAACAGGATAGAAACTTTCTTTCCCCAGAGGCCACGTTCATTGACAAATCTCCAAGCCTTCAAGCTTTACACGCACAGAGTTCCACGGAAACTAGCGGCCTCGGAGAAACAGTGACATCGGGATTTTCCTCTCAAGAAAGTGTTCATAGTAATCGAAGTAACAAATCCCGCGGTGCTAACAGAGCAAAAGCCATACACAGACCATTCCCCGATCATTTAAATAAATCGGAAGATAGTGGAGTTCAGATACGGATTGATGACTTAGATGACAAGGCTGGCGACCGGATACAAGACGAGAGGAAACAGAACAGAACGGCGACTAGCGACTTGACAGAGAACATTGAATCTGACAGTGCACAGAACGAAAATGAATTTGATGAGCTATTTGCCCGGAGTGCTGGCGCTGGTGAAAATCATATCGGTTTGTCAGTTGATAATATTGATCATGAATGGGAAAGTAGAAGTTCCCACAGGGGATCAATAAAGAGCAAATCATCGCACACTTCTGTGTTTCGTACCAAATCAGGAGGAGCTAGGAAATTTCTCGGTAGCGGGACGAATTCTCGCTGGGTGAAATGGTCGCAGGACAGGAAGGAGTCGTATCGGAGAAAACTGGAATCCATTGAGCAGTCGAAAGAGACAGTGGATCGCACTCCGACACCAATTAAGAAAGCGCGACAAGAGTGCCTTAAGTTTGTGCATCCGGATCTCGAACATACCTATTTGACACAAAACGACATCGATGACTTGAGGATTCATAGAGAACAGATGCATCAGACGTACAACGTGATAGAGAAAAACAGACGACACAACCCGGCAGCGCGGACACGTGTCCAATTCACCGTCACACAATGGAACCTACTTACGGACTTCTGGGAGCATTTCCTGTTCGCGCGTGCCCGATACGTGGGTCTTGCACTCTGTGCTGTGTCAATGGTGCTATTAGTTATAAGTGTTTCACACAATACGTGGATTACTGTTACAGTGGGTGCAGGTAAGTGTACATGTTTTAATTTCCTTTTCAACTCGGTATGCATAACTATTTTGTTTCAGTGAAACACTCTAGCCGATGAGCAGACGACACAGTGGTCAGCAAGTCGCTGTAGAGGATCAGTCTTAATTTTACCCTACAGCCCTACAGGGCCCTACAGGGCAATATAATTAAATTAATGCCGAACATTCACATAAAGCCCGGGTTTACAAAGAAACCGCAGTGGACTGGTCATTTTCCACGGGTGGGCAATATTTTCACGGACGCAATAATATTGGATTCCAAACACCAATTATAGGAATAATCATCAAAACATTCATTAATGAAGCACCGGGTAGAGCCCGGTGCTTCATTAATTCAAATTTTGCTGATGATGATTTTAATTACCTGGTAAAGGCATGCGTGGACATCACTGCCCACGCATGGGTTACAGCCAGTCCACGGCGTCTGTACTGTAGACTAGCCCATTTGATCACCACGACATCGGTACGCTCCACATTGGATGGTATCACTCAGAAACTCTCAACTGAGGGAAATGAATTTGAATAGTAACAAAGACGTTTATTTTTTGGATATTTTATTTTGGTTGAATTTACAACAGAAATCGTGTTGGGTTTTTGTACACTTGAATGTCGACATGTCAGTTCAAGGAAGAGAGCAGAACATTTGTCGCGAAATATCTAACGGTAGCATTTTACTGGTGGGGATGTTAATCAAGAAAATATTGCGATTGACGAAAACATGACACTGTAGAGCAAAGTAGCGTTTTCTCTAACAACGAGAAGAGGATGGGGTTTGGGAGTCATCTCTGAAAGATATATGTGAAGAGGCCTTGTGGACAACCTTTGAAATGCTCCCATTTAAAAAAAAATGTATTTATTGAGTAACTATAGCAGTGACGGACGAGAAGAAACAAAGATTCAATAGTTTTATTTGGATACAATTCATCAGAGAGCGCCTATAATAGATGTTGTCGATTAAGCTTTAAAAAATAATTTAAGCTCATCTAAACTACTGTGATCGAATGCTGTTTCAATTTTTTTTTTAAATATTCAGACTTCAAGACACTATTCGAAATTATTCTGGCTTTGCGAATGTTGAAAAGAATGTGTTCTGATAGATATCTAGTATGAAAAAAATATTTGGATAACTCGTTCCTGTCCACGAAACCCTCACCAAACTATTGAAACCTATCTGATCTGAGACCGGGGTTGTTGATGCTAATGTAGTTGCAGTATTGTTCGGAAAATGAAAAGCAACATATTTTGACATTTGAAGGGTAAATCTCGTCTTGCGTATCCCTTACTGCAAATTTTGTTTATATCTTGACCTGACTGCAGCTTTAAGTCAGAATACTTTGACAGTGATTTCTCCATATATCTGTAGAGCTATAATGTCCACATTGCCAATGAGGATGCATTTAAATAAGGTATCTGTAAGGAATTCCTATCGTGTTTTTTATTCAGGAATCACTTTGCTGCAGTCAAATTTTAAGAAATCTTTCCAAAATGATACAAGGCCATGACATTTATCAGAGAAAAAAGTACTGATTATTTGAGAATACTTTGAAATTTGCTCACCAAGCCAGAAAATAAGCAGACTGTCATCTGCAAAATGAGGTCCCCAGAGGGTGAATTTAGTGATACTACCCTGCATAGCAGGGTAGCTTCACTAAATTTACCCTCTGTGAACTTCAGTCTGAATCAGGGTCTCAAAACTAAACAGAAAGAGGTACCCAGAGGATACATTGGCCAACTGTATGGGATAGAATCATCAAATTCACCCTCTGGGGACCTCATTCTGCAAATGACAGACTGCTTATTTTCAGGCCTGTTGCTCACACAAGTGTTGCTTGCAAACACCACATATTAAACAAACAAACAAACAAACAAACATTTCCCGAAAGAGTAAATCAGTAACTGTTTTGATTCAATCTACAAGCGGGCGACAGTATGCTGTCTCCAATAAACTCCAGCAAAATGACTGGTCCTAACTAAAATTTTGTCTGAATTCAAACGAATATAAAACACACGGAACTGTGAGATTCGTAGTGTCATTTCTGTTCGACAGAACACAGATCGTCACTTCCAGCAATGAGACTTCATGAGCGGAGGAAAATCCCGGTGTTGTCGGCATTCAACTTATTTTGGCTGGTACTGTATTATGCTAGTGCCAGAGCGTAAATAGGAGTGTCTCACCCCCTCCCCCAATAACCCTCATAATTTTCAATAGTTGGAAATTCGAAGGTATAAATTCCAATGGTTGGAAAAAAAAATAAAATCAATTTCCTTGAATTTCAACCCGTGATCACAGTTTGTCCGACTGAGATCGGCGATCGGTTGCTGTTACCAATCAAATTCCCAACTTTTACAATCAGCATACAACATTTTCCGAAATTCCCACGCGAATCTGTGACTGGTCCGGTTTTTTGTTAATTCATCGTTATGTTTCCATTGCACTGACCAGGCTACCCAATGACTATAGATTGACAGCTTTTCGGCCAATACCTACTCCTTTCAACTGACTCATGTGCCTACCTGGTGAAATTTATTTTTGTGTGGATAAAATGACTAGATTTAAGCCAGGGGAAGCTCTCAGGATCAATCTCAGGGGCTCAAAAATTAAAATATTTCCATGGGAGAACCCCCCCCCCCGGAACCACACCATCGAGAGGGGGATGCCCCAACTCGAATTCTCCCCTTCACGGACCAGCGGCTCTCGAGACGTGCATGTGGCATCTCGTGCCGGGACCCCAATCCCAATCTAACAGATCACACCGCCCTCCACATTTAAGACCATCTAGCTACGTCCCTGAGCTTGAACCTTATCATGCTTTATTTCACGTCATTTTGGCGTGTTCGAATGTGGAAACAAAAGAAGCTGAACATTTCGTTTACTTGTTTATTATTTTCAGATAAGGGAAAATCTCATTGTAAATTTGTAATCGTCTCTCAACTTATTTGGTTTTGATTGGTACTACCGAGGTTTACTTCATATGACTTTGGCGTGTTCCAATTTGCATGGATTGAAGGCGAATAGTTTGTATTATAAGTTACATGGTGTGTAGCTGGCTGACGCATTTCCATACAAGGCGAACGCCTCACCTGGTTTGAATTCTCATCGCCTTGTATGGAAATGTATCAGCCAGCAACACACCATGTAACATATTTGTTATGACGAACGTCCATATAAAGCAAGGAATTAATAAATTTTCACGAGAAGCAAAGATCTATGGGACGTTTATTTTTTTAAAAAACCGCTATTGATAACACCGCGCAAAATCATCAACGGTAACTGACACCGGTATGTCTCGATGGTGACAGTAAACAAGCTTTGCTGTTTGACTGAAGTGCGATATTTGTTTACAAAATAAAACGTATCTCTACAAGCATATCTGAAATACACTTACGTACATTTACCGTCATTATCACCTGAAAAGGGTTAACAAAGCACTTTAAAACGTTCAAAATCTATTGAGTAAAGTGTAAAGAAAATGTTCTCTTTAGCATAAAAAATCAATAGTGTCGTAAAAACAACAAGGAACTTTTGTGCCTACAAATAATAATTTCTGTCCATTTTTTAAATATTTAATGTTAATAAATACGGTATCTTGAAGGTATTTTGGGAACTTAAATTCTCTTATTTTGTTTTAATTCACATTTTGAAAATTTTGAAAATTTGAAGCGAGTGGAAATACATGAAAATAGTAGCGGCTGCTACTCACCCAATAACAAATAGTATCAGGTGAGTTACCTGATAAGACGGAACCCTCAGATTGTATTCCAGCGTTCTGATTGGACGAACTAACTTTGGGCAGGCATAATAAACTTTTCAGATTGCTGAAAATTCTCCCAAAAGTCGTCATTCTGATGACTTTGATTAGTACCGTATGGTATTATATGTGTCGAAACGTGGACATCATTGTATTTTGCTTCATGTCAATTTGGTCGCGTTAAACTTGAACTCGAAAGATGCCCTTTTCATTTCATATTTAATATTTATTTATTTATATATTGTGATTTAACGACACTTTCGACAGCAAGGGTCACCTCGTATCGAACAGTTTTACGGCTGGAGAAGGCTCGAGTATCCGGATAGAACTACCGATCAATGGCGAGCAACTGCCCGAGTCACCCACGTACCAACTCCACACTAATTGTGTGGGGAAGTTTGGCAATTCTCCCCAGCACGGGCCAGCGGCCCTCGAGACGTGCATGTGGCATGTCGTGCCGGGACCCCAATCTAACTGATCACCTCCCACCCCACCCCCACACCCCACATTTAAGACCATCTGACTATGTCCCTGAGTTTGAACATGGTCATGCTTTACTTCACATCATTTTGGCGTGTTCGAAGGTGGAAACAGAAGCTGAACATTTCGTTTGCTTGTTTATTATTTTCAGATAAGGGCTCATTGTAAATTTGTAATCATCTTTCAACTTTTTTGGTTTTGATTGGTACTATCGAGGTTTACTTCATATGACTGGCGTGTTCCAATTTGCATGGATTGAAGGTGAATAGTTTGTATTATAAGTTACATGGTGTGTAGCTTGCTGATGCATTTCCATACAAGGCGATGAGAATTCATATCAGGTGAGGCGACTGCCTCACCTGATATGAATTCTCATCGCCTTGTATGGAAATGTATCATCCAGATACACATCATGTAATATATTTCTTATGTCGAAAGCCCATATAAATCAAGGAATTAATAAATTTTCACTAGAAGCGCCTTAGTATACAGCGCTATCGTGCCACCACGTGGGCAATCGGGATTAAGTGCCTTGGACACTATACGCAGTTACCCCTGGCGGCGATCGAACCGTAGACCTTTCGGTTTGAAGTCCGGTTCCGTAGCCACAGAGCCACCGTGCTCCCATCTTATTTTTACTAAAATCAAGACAGGGCTGCTGCAGAAGCAGCTAGAGCTTGATTTGACGAAGAATGCAACATAATTTAGCATCGAGAAATCATTGTGAAGAAAGCTGCTCCAATTTAGAGTATAATGGGTTCTTTTAACAAGAACGAAAAACATGGCTCTGCTAGTTTATGGAGTATTTTTGTTATTGTCATAGAAAACACCTACAACATAACCAATTCTGGATATGAGCAATCTGTTATTTGCAGAATGAGGTCCCCAGAAGGACCCTGCTCCACAGGGTCGTATCACCAAATTTACCCTCTGGGGACTTCATTCTGCAGATAACAGTCTGCTATTTCCAGGCTTGTACGCATCCAATTAAAATCTCTTGTTATTATAGAGAGCTTTCAGAAAAAAATGATTAGAAATTACAAAACTGGACATGTGATTATTTGCAATTCAAGACTGGAAAAAAGCAGACTGTCACCCGCATGATGGGGTCCCCATAGGGTGAATTTGGTTATGCTACCTGCACAGCAGGGTAGCATTACTAAAGTTACCCTTTGTGAACCTCAGTCTGAATCAAGGTCTCAGTTCCTAAACAGAAAAAGTTTCTCAGAGGATAAATTGGGGGACTCTAGCACACTGTATGGGATCAGCAAATACACCCTCTGGGGACCTCATTATGCAAATGATAGAGTGCTTGTTTCCAGGCTTGGTTGCAGGTGTTTTCTCTGACAAGAACAAAAATACTCCGTAACCTTGCGTAAACTAAATTTACCCTCTGTGAACCTCAATCTGAATCAAGATCTCAGGCCTAAACAGAAAGAAGTACCCAGAGGATATGAGAATACAATTCTGAAAAATACAATTTTTAAATTTTTTTTTTTTGATTCGTCCCAGATGACAGTTTTCCGAATGTTCCTGTGAGTACTGCAAGTGCATCGAAGTGATCTTTGTAGCACGGTGGCGTTGTGTACTAAAGCATACTGCTCGTCGATGGTACACTTATCTTCAACCAATGCTAACCCTGCTTGCGTGGAGTTAGTACGTTGGGGAGTCTGGGGGGGGGGGGGTTCTCTTCGGGTACTCCGGCTTCCTCCCCCAGTAAAACTACCCTACATGAGGTGACCCTTGCTGTAGAAAGAGTCGTTAAGCCCCAATAAATAAATAAATAAATAAGTAAATAAATAAATAAATATTTGTAACTTGATGTTGTCTTTTTTCTGTTTTATTCTGCTTCGTCCTGTAAAATTCCTGATATGAACGTTTATTGCTTATCTCTCTTATCATTCATCAAGTGTTTTTTTTCTCCAGTCTAATAATGTTTAAATATGCAAAGGTTTTAGATGTATACTTATTTTGACGAATGCTTAAAGCCATTGTCGACAGGTGTTAGGTTGGCTTGGGTAGATAGATGAACAAACATATATTTCTTAATAGAGAGAGATACATATAGGTTATTACCACCGTGCGGGTTTCCGATATGGTAAAGTGAAGTCGAGAACTCGTCTCTGGGCATATGACCGAGAGGCGAAGTCGAGACTTCAAAACGCCATTTGGAAACACCACATTGTGGTAATAACCAATTTATCTTACAGTATTCTCCCCCTCCCCCTTCCATCACTTGTTCGCATAATGAAGGGATTTGGTACAGTATTTAACGTCATCTGTTTTGACAATATTCAGCGCGAATGAATTGATTTTTTTTTGTGAATGAAGATCATGATGTCATGGCATAGCGTTCGTGTGCTGTGCATGACGTACTCCCCATTTATTGTTCTACTTGTACTCCAACTCTTGAAGTTTATAGTAGTGTTTCAGCTGTGCGTTTCTCTGTTTTCTTTTTCATGTTTAACGCATGATAGGTCAAAATAAAAAGATCATAATGGCAAAAATGATCTTGTCTAATTTATTTCGCTGAGCTGACAATTTATTTGTTATTTAAGGTTATCAAAATTCAGGCCTCGATTTGCTTTCCGAAAATTGATTAGAAACTTTTTTGTAACCCGGGTAGAGGATCCAACCATGGTTCGATCCGGAGAGAGAAAATCTAAGAATCTTGACCTGAAAGTCGTAATTTCCTGGCATCTGGGATTGTAGTCCAAACTTGGTCTTGAACGTCGTAATTTATTTCTTTACGTTACTACGGCATTCAAGGATGCATCAACGTAAACAATTAAATTACGGCCTTCAATTCCAAGTATGGACTACTGGGATTGTAACTTAGTCTTACTTTGAGACTCAATTTTCCAAGTGAATGAAGAAAAATTATTTTATTCTGTTACTCACTAGTATTCAAGTGCTCGAGGAGACCAGGTAAAAAATCTATTGCTATGATCTAGGTTGATCCCATCTTTAATATATCTACAAATTCATCAAATTATATCCTACATTATCGTAGTGTGTGTCCCCCACAACACATGAAACGTAACATACTGTACTTTCAGTATCACGAGACACGTGTTTACACGTCCCAGAAATATGTAAATGTGTGTCTAAGACATTCCGGTTTGACACAATTGGGATTCCCTCAGCCACCAATCAGAAACAACTGTATGCGCTCTACAAGTTGATAAAAAAGCATTACACACTTTGCGGCCTTTTTCACACCATCCAATTCAGCGATTGTGAGAATACTTTGTGTTTTAACATTTTGTCCTGAAGTAAAAAGAACTGCTAACCAATTTTAGCTATTGGATCGCAGCTCACAATTTTTGCTTCGCATTTTGCAATGCGAAATCGAACAAATCGAGGCTTGCAAAAAACAAAAAGGTGGCCTCGACATGTACAATAACTCGATGCCATTTGAACGCCGGTATAAAAATCCATTCTCTTTCTGAATTGAATGATCGGACAAGCGGTTGCTACTTGGGCTGTCACGATTTTTGAATTTAGGAATCGATTAATTGTCGCCAATAATTGATAATAATCGATTAATCGTACCTAGATGACCCCCGCCCTTTTTTGAAGTCGTTAAAAATGAAGTTAGGTCAGATGACATGCATCAAGTAAACAACGAATACGATCCATTTTAGGTACATTCAAAGCTTTGATGTTCTGAACTTTTGAACCATCAGTCTAATAATCAAGACGGGTTGTTAGTTGCGAACTTCGCAAGTTCGCAACTGACGACCGGTCTTGATTATTACACTGACGGTTCAAAAGTTCAGAACATCAAAGCTTTGAATGCACCTAAAAGACAAATGCTTCTAACAGCTTCTTGAGGTTTAACGTCGACGTTCTTGACCTTTTACCTTTAGAAATAATAGTTTTTTCATCCAATTTTTTTAAAATTATTAAACGTCTAAAACAGAGTAAAATTTACCAATTCTTCGACAACGAAAAATACTAATCGATTTCGGCGTGACCGATCGACAATCGATTAATCGATTCATCGTGACAGCCCTAGAACTTGCTACCCTCAGTACAGATTTGTATTTTGTCTAGACGTTTTTACTTGTTCTGGGGGAAATGCGTTCTTGTTGTAAGATAAAAAGTTTATCATATGACTCGTCCGTTTTGTTCACGTTAAAACTTTTGATATTTTGTTTTCATATTAATCAGTGATAAATAAAGCCTTCCGTCAATTTCATTGGTCAATTTCAAAACTAGACAGTTTGATTGGCTGAACAAAATACAACTGGGCCACATTTTCATAATTTGCATAATTAGAGTTTGGAGCTTTGATTGGTCAATTTCAAAAATGGACAATTTGATTGGCTAAACAAAATACAACTGGGTCACATTTGCATAGTTTCAGTAGGGAGAATTTACGTTATCTGTCCTATTTAGGGTGGGTTATATTGTATTAATCTTTTACCCAACGTAACGGCAAAAACCGTCTCGCGCAATACAAGAAAAACGCCATTCATTTTTTTTATATTTTCACTTTTTGTTTCCAAAACATAGGTTATGAACCCTCATGGGAACTAGCGTGTCGCGCTCGTTCCAATGAGGGTTCATAACCTATGTTTTGAAAGCAAAAAATGAAAATTTTTAGTTATACGAGAATGTTTTTTCCAAGTGCCGTCTGCAACTCAAGTTAGGTGATGGGTTAAAAAGTCATACTAAGTGGCTAATTTGTGTGTGTGTGTGTCATATGATAAACAGAATATGAAATGAGTGTTTTTCTCATATAATATTTATGGAACTCGTCCGAATTTTCCGTTTGGGCTCGACAGAGGCTCGCCAAAACGGAACATTCTTAGACTCGTTTCATATTATTTATTTATTTATTTATTGGTGTTTAAGGTCACATGTTTCTGCACAATGGCTAATCATGACCTCAACAGTTTACGGGTGGAGGAAGGCGGAGTACCCGGGGAGAACCACCGAGCAACGGCGAGCAACTGTCAGCTCCCCAACATATTAACTTCACACAAGCAGGGTTAGCATTGGTTGAGTGCACCGTCGACGTGCAGTACGCCTTAGTACACAACGTCACCTTGACCCCACGGGGGCAATGGGGGTGAAGTGTCTTGCCCAAGGACACAACGCGGTTGCCGCAGGTGGGATTCGGACCGAGGACCTCTCGGCTTGCAGCCTGCACCTCTACCTACTGAGCCACCGCGCCCCTCACTCGTTTCATAAATATTATATGAGAAAAACACTCATTCCATATCCTCTTTTTATTGAACACTATTTAATGACAAGTATAAAAATAATAATACCGTATTGTATCACCATTATACTCGACAAGGTTTGGCAGATTATAACAGAATATAAATGCAACTCAATTACCGAAGTGATGGCTTAATAACTGACAGATATTTTATCTTCATAAATACGCATGATATTTGTCTGCACTTCCATGTGCATTTGAATTGAATGAAACTCAGCATTTTGGACACTAATGAATTGAAATTGTTTGATTTGTTGAACTTTCTCATCCCTGCAGTCTTGCAATCAAGCTATATTTTCTTATAGAAACACGCTTCCGAACATGCATGCCAACACTATTATTAAACTAAATCAGTAAAAGTACACAGACATGTATGCATACTGTTGCAACACACAAGAAAACAGGATACGGTCACGCTCAACGCTGATGTGTAGCTCCAACCGATAGTTGTCCGCCCGAAGCTGATATGCAGCCCAAATAGGATTCAGTAAGTCTCCGTGGACTGGTCGTAATCCACACGTAGGCTGTGATGTCCACACATGCGTTTACCTGGTAATAAAAATCATCATTACCAAAATTTTAATTAATGAAGCACCCGGATATACCCGGTGCTTCATTAATTATATTTTTGATGATTATTCGTGTAATTAGTGTTTGGAATCTAATATAATTGCATCCGTGGAAATATTGACCACCCGTTGAAAGTGACTAGTCCACGGTAGCAGTACTGTGCATTCATTTTCATGGCCTAAAATAAAAAGAAATAAATTTCGTCGGTGGGCTTCCACAATGTCGTATCTCAAATTTGCCAACTTTTCGGTAAAGACAAACAAATAACTCCAAATTTGGGCAAGACAGAACAGAATAACTGTGGATCTTGGAATTGAACGACACATTTTTTGTTTCAGAGCATGGGAGAGAGATTTTCTGTGATAAAAATTACCTTTAGATGATGATACGACATGTTGAATCACACTTCCACCTATCAGAAACAAGCTGATTGCCTCCCTTTACAGTCAGGAATTTTGAGATTTTAGAATAAGCACATCCCGTTTGGGGAAAATATTTTAAATTTGCGACATTTAGGAATTTTATATGAACATTTCGGACCAAATAATAACACAGTCCACCCGCGTCAATTACTTCCCTTCTTGTAAGCCTTGTCCAATCAGACCCATGGTTTCCGAATTTATTGAAATGTGTTTCTCACCGAAATAGGAGATACGACCATTTGGAAGCCCACCGACAATATGCTGCTCGGATTGGATACGCTAATGCCCAAGACTTCTATTTAGAGGTTATTACTTCATTAGTTTGATATCGGTCGAGATTTCATCCCGAGGCAACTTCATATCAGCCTGAGACCGTCGGTCTCAGGCTGATGTGAAGTTTCCTCGGATGGATATCTCGGCCGATATCAAACTAACCACACAATAACCTCTTTATTTATTAAACAATACCAATAATTACGAAATGTTTTCTTACAGTTTTCTGACATGCAGTATTATTGTTTCTTATTCATTTCACAGTCCGAGTTTCCAATAGAGATGGGCAATATACCGAAAAACCGAACCGATTCCAATATCATGGGGATACCGAAAAACCGAACCGAACCAACCTTTGAATGCCGAAACCATCTGTATTTTCAGTTCCCATACATTCGCTATTTATAAGGCCTTACTGAGGATTGATTGCAGTTGAAGTGTTCATTTTCATAAAAGCTTAATTAGTGACTGATTTTCTTTTTCAGTTTTGTTATGCCTTAATGGCCTGGACAGTCAAACTGAATTCTTAATAGACTACGACCTGTACATGCCTTGCTTAGCAGTGATTTCTAGTCAAGTCTTGGCTGCCCTAACAGGCAGCCAAGACTTGGCTAGAAATCACTGACCAGATGATTTTTCTACTGTCATCAGGCCCAGCTAAAGATGACATCTTCAGAACACACATTCTAAGATTACAGACGCCTTAAGCAGGCCTTGAAAGGTTAAGACGTGTTTAGAACAAGTCACAAGTTACTGTAGATATGATTAGTATTGGCAAAAGCATGACAATGTTGAGCTCATTAGCAGTGGCATGTGCAGCACTATGATAGAATGATACAGGAACAACTTATTCTGTATTTTTCTGACATGGATTCCCCTGTTGTACTGTCTGTGAATCTCAAGTCACAAACCGAAAACCGAACTGATACCGTGGTATGCCCACACAAAAATACCGAAACCGATACCGAACTCAAAATTCCAATACCGCCCATCTCTAGTTTCCAATTCTCCTAGTTCCGCTTTGCGAACGTCGCGGCTTCACAGCCGAGTTCGGATAGGTTAACTCTCTGTTCTCGCAGTTTATCGAGTTTCTGCTTAGACACTGAATCGTACGTTTGCGTTGAATTTTCTGTACAACCCTCTTCTTTCCCTTCTTTCTCAACTCAACCCTCACTCATCGCTGTCATGAATTCGTCGTCTTTCAATATATCACCTAAGTTTTATCAGCCGAGCTTGATAATGGACGATTCCAGGAAAGAAAATCGTATCTAATGAATAAGCAGTTCTGATACAATAAATTCATACCAAAAGATAAATATGTTGTTCAAATATGATACACTCACGCTGAAGACTGATATGTTGTACAAGTGAGGCACTTTCGTGCTTTACGTTTTAAATTATTACTGCTCCCCCATAACTAATCTATTCCCCGTGGAAACCTCGGGGAATTAAGCAGTATTTGTTCACTGTGGTAAACATAGGGCTTCACGATATTCTAATTTGTAATACCGAGTAAGGTGTTTTTTTAAATACCGCGATATGAATAAATATCGAGTATTTGAGAACTGACAGTCCTTGATTAATATGACCATGCAGAATTCCAAACGCACACATTACTGCTCGTACTTTGCGATAGTTCTTGCTTGGAACGAACAGAACCACGTGTATTTTGATTTTTCAAAGGAACCATACAGGCCTGAAAATAACCGATTGTTGCCAAACATTTTCTGTGATGATTCATTAACCACATTTTATTATCTTCTACAATTGTTCAATTGTTAATGTAAAATGTTGTCAATGAAGTGGAGAAACAACCACAATATGTATTCTTAATTTCTCCAGTCGCCCCCACAGGTACTCAGCACAAGCTGTGAAATCGAAAGAAAATTATATTTGATAGCATTTTTGAATCGATGCTGACGTGCCCCCATAACGGTACATAAATATTAACAAGGTAAACAACTCGCTTTTCGAAAACGATAGCACTCATCTTCGTTATACCCCCTCAAATTTGATTCGCATAGCGTATCCAGCAGTACCCAGTGTCAGTGGAAAGGGGAATGAATAAGCTTTATAGTGGTGTATTACACGACTGTTGGGTGTTCTTGGATTGTTCATGATAACTGGGAGAAGTCGCAGAAAAGGCCGAAAAACATTTAGTCGGAAAAGATAGTGCACAGTGGAAAGTGGGTTACGAGCGACAATTATCCGATTTATTATAAATAATTTGAGGTCCCATTGTCTATGGAGGGCAGATTCAAACATTAACCGTATACCTTTATCAATTACTAATCTCGGATCCACATTTATTCATTTCAGGCAATCACATTTGGCGTTTGCACCCATTGCACCTATCACACGATTGTATCAAATTTTCTACTACCGAATTTCCTTTGTCATCTGATGAACATTCGAGAATTTTACAGTGACACTAAAACTGAAAAATTATAGACTGCGATACGAT
Source organism: Pictodentalium vernedei (assembly GCA_031216915.1). Classification (NCBI taxonomy): domain Eukaryota; kingdom Metazoa; phylum Mollusca; class Scaphopoda; order Dentaliida; family Dentaliidae; genus Pictodentalium; species Pictodentalium vernedei. The sequence continues at coordinate 66,733,791 of CM062290.1, read as the reverse complement.
GTGAATATATCGTCTGGGAGAGTAAACAAATGGAATTTACAGTACGTGGAGAGTGGATTGTAACGAAATCACCCGGGGAGTGGAGTTATCACCCAAAGTATCACCTTCAAATTCTGTACATGTGGACAAAGAACACAAGCAATGTTTCAACCAATGGACCTCCGGGTATAACCCGGAGGTCCATTGGCTGGAATTTTGCTTGCACTTGTTATGCTTTACAAAAAACTTGCAATTATTGCTTGGGTGGAATTCCCGCTCTGCGGGTGATTTAGTGATAATACACTCTCCACGTACTGTACGCAGATAATGTCATAAACAATTTATATTCTTGACGACTGGGCTATTTATTAAGGCTGTTTCATAGTTTTTTACTACCATTCACATTCATGCCCCATAAGATTGATTGCTTGACCTGGGTAGCCGATGCCGATTCTTTTTCTCAACGTTTCTTTTATTGAGTTATTGAGTTGTGTCTTATTTTGCGTCCTTGTGATGTTTGACGTCCCAAATCGTCGTCTGAGTGCTAGAATGTTCTATGTCCCCTATGGGACATAGAACATTCTAGCACCCAGGCAACGAAATGTAGCAAAGATGAGTTGATGAAATACGTTCGGTGTTTACCCAGCACGAGATTAAGAAGAAAGCGAGAAACAATATTTAAGCATAATACTCAGGTACTTCATTTCGCGGTAGTTTATTAAAAGCTTGTTTTAATAATCGTCCAGAATTATGATTGGGAACTAAAAGTCAGATCAAAATCTAAAAACGATCAATGAGTTATAGTGTCAGATCATTTATTTATTTATTTGGGTTTAACGGCACTTTCGACAACCAAGGTCACCTCGTGTCGATCGACGGGTGGAGGAAACCGGTGTACCTGGAGAGAACCGCCTTGCCACGGCGAGCAACTGTCAGGCTCCCCAACATACTAACTATACAGGGTTAGCATTGGTTGAAGGCAAGTGGACCATTGACGTACACAACGCCACCGTGCCTCCACGTAAGCAAAGGGGTTGAAGTGCCTTGCCTAAGGACACAACGCGGTTGCCGCAGGTGGTATTCGAATCGAGGACCTCTCGGCTTGCAGCTTGCACCTCTGCCTACTGAGCCACCGCACACATAGTGTCAGATAGAATAAAGTGCAGAAAAATAAGAATAAAACGCTAACTTCCAAATTATCCTCTTTTCATTATGAAAAGCTTTGACACGTATTTTGGGAAGCTCTCCACCATCATAAGAGCTTCCGATAAATGAAATCCAGAATTGGAACTATGAACCGAGAAAAGTGTAACAGAAAGGGCCTTGTTCTGGTTGTCTCACACGTTATTTTAAAGCTTTACCTCACACAATTAGAGGACCTTCAAAAAAAATCTCCTGATTAACTACAAGTTTTATTTTATTTTTTGTCTCCAAAACATCACTTATGACCAGTCGTTGGAACGAGCTTAACGTTCCAGTGGGGCGTCATAAGCTATATTTTGTAGAGAAAAACATATTAAGATGTGAATAGCGATTTTTGTGAATAGCGCTGACCGCATATGATCATTACGTAAGGCAAATGGTTAGCTTAAAGTGTGTATGGATGATGCCGTCAATTAGCATAAACTCTTTAAGAGAAATCACAAAAAATCGTTTTATTTTATTTCTTGATTTTAAACACGCTTCATAGAGTAATATAGTACTATAATCGCACACTCTAAAATCAATTGGGTTAAAAATCAACCCAAATTAACTTAACCGGATATATTAGGTTCATATTCAATCAACCCAGTTGATTTGGGTTGATTTTTAACCCAACTGATCAACAAGCTGGCGGCGAGTATAACCACCCTTGATATCACTTCGGAGAGCTCTCTTGCTGCAGCGTAGGGTGCAGCGAGAATAGCTTTGTGTTGTCAACAGCATATTTTATTGGACGATGTTGCCTGCCATACAGTTAACTTCGTTGCTCCTTCCTAAGAAAATCTTACTTGAGATGTGTGTACATGTACGTTAACGTCACAAACTATCATCAGCGAGTGAATACCTTAGCCATCAATCCCAAAGTTACTGTACCTGTCGAAATCCAAAAATTAAAAAGAATCGATTTTTTAAAGTTTGGAGTAGACCTGCTGAAGAAATCTCAGTAACTTTAGACAGACAGATAGATCATCTGTACATATATGCCAAGTGTTGATTGAATAACAGTCATCTCCAGTATGAACTATCCCATTTTCTTATTTCCCCATGTAACCAGACAATTAGAGGGCTATACACCACTTGAGGTGATCTTAAGGTGACAGAAATGGCTAAAGATTTGGTTTTTGTTTAGAAATGTATTAAGAGGTTATTACTTGGTTAGTTTCACATTGGCCGAGATCTTAGCCTTCGGTAACATCACATCAGCCTTTGACCTTCAGGCTGATATAAGGTTACCCCGGGCTGATATCTCGACCGATATGAATGAAACTAACCAAGTAATAACCTCTTCATTTATTAAACAAAAACAAATAAGTTCAAAATATTCTCACATCTGTTAAAGTTTTCTGACAGCGTTATTGTTTCTCATTCTTTTCACAAAGTGGGCGACAAATAACAAGCTCCATCACTTCCGACCAAACATATTTCATCACTACCCATCCAGTAACCTTTGTAGAAAAGATCATGTTATTCTGACACGATGTCATGTTGGTCACACACGACTTACACATTCCTTTTTGTTAGGGGGTAATATGCGACCAGAGTGGCAGTGTGTTCCTTGTCAGCAGGTGTTGTCAGTGGAACACATTCTTTTACATTGTACTGATTTTAATCTTGTTAGAGGGCCAGTACTTCACTGTTGGATCCCTTAGAGATCCGTTTTATAATATGAGCCCACACAAAATTGTATCATTTCTTAAAGTAATCAACCTTTTTAACACTGATGTCAAAATATCTAAATTTCTGGCTGTAATTGTTTCCCATCATGCAACTAGAAATTTAATCAATTCAGTCTCGTTTGACAGAGCTCAATGAGCTCTGTCAAACAAGATTGAATTGGTTAAATTTCTGGTTGCATTATGGGTATAATGGCTACTTGAATTATTGATATTTTGACATCAGAGTGCGGGGAGTTAATAAATTGTAAATTTTTTTTATTCATTTAGATTCTCATCAGCTCCTATGTATTTCACAGGTTGATTTATACATTTTTTGAATGACTTGTCTCATTTTCTCATCTCTGTATTCACTTCTTAGTTTTATTCCTCATATTTCATCGACTCTCTTTAATTACTTGTTGGAGGATGGTGACCTTTTTTAAAAAGACATATCGGTCATCGCCATGATATAGCCTTGGCTGCTGATGTGGCGTAAAGCAACAATAAATAAATTAATAATTTTCACAAAGTTCGATGTTTCCTTTGGTTTTGCGGTCTGTGTTTTTATTTCTATTTTCTTCGACAAACGTTCGTCTCTAATATTTCCAAAACGTGACACAATGTTGTTAGTTTACAGAAGAACGTGCGATAGTTGAATAGTCCTGCGCTCATTTATTTAATTATTTATTAGGGTTTAACGACACATTAACAGCCAAGGCCATATCGTGTCGGTGACAGTTCTACGGGTGGAGGGAGCCGGAGTACCCGGAGATAACCACCGGGCAACGACGAGCAGCTGCCAGCTCACCAACATCGGAACTCCGCACTGCAGCATAGGCAGTGTTATATTGGTGAACCTGCGCTCTTTAAATATTCTAATAAGCCAATATAGGTTGGTTACGTGGGAGGGGTGAGATAGCTGCCACGTGGGTGGAGTGAGACAGGCATATCTCTCCCAACTGTCTCACGTGACTTTATATATCTCTCAGTACCTCAGTGCTGGGAGAAAAGTAGAGATAATAACCAAGCAATAACCTCTTTATATGTTAAAACAAAACAAATGTTTACAAAATGTTCTCAGATTAGTCACAGTTTTCTAGTAGTGTTATTGTTTCTCATTCATTTCCCAAAGGGGGAACGCGGTGGCTCAGTGGTAGACTGTTGGACTTCTAAGCTAGAGGTCCCGAGTTCGATCCCCGTCCGGGACGACCCGCGTTGTGTCCATGGGCAAGGCACTTTATCCCGGTTGCCTACATGGGGGGCACGGTGACGCCGTGTACTAAGGCGTACTGCACGTCGATGGTGCACATGTCTTCAACCGCTGTAGCCCTGCTGGAGCGGAGCTTGAACAGAGTTAGAATGTTGAGGAACTGACAGTTGCTCGTTGCTGCTCGGTGGTTCTCTCAGGGTACTCGGCTTCCCCCACCCGTAAAACAGTCACGGTCACGATTAGCCATTGTTCATAAGTATGTGACCTTAAACACCAATAAATAAATAAATAAATAATATTTCCCGAGTACGATGTTTCCTCTTGCCCTTGTCCTAGTTCAGCTACCTGAACGTCTCGGCTTCCCCTGTGGGGAAGCCGCGACGTTCGATTAGCTGAGCTGTTTCTTCTCCCGCTTCGTTGTATCTCCACTTACGACACTGAATCTTAGTTTGCGATGAAGTTTCTGTACAATTCTCTTCTTTCTTCTCCTTATCCACATAATCAAGACTTATGCCATCATCGCTTTCCCATCGTACAAACCTCTGCTTCAAACCATTTTGCTAGGTAACGCCATTTTTCCTGACTGCGCTCGACGAATAAATGTGAAAATTTCGTTGTAAACGAACTGGTTGCTCCAAGTAACGTATCAAGGGGGAACAACTCTTGGCTGGTTCATACCGGCGGAAATCGGCGTCATATCAGTCGAGTTTGAAGCCATAGCAGCCGAATGTGATAATGGACAATTCTGGGAAAGAAAATCATATCTAACAGTCAGATAGTTGGTAAACTTTACTATCTGTATTTATTCCAGAACAGGAAAATTCAAAATTAATTTTCAGCTTGGGCTCAGTGCAAACAGAATTAGATTGATTAATGTTCGGTTTGCGCTTGTGCCTTTCAGCTTGGAACAACTTGTGTACAGGGCTACAGCCACATTGTTCAGATATGCTTTATCATCAGTTGCAGGCTCGCGGGTCAATCGAGACACCCCCTCTGGGGTAATTAACAATAAACAAAGGCGCATGAATATCGCAGTTGACCCAGTGTAATCTCTTGTTCCTGCTGGAACATCCAATGTACTTCAGGGGCTATTTTCTTTGGCGAATTTACAAGTCATCTTTTGCCGATCTTAACGGCAGGTGGTAACCATTTTCTTGACATTCAGATAAAAAAAACATTCTTATCCATGAGTTACTTAGGTGACCTATTGGGGTATAAATAGCCTTTTTGTGTTCCGCGAACACCTAATTATCTTCCAACATTCAGTTTCAACCACTCAATTATTGAGCACCTTAGTGATATAATGAAAAACGTTTACACAGTTGGGAATTTATTTACTTATGTATTGGTGTTCAAGGTCACACAGGTCTGCACAATGGCTAATCATGACCACGACAGTTTTACTGGGGGAGGAAGCCGGTGTACATAGATAGAACCACCGAGCAACGGCGAGTAACTGCGGTGAATTATTTTCTCTTCTTTCTTCTCTTCATCCGCCTAATCCTACCAATTTTGTCGACTGCGTCCGATGAATAACGGCGAACTATGTCGATGTAAACAAAATGGTTGCGCCTAGAAACGTTTGAGGGAGTAACTCTAACTTGGTTCATATCGGCCGAGATCGGCGAAATATCAGGCGAGTCTGTGGTCATATTCGTCGAGCTTGATGATGGACAATTATGGGAAAGAAAATCATATTTAACAAATAAGGATACTTACTAAGAAACTAAAATTCTTTTACTTTCAAGTAAAAATTCGTCTGACATCTACCATAATGAAAGAACAGTATTATGTTAGAAATAATGAAAAATTAAATTCATCCAATTTGAGTTTTGTATACGCCCATTTATGTATTACTAGCAGGGTCACCCGGCGTTGCTCGGCCTGAGGAGAGTATTAAAATTACCCGTAGTGGACCCCTTTGAAGACCTATATCGATGAGAAAAGTTTTAGTCATAGCTTTTGGCGCCCCTCTACACCCCCACCCCATCACGGCACTTTTTTAAACCTCACCATTAGATTCCTGGTAAAAAAATTACCCCTAGTAGACCCCTTTGAAGACCTATATCGGTGAGAGACATTTTGGTCATAACTTTTGGTGCCCCTCTACACCCCCACCCGATACTTTTTTTTAAACCTCACCATTACATTCCTGATAAAAACGTACCCCTAGTAGACCCCTTTGAAGACACATATCGGTAAAAAAAATTTTGGTCATAACGTTTGGTGCCCCCCCACACCCCCACCTCACACACATTTTTAAACATCACGATGACCTCCGCCATAAAAAAGTACCCCTAGTAGACCCATTTTGGACACTCGGGGCGCCCCATATTCATCTCTATAGCGGACGGACAGACACACATACAGACATTCTAAAATATAGTATAGAAGATGTCGTATTATGTAATCAGTCTGTCTGTCTGTTCGTCCGACCGTCCAACCGTTACCGACCGATAACGCCAGTTTGGATCATTTGATCTCAACCAAAGCTGGTACAATTCAAAATATCTAACAGGCGTATTTAGCCACGCCTGGTGGTGCTCTTGTTTATTTCTATCAGACTTTCCGAGCACTGGGTTACTGAATAGCCGAATGTTCCCAAAAGTATGGGAACAGATGCTTACAAAAACTCTTTAATAATGGAAACACAAATTATCTGTTTGTGTTCTCAAATTGGTTAAAAATAAAATATTACGTGCTTCTGAATACTTGATAAATAATTACCGGAATCTGAAAGCTGTCTGGGGCAGAGTAGTGTTTATAACATCATGCTGCACCAGTCTATTCTAAGTTACATGGTTAGATCAGTCAACCTGTAATAAGGGGTTAGACTGGTACTGCTGAGGTATTATAAACAACTACCTCATCATTCCTATATACATATGGCAACCATTTGTCTTCTTACGGCAGCTATGGAAATAAGTTATATTTGTCATTTGTCCACTTCAAGACTTATGTGAGAAAGTTTTGACTCCATCATTATTTTGTGTTCACCTTCTGTCATACGTTTTGGTATTTGTTAACGGTGTGATGAAATTAGTATTCAACCGATTACCAAAAAAGGTCGCTGACCGATTACTGGTTATTTGTGCTCACAATCGGCTGATTCCGATTCTCATACCGTGCACAACTAGACAAGTCGAGGCTCGCAAAGAACTACATTAAATTGAAACATATTTCACAGTGTGAAACTCCGCTTACTCGGGTCCAGTAAAATACCAGTCGCGCACACTTGGAGGGGTAAACGTGGCTCTCCGAGCTCCGAGCTCCGAGCCACGTTTACCACCCGAGTATCCGCAACTGGTAATTTCTACTGCGACCTGAGTCAATGGAGTTCAACCTTCACTTTTCCGGTATGAACTGACGATTGCCGCAAGTTCGCTTTACACGTCGTTTAACTTGTATATCCCGTAAACGGGCGTCGGAAGAGATTAAGAATACACATTGTGGTGATTTTTCAACTTTATTGAATGGTATTATTGACATCATTTTACATTAACAATTGAACAATTGCAGAAGATAATAAAATGTGGTTTATGAATCATCACAAAATGCTTGGCAACAATCGGTTGAGCCGATGTTCCAGGAACCGGTGCCGTTGTCATCCGATTGCCCATAATCGGCCGATTGTAGTGGCCGGTTCTGATCATCGGTTGAACACTGGATGAAATAGTTTGAAGTAAATCGAAAACATGAATTTTGGGGAGTTTTAATTTTTATTTTTTCATTGTTTCTTGCATAAATGCCATTGTTTCATTTTATTGATGTCATATGATTTATTACTTGAGAGTAAAATAATTTTAGTTTTATTGAAAGTGTCCATGCATCTTCTCCAAATACTAATTAAATTTCCCGCCATATCTGTCCCTTTAACCCTTTGAACTCTGGTGGTAACTTCCATGCCAGTTCAATGGCAGCATTTAGTAGAGTCCATATTCATTATTTGGGGTAGACCAATCAATATTTTCAACGTGCAGCCTTGCGGTTGCACGTTGAAAATATTAATTGGTCTACCCCACATATTTACTGAACAGCCATCCTATTTAATGACGGTATGACGTATCATGTTCCTGGCCGGAAAAGCGGCCGCTAGGGTTCAAAGGGTTAAGAATAGCGGTTTCGGGAAAAAGTTTGTGTGACATTACCAATAGAAAATACGAACATTTCTAGCCCTAATTCCCCTCCCCAATTTATTAAATCCACCAGCTAGTTTCTTTCTAATATATTTAGTAGTGATGCAGAAATTTAATAAAATTCTTCAGCTTTTCAAAAAATAAATACAGTTCTTAAACATTTCTGAGAAATGTAACTAACTCTCATGGTGCTTGTTTTGCAGTTGCCACACCCCGAATGTCAATTTCAAGTCGAATAACTCTCAGTGACGTAGTATTGGTATACCCAGGACACAAACTATTGTGTCTAATTGCTAATCTCTATACAGCTCACGCGGATTCCAAAAAATAGAACGCAATGAGCGGGAGTACGGGGTGATAGGTGGTCTTGTCTAACGACTCGTGTTTGAGTTTTTCAGGATAAACTTTAACAAGGGTCATTATTTTCTGTCCGCAGTACTCGACCTGTGTAGTGTTCGGTATATACACAGTTATTACACTTGAATTTAGGGAATGAACTTTAGAATTTAAAAAAAAATCACCTTCGACCACCTGTTTACTTTCTTTCTAGCGTGACCTAGTTGTTTTGTATCGAAGCATTTCATTGGCTCAAAGTAGCAACCCAGTGGCTCAAACGAATCAATATAAGCAATATTACCGTCAATTCATCGCAATAACTTATAATGTTTCAGTAAGAATAAAATCCACGCCCTCTAATTGGACGAGAGCACGGTTAGTTTTGTTTTTCTATTTTTGAGGCTCCAGTGGCAGATCGTCCCCTGAGTTCAAATGTGTTCTACGTGTCAGTAGGCACAGACGCTCGTCGTATTATCAGAATTTTAAATTAACATTAGGTCTATACTATCTATAATATTAATTTAAAATGTAAAATTCTGATAATACGACGAGCGCCTGTGTCAGTAGGCACATAAAACATATTGGAGCTCAGTGGACGAGATGTTACCTTCTGACGTCACCCGTGAAATATTAAAATAGATGATAACAATGCGAGGAGATTCAAAATGCATTCTGCCTATAAAATCGTATTTCTCGCGATCAGTGGTCATTCTATGAAAGTATCCACACAGCCCCCGTATAAGTTCATGATTTGAATTGAGATGGTGTTACCTCGACTTTTATCGAAGTTATTGATTTTTTAATTTCAAGTCCACCAGAGGTTCATTCAATAAATTTGTTATCGTTGCTTTGTTCATTCAAGTTGCCTTGTTCATTTCCCGATGTGAGTTTTGGGCTGTGGGTAGGGATTTCTTGGAACAAAAACGTTATCGTGATGAATTGACGGCAACTTGGTCTGAGGTTTGCGGCTCGGGGCGTATGTTCAAATTCGACACTTCGTCTCTCGGTTGAACATAACCCCTGAGCCGCAAACCTCAGAACATGTTACCGTCAATTCATCACAATAACTTATAATGTTGAATACTCACAACAATTGTGGAGTAAATTTAACCCTTTACCCAACGCAGACGATATCAAAATTTATTAATTTAAATATCGTTTTTTATTTTTTTTTCGAAAAATTTCAACAAAACCATATCATGTGACCCCTCTTTGGAACGAGCTCGACGAGCTCGTTCCAACGAGGGGTCACATGGTATGGTTTTGGTGAAATTTTTCGAAAAATAATATTTTTTCAGCTGCAGAATCTGCATATTACGAGAGCGGATGCGGGCGATTCGTTGGGTAAAGGCTTAACTAACCGGTCGACCTTCTGGTTAATCTTGTCTCTGATTTTTATACAAGGATATTAGTTATAAATCGCCCGCCGTGTTGTAAAACCAGATCTAGAAAGGCTCTCAAGTGAACTGTAAACATTGAGGGGAAATATTTGCAAACGCATAATCCAATCCCAAACCTTGAAAAAAAAATTTCCTTCAGTGTTTGTAAGTACCGACTAATTATCGTAGGAAAACGCCATAAATAACGACAATCGTAAGAGGAATTGATTATATTGTTTAATGGAGTATAAGAAACATACGCTGCATTTGTAGAGGTTCGATTTATTTGTTTTCTCGTAACAGTTTGACATTTTCCTCAATGCATCAGTCAGTTTTGAAGGCAGTAGAACAAATACAATATCTCACAGTTCTACTTATGCCGCTTAAGAAATCTCGGCGTTTATTGATAATTCAGTTGCTGGTGATGTACTGTATAAAAGCCATGCACAACACATGCTAGTGTGAAGTAGGGTTTAATATATTCCCGGTTCTCAACAGTAACGGGAACGGGAGTGAAATTACAATCAGAACCGGGAACCGGGAAATTTCCCGGATAATATCAAGTAAATTTACGAGAGTAACAAGACGTGTTTATTTTCGTGAAAATGAACATTTTATTGGCAATCTGCCATCTCCACACGGAAAAATTCTTTTCCTAAGAGAGTTGTTAAAACTGAAACCCGCTTCCAGCACGTCTTCATTGTTCAGAATCGCTAGTTTTATCACCACTACCTTCTCGCTTCAACTCTCTCTTCGCTGCCGAAACCCGTCTCCTCTGCTTGAAGCAGAGGAGACTGGTGACAGCAGTGAGGAAGGAGTTGATGTTGAAGGAGGCGGCGAATAGTGAGTGATACTAATGATTCTGGAAATGAAGACGAGTTTGATCTTTGAAGCAAGTGAAGATCTTGCTGTTGAAGAACGGAGTTCTCCGGAACTGACTGAGAGCTACAGCGATTTGGTGAACAGGATTCTCCAAGCAAAATTGTAAAAGGTTCAAGCGTGGAAGGGCCGACGAAATCTTACAAAGTTACGTTGGGACAGTTTTCAATTTAGAAAACTTCAGTTCAACACACAGGCAGTGTCATGCGTGATTCCCGGTTCCGTGCAATAGATTTCCCGGGTATTGTGACCGGCTGTCGGAACCGGGAACCCGGGAATTCCTGTTCCCAGCATTAAATCATAGGGTGAATAGGAAATTAATGGGTGAGAAGCTTGCCGAACGAAAGGGCTCTTTGGGGTAGGTATGAGAGGGATATTTGAATATTCAAGCCTACCCCCCCCCCCCCCCACCCCTCCCCCGCAAAACCAAATGCAAGTTCGGGAACAAAAATAGATATGCAACCATTCTGGAAGAGTGGATGAGGCATACTGGAATCGATGTTTCTCTTGTGTTCGTCCGTCCAAAATCATAAACCGCCTGCAATAATTTAATCATTAGTCGACGGATTTAATGGAATTTGGGCATGTATTTTCCTAATCGTATGCTCAATATTCACAATACAAAACGAACCCATTGGTTCTTAGCAAATGTACATGTTGCACTTATAGGTTTTTGGCAGTAGTCGACGAATTGTAATAAAGTTAGTGTTATCTTCCTCACTGTGCACCAACAACGCAATGCCGGCGTATTTCATCCAAACTGTTTGCCCCTTCGTTTCTTGAAAATTGTGCGTATTCGACTTTATTTTTGCACGTAAAGTTGAGATAGATATACTAGCACGAATGCTTGTCTCGTTTTTATTGGTCAAGTATCTTTGTTCCAAACCACATTATGATAATGGTTCAGTCGCATCAAAATGTACATTTCTTTGTGCATGATGTATATGACTTGGAATACAGGCGAATAGATAGACGCCTATCTTTTGCATTTGTTATACCGCAAAATTCCATTTATTCTTTCTGATGTAGCATCAATAAAATGCATATGTAGTCAACCTGTGGCATATTTATTACATGTATGTGATAATCAATCCAATACTCTAAGCAACGAGCCACAGCGTCATTAAATAAATGTCCGTCCTTAATTCACGACAGGAAAGCCTTTTCTCAACAGGATGACAGAGGTTCTTTTTGCCTGAGATCTCCCAAAAGCAGCAATATTTAGAGTGAAATGGGTGAGTAAACGACTTCCAGTCATTTAGGAGGAAGCCGTTGCCGGCCACCATCGACCAACATAGCTCAGATGGTACAAGGTTACATCTGGGCTATTTATTGGCCGATGGTGATGGACGGTGGCTTGCTCTTGAAGACTCGCATGCCATTCGCTCACACCTCTTTCTAAGGTAACACATTCTCTGCCACTATCACAAATTGTTTTATTCCGAACTAAACTCCCATGTGGGTTCCAAATCGCGAAAGTCGGTAGCTTACCCGGATGTCTTCAATACACTCACCACGATATCCCGACTTTATTAAATCGCGTTGCTTCTCTTGCCTATCCTGGTATAAATAACAGTCCACTGAATTTACCAATAGCGCAATTTGTTTCCCAGTCAAACCACAGGTCATTAGAAGACGCGGGTGCGATTGCGTCATCTGTGTTTTTTAATAAGAATGAGCTCCGTCGAACAAATAGATGCTCGACGCGATTCATACCTCGCCCCGAACAGATGGCAGCATAGCCGATTCATGTTGCTCGTAGCTTATCCTGCTCCGATCGACTCACGAGAGATTTATAATCACAGCAACAAACTCTCATCTACACTCAATCCATCTAATACTGCACAAGAAATGCATTCTTTAGAATCATTCAAATCGGGTACTAAAACATACCTTTTCCATAAGGCAGTTTGCAATTTTGTAGTGTCATGGTGCGCCATATGTGGATTTAACTATAAATTATTATTATTATTATTTTTATTATAATTTTTTTTAACGGGGCTCTCACCCCCGTGGACACCCCGGGAAATGAAGCAGTGCTTATTTACAGTGGAAAACATGCTCTGTTTTGTTTGTGCCTGAGGTGGAAGTCCTCCAAAACAAAATGGGCAACATAGGTATAAACGATTAGTTGTACTAGAAATAAATAAATAAATAATCTTTGAATTTCTGGAAAATCCTGGAATTTAGAAATCCCTTGCCCGGGCGTCGTAAGTCCTTGAATAGCGAAGTCTTCCTCTTGAAAATGGAGATATCAGGCGACCAGAGAAGGTTTATTTCAGCAATATTCAGCTCGCTGTGTCACAGCGAGCTGAATATTACTGGAATGGATTTTCTCTGCCAAATAGATTGCGCATCTAGCATCAGATTGTTGCATTGTGGGTAACATGACAATAGAATTGACACTATTGAGTACAAACTTCTTTAGCTTATATGTACATGTGTATGTAGCTCTTAGGGGGGGGGGGGGGGAGCTTTGTTTTTGCCCCCGAACATCATTAAAAAATCCATGGATTTCTCATCTTCATCTCTTCGAAACCTCTTGAAAATATACCTGGTAGTTCCTAAAAACTCGTCGTATTGACGACCCATTCAAGAGCAGGGTATGGCTGACAATTTTCGTCATTGGAAGAGATTTACAGGAAAGTAGCTCCCCTTTAATTTCCTAGATCTGTCAGTAAATTTAACGCTAAGGTAAGGGTATGAAAATCGAAATGTTAGCGAATTTATGTTCTCGATGTTCGCATCATTTCACAAACTTCTAGCATTTTTCTGTAGAGTAGTTTAAAATACGGAAGCTGTTTTCTTACAATTTTTTCCCAATTCATTTTAATCGGGTACTGAAATGGTTAACCGGATAATCGGTTTGAAACCAGTGAGCTACATAACCGATTAGAAAACCCGTCAACCGGTTGTCCGAAATATCGGTAGTGATCGTCATTCCACGTTTAAAAACGTAGTAAATCGGCAGCTTCTCCCTGGTGATAAATTACACATCGTAGCCGCGTTGCATATGCTGAGAAATAATCGACTTTTGCGTTCAAGACTTCGTTTATGAGTAATGAGTAACACCACAAACTATTTCGTAGTGTGTATACAAACTAACGTTGTCGAGTACTCGACAACGTTCGTTTGTATACACACTACTGAATAGTTTGAGAATACTGCTTTCCAATTCGTATAGTTTTGATCTCATATTCGGTGAAATAATGGCCACGGACAACCGGATATCATCCGGTTATAGCTCTTGGTTAGTCGGTTACGAGAATGAGTGGGAGCACGGTGGCTCAGTGGTAGACTGTTGGACTTCTATGCTAGAGGTCCCGAGTTCGACCCCCGCCCGGGACGACCCGCGTTGAGTCCTTGGGCAAGGCACTTTATCCGGGTTGCCTACATGGGGGCACGATGACGCCGTGTACTAAGGCGTACTGCACGTCAATGGTGCACATGTCTTCAACCGCCGTAACCCTGCTGGAGCGGAGCTTGAACAGAGTTAGAATGTTGAGGAGCTGACAGTTGCTCGTCGATGCTCGGTGGTTCTCTCAGGGTACTCCAGCTTCCTCCACCCGTAAAACTGTCACGGTCACGATTAGCCATTGTGCATAAGTATGTGGCCTTAAACACCAACAAATAAATAATACGAGAATGAGCCAACCGTTTCAGCTCTATTTTAATCTTTGACTATTATTCTCGGTTGAACCCCATTTAAAAATAAGAAAACGGCGTTTTCACCATCGTTTGATGTCCTGTGACTTTTTAGCTGTTTATTTTCCAACAGTGTGGGCACCGTGACAGATAATACGCCCATTGTCCTTTCCATCAATGTAAATGTCTTGGAGGTGAGATTTAAAAGTTTTTTCCCGGAAAGCTAAAAACATTCAAATTACTGTAGAACCACATTCGCTTATCAAAGAGCGAAAGTGGACGCTTAGTGTAAGTAGGTGGAATACTATTAGTTATCCTTGTGTATTCCAGGATGTATGGGAATTTACACCGGTTTGGAAACTCATACACCCTGAGGCGAAGCCGAAGGGTGTATGAGTTCCCAAACCGGTGTAAATCTCCATACACCCTGGAAAACACAAGGATAACGGATTTATTTCCAAGACTTTTGGCGTACTTAATACTTTAATCTACATTGCGGGCAAACACTGACAGAAAATTTGTACTTTGTAAGTTTCTTAATAAATAAAATCAGACAAATATGGATGTCATTGGAACTGGCTCAATGAGCCAGTTCCAATGACATCCATATCTGTAATATTTTATTGCACATAAATATTAAATTTCCTGTATTTTTATTTTTATTCTAACATAACCGAGCAGAAGGCTTGAATTAATAATTAAAAATGGGTACCGTGTTTTAGCCATATAGCCTGCTATTGTATATTCTTATTTTTACACCTTGGTTAACCAAGGGGTAAAAAAGCCACTGTGGATTGCAAGTTACACCGTACCTCTCAGCCAATCAAAATACAGTATTTTCTTTCATTTGGAAATAAAGATGGCTATTCTTAATGCTCCGAGAGCTGTCTGTTGTTTTCATTTATTTGAAGTAACAAATGGAAACTCGCTCATCCAATAATTTCAAGGGAGATAAGTTTATCGAAGTCGATTTTCGTGATGAGATAAGTTAGGGATGGACAGTGTTTAAGGTCAGGAGTACCTCCTACCATGTCTTACTTTTTGGGGTAAGAACGACCGTTCGTTCACAAAAGCTGGGCAGTGTTAACTTAAACACCATTGCCTCTAAGTCCCTTTTTTCACCTTCGTTGTTATTCGAAAGAATGACAGTCACAAACAATAAGTGTGCATAATGTTAACAATAACTGGAAATTATCAGAATAACAACCAGTCATTAGTTTAAATAGTATCCTGTTATTGTTCCAATACAACCATTCAACCACTGAGTTGTTACCTTGTGTTTCTGCTGAAACATCTGTGTTGTTTTCTTCGATGAATTATCACGAATGATGATTCATAGATCAAATTGATTACATTTTCAAATTGTTTCATATTTGTTCATATTAAAACTAAAATATAAGGTAAAGTGGGGTTAAAGTCAGATAATACACTCGGCTGAAGATATTCGGACAGATCCGGACCGAATATCATGTATCGCGCGCATTATTTTCTACAAAATATCAGAGTAGTTAGACCTTCAACATCAGCTAGGGGAGTCCTGTCATAAAGCTATAAGATTAATCTCCCCTTATCCCCTTCAAAAATTACTTGTCCTGTTTTCTCATTGGAGGTCATATTTTTCTTCATGCAACCTGCACTCGTCGTTCAAATTGGTAGGGTTAAGGCGTCGATTGCTTGAATTGTGATAAGTTAGGGTTATTTGCATACCGGAAACGTCTACGCACGCCATTCTGCAATTTCAACGAAAAGCAGGGCGACACACGCTGACAGCTGAAGTACCTCGGCAATAATCAGGAATTGCTGACCGTAACAAGTCATGGAATAAAACAACGAACTGTTTCTGATTCATCAACACAGCATGTTGAATGAATTTCATCCGAAGCTATTTGAAAATAAATAACAAAGTTCCATCTCACCTGTCAATAATGCTTGTCATATTTAACATACACAAGTGACTCATTACTTGAATCTGTTTACAATAGCTTCCAACTATGACGTCCATAATCGACATTTTTGAGCACTGGGTGTTCTAGCACTGGTAAACATACATTATCATGCCCATGTTCATGTCCTGTAATTTGTATCAGATTCGAGGTCGTGTTTACAATCAGATCGCAACGAGCCCGTTATGGCGAGTTATGATCCGATTGTGAACACGACCGAGAATCTGATACAAATTACAGGACATGCATTTGGTCATGATAATACATTTATCTAACAATCCCTTTACATAAAGCCCGTTCCACTCGTTTTTCAGTTTAAATTGGGTTGGAATTGGTCAAAATTTTTAATTTCATATTTTAATGCGTAATAACAATGCAATAATGTGATAGGGCGGTTTTTACCGGAAGTTGAATCTGTCTGCTGAATCGGAATCGGAACGGGGGAGGGGGTGGGGGGAGTCTGATACAAACGT
Source organism: Pictodentalium vernedei (assembly GCA_031216915.1). Classification (NCBI taxonomy): domain Eukaryota; kingdom Metazoa; phylum Mollusca; class Scaphopoda; order Dentaliida; family Dentaliidae; genus Pictodentalium; species Pictodentalium vernedei. The sequence goes on along the minus strand of CM062290.1, from coordinate 66,716,953 downwards.
TTTTTCCGAGTTTTTAGGTACAAATTAAGTTGATTATTAGGGGGCGCGGTGGCGTTGCGGTAACAGGTTCTCGTTAGATCACCGAAGTTAAGCAACGTCGAGCCCGCTTAGTCCTCGGATGGGTGACCGTCTGAGCGATCGCTTCGGACGCCCGCGTTGTGTCCTTGGGCAAGGCACTTAACCCCGATTGTCCACGTGGGGACACGATGACGCCGTGTACTAAGGCGTACTGTACGTCGATGGTGCGCATGTTTTCAACCAATCTAACCCTGCCTGTGCTGCAGTGCGGAATTTCGATGTTGGGGAGCTGGCAGCTGCTCGTCGTTGCTCGGTAGTTCTCTCCGGATACTCCGGCTTCCTCCACCCGTAAAACTGTCACGGTCATGATTAGCCATTGTGCATAAGTATGTGACCTTAAACACCAATAAATAAATAATTAAGTTGATTATTAGATAAAAATATGTTGAAAAGTAAAATCGCAAGCTCATTCCCACTGTCAGAACAATGCCTTCAGATATTTTTATGGAATTTTAAACAAAAGAATAAGATAAAAATGTTTTTACGATTATCCAGTAACTAACTCTGACTGGAACTGTAGTTATTGAGTCTTGTCGTTTGTATCGCAAGCTGCATAATACAGCCGATGCTGAAGACCACACCAGGCCGCATAAAGCACCACATCGGACCACCACAAGGGCATTCAATTGGTCGAAACCAATTGACAACGATCAGTGTCATGGTCACGATGATCGAACTTCAAATATTGACTTAACTGCGGGGAATAACACAACAAAAAGTTGTTATAGCTAATAAGTTTAGCACACTTTATCATTATTTGACCAGTTGTGAAAAGTATTTGTCAAGGAACAAACGGTCATTTTTATTTTGTAATTTTTTTACTCGAATCTATCTGCTTGTTTAAATATCCCGGGTAAGCAAATCTAAATGAGGAACTTGGAATTTCCTAGCGATCTCGGCTCCGGTGCATTCGACCAATGATTGACGTGATTTATTTAGACGGGTTCGTTCTCTGTTGTTTACGTTGGAAACGAAATCGAACCTGTTTTGTATTACCACATGTGCGATACAAATTTATTTTTATCGTGCAGGCAGAACAGATTGCTTTGGCCCAGGATATCACGAGAGCTGAAGGCGCGAGTGATATCCTGGTTGGGCCAAAGCAACCGAGTGTGGTAATTCTTAACCCATTCAAACGTATGTGAATGAATGAATGAATGAATGGTTTTATTCAGTAGTGCCACATGTATACAATCAAATCCAAAAATATACATAAAGGTAACATTATTCACAACTACATGATTGCACCACAGGGAGATGACGTAGCCACTAGTGGCTGTCTTCCCGCCATTCCCGTTTAAAGAAAGATGAACAAGAAAGGGTGAAAAAAACAAAAAAAAACAAAACAAAACAAAAAAGAAAAAAAAAACAAAAAAAAAACAAATACGAAGAAAAGAAAAGAAAAAATGAGAAAAAGAAAGGAAATGAATGAGAAGCAGACATGAGAATCGAGGCAATCCTGGCAACAGCGTGTTCTCCAGTAGGAGGTCAGTTTATGTCCCTACTATAAATGATATGTTAGGCTGGTTCTTTCCATAATGTGAAAAATCTATTCTATGTTTCTGGGATGTCAGGAAGATTGAGTTCAATAGAAAGGTAGCGATGAGATAGACAGAGCTACGGTCGACAGTCGGGGCATACTGGATTGTTACAGTTGATATGTAGTGAGTATGAGCTTAGAAATAATTCAGTTAAAGTTTTTTTGAATAGTGGTCTTGAATAATTTTGAACGAATCTTTCAATATTGTTCCACGTTCTAGGGAAAGTGTGTATGGGAAGATTAGCAGAAAACTGAGTCCTCGGTTTATCTAGGCGTAATTTACCTGACTGTCTGGTGTCCATACCGGAGGGATTTTGGTATATTTTAAAGGTATTCTCAAAACTTTCAGGCAACATTTTATTTTGCCAATCATGCATAAACAGCTGAACGTGAAACTTATACTGGTCTGTGAATTTTAAAATACGTTGGTTTCTAAACAGTGGGTCGGTGTGCGCATTGAATCTTTTGTTGCATATAATTCGCATGGCTTTTTTTTTGCAGTTTTGTGAGCGCCCTAGTGGAGGGCGAGTGCCCCCAAATTTGAATACCGTACAGCATGTGACTGTGAATTAGCGAATAATATAATGTTTTTAAGCATTTTTGTGGCAGAATCCTTTTCACTCTATTTATGGCATAAATAGCCCTAGAAATTTTAGAGCAGACAACCGAAAGAGGGTGCCTGAAGTTCAGATTTTCATCCACATAGATTCCTAAGAATTTGACAAATTTTTCTTCTTGGTTATTTGCGATAGGGGAGATGGTTGAATTGTTAAGTACAATTTCCATATTTCCAATAGAGTAAGTATCCCCCTGAGGATGTAAAATGATGAACTTTGTCTTACTTTCGTTGAGGACAAGTTTATTCGCCATACACCAATTATATATCTTGCTGAGTTCGTTGTTTGCTAATTCTATAATTGCGTCCAAGTTATTGCCAGTCGTGTAGGCAGTAGTGTCATCGGCATACGATAACATTTTCATCGACGTGGAATTTATAATATCGTTGATATAAATAATAAAAAGAAGCGGTCCAAGGATAGACCCTTGCGGAACACCAGTAGATATGTCCAGAAAACCAGAACAGACATTTCTGAATGATACCGATTGACATCTCTCTGTGAGATAATTTTTAAACCAGGTATTCGCATGCCCTCGAATTCCATAGACTTCTAACTTTTTAAGTAAAATCGAATGATTTATGGTATCAAATGCTTTAGAAAAGTCGAGAAAAAGAGCTAATGTACAGTCTTTTGTTGGCTGATCGTTCATTTCGCCGACGGTATTGACAAGATGTAGTACCGGATGTATTGTTGAGTGTGCCTTTCTAAAACCAAACTGATGTTGATGGATTATCTTTTTATCCTCCAGGAAATATGTTAACCTAGCATACATTAATTTTTCTAATATTTTAGAGAATATCGGTAAAATACTAATGGGTTTATAGTTGTTGAATAGCTGTTCATTGCCAGATTTGAAGACGGGAATTATTTTAGCTGTTTTCATTTTTTCCGGTACAATGCCAGTTGAGAATGAAAGGTTAATTACGTGTGTTAGGGGTTCAACTACTTCATATATGATTTCCTTTACCATTTTTGAGGACATATTGTCAAGGTCTCGACTCGGTTTTGGGTTTAGTTTTTTGTTCACTGAATTACTTCGTGTGGAGTAGTTGGCACAATAAAGAAAGATTCTGTGTTCCTTCTCTCAATATACTCGGAAAAAAGACGAGAGGGAGGAGGCAATGACTCACTAAGTTTTTTGCCAATGTTAACGAAATATGAGTTAAATTTAGTAGCTATTTCTTCGGCGTCGGTTATTTCAACATTATCATCGACGAATGTCGATGGGGCGGTAAGGGTAGGGTTGGATTTATTAATTACTTTCTTTAATATTTCCCACGTTTTTTTCATGTTATGTTTGTTTTCTCGAAGTATAGTGTTATAATAATCTGTTTTGCGACCTCGTTTTAGTCTGTTGTAAATGGTGCAGTACGTTTTGTATTTCAATTTGTTTTGCATTGTTGGGTTTTTTAATTTTTTTACATACAGTTTGTTTTTTTTCCAATGAGGACTTTAAAAGACCCGATGTTATCCACGGTTCACGCTTTACAAATTTGAGGGGAACTTTAACAAGTTTTTCTGGAAATGCGTGGTCAAAGGCTGCATGTACAATGCCAAGAAAAGTATTGTAGGCTTCATTCGGACATGATGCGTTCATAACGTTTGAGAAATCACTTGCGGATAACAGGGATTTGAAATGGTTAATGTTTTCCTGTTTAAATGATCTTTTTGGAGTTTGAACGGTGTTAGTATGTCTTTTAGCTGATTCGTCAACATAAAATGTTGCAAAATGGTCGCTTACATCAGTAATAAATATTCCAGATGTTTGTGATTTGATTTTATTGCAGAAGATATTGTCGATTATAGTGGCAGAGTGGTCCGTGATTCGCGTTGGTCTCGTGATAGCAGGCATAAATCCAGCACTGAATATAATATCTATGAATAAATCAGTTTTTAGTGTGTTTGCAGAAACCCAGTAGGTCAATATTAAAATCACCCATAAGATAAACAGTTTTGTTTTGGTCACCTAGCATATCTAGTAAAATCGATAGTTTTTCAAGGAATAAATCAAGGTCGGCTTTAGGGGGCTGTGTTGGGTCTATAAATGATTCCAATAATTTGTTTTTCCTTCGTCGCAATCTCAACGAACAGGGACTCAAATACATGTGGGATAAACACAGATAGATCTTCGCGAATTTTAAATGGAATACTGTCTTTAATAAAAAGTCCCACACCTCCCCTACCGTCGTCGTTCTCAAGTCGCTGTCGTGTGGTCAAGGGATGGTAACCATCAAGTGAGTAGGTAATATTTTCTTTTATACTAAATGTTTCTGTTAAGCCTATTACATCCAAAATATTGGATTCGGATTGAAGATTACATATTAAGTCATGCAGGGGTTCCCAGTTAGCATTAAGACTTCGACAGTTAATGTTAAAGAGACTAAGTGTGTTGGGTATTTTTGAGATCTCATTATTAAAGCGTTCCGGCGTATAATATTCGCAGCTACGTTTCTCAATGGTATCAGGTGCGTTCAGTTCGGCTGCTTCGTTATGGGTGATTGCAACGTTAAACTGGGTAATAAAATCAAAGGAGCTGCTGCTCTGTATCTCATCAAATGTCAATGTGTTAGCCATGATCAAGGATCCGGATGATAGCCATACTATTCAGAAAGATACCAAACGGTTTAACAACATTGTTTAATCTGATATTTTTCAAGACGAATTGTGAGCTGTTGTCAGGATTGTGAGATACAGCAAGCCTCTTAGATAAATCATGATGATCAGCTTTCCTTTTAATATTCAACTAGTTAAGCTGGTTTTGATAATTTTTTAGAATGGAATTTGTTATGGGCATCGTTAGAATACATCATACATCAGTGGGTGTGGTATAAAAATGTGTCATGTATAAAACAATATCAGTGTAGTAATGCACATGTCTGGACAAAAATACAGACATCACATACAGAATACACAAAATATAGCTAGTTAAGTATGAATATGAATATGTGGGAGAATAATAGTGGCCGTAGGACTCTTAAACGTTCTCTGTGGGAGGATAATAGTGGCCGTAGGACTCTTAAACGTTCTCTATGTGTGGTTCTGTATTTATCACGCACCTACCCTGTAACAACCAGTCGAAATGAAAATTGCACTAAAAGCACTTTTTAAGTGGACAATCGCTGCGTTTCCTTCGTTGCCAACAAAACCTCACTGTTAATTGGCGGGGTACCAACCCTAATTGGCTTTTTAATATTTAAGGCATTCAATTGGTCGAAACCAGTTGACACCGACTAGTTTCATGATCACGATGATCGAACTTTAAATATTGACTTAACTGCGTGTGATAACACAACAAAAAGTTATGACAGCTAATAAGTTTAGCACACTCTATCATTACAAGACCAGTTGTGGAAAGTATTTGTCAATGAACAAGCAGTCATTTTTATTTTGTAAACTTTTTACTCGAATCTGCTTGTTTAAATATCCCGGGTAGACAAATCTAAATGAGGAACTTGGAATTTCCAAGCGATCTCGACTCCAGTGCATTCGACCAATGATTGACGTGATTTATTTAGACGGGTTCGTTCTCTGTTGTTTACGTTGGAAATGAAATCGAACCTGTTTTGTATCACCACATCTGCGATACAAATTTATTTTTATCGGACAGGCAATACAAATTACTTTGGCCCAGGACATCACGATAGCTGAAGGCGCGAGTGATATCATCGGCCAAAGCAATCGAGTGTGATAATTCTTAACCCATTCAAACGTATGTGTGGTTCTGTATTCATCATACACCTCCCATGTAACAACCAGTCTACACGAACATTGAACTAAAAGCACTTTTTAACTGGACAATCGTTGCGTTTCCTTCGTTGCCAACAAAACATCACTGTTAATTGGCGGGGTACCAACCCTAACTGGCTTTTTAATATTTACAGCATTCAATTGGTCGAAACCAATTGACATCGGTCAGTGTGATGGTCACGATGATCGAACTTCAAATATTGATTGACTTAACTGCGGGGAATAACACAACAAGAGTAGCAGTAGTCTCAATGACGGATTATCGATGAAACTAATCTAAATCTAATTAGCTTGCCATAAAAATCCAAGTTTCCTTTTCTTACTTATAATAAACGAAAACAGTAAACAGCTGCGAGAGCTGTCTATTACTTTCGCTTATTAAAAATAACAAAATGCTACTAGGCTTTATTTTTTGCTGATGCCATGGGTGTTTTCTCAACAGTTACTGGCTTAAATGGGCCTTCCTCGCGCGTCTAATGATTTCAAGGGAGATAACTTATCGAAAGCAGATTTTTATAACCATACAAGTGAAGGGTGCCAGGTGAGCATTCCTATAAAGTAATTAATAACGATTTGGCTCTTATTTTTTCAACTTCGGCGCATTGTTTTGGCTTTGATATTTGATTTGCTGCAGAACAAAAACAATAACCACCTGATATTAGTCCAATGCCAGATACGGCCTGAATATATAATCATTGAATTTAATTTGGCGCAACGATTCGTTTTTTTTTTCGTGATTTTTTATTTCAGTTTGTACATTTATCCCATTGTAGTTAGTATTTGTGTTTATTATGTGAATTATTTGTACGTGACGAAGATGTGTTACACGGTTACGTAATGTGGAAGCCCATTCTCCGAAAACTCAAAACTTTCCGATAAAAGTATGACCGGAAAACTGGAGACAAAGAAATTTTCACTTGGTGACTTAATCACCAACCAGTCAAATATAACTGGGCATTTTGAAGAATATGAATTTCTTGTCTTACCCCCCACCCCCCCCCACCCCCCCACCCCCGCCCCTCCCCGAAAAAGAAAGAAAAATAAAATGTAGTTATAAATGTCCTGCCATTGATAAAGTCATTGTACTCCTTTAGTTCCTTTATTAAGAAACTTCTAGTTATCCCCCGCCCAAACGATTTAACACTAGGGTCCATCCCTTCATCCGCCCGCCCATTCGTCCACCCGTCCCTCCCTCCCCCGTCCGTCTGTCCGAAACAAATTTAGACCTCTGTATCTCGGTTAGTGCATGTCGGATTTGAATGATCTTTTGTATGCTTATGGACCATCGTAGGGGGAAGGATATCCACAAGTAACGGCTTTTGTCAAATCATTTTGTATAGAGTTATGGGCTTTTTCACTTGGAAAATTTCACTTTTTATGGTTTCTGGATGATAATTTTAGTAGTGTAACCATTTCTTTGTCCATTAGAAAATTTCAGTTTTAATTGTTTCTGATTAGTAAACCACTTCTCGGCGGGGAGACCGGTGGCGTTGCACCTTGTTACTCTTGAAATAACAGTTATGCAGTTAAAACCTAAGAATCAACAATAAGGTTTCTGTAAAACACTTCCACCCCGTTCATGAAAAAAACGTCCCGGTGATGAATTCCTGTGCCATATCTTCATTTATTGCGTGTTTACGTTTCAACTGCTGGTGATTTGGACAACTATCAAACTAAACTGAGCATTTTCTTAAAAATGGCGATCATGACAAAGTCAAAAGGAATGTAGCTGCAGCAGTGGAATCTCATGGTAAAGTCAATGAATAGGCTTCGTTAGTGTCTTATCAGCTTATATTCCTTTACTTTTGGTGCACCATTGCCTTGTGACATTTTTGTTATTATTTTTCGATTTTTTTAAGTTTTAACCGCAAATTCCTTTTTTCTCCCGAATAGTGCTCATTGATAACCGTTGAGCCAAATGTTATCGCAGCTTAAAATACTAATATAAGCTGCCAAGACTTCTTAACTGGTTGAGTGCTAGAAGCCACTGTCAGGGCTTTAAAAAAATACCAGAGCAAAAGCCAACACTCTCCTTACTTATATTTCATATTCAGTTAAGCACAAATAATATTTTGTTTATATAAATTTGTTTCATTACAAATTTTTGGGGGGTGCCTATGGATTCTCTCCAATAATTTGTAATATAACAAGTATTGAATAACAAATTCAGACCACCAAAAATAATCTAGCCCTCAACCAGATAATCACTAATGTGAACAATATCTTGTTATTTGTACTTTCCGACGTTTGACGTCGCATTTTGAAAAACGTTGAAGAAACTGAATTCCCAGTGACGTTTGAACTTCAGAATAATTAAAGTCTCAAAGGATTAAGATGCTGATTTCAACATTGACAGGTAGAGTACTGAATTCATTTTATAAAAAAAATATGAGTGTTGAATCCTGCTTTTATAAATTTGAAGCACATTTAATGTGGCTTCCAGCACTCTACTAGCTGACTGTACCAGATAAAGTATGCTGTTGTAAATGCAAATCGTCGAAGTGGTCCGGCAGTCAAACCCACTTTTTTCACTCGTGCCTGTTTTGGCGTCTAAAGTTTTTTCTCGGTGGTTTCCGATAGTTTAGACATCCCACATCAATATTCCGTCGGCTGGCCTCCAGTTACCTTTGAGAAATTTTAAATATTAGGTACGAATAACATGGCCGCAAAAATGACCAACAAAATAACGTTTCGAACATTTGGAACATTTAGCGCGAATTTCATGACCCAAACTGGCGTAGAACCCACCCGTATCATTTCCTGATCAATATAATAATGTTGCGGAAATCGTTACATCAAGAGTGTTAAAACCCTTTACCTAACCTGAAAAGCAGACGACACTTGCAAAAATAATTCTTGAATAACTAATTTTTTTCATTTTTTGTCTCAAAAACATAGGTTATGACCCCCTCGTTGGAACGAGCTCGACGAGCTCGTTCCAACGAGGGGGTCATAACCTATGTTTTTGAGACAATAAATGAAAAAAATAATGAAATTGGCCATTTTTGAGAATAGCGCTGGCCGGTTTTTGCCGTTACGTTGGGTAAAGGGTTAAATATGCTTGATATGACCTTTACTTTTTACGAGAGATGCAAGCTTTGCCCCTGTCATTCTCGAACATTTCATGAAAGGAAATCATGTAATGATATATAAATGGAATTCGGAATGGAATTTGGAGCGACATGTACATCGAAACCACATTCATGCGTTATTGACCTGGTAAATCTGGAATAATCGGTATCACATTGAAACCAGAAACTCTCAAAGTCTGGGCTCTCAGTCTTTAAGAGAAGATGGTTGAGTTTTGAGAGGCGGTTACCAGCCGGGTTTTATTACACAATTTCCACACCAGTGGTGACAATGTCCGTTGTCCGTAAAGAAGATCATAAAAGTAGGTGACACTCACGTTTATGATTGCAACTTGATTTATTCAAGAGCAATGGGTCTTCAGTCGAGTATGAGAGATATTGACATCAAGCAAGTGATCTCTTATGAGCTGGCGCCAGTTCCAACTGCAGTTAAGAATTGAATGCAATTTTTATAATCTTTCTTGAAGTATGAACGTGTGGGAATGGGTACAAATTATGTATGACTCCCACACGTTCATACTCCAATAAAGATTATAAAAATTGCATTCAATTCTTATAATTACATTCCGTAATTGTTTAAACTACTTTTTGCCAAGCAACAAAGCAGAAAGACGAAATAAAACATGTACAAACGAACGAGGCGAAAAACCACCCTCACGCAAAAGACAAAGCGCACAACTCTGATTTTTAATTTTCACAGCTTTAGAAACGGAAACGAGTATTTTGGTAACGGGCTTTATGCCACAGTTGGGGAATGTCACCAAAGAAACAGCAGCGGAGTTGATCACTGCGAGAGGCGCTAAAAGTTAAAAACCCGCCCAAACACCGCCCGAATTACATTCTGACAATTGCGCTCTACCGCAAATGCGGGTCAAAGTTCGACCAAATGTATTCACTGGAAAATGAATTACATTTGGTCATGACGTTTTTATCCAGCTGACCAATGGGAATTGAGTATTTGGACCCAAAACGTATAACTACATTAACAATGTAATTATTGTTCAATGGAGCTGGTGATTTACATATACCAAAATCGAAATCAGACCTAAAAACGCGAACTGCGTGTCCAACATCGACAGGCGTAGATGTTTGCACGGTAATTGATGGATGTGCCCTACTCTGGATTCCTCACAGGCCGACAGCGAATAAATTCTGCAGTCTTATTGTGCTGGATTTCTTTAAAATATTTCAAGAATCTGTGAAACAGAAGTTGTTGTTGGGCTAAGTTTCTCTTATTTTCGACAGGTACAACGAGTTCGAAAGCTGTTGCTGAGAATTCAGGTTGAGTGCAACATCAGTATTGCCGTCTCAGAAACTTATGCTGACCGTCACTGGGAATAAAAGACAGCTCAGTATTTCGAGTCAAATAAGAGTTTTGATGGTGAAAGTACTAAAGGGGCACAAACTTGTCGTTACTGGCCAAGACAACTTTCCATCTGAAATTAACAATGGTGTCCTCTTAGAAAGGCGTGACATGAAAACCAGTCACGAAGAAGCTGATAATATTTTAGTTCAACATGCAATGAAACTTGCAATGGATGACAAAAAGCAATCTTGCAAACGACACAGATGTGTATACTAGTACTGAAATGGTTAACCGGATAACCGCTTTGAAACCGGTTATTACCTAACTGATTAAAAAAACGTCAACCGGTTATCCGAAATATCGATAGTGATCGTCATTCCACGTTTAAAACGTAGTAAAGCTGTCTCTTCTTATTTGAGATAGATTACACCTCCAAGCAGCGCTGTATATATTTAGAAATAATCGACTTTGGCGTTCAAGACTTCGTTAATGGTCGGCAATTTCCGTGAGTACTGAGTAACCACAGAAACTATTCCATAGTATGTATACAAACGAACGTTGTCGAGTTTCTGAGAATACTGCTTTCCAATTCCTATACTTTTGATCCCAGATTACGCTACGGTTACGGTTAACCGGATAGTATCCGGTTATAGCTCTCGGTTAGTCGGTTGTGTAAATGAGCCAACCGTTTCAGCCCTAGTGTATACCCTTCTCTGGCAACACAATCTGGAACAGAATATAACATCCCCCATGTTTATGGAGTCACCCATTAGGGATAGTCTCTGATAGATATTGGTGCCACTATTGTGAAGCATAGTGACATTATATAGTGAGTGTCCTTGCCGCGCATGCTCCCTCTGGGTGTGATACCGCGGGTGCTTTGGAATAGGTAAAGGTCGTGTCCCTAAAGTTTTGTATATCGCTAGAGTCGTTTGGAAAGAATGATGCTCTTTGAGACAACGTCTTGTGTGAAGCTGCACAGTTCACGGCTGCCTGTTTTGGGTGTCCTACATCCAAATCGGTGTCTGATGCAAGAGTCAGTAGTTGGACGTCCAAAGTAGGACGGCCAGGAGCAACAAAAGTCCCTAAACTATGTACCCTCCCTCCAAGTTTCTGAGTCGTTTGCAGAGAACGTCAAAACGAAGTCACATGCAAGCGTGCATTTGGGAACGTGCAGTGCATTCGGGCCCACCCAAAATGGAACCTACAAATTATGGGTTTGTTAGAGACGAGAAGGCGAAATTACTTTCCCATTGACTCTGCCTCACAATGTATCGCTAGCACTTGACAATATCTTAAAACTGATTCGATGTTCATGTCCCAATAAACAACCATACAACACGGCAGGGTGCAGTTGTATTGCCTCAAGGTTAGCATGCACTGTTTTATGTACCTGCCAAGCAACAATTCAGTGCTGTAACGAACAGACGAACCGGGCTACCGGCGAGTCTGCTGAAAATGAAGACTAATCGTTGCCTAATTTTTTAGAAAACACCATATTGGACATTACAATTGACCGCCTTTTTGTTATAATATTGGATACTTACCAATTTTTTAAACTACCTTGTGGTCTACATAATCTTTCTTGTCATATCATATACCAGGACTCTCTGTTTTTAATATTTTGAATATCAATGCTACCATTGATAATTTACGGGCTATGTATTACGAACTTCATACCTGAACCGATAGAGCTTGTACAGTTGTACAGAAATGCCTAAACATTACTGTCATGTGATTGCCCATCACAAACACTGGTCACTACAACCATCATTGCACTAGTAATCTGGAACAAATTGGTGAAAATTTTCTGATTTTTGTCGCCATTTTGTCGGCCACGTTGGATTTAGGCAGTCTGATTTATGCACAAAATTAAAAAAATGTGAATCAGTTGGATAAGAAATATGCTACTTTGTTTCAATTTGCACACCATGTTGGTTAAAATCCTCCTGTTTGTAAAAATGGCCGCCATTTTGACCGCCATTTTTAAAACCATTTTTAAAAACCGAAATATTACAAATTCCTCAAGGCTGACAAACGGCCAGCCGATTGATTCTTCAAATGGATGTTGTGGACAACCATAATTCGCTGAAAAAACACACTTCAGACGCTAAAACACACAACGGCGTCTTGGCTGCCGGACTCAAGAGAAAATATACGAGATTTAGTGAACATTGGCTCAATCCATTTTAAATCATTTTAACGCGTTGAATTTACAGTCACGATAATAATACATTCCAAGAAAGCAAGGCTCTTCATTTTTGTCAATTTAATTGTTTTTTGTATAGTTTGATGTGATGTAAGATTTGTATGGTCATAGCTACTGTATGATCTGCACATTTTGTCTGCAGTCGTCAACTACCGCGAAATTTTCTTACATGTTAGAAAATTTTAGATACGTAACTGGTCGGATATGTTTACTGTGTTGAACCAATGAACAAGTCAAATTTTGATTGGTAAATGCGTGGTGGTAATCCAAATCATATTTGTATTTATTATATGCTAGCCTGTGAATTATCGCAAATTATCTAAAAGATATTTCTCGATATCTATCGACTCGATAGATATCGAGAAATATTCCTCAGTAGCCTCCTAGATGACGTCACGCTACACCGCGTAAAGTCACCTTGAAGGAACGATCAGCTGATCTTTGCTATTGTTTTGAAACGCACGCATTTCTCGTTGAATTGGGCTGAATATTGTGCAATAAAATGTCTCGTAGCATATAATAAAAAAGAAAATCTACTCTATTTTAGTCAGTATCTGGAATTATCTCATGAGTGTGGACCTGAAAGTTTTATTTTCGCAAGCGCTCGTGAAACATAAAACTTTCAGGTCCACACTCATGAGATAATTCACGATATTCACTAAAACAGCGTAGATATCCTCTATGTACTTAATAAAAGTTTATGGGTATGGGTCTTTTTCCATTTAAGAAAACGTAGCAATCGACAAAGAGGCAAAAACAAAAAAGTCCCAAGAAAATCAGTAATTATTTACACTAACAATTCAATAAGGCTTTCGAGTTAACCTGTTACTTCCTCGATGAGGACTTCAAAAGTGAAGCAATGCTGTATTATTGCGGTAAATGGAGTACCCTTTGTCGGTAACATTGGACCCGATAATGCGTTTGTCGAGCGCCTCCCATCGATCTCTAGACAACTGGTATTCTTGGAAAGCTTACTGGTTTCATATAGAAAAATCGCTGCACCGTCGTCACCCCGCAGGGTGGGGATGTTGCTATAAATAAACAATGTTCAACGACAAAACATTTCTCTAAAATTTTCAATTTTCGATACGTCGCATAGCCGTTCGCGCTTTAACCCTTTACCCAATGCAGACGATATCAAAATTTATTGTTTTAAATATCATTTTTTTAAAATTTTTCGAAACATTTCAACAAAACCATATCGTGTGAACCCCGTTCTAAAGAGGGGTCACATGATATGGTGTTGTTGAAATATTTTGAAAAATATTTTTTCAGCTGCTGAATTTGCATATTACGCGGGCGGATGCGATCGATTCGTTGGGTAAAGGGTTAAAGAATACAATTTGATGAAAAAAGAATTTTATTTACGATATGTGCTTTTTTTTCACGGCATTACATATTAAATATTTACAACATATTAATTGCTATGGACAAAAACAAGTGCCGAGATTGGACAGCTGATACTCTGTAACTGTTTTTCGAGCTAGGTAAACACAATGGCACTATGACGTATGATGAGGTGAAAGCTGTTACGCTATGAATACAGTCACAGCGTAACAGCTTTCGCGCCAACGATTGGGAGAGTTACCGTGTTGATTGACTTGAAGCCATCTTGGAGGGTGGGGGTGCTGAGTAGTGAAGTTTTTGACTGGCGGTCTAGCAATCCAGTTACACAGAGATCAGTGGCGCCTCCTAAAGTGTATGAAAGATTTTCAAAATAGGCAATCTCTAAATAACTGAGAATCTGTACGAAATATATGAACTGATCGTGATGATGTATACCCAGATTCGAATCGAACTTAGTGAACGAGGTTAAAAAAATTCGTCTTGATATGCGACAAATTTGATACCTTTTCATCACCAAAACTCAGAACTGGGAAGATATCGCCTTTTCAATTCGAAAGTCTGGGATAGAATAAACCGCCTGCACAATGAGACTAGTCATTGCGCGTGGCCCTGTAACACGTGGTATTTGTTCATTTAGATAAACTTGATTTTACACCTGCGCGGTGACCTCGATAGAGTAGAGAGCCATTAACGCTGAAAGAACTCCATTTTCCTTGAAAATTGTCACTGGTTAGAATGCCCCTATATCGATCTGACATCAGAAAATCCAAACTTATTGCATGTATCCAATATCTTCGGTGCGAATAAGCAGAATACTTCGCTTCCGAATGTTTATCTTACAACAAGAGCGTATTTTCCCCAATACAAGTAAAAACGTCTAGACAAAATACAAATCTGTATTGAGGGTAACAACCGCTTGTACATTCATTTAATTGAGAAAGAGAATGTTTCTTACTTGCACTCACCCAAAACTGATTACTCACGTCGAGGCAACCGTTTTTGATAACAGTAATGAAACGATAAATAATCAACTCAACAAATTAAATTAGACAAGATCATTTTTTTTTGCCATGATTCTATTTTTATATAGGCCTACCATGTGTTAAACCCGAAAAATAACACAAAGAAACACAAAACTGAAACATTGCTATAACCTTCTGCGGCTATAGAAAAATTAGAGTAATGAATAGGGATTACGTCATACACAATGCAAGAACGCAATAGTATGACGTCATGATCTTCGTCGATAAAAAAAAAACAATTCATAGACGCCGAATGATTGTCAAAATACATGGGAACAAGTCAAGAGAGGGGGGAATGTTATAGGATGAATGGATTATTACAACCAAGTGGGTTTCCGAGATGGTGTATTGGAGTCGAGACCTCGCCTCTGTGTCATATATCGACGAAAACAAAGAAACACAAAACTGAAACATTGCTATAAACTTCGGCGACTATAGAACAAGTAGAATAATGAATAGGGATTACGTCATACACAATGCAAGAACGCAATAGTATGACGTCATGATCTTCGTCGATAAAAAATCAATTCATAGACGCCGAATGATTGTCAAAATACATGGGAACAAGTCAAGAAAGGGAGGAATGTTGTAGGATGAATGGATTAGTACAACCAAGTGGGTTTCCGAGATGGTGTATCGGAGTCGAGACCTCGCCTCTGTGTCATATATCGACGAGTCCTGAAGGACTCGTCGATATATGCCCAGAGACGAGGTATCGACTTGAATCCTTCATCTCGGAAACCCACTTGGTAATAATCAGAATGTCTGGTGCATTGATATCGGATGAAATGCCTCCATATGCACTAATCAGTGTCATTCAGCTTAGTCACTTGGATCATTCTCAAGTACATGTTTCATTCGACATTTCCTGTATAATTAGCCCATGTATTTGAAACTGGTAATTTCCGCTGTTCTATTGATTTTTCAAGATTTTAGATAATAAAGGTCATCGAATTTCTATTTATGTGATCTTCTGCTTTAATTAACATATAGTTCTTTGAATTTCCATAAAATTATTCTTCTCCGTAATGCATGGATTCCTCATTTTGCTTAATTTCAAATTCAAACTCAGCGAAAATCGTATATAAAGTGTGTGTGTTCTGAATCAAGTTGGGATTAAAAGACACTGAACACTGGATATAGTGTGATTTTCCGTGCTGTGTCCGGTAGTCTGTGTCATGGTTTTATACCGATTGCCGGATAATGTTACACCGATTGCTCGACTGAGCTTGATATGAAGTCAAGTCAATCAACGAGATAACTCCTCCCAGTCAACGACGTTTTATGGTAGGTGTGGGTGTATGTAGGAGTGTTTGAGAGTATATGCCAGAAGTGGACGTTGTGAATGTTCAGGAATATATATATATATAGGTTTCTTTATATCTACGACTGGTTTTTTATATTGTTGTGTAACAGGAGGAGAGAAAAGTGCGGGAGCCGGGGTTCGAACCGTCGACCTCAAGCACACAAAGCGACCGATTTACCACGAGACTGAGAAATAAAGACCAACCATGCTGATTGGTAAATGGCATTTATACCTCGATCGCTACACTACTCTCCCCTTCTTTTGAGATTCACTACATGTGAATCTCACCAATGTTCCTCCCTCAGAGCGGTCGAAACACCCGTAGTGCCACCTACTGTTGAGGATCGGACGAGCCCCCAACTGTAACAGAAGGAGAGATAAGTGCGGAGCTGGGGTTCGAACCGTCGACCCTAGCACAAAAGCGACCGATGTACCACGAGGCTAAGAGATCCGGACCAACCAGGCTGGTTGGTAAATGGCATTTATACCCCGACCGCTACAGTTGTATATCATATGCTCGGGAGCGCGGTGGCTCAGTAGTCTTCAAACCAAAAGATCCACGGTTCGATCCCCTCCAGTGGTAACTGCATTGTGTCCCTGAGCAATGCACTGAATCCCGATTGCCCATATGGGGGCACAGTGGCAATGTGTACTAAGTCGTACTGCGCGTCAATGGTGCACTTGTCTTCAAAGAATGCTAACCCTGCTTGTGTGCATTTAGTATGTTGGGGAGTCTACAGTTGCTCGCCGTAACCCGGTGGTTCTCTCCGGGTACTCCGGCTTCCTCCACCCATAAAACTGCCCAACAAGAGAGGACTTTGGCTGTCGAAAGTGTCGCTAAACCCCAATAAATAAATAAATTGCGCTTCACTTGAATATGAAGGATCGAACAATACAAACCGAAAACGATTAATCCCAGTTTATGAAACGCCACAGCACACTTTGTTCTTTCGCACGGATGGGCTTGAGGGGAAAACAGAAATTGATTTTCACTCATGAAAACCATTATTGACAGGTTTGTTAATCATTTAAATGAACACATCACTGTTTACGATCTACAGAGTGTGTGACACACTGACTGTTTTCGCTGGAATTTCATCTGTCAAATGAAGTAGTTAAAATGTGTAGTCTCGTGGGCATTGACGGGCGCGACCAGTTTCGATTTCCATTTCCCTTAACTCGTTTTCTGAAAATGTTTCCGTGAATACCTTGTTATTACCGCGTCATAGCGCCCTATAGTACGGCTGCCGTGGACTGGTCACTTCCCAGAGGTAGGCAATACTTCCACGGACGCAATAATATTAGATTCCAAACACTAATTACAGGAATAATCATCAAAAATTTAATTAATGAAGCACCGGGTACAACCCGGTGCTTCATTAATTAAAATGTTGCTCACGATGATTTTTATTACCCAGTAAACGCATGCGTAGACATCACTGGTCAACCGTGTATTACGACCAGTGCACGGTGACTGTAATGTAGTCGGTGAGAGTACTGTTTCCAGGTAGTATTCAGATCCGGCATCAAGGTTTTGCTGATTGAAGCAGATTGACGCAGACCGGACGTTAGAATACATGGTGCTTGGTAGGGGCATGGAAAGTCCAGCTACTCAAGATAGGCAGTGTTATCAAAGATTATGATGATGATTATTATTATTATTCATAAAACTTTACCAGGTAGCTTCTTGTTTGGTGATACGAAAGCCCAACCCGCCCTATAAAGTAGCCAGGCCCATCGACAATGTCGACAGCCACGACACAGAGCCACCCCGTTTACCAAAGCATTATCGATCGATGTCCATGGCTAATTTGTCTAAATGTAGACTTCTTGTCTGAATAGCTCGCCTAAAAGTATAAGTAAGTATACATAAGAACGGGTGTGCAACTTCATGTAATAGTCGGGCAGACATAATTCACATATCCAGACAGTATTTAACACTTACGCTGCTGAAAGCGACTATTGTCACCTATTTTATGATGGTTATCTTTTCGTTCTGGTGTGCGCAGATCAAATCTACCATCTGATTACTTGTTGGAAAGGGCTCAGAGAGCTCAGAGAGCCCTTTCCAACAATTAATCAGATGATAGAGTTTCATGTGTATCATAAATTTTAATAAACCTCCTCGTATACAGGTGTTCGTACATAGATGTCCTCCATATATGGCTAAAGTGGGCGTGGCAGTACTGTACCTCCTTGGGTGGAGTTGGGTTATTGATACTTTTTCGAAGCACAATGTTGGTAATGGATTGATATTCCCATCGCATTCCCACCTGAAGCCTATGGCATCAGTTGGATAATCAAGTGATTCTCAAAATGAAGGAGCATTTTGCTTGTCCTTACATGGTCATTCCATATTTTAGCCATTTACAAACTGTCCGTAGGTGGTAGTTAACTATTGTTAATATTATCAAAAATATCAATACATAAGCATTTCCAAGGAGTCCCTAGTTAATAATGGAATTTAAGAAACTCGTTTGGTAAATTAAATCCGAAAGGCTTATTCCAGGCATAATTTACTGTACGAGTTTCACAACTTTCACTATCATTTTTAGACCTTTTTTACGCCATTTTCCCTTTTATTACATTTTCGCATCTTTCCTGCCAGCTTTGTGAATTCTCGAACTGCTCCAACTGTAAAATATTCCTGGAGGCAATAGAATCAAACTTTAAGGCTAAAGAAAATTAATCTTTTGATTCTTAGGCACCGGTGCATTCGTTTTTTTTCGGCCCGCGTTCGTCATTTTTATTTCGGAGGCAAAATTCAAAATGTACAGAACTACCAGCGGTATCACATCGCGATTTGAGATGCATTGTGTCGTAGACATTGATACAGTATTGTTATTCTGTTCGCGAAGCGCGACACGATTCTCATATATATACAAAATAAATATTTTTTTAACTGGTTGAGGACTAGATTATTTTTGGTGGTCTGAATTTGTTCATCAAAAACTGTTCTATTACAAATTATTGGAGAGTGCCAACAGGCACTCTCCAATAATTTGTAATAGAACCAATTTGTATAACCAAACTATTATTTACGTTTGACTGAATTCGAAACATGGGTAAGGAAAATGTTAGTTTTGCACTGACACCCTCATTTCTTGAAAGGCTTGATAGTGGCTTCTAGCCTTCAACCAATTAAAAAACTCCTTATTATTTTTTTATCTCCATCTTAGTTGCTCTATATTGATTTTGTGTTGTGCGATCACTGTTACAAAAAAAAAGTATCAGCGAAATCAACATGGAAGCTCTAGTATTTAATTTTAGTCTCTCACAATTGGATTTTAGACATCGGCGACCATTCCATCAGGAATAAAAAATAAAAGTAAAAACCGCCCTCTCTCATTCGTTTAAAAAATGCCTGAGAATCAATTATTTATTTTTTTTCGGTCCTTCAGTTGTATTTTTTTAGAATTGTATTTTCTGTTTATAGAAATAACTAACTGAAATGAACCATCAGCATTTTCGAAGATTTGGCATTTTGCCAGCTGACAAATTTCCATATCTTTTGAAATACTAATAGTTCATTTCCGTAATTTGTATTCCCTTCTAGAAAATACAATTCGGGAAAAGACAACTGTAAAGATTTTATAGTATTGGTTCCTGGTAAAATAATTCGCAAACACCTACAGGAATAGTTGAAGTCGAGCATGACGCATTGTATCCACATTGACGGAAAACACTTGATACTCTGACGTTAATACCCAACGAGGGCGGGAAAACGTTAAATTTCATAGGCTACAATTTCGGGAAATTACCCTTCCCCCATTCTAATGAATTTTGACACACTTATAGACCTTTATTTCTAGTTCTTGTGTCTTGTGTTTCTGATTTTATGCCTTTATCCAAAACAGCGCCCAATTTAGCGTTTGTCTTAATATTTTAATATAAATAGATATTATCATAACAGTGTATTGATCCGTGTCGTAGTATCACGCCGAGTTGAGGTCTCCAGATTTTCGGATCACACGAGCTGCCTGCGGCAGCTCGTGTGATCCGAAAATCTGGCCACCTCAACGAGACGTGATGCGACGACACGGATCAACACACTGTTATGATGATATGTTTATCATATGACACGCAAATAGTAACATAATTTGCTCACTTCGATTCACTGGCCGTTATAATTTAGATACCCAGATTCTTCCCGGCAGACGAAACAACAACGACTTCCCTAGTTACGAAAACTATTCACGGAAACTCTCGGATATTTCCGTGGGAGTGTGATATGGATTTTTGATTTCCGTAAGAGTGTGATATGGACTTTTGATCCGGAAAAATCTCACCCGGTGTGATACAACAGTTTGGAAAACATCGTCAAACAGTAGTGATATTTAGGGTAAAAATGTCATAGTCATATGATAAACCCTCATATCCTGTCTTCTTCTTTCAAATTTGGGAGAGATGATCAACAAAAAACATATCTGGTGTGTCTTACCGACCTTGTAAATTCTTAACGGTTGTGGCCGTAGTTTCGGGAGACAAAATTAAATTTTACTGCAGCAAGTTGAAATCACATCATGTTTTAGCACTCGTAGTCCAAAAAGCAAAGTTGTCTCAGTTGAACATACACTGCAAAAATATAGGTTCTCTTTAGAACCAAAACTGGTTCTAATCTTGTCCCTGAGATGGAACCAGTTCTGTTCAAACAGTATTTATTTCAAATCAAATAAATTTACCAAGATTAGCATTCAATTTTAACAGAATATTACATGAACTGAAGTAGATTCAGCAGTAAACTTGGAGCTTATTCAACGCAGTCGCCAAACATTTTGAAACAAAGGAGATATGAACAGTTGGCATATCGAACCAGTTTTGGTTCTGTATAGAACCAAAACTGGTTCGATATGCCAACTGTTCATATCTCCTTTGCTTAATAATGATTTGAGACAACCTCGCATAAGCTCTAAACTTACGGCTGAACCCCCCCCCCCCCTCCCAATTTATGTTTAATTCTGTTAATATTTAATGTTAATCTTTATAAATTTATTTGATTTGAAATAAATACTGTTTAAACAGAACTGGTTCCATCTCAGGGACAAGATTAGAACCAGTTTTGGTTCTAAAGAGAACCTATCTTTTTTGCAGTGTACAGTGCAGTCGCGGTGGACTGGTCGTAATCCACGCATTGCTAGTGATGTCCACGCATGCGTTTACTAGGTGGTGCTTCATTAATTAAATTTTTGATGATTATTCCTGTAATTAGTGTTTCGAATCTTAATATTATTGCGTCCGTGGGAATACTGCACACCCGAGGAAAGTGACTACGTGGTGGGGGATAGTATCATTTGGTATAATAAAAATAATAATGACGTAGTTTGAGAGTAACATTACAGATTTTCTCCCCTTAGAACCCATGTCTCACTCGGCTCACGCCTCGGGAGACATTGATTCCTCGGGCAGACAATATGCAATGTTACCCTCAAGCCAGGTCATTATTTTTATAATGTTAGATATGAACACAGTGAGCATGTAACATCTCCACGCGGGTCTGGATATGTATAAAATACTATCTAATTACCATGTCACGTCATTTTCAGGATCACACGGTCGTATTTCTGGCCGTGTACACCCAACACTTCTTTCTCAACGCGTTATCTTAGAAAATAAACTTGTGGCCACGATCCTTTTGTAAGATCTCACAGCCACATTTTGTAATTTCCAGTCCAGATGTTGAAACACAACGAGATGTTTCTAAAGATGGGCGGTATTGAATTTTGAGTTCGGTTTCGGTATTTTTAGGTGAGGCGGGCGGTATAGGTTTCGGGATTCGGTATCTGACTTGACTGAGATTTGCTGATAGTACCAAAGAGAAATTCACATCAGAAAAAAACGGTATAAGTTGTTGTAGTATCATTCTACCACAGCACTATAAATGACACTGCCAATGAGCTGAGCAGTGGAATTCTCTTACGACCACAAATGTACAGTAATTTTGTGACTTGTTCTAAACGCACCTTAATGTTTAAAGACCTATTTCAGGTGTTTGCGATCTCAGAGCATGTGCCCTGGCCAAACCATCTTTAGGAGGTCCTGCTGACAATAGACAAAACACCTGGGTAGTGATTTCTAGTCAGGTACAGACTGCCTTAACAGGCAACCAAGACTTGACAAGAAATCACTGCTAAGCAATTTCTTCTTCTTCTTCTTCTTCTTCTTCTTCTTCTTCTTTTCTTCTTCTTCTTCTTCTTCTTCTTCCGTTTTAGTACAAAACCACCTCTGGTGTATCCTCGTACTGCAAGTGACTATTTGCATGATCGGTGACGGGAGGTCCCAAAGTGCAGGTCAAAATTCATATTTACAGTGCAGTTAAAATCAGATCGTGTTGGTTCATCTCAGAGTGATGGACTGCAGCTCACTCTTGAAAGAGTCCAGGGAGTTGCAGGCGATGGTATTCTGAGGGAGTTGGTTCCATATTCTGACGGAATCCGAGAAGAACGACTGCTGGTAAGCGGAGGATCTGGCAAAGGGCACCAAGAATTTTTGGCTGTGGCCTCTGACATTCACTGCTGCTGGAGTCAGGTATGTGACTGGCTGATCTTCTTTGTATCATCTCAATGCGTCTGATTTGTACGGTATGAGGATCCCAAATCACACTTCCATATTCCATAATGGGACGAACAAGTGTAGAATAGCACAACTCCTTGGTTTTCTTCTGGCATGCATACATATTCCTCTGTAGAAAGGCTCTGGTGGAGTTAGCTTTTTTAGTCACTTGTTGGATGTGGTTGTTCCAATTCAGCTGGTGATGGATAGTCAGCCCTAGGTATTTTGCCGATTCAGCCTCTTCAAGCTGTTGACCATGTATGAAATACGGTACTTTCAGCGGACATCTTTTCTTTGTGATATGCAAGATTTGGCACTTCTGGGTATGGAACTCCATTAGCCAATCTTGTTCCCACTGCTGTAATGCATCCAGGTCTTCTTGGAGCTTTTGGGCATCATATGGTGACTTAATTTCTCTGTATAGAACACAGTCATCTGCAAACAGTCGTACTGTTGAGGAGTTAGAGACACAATCAGGCAGGTCATTAATGAATAATAGGAACAGGAGAGGTCCCAAAACACTGCCTTGTGGCACTCCTGATGAAACTGGAGCAGTTTCGCAGAAACATCCGTCTAGTACGACCCTCTGTTCGCGATCATGCAAAAAGTCCTTTATCCAGTTATGAGTCGTCCCTGTAATTCCATAGTGGTGTAATTTATGGAGAAGCCTCTTGTGAGGTACCTTGTCAAAGGCTTTTGAGAAGTCCAAAAGTACAACGTCAGTTTGGCTCTGTTTGTCGATGTTATTAGCAAGGTCTTGTAGTGTGATTATCAACTGTGTTTCACATGATCTTCTCTTCCGGAAACCGTGCTGAGCGTCTGTTAGTATCTGGTGTTCATCACAGTGTGACATGATGTTGCTGCACACGATGTGCTCCATGATCTTACATACAATAGATGTCAGAGACACCGGGCGGTAGTTTGCTGGGCAATTCATGTTCCCCTTGTTCTTGTATATTGGGGCGACATCTGCCTTTTTCCAGTCTGTGGGTAGTGTGCCTTGATCAAGTGAGGCTTGGAACAGTGTTGTAAATACTGGGGCTAGTTGATGAGCAAATTCCTTCAGTATTCGTGATGAAATTCCATCTGGTCCTGATGCTTTATGGATGTTGAGATTAAGAGTTTCTGCACTCCCTTGTCAGTGATGTTGATATTCCTCATTTTGGCTGCTGGTTTGGATTTCATATCTTTAATTGACGTAATCACCTCATTTTTGTTAAACACTGATGAGAATTGTTTGTTCAAGATGTTTGCCTTTGTAGATGGTTCAGAGTATGTAATGCTATCATTATCTTTAAGTGGGGCAACTCCACTGCTCTCCTTCCGCTTGCTGCTGATAAAACTCCAGAACTTCTTTGGATTTGATGTTGAGTCGGGTGATATGATGTTTGTAATAAAGTTGTTGTACGCCTTCCTACATGTAGCTTGGCTGTCCTTTTTTAGCTTCTTATATCTATTCTTGTCTCCCTCTGATTTTGTTGCTCTGGCTTTTTGGAAACATTTCTTTTTCCGTCTACTCAACCTTTTGATGTCTCGATTGATCCAAGGTTGGCTATATCGTATGGATGTCATCTTTGAGGGTACACAGTTGTTTATGGTAGTGGCTAGGCTAGCTTGCAACTGTCGTGAGTTCCCATTAGACTATAACCTTCTACATGTAAGGTTATAGTCTAATGGGAACTCACGACAGTTGCACCATCCATAGAGGGTTAAGAGAACTGAAAAAAAAATCGGTCACTTCTGTCATGAAATGATCCTTTCATCTGTTATCAAGCCTCAACAGGGATTTATAAATAGCGAATGTATGAACATTTGAAAATTCGGACGGTATCGGTATTCAACGATTGGTTCGACACGATTGTTTCGGAATCCCTCATGATATCGGTATCGGTTCGGTTTTTCGGTATATTGCCCATCTCTAGATATTTCAAAAGTTGCACCCGTACACACTTACCCATTATACCATCACCTACACAGAAACAACCACGCATACCGTAGTGTACAGGGCCAATAATAAAGTTTGGAGGCCCCCAGTGAAAAGGAAGAAATTCTAGATTAATTCGATAGTAGCATTGTGAATGATGAGTTTTACATGTCCATGCCATAATAGATTCGTGAAAATATGTGGCCATAGTTAGATAATACATACGCATGCTAACGGTAGAAATTTTAACATAAAATGTAATAACTTTGAAGAACTCGGCCTAGGGCCAGCACGTTTCAGAACATATGTTCTTCACCTGATGGACTCCCAGCGGTGGAGGAGACCACCAGCCCAGCACTGTATGCAGCCCCCCCCCCCCCGAATCCAAGGATGCGCATGGCCGACCATGGTTCGACCTTGCATGAGAAAAGTTTGAAAATCAGTGTCAAAAGAAGCAAACTCCACGACTCTAGATTAAATACATCTATTACTCTGCAAATTTTCACGTATTTTGTTGATGAGAATGGGCACATCATGTGCCCATTCTCACAAACAAAATACGTGAAAATTTCCAGAGTAATAGATGTATTTATTGTACATCTCTAGAGTCAAGCAGTTTGCTTCTTTTGAAATTGATCTTCAAACTTTTCTCACGCAGGGTCGAACCATGGTCGGCCATGCACGTCCTTGGACTCAGGGGACCCGCATACAGTGTTGGGCCAGCAGCCCCTGGTGGCTTCCTGCCACTGCTGGGAGTCCTCCAGCTGAGGATTGCAGTGAGGAAAATACGTTCTGAAACGTGCTGGCCCCCAGGCCGAATTCTTCAAAGTTATTACATTTTATGTTAAAATTTCTACCGTTAGCATGCCAATGTATTATCTAACTATGGTCACATATTTTCACGAATCTATTATGGCATGGACATGTAAAAATCATAATTCACAATGCTACTACCGAATTAATCTAGAAATTCGTCCTTTTCACTGGGGGCCTCCAAACTTTATTGTTGGACCAGTAGAGAGGATAAAAGAAGTTGAGGAGGGAAGTTTTTTTATGTCCTAATCCTCGTTTTGCCTGGCTATCGCATAGTTGAGAGGATTTTATACCATGATTACCTATTCTACTATATCTGAAAAGCCTATGACATAAATTTTAGCTTTATACACCAACTGTGGTGAACACGCCAGCAATGGGGTTTCGATAGTTAAAATTTACGCCAACAGTGGAACTACATCCTTCACCTTTGGCGACGTCGACCTGAATGCGAACTTGTCTAAATTTATCGCACGTCGTCTCGCGAAGAGTGAAATGAAATTTGCAATTGTTTATTACGTTTTTAGATGAGTTTAGCCCATAAAACTTCAAATATTAAGAAACATGCATTGCCCCATGTTAATAAAGCATCCATAACTCGAAATAGTATGTTATTATGTTATTAAAATGAAAAAGGCCATGTTTCTTTTTTCTATTTCGTTTCGGTGAAAAAAAACTGACAGGGGAAGTACCGCCCACCCGTGCCCATGTAAACAAAACAGATTGCACGTGTGTACGTCTGCTGCTCAGTAAAACGAGAAAAATAATAGCGACTCTTAATAATCTGACGATCATGGTATAAATAAAATATATTCGAAGTAGGTTGGTGTACCAAATGTTCACCATTCGTGGTGAACATTTGGAACACCAAGCTACTATGGATATATTCTATATACTTGACGTGGGTCGTGGCCAGGGGCCTTTAGGGGAAGATTAAGTTAGACTTAAATATCCAGAAGGTGAAAGGGCTGCACGATATTCAAAAATGAATACTGGTATCGGTATTCAAAAAAATACCGCGGTATACCGGTATATCGAAAACTGTTCAGATATCTGAACATAAGTACCACAATCGAGACTTGAGGCATCACAGTCGGAACGAATCAACATGCCTTGATGATGCGGTTCGAAAAAAACTTTACCCAACGCAGACGGTATCAAAATTTATTATTTGAAATATTAGTTTATCAGATTTGTCCACAAATTTCTACAAAACTATATCATGTCACCCCTCGTTGGAACGAGCTCATCGACGTAGTTTTGTTGAAATTTTTTAAACTGCTGAATTTGTATATTACTCGGGCACATGCGATCGATTACTTGGGTAAAGGGATAATGCCATTTGTTCGGGACTACCGTTGAAACTCAAAACATCTTGAAAATTAAATTGTGGGTAAATAAATAATGACGATAATCCAATATTTTTGTAACTACACCGGTATTCAATCGATATTTGTTTGAATACCGGTATATATCGGTTTATCGAAATACCGTGCAGCACCTAAAAGGTGATTGCAAAACACTTATGAAAATGACCCAAGTAATATTAGGATGAGGGAACAAGAACAGTGTCAGAGATTTCTAGATGAGTGGTAGACAAAGTTGACATTTGTTTGGAATACTGTATGGGGAGGGGTCTCCCGCCACCCCACCGCTGCATATACACAGAAGGACACTCACAAACAACATGGTAAAAAATTCTTACGGTGAAGAATTTTGAATGGTTCATCATATGAAGCTACAAAACGTCCTGCACTGTATTGGAATGGAACATTGGGGTTTTGTCGATATGAATTGATTATTGGTGGCCTACAAACTGAAAAAAAACGCTTTACGTACATGAAGAGGTTTTGGAATGATAATGTTATCA
The DNA here is from genome assembly GCA_031216915.1 of Pictodentalium vernedei. NCBI lineage: Eukaryota > Metazoa > Mollusca > Scaphopoda > Dentaliida > Dentaliidae > Pictodentalium > Pictodentalium vernedei. Next base: position 66,689,533 of record CM062290.1, on the reverse strand, counting down.
TTTGACATTTTCAACAATAGTTAATTGGACGACATTTATTTCGACAAGCAATCGTCACTTAATAGCTATATACGGAATGATTATTTTACCGTGTAATTGCAGTACATGCCATGTAAATGTGATTTGAATGTTACGTAAACACATTGAATTCAGGAGGAGTCGTGTACTACTTTGAAATGCACGTCAACGCTGTTCACATTTTAAGATCCCAAAACGTTAACCTATTGATTTGAATATAGTGCATGTGGAAGGAAGTCTGTTGGATTTTTACCTCCATGGGCTTTATCGATAAATAGGTTTCATACCATACTCACCTATGTTTCTACCCGCGAAAAGCCCGTATTTTAAATTTTAGCTTTTAACCCCATTATCTAACATGAAAATCAGACGACACTGAAAAATTCTTGAATAACTAATTTTTTCATTTTTTGTCTGAAAAACATAGGTTATGACCCCTCATTAGAACGAGCTGGACGAGCTCGTTCCAATAAGGTGTCATAACCTATGTTGCTGAGACAAAAAATGACAAAATAATGAGAATTAATTGGCGATTTTTGAGATTATCGCTGGCCGGTTTTTGCCGTTACGTTGGGTAAAGGGTTAACCCCACTACCGGTGTAAAGCATCTACTGCGGTTAAGTGTTTTCAATGGGAATTCCATTACAAATGGACCTTTGACCAACTTGACCTTTGACATGAACCCAATTTGCCGACTTCGATACACTCACACTTCGCGATGTTTCATTCAAACATACGACGTTTTGTAGTACTATCTTCTACGTGCAATGACTTAATACGTTTAAAATACTTACAATATTTAAAATAAAATTTAAGAATTGCCAGTAATAATTTGACTGAAAAAGCAAGGTAAATTCAATCAACTTTGACGATGTATCTAGCTGTCAATCAAGCATCCACGTGCAACCAGAAGTACTGTCCACCGGCGCAGACGTATACAAAACAAACCCATGTGTTCGCTCGTCTGCTAATCGAAAATTACAAAAAATAGGCATCGCTTCATCAAACGAAATTTATTTCAAATATGGACGAAACATAAGAGCATGGTATAAATAAAACAAATGGGTACTAGGGCCGGTAATCAGATTTAAACCACTCGTAGAATAAGAAATTTAACCACTCGGCAGTGCCTCGTGGTTAAAATCATTATCCTACTCGTAGTTTAAATCTGATTACCGGCCCTAGTACTTACTTATTCTATATATCACCACCTGATTCCTAGAACGAACTCCTCTACGTTGTGGAGACTAATATTAAGGCCTTCCGGATGGTTTACGAAATTCTTTGTTTCAGAATTTGCGTTGGTGTACATTGAAATGCTACTCAATCGCGTTGTCAAAACTACGATCACACCAATGGAAAGACCCCACTACTGCGTAAGTAGGTTTCGAAGACTACCTTGATGGTAGCTTTGAGGGACATCGCTGTTCAAGCTGAGGTCACTGTCGCTGGAGCTTGGAGGAAAAATGAGAAGGGCAGTGGAAAGAAGTGTCAAATGTGTAATTTAAGAGTAGTGGAGAACCTCGAATACTTACTCTTAGCATATCCAAAATTCCAGGCTAACAGCATAAGATTCACAGAGAGTATAATGGGGTTATGGGATGGGAGAATGAAAGGTATGTAATTAGTGGGTGATACAATGAAGAGGGTTAGTATTATTATTGGAGAGATTGGGAACAATGGGGTATGGGATGTTATCAAACATTTCGTTCCAGGTGTTGTGGAGGGAGTGGGCGTGGTGACACGGACGCAGTTGGGAGCACAGGGTCAATCAAATTCTTCTCACCTGAGAACCGCGACAAATCAGCGGCCGGCCGAAGTGTTATTACTAGTACTAGGTCTCATAACTTGATTACCCGGCGAAGTTTTCAACGGCCGTTTTGCCGCTTTATTTAACTGGTTGGGCGCTAGAAGACACGATCAGGGCTTTCAAAAAATAAGGCTAACAAAACAAAGCCAACATTTTCATATTCAGTCAAAAGCAAATATATTTTCTTTATATAAATTTGTTTTATTACAAATTAACGGAGAGTGCCTGTGGGCATTCACCAATAATTTGCAACAGAAGAAATTTTGAATAACAAGTTCAGCGCCCCCAAAATAATCAAACCCTCAACCTGTTACCATTCAATCTACAAGCCTGTGTTGATTGCCATGTTCATTGTAATGCACAATGTTTCATTCGGCAGAACACACTCCGGAGCCCCCCTGAGACAGATTTGAAATTATTCTGTCAAATGGTTTCGAAATTTTACAATACCGCAAATACCAACTGGCAGTAGTCCAAGAACAAGAACTCACATTAAGATAGAACAGTAGAATTGCTGTGCATTTTTCTCTGTGAAAACGCGGTCAAGGTGAATAAATAAATAAAAAAATATATCAACAGTATTTTAGTATTTCTGTCCCTATTATGTACTAGACGGGTAATCTCCACCAATACAGGCACACAGGAATTATGAATGCAACAGGAAGAAGGTTTTAAGAGAAAGTAAACTGAAGTGAACTACTTGATTAACACAGAGACATTTTAAATTGATCACATGAAAACAGTATTGATTTTTTTCTGTTTTGATTCATTGTTTTACGTTCAAACTTAGATATCTGATTTGTATTTTTCTTAGTGAGTGTTTGAAATATGGGTGTGATTGATTGAATATCCAAGATAATTCATCCGACTCTGTGCTTTCTGTGTACTAAGCTAATCTCGAAGACTGTATTGCGGGGAGTCAGCTTCAGCATGTTTTTTCTGTTTACTTGTTAACACAGCACAGTTCTGAAAGTGAGCTTTACCACTAGAACACTCACCCTGAGGTGGTTCAACCCAAACACCTACAACAAACGGAAAAGCACGCGAAACACAAACTAATGTGTAAGTCGCTGCATTCAACTCGGGATGTCCATGTCATAAAACGTCGCTTAAAATTCTCATTTTAAGCCGGTGTATACGAATAGCAGACGACACTTGCCAAACAAATCTTGAATATTTAAAGAGTTTCATTTTCACCCCCAAAGCATACCACGGGATCCCTCAACAGAACGAGCTCTGCAAAACTCCTTCAATTGAAGCCCCTAAGGTATGTTTTGAGGCAAACATTGAAAAAAAATATAAAGTTTGAACGACGGTTTTTTTTTTGTAAATAGCGCTGTCCTGTTTGTGCGTTACGTCCGCTAGAGATTTAAAGAGTGGACGGATAGATATTTTTGGACGAGAGTGGATACTCTCATCGCTCTCAAACTCTACCCGTATGCCATCATCAACAGGCGGACTTGTGTAGTTGAGTGCGCATGCAAAAATCTAGTCGAAGCATCTGATCGTTGCTCATCTCACAAATGTGAATAATCTCGCTGTTGAATAAACTGCGATATTTCCCTGCTGCTCTTTTACATGTGTTGGTCGTATGGGCCCGTCGGTGAGGCAGTTTGGTGGGTTACTCAATAGGAAAGTGAAGATTAAGTGTTGATGCTGTGTTTCCTTCTAAACGGTAGTTGCCTTGTAGAGTGGTCAGGCCTCAACTAAAAATACCAATGGCGCCTCAGCAGGTGTTTGAGACAGATAATAATACCTTTGCCAGAAGTCAGTTAAACAAATCTATCTTCCGTGAGAACCCTAAGAAGTGAAGCATAGTGCTTGTTTTACGGCTAAAATAGGACCCAGTCACCAACGCTTGGGATGGAAGTCCTCTAAAATTGACAACATGAGTACAAACGATTAACTAAACTTGACTTTCTCTGCGGTCACGATTAGCCATTGTGCCGAAATATGTGACCCTAAACTCCAATACATAAAAAATTAATAAACATTTCCATCTGAAGCCAAAGAGGATTCGGGAGATCGCCCCCTCACCCCCACCCCCACCCCCTTACCTCGTCCCCCACTTCATCCCCCTGCCTCGCCCGTATCTGCCATTGAAACAATATCATCAGAATGTGTGTTATTGTCTTGGTGAAAACATGACCCCAAAAGTGTTTTAGTGGAAGTCCACTTTGAATGTAATGCACTGATCTCGCTACAACTGAATTGCTGGAGCACTCATTGACCGCTCAGAAAAGTGTCTCCATCGCTGCCTCAAATTGGGGGCGTGAAGTTACTTTAAATAAATAATGCTAACAAATTCTCCAAAATCAGAACCATACTGTGTAATCGCTTGACTGGTTTGGTTACGCGAAATAATTCATGAGAGGTGAGGGACGTTTTACAAACACGAGTGCGCGAATGCGCACGAGTGCTTTACAATATAGTCCCTCGCCTCGAATGAATTTTTTCACGTAACCAGTCCAGTCAAGCGATTTCTCTGTTTATTACTTTTCATTATTAATGATAATTATATTATTTAACCCTTTACCTAACGTAACGGCCAAAACCGGCCAGCGCTATTCTCAAAAATCGCCATTTAATTTTCATTATTTTTTTTTGTCTCTAAAACATAGGTTATGACCCCCTCATTGGAACGAGCTTGTCGAGCTCGTTCCAGTGAGAGGCCATAACCTATGTTTTTGAGACAAAAAATGAAAATAATAGTTATTCAAGAATTGTTTTGCAATTGTCGTCTGTTTTTCATGTTTTCATGTTCAAGTCCCCATTACACCCACGGCAAAGCGTCTTCGTTTGCGCGCACGGATACATGACACAATTGTTGATTGCATAATTCACTTGTGAATTTATCGTTCATAATTAAACCCGGAAATCCCAGTAAATCACACATTGGAAAGTAATAAAAAACATTAATCATCATATACTCATCACAAACACAAAACAACATTTATGCAGGCTAACTGGCGATACAAAAATTATAATTTGACTTATGCGTGTACACTTTACACCACCCAACAGTATTCTCATGGCTCTGCAGACAAAAACTGATCATACAACTTCCAAATTAAAAATCTTCATCATCAAAGACCGAAGTTTTCAAAGTCTATAACGTTCGGTCATCAACTTCATGCCCCATGCATTTCAGATCATCTGCAATAGAAAAAAACATAAAACACGTATCAGTACTATCCAGATCGAAAAAAAACAGTGCTCACTTCTTGCCGTATCTCCCCAAGATGCTGAAGACGTCATATATAGGTATCACAGAACTAAATATTTTACCATAGGCAACCATTATAACAATCACGTGGAAACAAATATGATCACATCACTTAAAATTAAATATTTAAATACCTACATATAGTACAGACCTTCACACAACTTTCTCTGGTCAGAAAACGGGGGGTCATGCAACAAATAACAAAAAAAAAAAAAATGCACCAGGAAATGAAGTACCGTCACTGAACCCAATTTTTTTCTGGAAATTCCCAACAAAAATACACAAATAGTTGACTGAATATTTTAGACCCAGAAAATACTTATAAAATCTCTTTTTTCTTGTAGAGTATTCAGTATTGTTGCAAAAATCTAATAAAATGATTTAACAGTTTTCTCAAGCAATAAGTTTTTTTTCAAGGAGTCTTATTTTAGACAATGATGCAATATCCGAGTGCAACATTTCAAGGCAGGTAACTCTGAACCAAATATTTAGTTTCGCGATACCTTAAATACCCGTATTTTTAACTGGATTAGTCTCCCTTGATTACCACCAATCCCTCACGCTGGATGAATTCATTATCCCCAGCATGGAGATTTAATTTCTGTCTATTTCGAACCTCAACTGACAGAAATAATATTTTCATGAAGGATTCAAGTTTCCGACGGATTTCAAGTTCTCCTATCGCTTTTTGAAGAATATACTTTTTTATTATATGCTAGCCTGTGAATTATCGTAAATTATCTAAAAGATATTTCTCGATATCTATCGACTCGATGGTTATCGAGGAATATCCCTCAGTAGCTTCCTAAATGACGTTACGCTACGCCGCATCACGTCGCCTTGAAGGAACGATCAGCTGATTGTTATTGTTTTGAGACGAAGGCATTTGGGGTCGAATTGGGCTGAATATTGTGCAATAAAATGTCTCGTAGCATATAATAAAATAGAAAATCTACTCAATTTTAGTCAGTATCTGGAATTATCTAATGAGTGTGGACCTGGAAGTTTTATCTTTCACGAGCGCTTGCTTTTTTCAGTAGCTTCCTAAATAACGTACGGTGCATCACGTCGCCTTTAACGTCGCCTTGAAGGAACGATTAGCACCTTTTTGTTATTGTCTTGAAACAGATACTGTTTGCAGTGAATTGTGCTGAATATTGTGCAATAAAATATCACGTAGCATATAATAAAAAGAAACTCCACGCTGTTTTAGTGAATATCGGGAATTTTCTCATTCGTGTGGACCTGAAAGTATTATTTTCTCGTGAAAAAAAACTTTCAGGTCCACACTCATGAGATAATTCCCGATATTCACTAAAACAGCGTGGATACCCTTTGATAATAGATAAACGTTGATATCTGTAAAACATGAATATTAAAGATGTACACATTTGTCGTGGCAATGAAAATTGAATATTTGAAATTTAATTTTAGTTATTATTGACAAAAGAAAACACGATTGCTGAGATTGGGAAATTGATGTTGTGTTATTAGTTTATGTTCAAGGTAAATACACAGAACGACACAGGCGTGTAAAAAAACACAGAACGACACGCGCGTGTGAATGGGTTAATCGATATGGCACGTTTGCCGTGTGGTAGGATGGAACGAGAGGCCACGATGGCACAAGTGCCATATCGATTAACCCATTCACACACGCGTGTCATTCTGTGCTTATTACACGCATTAACGTCTATAAAAACAGTTATAAGAAGGGCACTCAGCAATTCATTTGACAACTATCAACAAAAAAGAACACATTTTATCGCCAACCAAATTTGCGAGAGGAACCCGTGTTACTATTTCGTCCCCTGAGTTCCAATGTGTTCTACGTATAGTATTGTATTGTACTGGCACATAGAACACATTGGAATTCGGGACGATTTTTAGATATCACTAGCGATTAAAATTGTAATAGCGGTGTACGATTTGTAGAAAAATTCCAGTTAAATTCCGCTTCTTTATAAAAATAGTCCGTCAACGATTTCCGTTCCGCACACAATGTGCGGAACAGATTTTCATTTTCGGCATTATTTAGTGTTGCTGCAGATGGGGATTTCATAGAACAGATGTGTACTAAACACTAAGTCGTTTTTAAAGTGAAAGCTGTTACGCTGTGGCGTAACAGCTTTAACGTCATCAAACGTCATGGATTGGGCGGAGTTACCGAGTTGATTGACTTGAGGCCATCTTAGGTGGAGGGGGTAGCGTGAGTGGCGACGTTTTTCGCTGACGTTCCAGCAATCCAGTTGTACATAGATCAGTGGTGACTGTGATTGGAACTAATACCACAAGGCGAGATGATTCAATTGTTTCGAAGACCAATTTTCAAAAAATGAAAAATGGTGTATTTTTGTTTGTTTAACGGAATTCTGGCAAGTGAAGCACGGTTTGAAAGGAGTTTTGACAGCCCTTATAACAGTGTATCGTCTCACATCGATCAAATCAAAGAAATAGGATTGCCGCGGCTCATTGAATTTTATGAACGATCTGGAATCTAGAAATCCCTTTCCAAGGACCCGGACAATCACTCCTTAAAACCTTCTTTCCTAATTCTTGAGAAATGAGATACCAGGCGATCAGAGGAGATTTGCATCAGTAATATTCAGATCGCTACGGAGCGATCCGAATACTGCTGGAATGAAGCTCTTCTGTCAGATGAGAAGTCTTCCAAATAAAATGAGATTCACGCCTTACATTACAAATCTGCTTTTATATGGCATTAAAATATCATCTCTAGCTCCATGCAACCCTTGAAATATACACCAGGGAGGGCATAGAAACTACTTGAATTAACTACGCATCTTAGTGTTTTAAGCCCGAAGAAATGAGACTCAGTATTGTTAATCTCTCAGAGTGGAAATGGTACAAGGAGTATTCCAGAAATAATGAGGGTTATTCATCTGTTGTGTGCTGTTACGTCTGACGTATTATGTGGATGCGGTTGTCAGACATTGTGTCAGAACATCTGCCCCGGTGACGACTAAACATGAAAGCAATTTACGAGATTCGAAACATTGGATTTTTATTATACGCCTGTTCTATGAAATCCCCATCTACACCAACCATCAACTCTAATACCACGCGGAGTATGAAAATATGTTCCGCACATATGTACGGAACGGAAATCGTTGATGGACTATTTTTAAATAGAAGCGAAATTTCACTGGAATTTTCTACAAATCGTGCAACACAGTTACAATTTGATTGGCTAACGATAGCTGAAAATCGTCCCTTGAGTTCTGATGTGTTCTTTGTGCCAGTAGACACATAGAACACATTGGAACTCGGGGGACGAAATAGTAACACCGGTTTCCCTCGCAAATTTGATTGGCGTTAAAATGCGTTCTTCTTGTTGATAGTTGTCAAATGAATTGCTGAGTGTCCTTCTAATAATTTATTTTATAGACGTGAAGGCGTGTAAAAAACACCGAACGACACACGCATGTGGATGGGTTAATCGATATGGCACTTGTGCCACCCGGAAGGATAAAACGAGAGGCCACGAGCCATATCGATTAACCCATTCACACGCGTGTGTCGTTCTGTGTATTGTCAGCACGTCCCCTCGATTTTCTAGGCCTACATATTATGATTTTTTTTTGTATTTCAACATTGCAGCGGAATCTGACCTGACTATTACTTCAGAACAGCGACGTTACGAAACCTTTGATTACTTGGCTCAACTGCGTAAGCTTTAGAAACTTTTATTATAGAGAATTACATAACGTTACATTGAGTATTCATAGTCTCGTGAAGGTGCCTTATGTACTACACAAGATCTAAGCACAGGAATCAACAGCACATTTTCAGCCCATGGACCACCGACCACGCCGGTGACCCATGATCTGAAAATAAATTCTCTCGAGTTCTTGTGCCGTGTTGAAAAGTCGTGAATAAGTCTTGGGTGGAAAATGTACCCATAGTTATACAGTACTAATCCACTCTCCGTTCTGCACACCAATCAGTTAGAATTCACGTGCATATTCGTTCATCAAATGCTGGAGGGCAACAAATGTTTCCTTTATTGTAGATACCATCCACTGACGCCGTTCCTTGGTGAATTCTGACAACTGACACTAACATATGATGTAATCAAAATCTCTGTTCCATTCTGTAACCTAACCTTTGGGGATCGTTAATGGTAGTCTGGTGGAGTTGGCAGGGATGCTGACAACGAGGCCATGCCGTCTTCATTCACTGTATATACCTTCAAATAAATCAGTTTTTTTAGAGACGCTTCCGTTTCCGTTTTCCTGTTAATAAATGAAAACATACATTCATTGTATCTTTATTCGTGCGTGAGTCTGTGTTACATTGTACATATATCTTAAAATGATGAATTCCTCCGTCCGGTCACTCATACTGATGAAGAGCTTTTCAAAAACTCTTTTTTGTTATCTTCCCACAAGGCTAAACTCATGATTTTAATAAGTTTTCGAGTGTTAATTCCTACATTCACTCGGGCGTTTCTGATACCCCCGTTTCAATATATTTATGCCACAAATGGCCGTTTATTCGAACAATAAAAGCCTTGGATAAATTTTTGCTTTATTCACCTGGTAGGGTGATAAATTTTACCCGTAGGTTTAACACTGATAAAATGTATTTTTCTAGTAGAGACGGACTTATTGATCACTGACCTCTACCACATTCGTATAGCATAATTAACAGTTCAGTTGTTGTTTTCCTTAAACCTTTTTGAAAGTATGACACAATACCAGTAGAAAACACTACACATTGTTCATTTAATAAAGTATTTTTGCAAATTTATCTCAAGTTTGTAGGGAAATTATTTTTAGACAGAAGTGTTTAACTGCGCCTTTTTTATTTTTCGCATTTTGCTTGTCATCTAATTGGACCTATGTGCTCCTCACTTCTCGCTATGTTTTGTAGTGAGTTACAGCACGATTTCGCCGCGAATGGCCTGTAAAAGATTTATGGAATAAACAAAATAAACGTATAGTGTTTTGAAGTAAAAACATTATTCTACTCGTAGAATTAAGAATGAAACCGACGCGCCAGAGGCTCGTCGGTTCATTCTTAATCTAACTCGTAGATTTTCTTTTTATTTGCAATATACGTTTATTCTATATATACTGGGGGTATCGATAGCCCTGCGAGTCTTCGACATTTGATTCGATTGAAAATAACCCCAACGATTGGGAAACAAAATCTTATCAAATGCTGTAGTCTTCTCCTTCATTTGTTCCACAGTTGATAATCAACCCGGTCTGCTATTTTTGGTATAATTGTTCTTGAAATGACTCTCCGAGATGCACCCAGTTTAACTCAATACGAAGCTGGGGCAGATTCATGGTTGTGTTCACGGGGAGGGAGCTGATGTAGATATATAATTGACTACCAATTTATTTATTTATTTTTTAATTTAGGAGATTCTTATATTACCACCTACACGTTCAGAATTCATTAGTGTTAAAACATCACATGCAAGATGTGCATAAACTATATACAGTCACTTGAAATCTATATATGACTCACAGTCAGAGTGATCTCCCCTGTACTCATTTATCTTTTTAAAAGCATAGTATAACAATTCTCGTAAACCAAGTACAAACGCTATTTTTTTTTTGTTTATCGCAAATGCTAGTTCAGTATTAAGAAAAAGTATTTGGTGAGATCTGTTCGTCACAGTTTGTAAGTGCCCTAATGTTATTTATTTATTTATTAATGTTTAAGGTCACATGCACAATGGCTAATCGCGACTGCAACAGTTTTACGGGTGGAGGAAGCAGGAGTACCCGGAACTGTAAGCTCCTCAACATTCTAACTCTGTTCAAGCAGGGTTACAGCGGTTGAAGACATGTGCACCATCGATGTGCAGTACGCCTTAGTACACGGCGCCACCGTGCTCCATGCAGGCAACCGGGATAAAGTGCCTTGCCCAAGGACACAACGCGCGTCGTCCCGGACGGGAATCGAACTCGGGCCTCTAGTATAGAAGTCCAAGTCTACAAGTGAGCCACCACCCCCTTAGGTCTTCTTCAATGTGCAGTAAATAGACACTGTTTATGCACAATAAAGTCACTAACAAATTGTGTAACTTTCCTTATCTTACAATAAGTATGTATTAGGTCCACAATAACCCGAATACAGCGTGCATCAGGGGGCCCGTGATGCAAAATCTGTATCTTGTAACTCCGTGTTTAGTTACGATTTGCTTACGTTACTATTTATTGAATATTACAAGCTTTCGAGACTTGTTCCTATATGCGAAAAGAGATTTAATAACCAGTTCAATGGCAGCAATTAGAAGAGTCCATATTCATTATTTGGGGTAGATCAATCAATATTTTCAACGTGCAGCCTCGGGGCTGCACGTTGAAAATATTGATTGGTCTATCCCACACATTTACTGAACAGCCATCCTGTATAATGACGTTATGACGTGTCATGTCCCAGACCGGAAGGGGGACGCGGTGGCTCAGTAGGTAGAGGTGCAGGCTGCAAGCCGAGAGGTCCTCGGTTCGAATCCCACCTGCGGCAACCGCGGTGTGTCCTTCACCCCCATTGCCCACGTGGGGGCACGGTGACGTTGTGTACTAAGGCGTAGTGCACGTCGATGGTGCACTGTCTTCAACCAATGCTAACGCTGCTTGTGTGGAGTTAGTATGTTGGGGAGCTGACAGTTGCTCGCCGTTGCTTGGTGGTTCTCTCCGGGTACTCCGGCTTCCTCCACCCGTAAAACTGTCGAGGTCATGATTAGCCATTGTGCAGAAACATGTGACCTTAAACACCAATAAATAAATAAATAAATAAATAATAAATAAATAAAAATAAATAAATAAATAAATACCAGGCCGGAAAAACGGCCGCTAAGGTTCAAAGGGTTAAAAATCACATCTCAAAAGTGTAATTATTTAATTGTGGATCCACATTGCTTTTCTGCTTTTGTATCCGATTCACTTAAAGCATTCAAGCTGGAACGACGCGCTGTTATACTGTTAAAGCGCATGGTCTTTTCGGAATGTTAAACTTGTATGCGCTCAATAAATTTATCCATGGATCGCCAAAGCCCAAATGAAAGGCGGGGACATGATTGAGGTTTCATTTTCCGAATTAGGAAAGTGTAAATAAACAAATGCATGTGTCGTCTGCTTTGTTTGTAAAACTCAAGTTGAATCGACGACGAAAAAAAAACAGCAATAAACAACGAAAATAAGAAAGATAAACATTGTTCTTTTAATAAAGTATTTTTGCAACTTAAGCTCAAGTTTGTCGGAGAATTATTTTTAGACAGACATGTATCACTGCGCCTTGTTTATTTTTGGCAGTTTTGTTTGTTGGACCAATGTGCTCCTCACTTCTCGCGGTGTTTTGTAGCGAGAGACAGCACGATTTCGCCGCACTGTCCTGTAAATAATTTATGGGAAAAACAAAATAAACATATAGTGTTTTCATGTAAAAAATGTATTCCACTCATAGGATTAAGAATGAAACCGACTCGCCAGAAGCTCGCCGGTTTCATTTTCAATCCTACTCGTAGAATAATTTTTTTCTTGAAAACACGATACGTTTATTCTATATATAACAACTTCAGTTACAGGGGAATAATTGAAAAACAAAGAATTACAGGTTATTTGTGCAGCAAATAGGTTGATCTGTATTAAATATTTTGTGCCCTAAGGTCATTTTCCCGTAAATGTTTAGCTATTACACGTCCTCTTCTGAACAAAAAAAAAACACTTTTAAAGTATGCTGTTCCCAATTAAAGGGCGGGCGGGCGGGCGGTGCTGGGCTGAGACCTAACCCCTTTAGGACCGCCTTTGTCAACTGGAGTAGATATGGAGGATGTGTGGGAATATCAAAAGAGATTTTTAATGGGGTTTAACGACACTTTTGGCAGCCAGGGCCACCTCGTATCGGGTAATTTTACGAGTGGAGGAAGCAGGAGTACCAGGGGAGAACCGCCAAGCAGCGGCGAGCAACTGTCAGACTCTCTAACGTGCTAACTCCGCACTAGCAGGGTTAGCATTTGTTGAAGACAAGGGTATCATCAACGTGAAGTGCGCCTTAGGACACAGCGCCATTGTGCCGCACGTGAGCAGTCGGGATTAAGTGCCTTGCCCAAGAACACGACGCAGTTACCCCCAGCGGGGATCGACACTCTCGGTTTGCAGTGCAATGTCCTACCGACAGAGCCATTATGCCCCATCAACAAAGATAACTGCACTTAAAATGACGAAGAAATGATAGTGATGTGAGAGAAGAGGCAGCTTAATTAAAGTCCCGATCCTGTCAAGAGTAAGGACCTAATTATAAGTGCGTTTTCTACTTTGTTTCGATTGTGATAATCACGTAATGGAATTGCTTGACTCGGTCTAGTCCCCTCTGATTTTCAATCATGTGGTTTTCGTCTGCAAGGTCCCTTGGTAATTTTATTGTCGCGGTTTTTCTAAAAATGTCACGGGATTACAAATTACTGCCTTTTCTCGATGCATAACAGTACATAGACTTCGAGACATACATTTAGCACAAACAATCTCTTTTGCAGTGTGAATTTCCTTGCCGGACATTCAGTGGTCACTACTTATTGTACACGGCTGGTGGATTACTAGAAAATGGCAACCAGGAATTATTCATAATCTTTCCAAATAGCGCAAATAACACCAGCACAGGCCTGGCAGTCCGGAAAATCAAGGAGTGCAAAACAATTGCCCTCCTCAGATTGCTTAGGAGTGCAATTGCACCTTGATGTTTAATGCATATACTTGTATGCCATTTTGGTTATATTCACTTCAAGTTATTACGATTGTGGCTGAAAATTGTACTACATTCTGCTACATAGTAGAAAAATTGGCACACACATCTTCTCATTATTCAAAATGTTGCATTGAATTCTTATGTGACTGTCTTCTACACTCAAAATGTGTTGAAATGCGACACAGAATGGGCCATGAATTATTGCGAATCCATGCAACATTGACAAATCGTCCACTGAGTTCCAATGTGTTCTATGTGCCTACTGGCACATAGAACACATTGGAACTCAGCGGACGAATTGATAATAGATTTTAAATGCAGTCCCCAACATGTCTGGCATTCCAGAAAATCAAGGGGTCCAAAAATTGCCCTCCTCAATTTTTTCTAGGCGTTCAGTAGGCGTGTAGCACTACAGTGCTCCTTAAGAATGTCAGGCCTACTAGCAAATTTGTAGTCCATGGGCAGAAAATTTGCTAGTTCTTTTTGTGCTATGTTCATAAAAATTAAACATATTTATCACACAAATGCCATTAAAAACGCTCAATACGGAAAATATCGTTCACAACACGTCTTATGCGGTAAAGACGTCAGAATTCAACGTCGACATGGTAACGTTGTAGGTGAGTTGGTTTCGGAAGTAGAATTGAATTAATCTTCTGTCATTTTTCATCAACTGTCTACCAAATACAAACAACAGGCATTTGCAAAAAATATTAATTTAATTTATTACCTCGAAAACATAGCTTATGACCCTCAATTGGAACGAGCTTGTTCCAGAGAGGGGTTATAAGCTGTGTTTTTTTTAGGCAAAATTAAAAAAAATAATATAATTTAAAGGGCGATTTTTGTGAATAGCGCTTACCAACTTCAGTCGTTACGTTAAGGAAAATGTTTGGCTCAGTGGTAGACTGTTGGACTTCTATGCCAGAGGTCCCGAGTTCGATCCCCGTCCGGGACGACCCGCGTTGTGTCCTTGGGCAAGGCACTTTATCCCGGTTGCCCACGTGGGGGCACGATGACGCCGTGTACTACGGCGTACTGCACATCGATGGTGCGCACGTCTTCAACCGCTGTAACCCTGCTTGAGTGGAGCTTGAACAGAGTTAGAATGTTGAGGAGCTGACAGTTGCTCGTCGATGCTCGGTGGTTCTTTCCGGGTACTTCGGCTTCCTCCAACCGTAAAACAGTCACGGTCACGATTAGCCATTGTACATAAGTATGTGACCTTAAACACCAATAAATAATAATAATAATAAATTAGTAAAGTGTTGAATTACATATTATATGACAAAAAGAATCTCAAATTCGTCACGATTTGACATGAAATTTCTCAACCTCGTTCACTAAAATCTATATAAGCCTCGGTAAATCTTGGCCTCGATAAATCTTGGCCAAGTCTTGGCCTCGGTAAATCTTGGCCTCGGTAAATCTCGGCCTCGGTAAATCTCGGCCTCAGTAAATCTTGGCCTCGGTAAATCTCGGCCTCGGTAAATCTTGGCCTCGGTAAATCTAGCCCTCGGTAAATCTTGGCCTCGGTAAATCTAGGCCTCGGTAAATCTCGGCCTCGGTAAATCTCGGCCTCGGTAAATATTGGCCTCGGTAAATCTTGGCCTAGGTAAATCTTGGCCTCGGTAAATCTCGGCCTTGGTAAATCTTGGCCTCGGTAAATCTCGGCCTCAGCAAATCTCGGCCTCGGTAAATCTCGGCCTCGGTGAATCTCGGCCTCGGTGAATCTCGGCCTCGGTGAATCATGGCCTTGGTAAATCCTGGCCTCGGTTAATCTTTGCCTCGGTAAATCTTGGCTCAGATCGATTTTAGTGAACTTGGTATAGAAATTTCAAATGAAATCTCGACTAGTTAGAGATAAAAAAAGTAGGCACATAAAACACATTGGAACTCAGGGAACGAAAAAGTGACAACCACATATGTGGTTGGCTATAAAATGTGTTCCTTTTGTTGATAGTTGTCAAATGAATAGCTGAGTGTCCGTGTAATAATTGTTTTCATAGACGTGAAGGCGTGTAATAAACATAGAACGACACACGCGTGTGAATGGGTTAATCGATATGGCACTTGTGCCATCGCGGAAGGATAAAACTCGAGGCCTCACTCGTGCCATATCGATTAACCCATTCACACACGTGTGTCGTTCTGTGTTTATACTGACTACTTTTGAGGGTGACGTTTTCGTGGTTGTTATTTTGAAAAAAAAATATGAAAATAAAATCCGATTGGTTCAAAACCGACTATTTGAGTTCAAGTTTTCAGTTGGGTACACAGATCCTGAATTATAGCAGAAGCATATCCACGATATGGTAATTCCTTCACATCTGCTTGCCATTATGTCCCCGACCTCCGAAGGAGGATGCGGGGGTATATAGTGAAGCCCTCCGTCCATCTGTCCGTCTGTCCACTCTTAGAGGTACATCAGTTGCAAGTACAGGCTGTACATTATGGGTTTTTGTCGGTATTGTGGGGTTAACCCCGCAGTACATTTGATTTCTATTAATTTTAATCACCCCTAGGGGGTTAGATCTCTATTTTTGGATTTAACTACACAGTATTATTTGAGAAGTTTCTAAATAATTGGACAAAAACCCACCACAATGTAGGTTTGTACAAATAAATAACCCCACAGAGGGGCACTATACAGAAAAACTATAACCTCATAATGATTTGGACAAAAAAGTTGCACAATGTATCAATTTGGATTTGGATCCTCTTTGGTATGCTGATAGACCCGCACGGGAGAACGGATATGCACAAGGAAGGGTTCCGTCCAATAAGTTTTCCAGAGTTATGGCCCTTTTTCACTCTTTCGACTTCGAAAATTGTTCTTCGACTCAGACAATTGTTCTGTCCAACAATACATTTAACCCCCTGCACACTGATATCGAAATATCTAAAGTTCAAGGTGCAAATTTTTCCCATAATGCAACTAGAAATTTAACCAATTCCCCACTCTCACGACTTAAGTCTCGACTGAAGAAATTTTCATTTCTTCAAATGCATGCTAAAGATGGGCGGTATTGGAATTGTGAGTTCGGTATCGGTTTCAGTATTTTAAGGGGGTATACCTCGGTATCGGTTCGATATTGGAATCTAACTTGACTGAGATTTGCTGAAAGTACCAAAGGGGAATTCGCATCAGGAAAATACAGAATAAGTTGTTCTTGTATCATTCTACCACAGCTCCACAATGAACTCAACAGTGGCATTCATTTGCGAACACAAATCATATCTATAGTAATTTTGTAGACTTCTTCCAAATTCACCTTAACCTTTACAGTACTCTTTGGGGCGTTTGTAATCCCCGAGCAATGCCCCGACCATACCATCTTCAGGAGGTCCTGCTGACAATAAACAAACCATCTGGGCAGTGATTCCAAGCCAAATCATGGCAGCCAAGACTTGACTAGAAATCACTCTTAAGCAGCTGGACATGTACAGGTTGTTGTCTGGTGAGAATTCAGGACAATTTTCCAGGTTCCTGAGGGTTAACAAAACTGAAAATAAAATCAGCCACGTCTTTTATTAAAAATGAACCCTTCAGTTGTTATCAAGTCGCAACAAGGCCTTATAAATAGTGAATGTAGGAAAAATTGAAAATTCAGACGGTTTCGGTACCCCCATGATATCGATATCGGTTCGGTTTTTCGGTATATTGTCCATCTCTAATGCATGTCTTGATGATGTCGATAGATTATTAGTCAACGGGAATTATTGTTAAAAAAGACTAAGAAAACTGTCTGTGGACAAACACGTGTAAAAATCGTGATGCATGGGCTTGACGGCCTCTTACTTAATTAACACGCACCAGACTCAAAATTTGTCATGCTGAGATTTCAGCATCCCTGATCATCTCCTTCATGAGACCAACTACTTGAGTTACATCAGGGATGTGGCTAGAGGGGTTCAGCTAGGGGGGAGGGGGGGTGCCACCGGTGTAAATTCCAACTGTGAGTAGTTTCGATAGGTGGTTGCACTGCAGCGCTGGGTGATATCTTTTAACCTTTAACCCTTTAACCAACGAATCGAACGCATCCGCCCGCGTAATATGCAAATACAGCTGCTGAAAAAATATTATTTTTCGAAAAATTTCAACAAAACCATATCATGTGACCTCTCTCTGGAACGAGCTCGACGAGCAATGTTAATTCATTGAATTTCCAACTATTTGATTTTTGACCTCGGAATTTCAAATATTGAAAAAAAATACTCATAGCTGGGAGGGGGGGGGGGTGAGACACCCCCACACCCACACCCTGTTGTCACATCCCTGAGTGACATAAGTCCAAGAAGCAAATCTAACCCTGCAAGAAAGTACTTGAATACCAGCAAGATCGAATCAACATCTTATTCCCTGTTCATACGGCGAAAAATGGCATATATGCACGTTTACACATAAAAACAAATTTACACACGTGTGCAAAAGTATTATATTTGCTATGCGTTCATACGAAGTTGTGGTGCCAGAAGCAGAAGTAAATTTGTAGTAAATTTTCAAACCATCAACTGATGGCAGTTTGACCAATCAGAGTGAAGTGTTGCTAATGGCAAGCTCTTAAAATAAATATGATGCAATCAATTGGCAAATATACTTACTGTATGTAAATTTGCTACACGTCCATATGACCCTAAAATGCATTTACTGGCAGGTTGTAACAAATCTACATCTAGTCCCAACTAGGTATAAATTTGCGTTTTTGAGTAAAATCTGCACATGAGTAAATGAGTCCTTACAGTCAAATTTACTCACATGAGCAAATTTACACATATGCAAAAATACATACATATGCAAATATCTCCGTACAAACAGGGCTTAAAAGTCTCCAATCAAAATGAAAATGTACCGACTGGAAAGTTAATGAGGGAGGGGTAGGGCGGGGTATGACCATGTGAAGCTTCGAGATTCGATTCGATTTTGAATGTCAAGTTGGTATTCGGTTCGATTCGAAATCGGCTTCCGATTCGTTTCCCTTCCAATCCTTTCACTGAAATATAGCTATATTCGTCGTGTCATAGTTCAGATGGAAAATGAACATAAATAATGCTGAAAGTGAAGACTGAGTGTAATTTCCGATATATTAACGTAAATAGCACTCATGCCGCCACCCTAATTCCAGTCTCACCAGTCACTACTACTGTTGGAAGCATATTTAATGTTTCCAAGCAATCTCGACGATGTGCAGTACTTAGTACGGACAATTCGCTCTCTCGCTTCTGTTTTCGAACTGTAACCCTTACTGGGTATTATTCCAGCTACAACATCAAGGCATGCCTTCGACGAAGGCATGCCTTGAGGATGCAGTTGGAATATTTTATCAGTCGGGACTTGATCCTTTCACTGGAATATAGCTAGGCATCAGACATATTCGTCGTCTCATAGTTCAGATGGAAATTGTACATAAAGAATTCTAAAAATGAAGATTTAGAGTACTTTCCGCTATATTAACATTAATAGCACCTGCACCCATGCAGTCACCCGTGATAATTCCAGTCTCACCAATCTCTACCACTGTTGGAAGCAAATTTAAAGTTTCCAAGCAATCTCGACAAGGAGTTGTTGCCGGCTGTTAGTCCTGTGTAATACATAGTACGGGCAATTCACGCACTAGTTTCTGTTTTTGAGCTATAACCCTTACTGGGTAATAATTCAGCTACATCATCAAGGCATGCCATCAACGAAGACATGCCTTGACGATGTGGTTTAAATATTTTATCAGTCGGTACTTGAGCCGCCACAGTCACAACAAATCGGGTTTAACCCCCCCCCCCCCCCCAATCGGTCACCTTCTATACACCCCTGATTCGATTCAAGGTTCGCTTCGATTTCGAATAGTAGACTTGATTCGATCTGATTCGATTCGAATTGAAAATGTGTGATTCGCAGGAGCCTCGGGCGGGGCTTTCAGATCCATCTGCACCACCATAGTTTCGCCCCTGCCTTCAAGCCATGTTAGTTAAAGGAATAAATAAAGCTGATTTTCAGATTGCAAACATTGTCATTTCCAACTTTGTATATTTCAACCATGATGCCCCCGAAGGATGGTGCGATTGCTCATCAGTTTACTCAACGTCTCGATCCGTGTCCTCAAATGACAGGACATCAAATCGGACAGTAAATTGATATGTTCATTATGAGCATTTAATCTGGGAGAAAAACGATCGATGTGTTTTCCACTCGCTACTTAACACAGAACACACCACAGATAATTGACAAGTCATTACCTTGTATAGCTTTATTTTGCTCAATCACTTGAGTAGATTATTGAAATATTAATAATCATTCACGGCCAGTATTGACAAACCTGGACGATTTAATTATCGACTGTCGAAGTGAACACGAAACGAAATCGATCTTAATGATATTCTCTGTAGTCTAACTCCATGAAAAGTTAATTGTTTATTGGAATGTAATCGCATTGTCAATATGCTACATCGTTATGTGACTAACTCGATTATTAATAACAATTCCTGTGGTGTTAAAGATTTTTATCCTATAAACATAACAAAAGTCTTAACAAAATGAAACTGCACACTCGAATCGTTATTATCGTGAAAAGCAGAGGTGTACTGGCTGTATGGTCCGTCCGTCCCGGTGGGCCCCTTTATTGAATGCCCATTGTGGCCCTCTAAAACTGATGCTGCCAACATATGTTAGTGCATGAAATCTTGTGAAAATGATCAAAAGCCGGAATGGATCATAATTGCATAAAAATCCGTCACATCAAAATGGCCACTATGTGGACTGCCAGTGGCAGTCCACATAGGAGACATTTCGATATACCAGCAATCTCGTGTGCTATTGATCGCCCAGCTGCAAAGACACGGCATTCATTCAGTTTGAAAAATCAAAATTTTCTCACATTGATCCGAACTTTGACCGAACTGATGGATGCTGGATGCGGAGCCCCGTTTTTGCCGAATGAGCGACGAAGATAATACAAAAATGCCATTCAATTCCCTCTTTGATGACTGACAGTTATCGCTCAGATGCAAGGAAGCAGCATTCTTTCAGTTCGAAAAATCAAAGCTTTCTCCAGATCCGCCTCCATCCTTCCTGCCGATCTTTTTTGTTTTTGGCCCAGTCTGCCCCGGTGAAAATTGCTAATAAATTCGAAAAGTGAATATTTAATTTTTAAGTGACTTAAAGCATTGAATGGTACCATCACGAGAAAACTTAGAGGAATGTATCGTCGTGTGACATTACACTCGAAGTTTATTTTTATATGATGTGATATTCATTTTTATCTTCCCCTGAGAACCACCGAAAGCGAAGTAACAACCTCTGTTTTACCGTTAAAATATGACCCGGTTACCAATGCCTTGCGTGGAAGTCCTTTAACTGGTACAGTGCTGGAAGCCCATATTTGGGCTTTATTCTGAAATGCGGGTGCTTCAGCTTAAAGGCTTAATTTTTGGAGGACGAGCTTCATATTACCTTTGAAGTTAAATAATTTTGTCTATTAGGATTTGCCTTGTTACAATTCACGAGAGAGTGCCCATTGGCACTCTCTCGTGAATTGTAACAAGGCAAAGACAAATGAACAAATTTTGATGACCAAAAATAATTCAGCACTCTACCAGTTAAAACATGGGTATAAACGATTGACTGAACTTGACTTTATATCCATGTTGCAGTAACGATAAGCCATTGTACGGAAACGTGTGACCTTAAACACAAATAAATAAATAAATAAATAAATAAATAAATAAATAAATAAATAAATAAATAAATAAATATCACATAATTGCCATTTCACTGTTCATGATGTACTCTAGAATCTGCAACGCGTATAACATCCTCGCGTGCACTGATATCACGACCTTGTGTGATTTTAGAACATTACAATGCGATAAAGGTTCTATACTCTATTGCCAAAATATTGTTGTCCCACGAGTGCCATAAGACGCAATCTGCAAACTACGGTGAAAAACTTCAACTGAGGTCGTTTATTTCCTTTTTCGAAATTGTGCATGTAATTTTCATTACTAACTTATTCAATTACTCCATTCAAATGATGAAAATAGCTGAGGTTGGACATAAAAAAGAAAGAAAAAAGAAAAACGCGACGATTTTTTTTTTGCAGAAAAGAATCAACTCTTCAATCACACATCCTGTTACAGCATTTAAGGCAAGCTCTCAGGCCACCAGTCTAATTCTGTAGGGAATTGTAATTCATCAGCGAAAAACCGAACCGAACCAATCGTTGAATATCGAAACCGTCTGAATTTTTAAATTTTCCTACATTCACTATTTATAAGTCCCCGTTGAAGCTTGATAACAGTTGAAAGGTTCGTTTACATGAAAGAAGTGACTGATTTTCTTTTCAGTTTTGTTTACCCTCAATGGACTGGGCAACTGTCCTGAATTCCCACTAGACTACAACCTGTACATGTCCAATTGCTTAGCAGTGATTTTTAGTGAAGTCTTGGCTGCCTGTTAAGCAGCCAAGTCCTGACTAAAAATCACTGCCCAGATATTTCGTCTATTGTCAACAAGACCTCCTAAAGATGGCATGGTCAAGGCACATGCTCAGGGACTACAGAAGCCTGAAATAGGTCTTTAAACATTAAGCTGCGTTTAGAACAAGTCACACAATTACTGTAGATATGATTTGTGGTTATAAAAGAATGCCACTGTTGAGCTCATTGACAGTCATTTATAGCGCTGTGGTAGAATGATACTACAACAACTTATTCTGTTTTTTTTCTGATGTGAATTCCTCTTTGGTACTATCAGCAAACCTCAGTCAAGTCAGATACCGAATACCGAATCGATACCGAGGTATAACATCTCATAAAAATACTGAAACCGACACCGAACTCAAAATTCCAATACCGCCCATCTCTATAACAGAAGCACAAAGAATACCTGTATCAATGTGAGTGAAGGAACGTCATCTTATATGAACGGTGTATTCTGCATGCAGAGGAGCACGATGGCTCTGTGGATAGAGCATTGAACCTCAAAACCCAAAGGTTCACGATTCGATGGTGACCAGTGGTAACGGTGAGGCACTTAATCCCTATTGGTAATCCGAATGCACGGTGACGCTGTGGACTTAGACGTATTGCACGTCGATTGCGCACTTGCGTTCAACCAATGCTAACCCTGTTTGTGCGGAGTTGGTACGTTGGTGTGACTCACAGTTGATCGCCTTTGCTTTGTGATTCGTTCCAAATATTCCGGCTTCTCCCACTCGTAGAACTGTCCGACTGGAGGTGACCCTGACTGGTGAAAGTGTCGGTAAAAAAAAGTGAAAGTCTACACGAAAACTCCACGATCAGAGACCATATCTACGTCAGATTCCTAACGGAATTAGACTGGAAGTCTGGTAGCTTGCATGTACTGCAACTTGTTTTGGTACTTATATCGTCATGAAAATCGACTTTCGATAAAATTATCCCCATTAAAATTATTAGACCCACGAGGAAGGTCCAGTTAAGAAGCAAGTATTTGTTGAGAAAACACCCATGACATTGGTCGAAAATAAAGCCAAGTTTCCTTTTTGTTACTTTTAACGAACGTAAGCAACAGACAGCTCCAAGAGCTGTCTGTTGCTTACGTTTATTAAAAGTAACAAAAGGAGACTTGAGAATTTTTTATGGGAAACTATAATTGGAAGCAACTGTTTCGCAGATACTCCATCATTAAGAATAACCATCAGTATCACACCAATGAACACAAACTGTTCACTTAGGCTCTTTCTTTAGCGATGTGCTTTTACAGTAATTTGAAAGTTTTTATTCTACCCACACTGAAAATCTAAACTTAGTTAATTTGACTAATTTAGGTTAGTCACACCTTTGTTCCCCAGTATCTAACTTTCGTTAGTCATTTTGATTAACATGTATATTAGTCAAACTGAGTTAGGTAGATTTGTCAAAACCTTTCGTAATGTTAGTCAAAATTAATGAAACTTAATCATTCTGACTAATATATAACCAATATGCCAAAAAGGAATTAGTCAAATCCTTTCAAAATATTAGTCAAAATGACCCACATATGTGGACCAATATAGTCATTATGACTAGATAACATACATTAGTCATACACGTGGCTTTAAATTGATATTTTTACCGAGTAATGTACAAAAACACTTTCTAAAATGGGTAAGAGCCTTTTTTCAATCTAACCTAAGCCTAAAAGCGTATCGACAACATCAAATACTTCAAAGTCAAGTGGAAATTGTACATCTCAATGTACATGTAAGTGTTGACTGTCGAACGTGAAGCGCGTCATTTTTGGCGATTTTACTGGTTTTCTTTCTATTTTCTCGTTTTGTTCACCTCCCAACTTCAAGTGATATATTACTGGTCAAGACAATAGCTTTAAAATGTAATCGGGATTATGTTCAATTATTTATCCAGATCTCTGAACGTGTAGATCGTCTACGCTGCCAATTTACCAATTTAAAAATGGCACATTGAAAAAGCATCGTTTCCCAGAATCATTCGTTTTTCAGGAATGATAACTCTGTGATTCCAGAGATCATGTTTTGGGAAGGAAGCGTAATTATTATACTCGCTGACAACTAAAGTCAGTATATGAGCTATTTGTATACACTAACAGGCCAGCATATTTGATGATATTCTTAAAAATCGCCTATTAATTTTCATTATTTTTTTCATTTTTTTGTCTCAAAAACATAGGTTATGACACCTCGTTGGAACGAGCTCGTTGAGCTTGTTCCAATGAGGAGTCATAAACTGTGTTTTTGAGACAAAAAAAGGAAAAAAAAAAGTTTTTCAAGATTTGTTTTTTGCAAGTGTCGTCTGCTGTTTTCATGTTAAGTAAAGGGTTAAGCTTAAGGTTATGAATCATATCCCGGCTGTGAAGTGAAATCTGGAACCTTTGTTTGGTAATAAGTTCAGAATTCCTAAAAATTATTTAATTAACATCCATAACTTTTCAAAATGTAATCGTGATGATGTGTGATCATTTAACCATATCTTTGAACGTGCAGCTTCTACACTGCCAATTTAAAAATGGCGCATTGAAAAAGCTTCGTTTCCCAGAATCTTTCGCTTTTCAGGAATGACAACTCTGTGATAACAAAGATCATGGTTTTGGGAGGAAGCGTAATTATTATACTCGCTGACATCTGCATTCAGTATAAGCTATTTACGTACACTACCAGGCCAAAATATTTGATGATTTGAAAATTTTAAGAACTAGGAAAGTATAAATTACAGATCATCAGCCCAAGAAAGACTCACTTCAGTTTATTTGGTTTTCTCCTAAAAATAGTTTAGGTTGGTCACTCTGACTTACTAAAATTTTGCAACTTCGGGGATAATGTTAGTCACAGTGACTAATACGGCCTCTGACTAACTCCATGTTAGTTATATTGACTAAGAAGGGTTTTCTGTGCAGATACAAAATAAGCAAATCTTAGCTCCTAAACTTTAATATTAATGGAAATAACAATGTCTTTATTACTCGCTTGTTCTATGTAATCACAATCTACAGCAACACTAAACCATGCTGAAAATGAAAACCTGTTCCGCAATCGTTGATGGACTGTTTTTAAATAGAAGCGAAATTTCATAGGAATTTTCTAGAAATCATGCAACACAATTACAATTTGAATCGCTAGCGATAGCTGTAAATCGTCCCCTGAGTTCCAATGTGTTCTATGTTCCAGTATGTTCTATGTGCCAGTAGGCACATAGAACACATTGAAACTCCGTAGACGAAATAGTAACACGGATTCTCCTCGCAAATTTAGTTGGCGATGAATGTGTTCTTGTTATTAATAGTTGTCAAATGAATTGTTGAGTGTCCTTCTTATAATTGTATTTATAGACGTGAAGGCGTGTAATAAACATGAACGACAACGGTGTGTGAATGGGTTAATCGAAATGACACTTGTGCCATCACAGAAGAATAAAACTTGAGGCCTGAGGCCTCTCGTTCTATCATTCCGCGCTAGCACTCGTGCCATATAGATTAACCCATTCACACACGTTCTGTGTATGTAATACACGTCAGTATAAATACACCGCTGATATAATGAACAGAAAAATGTTACAGGACAACAAAAGAGGGTGAAATCCCAGTTTTCTTATTTTTAAATGGATTTCAACAGAGAATAATAATAAAACGTTCAAACTAATTGGTAAAAAAATGTAAAAAAAAACAGCTTCTGTATTTTAATACTATTCCACAGGAAAATGCTTGAATTTTGTGAAATGATGCGTACATGAATGATACAGATTTATTACTTTCCAAAGTGTGATTTACTGAGATTTCTGAAATTGATTATTAACGATAACTTCACAAGTGAATTATGCAATTGTGTCATGTATCCGTGCGCGCAAACGAAGACGCTTTGCCGTGGGTGTAATGGGGACTTCATAGTTTTTTAACCCCTTACCTAATATGAAAAGCAGACGACACTTGCAAAAAAAATTCTTGATTAACTATTATTTTCATTTTTTATCTCAAAAACATAGGTTATGACCCCTCATTGGAACGAGCTCGACGAGCTCGTTCCAATGAGGGGTCATAACCTATGTTTTAGAAACAAACAATGCAAAAATAATGAAAATTAATTGGCGATTTTTGAGAATAGTGCTGACCGTTACGTTAGGTAAAGGGTTAAATAATATAATTATCGTTAATAATGAAAAGTATTAGAGTAATCGCTTGACTGGATTGGTTACGTGAAATAATTCAGTCGAGGCGAGGGACTATATTGTAAAACACTCGTGCGCATTCGCTCACTTGTGTTTGTACAACGTCCCTCACCTCTCATGAATTATTTCACGTAACCAGTCCAGTCAAGCGATTACTCTCTATTTATTAACATTTCCAAATTTCATTTTTTATATGAAATTCCCATACCATACCCTTAGTGTTAAATTTACTTACTTCTTTGGGAAATTAGGTTGAGCTAACTTTCCTGTAAATCTCTTCAATGGCGAAGATTGCCTGAAATGAGATAATTATAATAGATCTTCAGAATGATAAGCCGGATGTAATGAAAAGATGGATTGAACTATACTGTCCTCGCGGCGATAAAACAAATCGGTAGAAAAAGAGTAAAGGCGTCAGTTTCCCCGAGAGTATAATCTCGTCTATATCATTAGATAAAAGACATACTCAATAGACTTTTTGTCTCATTTCATTTCATCATGCCCAACAGCTAACTATCTCATCGATTTTTCAATTTGTGCATGGATTCAGAAACAAAAAAATGCCAGAGATAAATCTCACTATTAGTTGTCCAAGGAAAACATTTCCTCTGTGATATATAGACGACATCTAGACTTATTGAATGGACGAAACTATTCCACAAATGAGGAAAATAAGAAAATTCTACTTTTTTTCTTCCGTGCTCCTATTTGGGTAATTGGGATCAAGTGATTTGCCTAAGGACACATCACGGATGAGACGAAGATACGAGTGAAAGTACATAGATGATACTCCTAGCAACAAAAACTTAGATACGCTTAGCAACAAAAACTTGACGAGAAATACAAGTATCCCAACACTCACCAAGCAATTTGAACAAGTTGACCGAATTCCAAGGAAAGGATTGCTCATCTCTCGTGAAAGCAACCACCGATTTCAAAGCTTCGGCAAAAGTAGGGTTTTAGAGTTTCAAACTGGAATATCTCGAGTTTTAAATTAAAAAGTTTGAGTTTGAAAGTCGAAATATTGAGATTAAAAGGCGAAATTCGGAGTTTCATATTCGACATTTGAAGTTTCGGGCTCAAAATTTTACTTTTGATTCCCTTATTACCACGACACTTCCATACCATCTATTAGCAGGACCTTACTTCTGATAAAACACGTTTATTACAAGACCTCGATGCTTATTCATCCACACACAACTAACTAACTAACTAACTAACTAACTAACTAACTAACTAACTAACTAACTAACTAACTAACTAACTAACTAACTAACTAACTAATGATCCAGAATTAATGGGCAAAGAACGGCTATGCTAAAGGGCTATCTGTGGTAGTCAAATAAAAATATGTTATGTAAAACAGTCTGGGGGCGTAACTATTGGGGGATCGTAATTTTCCAGTCGGGGCATCTTCGTCAGGGTTGTTTACGATATCAATGCTCTCTTTCTAGTGATGTAATCATGTACTATCTGAAAGAAGAGTATTGCTACTTCGACTTATGTCACACACGCAGTTGGTCATAGATATGGAGGTCTATAGTACGAGATTCTGCCTGTTGAGGGAAAAGCTTGACCAATTTGGAGTACCGGTACGGCAGTGTTAATTGAATAAGAAGTTATGTGACGACTATTACATATGTATTTTATTTATTTACTAATGTATTTCCAAGAAGTCTTGAGTTTTTTTTTTAACTGTAATGCCGACTGACTAATATTCCATCTACATTATCAAGGCATGCCTTCGATGAAGGCATGCCTTGATGGTGTAGTTGGAATGTTAGTTAGTTTGGATTTGACAAATCAGGTTACCGCAGGTCATCGGTCATCTTCCTGACGTGGAAACAGGTAGGGTCGAGATTAGAGATACCTTTCCAACTGCGTGCCACGTGACAGTATTTACTACACACGGACAGTTCTTGTCCAGATTAGATTGAAGGTCTTAGAACAGTTCAAGAATGATGCGATGACATCTGTAGATTAATCAACAAAGACTGACATGAGATTTTTTTCTCCCCCACTAGCGGGGGAGGAATTCGCTAGAATTGTGCACTTGGTGATACCTTCCTGAAATTTGGCATGATGTAAGGGTAGGCATCAGAGATTTCAAAATCGATCGGCTACAAGTTGGCACCATCCTCTATCCACCACTAGCAGCGAAATCCAAAATGGCCGCCAAGCGGATCGAAAAAAAGCTATTTTCGCCGATCGCACAACTGAAGCTCCAAACCTAACACCATACATGTGCTGTAATTGATGTGAATGATGGAGTGAAGCCCTTGGAACAAGTTGGGGGGAAGATTAATGGATAATGGGATCAGAATTTCCGTCGATGTGTGCGTCTGTGTGTCTGACTGTCAGTATGATCGTCCGTCCGTAGATAAATTAGTGTTGAATGTTTCTCGGGAATGCAATGGTCAAATGAACATGGTATGAGAGATTCCTGTCAACACATGAACAAGGGTACTCGATAGTATGCAGCAGTGGGGATACTTGGACATTTGATAATCCAATTAAAGTGACAGTCTATTCTCAACTTCCGGCATTTTCGATAGATTTATTTTCTAAGAAAATAAAACTATCAAATTTCTAGAGGAGTTCTGGTTCAATCTCAACACCATAGCGACACGTCTGCCAGCAAGGGCAGTGCTGGAATGAACTCGGGATGCATTAGTTCCCGTTGTTAATTATACAATGTTATCTTGCCAGTATAGAACATTGGCAAAATGGGACTAGAAGGGGTGAGTGTATGTTTGCAGTCATTCGAGGTACAGGAATATTTTTTGACTACAAGTAGTATTCTTCATTTTCGGCCAGTTAAGATGTGGTGTGTTCCAAGTCAGGATTAATGTTGCCGACACTTAATGCCCATCCCTCATGGTATGCTACTTTACCAGGGATATAGAGATATAGCCACCACTGGGAGCCAAAACATGACCTTTGATGTCGATGAGTGGTCGAAATGTTTTAGCGAATAACTTATCGAAATATGATCCGGTATGGCAATTTGATACCTTACGTTAGATTTATTAGATCAACTCAGGTATGGATTCATTGAGACATGAGTGCGCTACAAGATGAAGGATTTCCAAGTTGATTTGCTATGGAGTAGGAACTGACTAGTCACATGTGGCCTATGGCCAGAGAAAGACAAGGATACCATAGATGAACACACGGGTGAACGAAGGTATCAACTGTTGTACAGAGGCAAAATAGTTGGGGATATTGTATCATGCTATGCATGAATTAACACCGTCTTGTGCAGTAAATAACAGACTATTTTCCGAAATCTAAAACTGTATTCCTATACCCCGGACAATGTAGCAAGCCACATGGGATGAACATTTGTTAGCAAAATCAACTCAACTAGAAACATGACATGTGTTAACTGGCCGAAAATGGAAAAAAAAATACCAGAATAGGAGATGACTGGTCCTAACATGACAGTATACTACTCAATATTGTTACAACAGCCACCTTCACACTTACACAAAGGTGTGCACCTTAATCCAGCTTTCAAGCATTTGCAATTGCCCTTGCAGGCCTTGGCACAACTACAGTGGAGCATCAGTGCACATGCAGCACTTGCGTCTCCTAGGTGAGTCCAAAATGGGACCAGAATATTGAGACGTGGATTCCACTCCCATCCGTACTGTGATGGGTCTGGCACACATAAGTGTTTCTGCAGAGCACGATGCCAAATGAAAGATGACACAAGAATTACCCTTTTTACATGTTGATACAGAGCTGCTTTGGTGGGCGGGATGTTTTCCATAGACTTAAGGCCATGTGTGAACATATGCCGTCTCGCATCATTGACACGTGTACTGACACAACTGTTACTGTACATCTGTATGGTGAGTTTTTCGATATGCTGCATATGAGGGGAATCCTCTGAAAAGACTTGCGGATTCTCAGTCAATTCTATCATCATTTCAGTTGATGCGGGAAAATTCATCCATGCATTCCATCCTGTCTTCTTCCCAATGCCGAGCATGCTGGATGTTACATCACAACCTGTGAAGGCGTGGAAGAAAGTCAGGGCCTTACAGTAATCAGGTCCAAGTTGTGAAGCTATCTCATGAATTGGCATATCTTTATATGCCTTTCCAATTCCAAACCCAATCCACAGCTCACTGAGTCCAAGGTCACGGAATGTTGCGAAATGGTGCAAAGACAGAATGACGACATCAGAATCAACCGTGCGAAGAAAAGCTATTTTGTGACCTTGTGAGACTGCATGGTTGAGATGAAGCATCATGCGCGTGTCTGCTTCCTCGTGGTTCGATGGAGATATGTCACATAAGCTAACATCCTTATTGCATAGTACATATTCTCCTGATGTCGTTAACAACTGGTACTCGGATGTTGATGTTAATTTCAGCAGTTCAGCAGACAGGAACTTGAAAAATTCGTCTTTATTCTCACTAACTTTCAAGAATGCCTGCCAATTCTTCCCTTTAGGTAAAGGGACGTTCTCGGACACCCGTATCAACCTAACTGCTGTCTCACCGAGGCGTTTTGCTCGCGTCTGATTCTTCAAACTGCCTTCGGGGTAACAGTCATAGATCGCATCAACCCTTGTGGTGTTCGTGTTAATCAGAGATTCGATGTATGGCAATAATTGCAATCGAGCATATTCTCCAAACAGATCCGCTTTCTGTGGTTTGATTACATGGACTACAGCAGGCATATCCAAGATGACAACTGAAGCTTGTCTAGCTGCTGAATTCTTCCCTTGTGCAGGAATAGCTGGTAAACAATTGAGAATTTGAGATTTTGTCCCACTCCGTAGCTTACCTCTATCGGATAATGCTGGCGGATCACGTGCATTCTCGTGCATGAAAAACTCATCCATGTTTGAATCAGGCCGGGCTTGCAGTGAAACGAACATCTGGGTAACTATTGCGGCAGTTGCTTTACTTGACATGAGTTTGTCTCGGCCTTTGTCCAGGTTGGCTGGGGGTGGGTTAAGGAAGGTATATATATTTGCCTTGGGAATAACATCATTCAGGGGTACGGTGCATTCCACAAGCCTTTCCTTCAAGAAAGTGGAATATAAATGCTTGCCCCTTTCGGGTAATGACCGTAAACTCTTACTAACTTCGGGGTCCATATATTCACCAGTATCTAATGTCACCAGCTGACCACTAGTTTCATCATAAGGGTTGATAATGAGTCCCTGATTCACCAGATCGAGGAGAGATTTCAATTGATTCAGAAATTTTTTCTGCTCTGATACCGAACTTTCCGGGTGTTCCGTGTTATCTGATGATGTTGTGTGGAAACTTGCATATTCATACTCATCTATAACACGCAGAACTTCTGACCTTGAAAGCTCAATAACGACTTTCTCTTCAGCCTGGCCATAGAGACCTTTTGGACCACTGTCTTCTTTGAGTAGTTGGATACTATGTTCTTGGCTCTGATCTAAACCCATCATACTGAACTTCCTCTCACTACGCTGGACCACAAAATGGCCTTCCATGAATTTGTTGTGGATTGAAGGATGCCGCCTGGGTAGCTGAGACATGTCTCTCAGAAATACGGGGACCCACCGACAATAATTTGTATGTCCTAGGGCAAAAAAGTAACTGCACAACTCATCGATAGAACACAGTGTACCAGGCCAGTTACCGATTCGTTGGTTCCGAACGAATTGACAGCTTGTCAAGAGAAAGTTCCGAACGATTTCACCCCAATAGCGCGCAGTTGGAGATTGTGAAAGAATCCTCTGTTCCCACATTTCAAATGACTCATGGGGCCCAGTCTGCTGACAGTAAATCTCATAAGCATTCTTTCTGAGGATCTCAAGCCAAGCTAGAGTGAGAAGATATGCCTGTCGCGTCCTCTTGACATGTTTCCCACCAAGTAGGGATGATGCTACACCGGGTGTGAATATCTTTGCGAGGTGAAACATTCGCTCCCAACCAGAACCACCCATAAGCTTACCACCAGCTTCTTGGGTGCACATTTCAAGATGCAGGAATCCAATCATACACACCATTCGATCCTCACCTATCTCCTCTGGGAACAGCCATTGACATTTTTTCTGCCTGGCATACAACGGACAGTCACCTTCAATGACAGGTATCTGGCCGGGGTTTACGAAAGCAGTAGCTTCCCTGACCACATACATAGCATGCTTCTGCATACTGAGTGAGTCCGCTTTCTGCTCACTGAAAACAGGGAATACCCCAATAACTGCACGAGGTTTGACATTGTCTTGATCTTCATGTTTTGAAAAGAAGCCTGAAAAGGTCACAGGGACTTCATCAAGCTGCCAGCTGCCATCAACCTTCCCTTTATTGCTGATCTGTGACACATGAGACAACCAGTCATTCTCTCCCACGTTCAAATCTGCATATTCATTGGGCCGTACATTACATTCATCTGGAGATTCAAGCCTGATGTCCCCACCAAAGTCTTCAACGAAAGGAACAAATGCATAGTCGTCTGGGAGTTCAATTTGTGTGTCTTCTGGAACATCTAAACTCAGTGGTGGGGGATCAGTACCCACATTGTCCCTGCTCAGTTGACCAATGAGTGTGATGGACGTACCATGCATATCAGATCTACCAGATACATCAATGTTATCAGTGGTTCCTATCGAGAAAACATTACGTTTGCAGTTAGCTGGGACTACAACACCTTCGTTCTTGAACCGCAGTGAAACAGCTCTCGCGAAACTCCTGCGAACATCCATTACGCGATCATAAGAGACAGAGAGTCCCATTTGATGAAAATCTCTGATAAGATTTTTCATACGATCATGGGCATGCAACTTCAAACCCACATAAAGAGGCATTGGAGTTTCTCTGTCACGTCTCTGGTGAACATTTTGTGCATGTTCGGAGCGTTTCGCTGAATTGCTGATCAACATCTGTGAAATAGTACAAGCCACTCGAGTCTTGGCATTAACAGTCTCATCATCGCCTAAGTTCTGTATACTACATGTGCCCTCAAGTAGAACTCTAAGAAGAGTCAGGAGTGAGTTGGGTACAGGCTCGCTCAAGCAATAAGATGAAAATGATCCCGTGAAAGGAGCTTGAGATATGAGTATGTGTTTACGCAGAAGAAGACCCACATCAACTATCTTTTTTGCCTCTTCCTCAGACACTATACGAGTTAAAGATTCGGACAACAAGGAGCCAACTCGAAACCTACTTGAAATAAACACATCTCTACCCTGTGTGAAGGCGTCCCAGCCATCGCCCAATTTCTGCAACAAATGTTCTTTGAATCGAGTGGAATGTATTTCTTCACTAAGCCAATCAGAACCGACTTGCTTCAACCTCCGACTGTACAGATTCTTGAGATCGACAAGCTTCATCGCGGAATCGTTGTGTTCAACAAATGTTATGAGCTCTGCCATAACGAGAGGGTCATAGGGCAGGCCTGACGCGGAATGTTCGGCGTTCTTCGACTTTTTAGATTTAGCCGCTCGTGCTTCATTGGCAAGCTTACAATAACAGGTTTTGTGATAGTAAAGATCACTAGCAGCGGAATCAAATGCTGCATTGACCCGAGAAAAAACAACCCAGTTCTCGGCTTCCTTTGCCATAATTTTGAGTTTATTGTTATCAGACATTGATCTGCAAATAGGCTCACTGCTGTCACCTTCGCGTTTGTGACAATAAACACACTGGGGCAGTTTCCTGTCACAGCCAGATTCAAAACTTGTCCGTGTTCTTTTAGGACTCAGCGTGGAGCAGGATGCCACTGCCTCATTTCGCTCTCGCTTGTGTAGCACGCGCTGTACGATGTGAGTCCGAATACTGTCACGGCATGTCTTATGATATATTGCCTTATTCGTCAACAGTGACATCGACATACACTCATCACTCTCTCTCATCAAACAATCAATGGTCAAATTATATGGAAGCTCAACGCCATTATCTAGGAAGCGCGTTATGTCTTCCTCAATAGCTTTATAGGCGTCATGAAAACGAGATTCTCTATACGGACGCATCAATTTCTTGGAACTGTCTTGCTGGCAAAAGCAACAACGTTCCCAGTCAGTACTAGTCCGTACACGAAGAGGATTCTCACTCATTCTGTGAATGATTTTTGTGAACAATCGCGTTCTCGAATTAATTTCGACAGACAAATCAGAATTGCTTGCGGAATTACGCCAAACAAGAGATTGTATGGCAAAGAGACTGCTTCATAAAGAGCGTTGTTTCTCCGGGATCAGCGTCATTCAGGTTTGCCTGAATGACGCTGATCCCGGAGAAACAACGCTCTTTTCAAGTTCCAAGAAATTGATGCGTCCGTATAGAGAATCTCGTTTTATTCTACATCATCTCCCACGTCTGTTTCCAACACGTGCGTGGATCAGAGTTCACTTTCGCGCCCTTACAATCGGATGTATAGTCGGTAGACCGTCGAAAAGGAGGTTCCCTTCAGCCGCTGGCGGCCATTTTGGATTGTGCCGCTACTGGTCGCCACCGGTCGGTGTCAACTTGTAGCCGATCGTTTTTGAGAACCTCATAGCCTACACTAACAGTGTGCCAAATTTCAAGAAGGTATCACCAAGTGCACAATTCACCTGTATGTGACGAATTCCTCCCCCGCTACACTGCATGTGTAACATACGTCTGTCCAAGGTGAGATAGCAGGAAGAGACAGATGGATCCCACCCCACCCACGTGACGTTATACATTTATAACGTTATTATGACGTTATGCATATCGTATCAGCTTCTTGCTACCAACTAATTCATATTGA
This sequence comes from Pictodentalium vernedei, assembly GCA_031216915.1. NCBI lineage: Eukaryota > Metazoa > Mollusca > Scaphopoda > Dentaliida > Dentaliidae > Pictodentalium > Pictodentalium vernedei. Next base: position 66,654,377 of record CM062290.1, on the reverse strand, counting down.
CGTCATCAGAATGCCGTGTGATCAAAGTTTGATGCTCTAAAACTCTTTAAACCCCAAGATGTCACCGTTCCTAATTGATTTCGTGGTATATACCTTTGGTATATACATAACTTTTGCATGCTCTTTCCGATGGTGTCATTAGTTTTTCAAAACAACGAATACCAAATGAGTTGATTATATCAGCATGTGGCCGCCGATTACCCCTGGCTAACGTAACCGCTGTATGGTGGGGGGGGGGGGGGGAGAAAAATAATCCCTGATGGGTACTAGTGTGAGATGGGAAATCTCACCCTCGGGACAAGATGTTTGGTCCAGACACTCGGCAAGCCTCGTGTCTGGCCTAAATATCTTGCCCTCGGGTGAGATTTTCCCATCCCACATCCGTACCCATCAGGGATTATAATAATCTCAGGTTTACGAGAACTACATCGCCCTCGACAATTGATTCTCTTTGATTACGTAACTTAAGATGCCTTGATGATGTAGTTGGAATACTAGTTAGTTGGGACTTGACACATCAGATTTTCATCCCCTCCCCGATCGGTGATCTGCGTGACGCCCCTGGAAACAGGTAGGGAAAAGATTAGAGATTCCTTTCCAACCATTACCAGCTATCAGCAGCAGCCTTGATGAGAGACAATTTTGTTCCACATCGAGAGAAATTGAAGTCCAGGGTGGAATGAAAGGTTTATCTTGCGATTTATAATCTTATCTCGTATCTTGTCTTTCGGCAAAACTGGAGATGAATGTAAATTGAAGGAAAAATGACACACGCGTGACATATAAATGAATACTCATCCACTATACACGTAAACCAGACACACAGGAGATGAGATGGATATAAATGTTTGATGGAAGGGCTTTAAGATGTCTGTGCAAAGCATTCACTTGTTCATTGTCATCATTATTTTGTAGATTAACATGTCATACATCGCTTATGTTGTTTCAGTGTTTGAGCCAAATAGTATAATTAATGGCATACTTCCTATTCCTTGACTTTCAGACTTGAAGCCAATAAAAGAAATTGTTCTCTGTCTATGGAAAACATTTTTGTCTTTTATTCATGGACAGCGACATATTTTCTTGTCGATGGTTTCTCAGTACTGTCGCATTCTTCTTCCATTGGTGTTCTTGGAAGGTAGAGTTGTGGTTGAAAAAGAAGTCAAGAAATCTCAGCGCTGTCATTTCGGTTCTCCGAAAACCATTATCAACGTATACAGGCAAAGGGGCCAAGACAAACGTAACATAGGCTCTAGTCTATGGAGAAGGGAAGGTTAGGTTTTTCTCTGTGTTAAGAAAATATAGTGGATAACACCTCCCTCTCCTTCACCTGGGCCAAGACAAACGTAACATAAGCTCTAGTCTGTAGAGAAGGGAAGGCTCGGTTTTTCTCTGTGTTAAGAAAATATAGTGGATAACACATCCCTCTCCTTCACCTGGGCCAAGACAAACGTAACATAAGCTCTAGTCTGTAGAGAAGGGAAGGTTCGGTTTTTCTCTGTGTTAAGAAAATATAGTGGATAACACATCCCTCTCCTTCACCTGGGCCAAGACAAACGTAACATAAGCTCTAGTCTGTAGAGAAGGGAAGGTTCGGTTTTTCTCTGTGTTAAGAAAATATAGTGGATAACACATCCCTCTCCTTCACCTGGGCCAAGACAAACGTAACATAAGCTCTAGCCTTTAAAGAAGGGAAGTTTGGATTTTTCAGATTCGGTTCGGTTTCAAAAAAACGGTTTCGGTTCGGTTTTTCTCTGTGTTAAGAAAATAAAGTGGATAACACGTTCCTCCCCTTAACCCCGAAAAAAACGCAATGGTATGTTGGTACACAACACAACACAAAAAAACCGTGTGTAGATATCTCTATTGAGTTCAGCCGCAGTTTCCTTGACCATGCTTAAGGGTTCTACACTGCAAAAAATATCGGTTCTCTTTAGAACCAAAACTGGTTCTAATCTTGTCCCTGAGATGGAACCAGTTCTGTTTAAACAGCATTTATTTCAAATCAAATAAAGTTACCAAGATTAGCATTCAATTTTAACAGAATATTAAATGAAATGAAGTAGATTCAGTTCTAAACTTGGAGCTTATTCAATGCAGTCGCCAAGCATTTTGAAACAAAGGAGATAAGAACAGTTGGCGTATCGAACCAGTTTTGGTTCTGTATAGAACCAAAACTGGTTCGATATGCCAACTGTTCATATCTCCTTTGCTTAATAATAATTTGAGACAATCTCGTATAAGCTCTGAACTTACGGCTGAAACCCCCTCAATTTATTTTTAATTCTGTTAATATTTAATGTTAATCTTTATAAATGTATCTGATTTGAAATAAATACTGTTTAACCCTTTACCTAACATGAAAAGCAGACGACACTTGCAAAAAAAATTCTTGAATAATTAATTTTTTTCATTTTTTGTCTCAAAAACATCGGTTATGACCCCTCGTTGGAACGAGCTCGACGAGCTCGTTCCAACGAGGGGTCATAACCTATGTTTTTGAGAAAAAAGGAAAATATTTTGAAAATTAATTGACGATTTTTTAGAATACCGCTGGCCGGTTTTGGCCGTTACGTTGGGTAAAGGGTTAAAGAGAACTGGTTCCATCTCAGGGACAAGATTAGAACCAGTTTTGGTTCTAAAGAGAACCTATATTTTTTGCAGTGTAGGGGATCAACTGCCAAGCCTACCAAGCCAGAATAACCCCATTCAGTTAGGGTAACTGATGACTAAAGAACATCTATTCGATGCCGTGTTCTCTTTCTCAAATATTTTCCCTTATTGACTCGTCCGCGTGGAGAAAATATTACAATGAGAACGCGACGTATAATCGTTCCTTTGCCAGATTCAAAAAATGACAAAAGTTCCCTGGGGGTCACTAGTGCATTTCTCCCCACATTAAGATAGTTTGATCATTTTGTATAAAACACACTAAAACCGTTCGTCCGGTTTTTGCTGTTCTTGCGTTCGGGTTTCGGTTTGCTGTAAAAACCGGATCCGAACCGGAAAACTAAAACCGCTTACCTCTAATATGTCTGTTTCTATTTTTTTTTTGTTTCTAGTAGTATTTATCTACCGTTCTTATCAAGTGCTGGACGTTATCACGCTACACTGTAAAAAATTACCGTAATGTTTTTACGGTCATATGACCGGCACCTAGTTTCCAGGCATATGACCGTAAGCATTACGGCAAACCGTAAAAAAATTTTAACTGACATTTGCCGTATATTCCCGTAATTTTTTCTTTCACGGTTTGCCGTTATTTGTACGGTTATATGCCTGGAAACTAGCTGCCGGTCATATGACCGTAAAAAATTTCAACCATCATTTGCCTTATTTTCCCGTAAAAATTACCATCAAAATAATTACGGTTAAAATGACCGGGGGCAGAGTTCCAGCCATGTGGCCCTTAATCAACTGAAAACCATAATTTATTTCCAGCCATCATTAACCGCATCTTAACAAAAAGGGTAAACAAATCCCTGGGTATGCCGGCCTCAGTGGAGATCCGTGGCCACAAGCTATAACAACCATCGAATATCGGTGACGCAGTTGGAACAGTCTGCTATTCTGCATGATTATACGCATAAAAAATTGACGTTATTTGATTTTCATGTTCAAGACTGCAATGAACATGATTCACTTAGCCACAAACTAACAAATTGAAAGTAATACGTTGTTGTTCGTCTTCAAAAGCATCGGGCATCCTTCTTGGAAATGGCGACTTCCAGAGTGACATATGGCAAGGCCGATCCCATAATTCACCATTTTTACCACCGTTCGACGTAATTGGATACCGTTACGGGAGAAATACGTTCATTGGATCAAATTCGCGGCTTTTTCTACGGCAACACCGTTAAAATTAATTTACGGCCTCGAAACCGTTGTATTTGACAGTCATCTGACAGTAGCTAACCGTAGAAGTACGGTAATTTTTACAGTGTACCCTGCAAAAGTCAAATAACGATAACGTAGGATTTTAAAAAAAATCGATACTAGTACTGGCAATCCGGTTGTTGGTACTTCTGCCCTAAAATATTACGATGAAAATTTCCGTTCTTAACTACAATTGACAGCAGACACCTTTCGCACAATAAACTGCGAGTGATAACAATTACGAATGGTTAATAGTAGTCATAAATTCGCCGAGGTCAAAAAACCTTTTCCGCGTGGCAGAATTGACGACTTCGAGTCCGTTTGTGTTTCGCAATTTTTGCGCGGCGACGAATGATTTGATTGCCAGAAAGCCGGAAATTTAGGCCACCTGGCGATTACAGTTTAACCCTATGAGCTGTAATGGTATCTTCCATGCCAGTTCAATGGCAGCAATTAGAATAGTCCATATTCATTATTTGGGGTAGACCAATCAATATTTTCAACGTGCAGCCTCGGGGCTGCACGTTGAAAATATTGATTGGTCTACCTCACATGATACGTTATGACGTGTCATGTTACTGGCCAGAAAAACGGCCGCTAGGGTTTAAAGGGTTAAGTACATAATCTAAGAGTGAACCCCCACATTAAGGGCCTATATAAATAATGACATTTTGTTTATTTTGAATTTTCTCACCTCTGATATTCCTTCAATTCAAATTAAATATACACAAAATGTACATCAAAATGAAGGTTGGGAGGTATAAAACACGAACCACATGTGTAATCAACTCATAGAGACGACTGTAGGCACCACTGGTTCCTGGAGGTCTGCTGCCGTATTCGCACCAGAACTGATAATTTAATAATATTTCAAGAAAACAACTTGTGGTCAAATGTGCTTTACATATCCAAGAACAAAGCTAGGGGATCAAAATTCTTCAAGACACGGCGACAGAGCTGCATGGGGGAAAATTCCAAAGCCTTTGCTTTTGTTTACGTATGATTATACTTTTGATTTCCGGTCGACGTCATCAGACGGAAAAAGCATGTAAAAACAACGCCGTCTAAAATTAAATAATGAAAAAGATCGCATTCGTACAGTATAATGTTATTAGACAGAGATTGCACAGTTGCCATATTCAGTGCAAGGTATCATGATACCTGTTGAAATTTCTTAGAATTACGATTTTGTTTTTCGATGGAAATTCGTGGTATGGAGTGATTTGATGTAGACGGTGTTGTCCTTTTCCAAAATGCAGCCCTGTCGCTGCACCCGAAAGTGTTATGAATGCCTAGCTTTGTTATTGAATATCTGAAGCACATTCGGCCAGAAGTTGTTTTCGTGAAATATTATTAAATTATCAGTTCTGGTGCGAATACGATAGCAGACTTCCAGGAACCAGTGGTGCCTACTGTCAACTCTGTGAGTTGATTACATATGTGATTCGTCTTCTATACATCCCAACCTTCATTTTGATGTATAATTTGTGTATATTTAATCTGAATTTAAGGAATATGAGAGGTGAGAATTTCAAAATAAACAAAATTCCATTACTTATATAGGCCCTTAAGTGGCGGAAAAACGCTCTTAATTGTTTTTTCCAATATGATGTACCTGCATGTTTTAATGAGAAATCGTAATCGTAACTACGGATGAGAAACGACAGCTGATGAAAAGAACACAAATTCCAGTGATGTAGTACCCCATTCATAATTTTCTTCAGTCGTTCATTGTGCGAAAGGTCTCTAATGCCGACCTTTTTTGTTCGAATATGATGAAAACGGAGGAGCTGATACTTCGTTTCACTTCGTTATACGAAAAGGCGGATGTCATACGGAGTAGACAAAGTAATATCTTTAACCTGCAGCCGTATGATTGCAGGTTAAGGATATTAATTGATCCACCGTAAAAACAGTCTTCTACCACAAGGCACTTTTCGTCACGGACGCCTCCAAAAGCAGGAACTGAATAGTTGAATGCGTTCGTTTAAAAAATACTGCTTCACTGTATATGAGCAATTCTGTATTAGTTCACATATTACGAAACTTTAACCCTTTACTCAACGTAACAGCCAAAACCGGCCAGCGCTGTTCACAAAAATCGCCAATTAATTTTCATTATTTTTTCATTTTTTGTCTCAAAAACATAGGTTATGACCCCTCATTGGAACGAGCTCGACGAGCTCGTTCCAATGAGGGGTCATAACCTATGTTTTTGAGACAAAAAATGAAAACAATTAGTTATTCAAGAATTTTGTTTGCAAGTGTCGTCTGCTTTTCATGTCAGGTAAAGGGTTAAGCTGCAATAGCCATATCACTGTAAAATTTACACTAGAAGTTACGACAATTGGTTGCCAGTTCATCTACTATAATTTTAATGGTACTGTTCCAATGTGCCGTCTACCGTCATGCACTTTGTCACATTTGGTGTAATATGATACTTTTTTAAACAAAAAATAGGGAGTTATTTTGGGAGAGGGAACGAAGTCAATTATCTCACAGAGACAGGCAGTTGTGAAATGTCACGCAGGCAGCATCCCATTCGAGCGAATTTTTGTTATTTGCAAATACGGACTTGGGGGAAGGGGAGCTCCTCTTGTAATTGTTGCTACTCTCATTGCCTTAGACGCCAGTATTGGGTACACCTGATAAATGTTCAGTGGCCATATTTAGGAGAATATCATCACTAGAAGTGGAATTGAAGTTAGAATGAACCAGTCGCTGTTTGACGAACCTTTTAAATATGGTTGGGCCGAACGTAACAAAGCAAAATACGCAACTGAAAAAAATAATTTAAAATAAAATAAAAAATAAGTACAATAGAGCTCTCTGATTGGTTGGTCGGTACGATGTCGCCCCAGGAAAGCAAAAAAAAAAAAAAAAAACGTTTCCACAAATCGCTCCCGTTCATCGCTCAGCGAAATTCGCTTGGCCTCCTTTCCGCCATGTCATCTCGCGTCCAATGTAAACACTCCAACTCATTTCACTGGAAATATTTTTTCGCATCGCGTCCATTGCGTCTCTTGGTGCGGCGTCTAGTGGCGGTTAAACTTAATTAAAATTACTGAGTAAAGCATTTTCATTTTCAAACAGACCTCGACTGGAATCTTTGTCCCGAGATACTCGAGTTATTACATAGTGTTCGTAAAACTTGACTGTAGTTTGAGACTGGCATGATATGAACCAGGAAGAGCTGAGATGTCTTCCGGCGAGCCAGAATTAATGAGCCATCTACGACAATGCTGAGGGGGCGCGGTGGCGTTGCGGTAACCGGTTCTCGTCAGATCACCGAAGTTAAGCAACGTCGAGCCCGCTTAATCCTCGGATGGGTGACCGTCTGAGCGATCAATTCGGACTCCCGCGTTGTGTCCTTGGGCAAGGCACTTAACCCCAATTGTCCACATGGGGGCACGATGACGCCGTGTACTAAGGCGTACTGCACGTTGATGGTACGCATGTCTTCAACCAATCTAACCCTGCCTGTGCTGCAGTGCGGAGTTACGATGTTGGGGAGCTGGCAGCTGCTCGTAGTTGCTCGGTGGTTCTCTCCGGGGTCTCCGGCTTCCTCCACCCGTAAAACTGTCACGGTCATGATTAGCCATCGTGTATAAGTATACGACCTTAAACACCAGTAAGTAAATAAATAAATACGACAGTGCTGAAGGGCTATTTGTTTTAGTCATATAAAAATAGCTTGTAATGTAAAACAAGCAATGGCGTATCTATTGGGGGATTGTAATTTTCCAGTCGGTGCATTTTCGTTGGGATTGGAGTCTACGATATAAATTATCTCTTGCTAGTAATATTGTAGTTTCTTCAGTGACTAGATTTGCTACTGGGACTTGTGTCTCACACACAGTTGGTCACAGAAATGGAGGTTTGTAGCTGTACGAGATGCTGGTCGTTGGGGAGAAAGCTTGGCCAATATGGAGAACCTGTAACATACGTGTTAACTGAATAAGTTTGTCACGACTACTACATATATATTTTATTTCTTCACTAATACATTTTCAATAAGTCTTGAGTTTGTTTTAACTATAATCCCGACGGACTAATATTCCAACTACATTATCGAGGCATGCCTTCGATGAAGGCATGCCTTGATGATGCAGTAGGAATATCAGTTAGTCGGGATTTGGAGTCAATGATATCAATTCTCTCTTTATCGTTTAACCGTGGGGGAATAACCGTCGATATCTGATGCGTAACTCTGACGTTCAACTGACGACTCAGAGACAAATTAAAGATGATAACAATTTAATAGTGAATCTGGTATTCCAAATATCTAACAGCAATAAACATTTAACAACTAGGCTTGTTGGATATCCGAACAATATTACAGCAACAGCTCGTGGGACTTTCCAATAAAATGAAGCACAGTGATGTTTGGAAATCCAACTATAGCTTAACTCTGACTTCTGATCAGTGTTATATATACAATACAATAAATGAGTCATGTCACAACAAGTTTACTGGATATAAAGATTGAAGTAAGCTTTCAGGGTTAGTCTCGTTATGCCGATGTGCTTAAATAAACATACCGAGATCGAGATTAGTGAGAGGTGCTAATTACTTTTACTGGTCACTTTTACCCAGAATTTTAGTCGGTTTTTTTTTCTTAGTGAATACGGGATGTGAATACATGTCAGGGTGAACAGGGGTCATGGAGGCGGTTTAAAAAAGAACATCTCCATATTGTTGAATACGGGACGTTAATACCCGTCAGGGTGAACAGGGATCATGGAAAAGGTTTAATTTTTTGTAATTTTTTCTCATCTAAAATCCTGGGTAAAAGTGACCAGTAAAAGTAATTTTTTTGTAATTTTTTCTCATCTAAAATCCTGGGTAAAAGTGACCAGTAAAAGTAATTAGCACCTTTCACTAATCCCGATCTCGGTATGTTTATTTAAGCACATCGGCATAACGAGACGACACCAGCTTTCACTGCGTCTTAATCAAATGGCTTGTAAGCTTACTGAATAGAGCTTAAATAAATGAAGGCGGGAATCACTGATTTGAGGCAACTGCTATGAGAGAGACCTGCTGTCACACGACGAATAAAGAAATATGCCAGGTTTGAAACACTTGATATTAAGGGGACGTCCAACCTAACTTTGGTCAAATTTCATGTAATTTTCTTTCAAGTCTAAAAAAGGCCCAAAATGAATAACCCCAATAAATTATATACCAAAATGCTTGGAATGAAACATAGAACATGTGGAAACTGAAATTTGCCATGGAACTGCTGCCATGTGTAAATAGCACCACCTGAAAGTCTGCTATGGCATAAGTAAGAGAACAAAATTTTTACAATAAAATACCTCAAAATAAAATAACAGCTGTATTCTATAAACATTTAAGTACATACTCGAAGAAATCTTTTCCTAATTCATGAAAGTAATGAAGATTGAGACCAAATTTTATAAGTGGAGTGCTCACTGATTGAAGGCAGACATTTTCTTTTGTTTATGTTTTGATTTGGGGAGTTCAACAAAGGTCAACTTGAAGGAGTCCAGCAGAAGAAGTATGGAAGGACAAAAGAGTGTCTCCCAATATCAAGATTATGTGTTACTGTAATGGTTTGGAAAGAAAATATGATATTCTCCTATGTAGAATGCACTGCAAAGTCATACATTGTAGTTGAATAAATATATATACAAACCCCTTGCACTGTAACCCCTTTTATCCCATGCATCAATTTGATAGTGATTAAATTGTTAAATTTGTCTGGTTTATCAATAAGTATATTAGCTTTGTTTAACTCTTGAACACCAATACACTCATGATATCTGTTGGAGAAGAAATAAGGGTAACTGTAACCTGTCACTGCAATAAACCATCTAATGTACTTAAAAGTGCATTGTTATTCAAAACACATCAAATCAACTTACATAACCATTATTGCATGTACTTTCCCCAAGGGGGCTTATTGACATATTGAGATCAGAAGGGCACATCCAGAGGGTCTCACATATTTTTTTCAAGAACGCAGTACACAAAGCAATCCCAAAAAGATGACAAGTGAGCTCTATTTGACACAAAAAATTTCGGGGTGGGGGGGGGGGGGGGCTCTCTTCCTTGTATGACTCTACCTCCGGCACTCAAGGCATATGCCTTTTTTCTCAAAGTTTAACTCTTTTTTCTTTTTGAAGATCCTGGCCACACATGTTCCAAACATTATCAGACAGGTAAACCTCCAAATAGGTGTATCTGCAAAAATCATGTTACATTGCAAAACATTCTTTTTAGAGTTTTAGTTCTGGACCTTTCATGCTTCTTACTTCCAACTATAACACTTAATTTATCAATTAATGGATGAATAGAAAAGTTCTGCCATAATCAACATTTCGAGTTCCATAAGCCTTCAAAACAGCTCCGATAAAAGTGTCAAACATCAGATTGGTGGCTTTATACAGAATATTCATTAGGTTGTTGCTTGATAAGTAATAGGAACAAAATCTTCACAAGAAAATTCTGTAGCAATACAATTGAGAGTATTAGCAGGCACTTTGCAACAAATTGTAACAAATCAACTAGTTATAAACAAAATTTTCTAACTCAAAAGAGTGAAAAAGTACCACAACTCTGAACAAATGTGGGAAGAAACACATGCTACAGCAGCTACACAGGCATTGTTTCCCCATGATGCTTGATCACAAAACCAAATATCCTTCAAATTGGAGTAGCAATGGTTGAGATACAAGGGGGAATGTTCGTACATGTAATGATGAATGGGTAAGACTAAGATTAAGAGGACAGGGGTCACCACTGCACGGCCCTAGATGCACCTTTGATTTTCCAACTTTCAGGTCTGGGGCATAATAATCGCAACACACCCACCTTATCAGTTCATAATTTCAGTAAAATAAAAGAAATTATCAATTTGAATTAAATAATAGATGATGGAAAATATTTGGCTTCCTGCGCCTTCTCGTACTATTTAATTACCACAAACAATATCAGTTTGATGCCGACAAACGAAACTGAACGCATGTGCTTTGGTTAAAAAGTAACTCGGCATGAATACTGAAGAAATTGCGAATATTTCGTGTATTTCATTTATTTAAAAGCCAATTGCAGCTAATATTGACCGTGCATTCGATAATTCTTTTCGGTTTTGACCACACGGCCACGCTGACACTCCGTGACAGCGGTAATGTTTATTGTGATATGCAAATTGGGGGATGGTTTCCGGTGAAGGAGATTTGTCACATTTGTCAGTGTAAAACGATCATGAAAGACACTGATCGACGCTTGTATTACTATGGTTGATTGCAAGAAAAAACTAAATTCTCAGCATCGTCCAAGCGCACCTTATTTAAAAGCACGAATGCATCATTTTCAACCCACCTTCAATCGGTCCTTTGCAGACATCAAACATACCCGCCTTCAAATTCCATGGTTACTAGGAAGTAAATAACTTCGCAGCGACAGGGGGAAATTAACACGCTCAATATAGTTCCAGGTCACTTGGAATATACTTCGAGAAAAAGTGATTTCTGAAGCATTCTGCTTACTTTGTTATGAATATTGCCTTATTTTGTGTGTATCGTCCCGATTTTATACACTCGGTTATTTTTTTTACAAGTGGTTCATGTTGTCTTTCTAGTGCGCAATAATTCAGATTTTTGTCAACAAAAAAGTTCAGACGGCCTGTAAACGCGAGAGGGAATTTCGAACCATATTTTGCAGTTATGACATTAACAGCTCAAGTACTTGCTGTCACCTGTTTGCAAATCCGCTCATACATTGTCTCGAACAAATAAAGGGCGTGATCACGTCCTTGCATTCTTACGATTGCCCAAATTGAGTATTTCTGCAAGAACCACATCGTAATCACATGACCGGAAAAACATCGTTGAAGCATGGCCACATCCGGAACATCAAAAATTTGTGATGTTATTACATTCAAACGTCAAAACCCACCAGAGTGTGTGTCAAAAAAATGCTTTCTCCGAGTCTGTAGTATGTTATCATTATATTGAGGACAAGGCTTTCGAATTACCGATTATTTTGTGGTTTTACCGGTTCGTTACTTATGCCATTTGCAAATTAATCTTCTTCAAAATCATAAAATTCACTTTTTTTCCTGAAAAAAATTATATGTTCTTTTTCTATGCAATTTACTCATTATTTTGATATATAATTTGCCTTTCCTTACTTCTCTTATCTGTTTCTGAGGCATTGGGAAAAATGTCAAAAAATTGACCAAAGTTAGGTTGGACGACCCCTTAAATTGGACACAGTGCGAATAGTATAGACTGTCAATGCAATATAGCAACAGTAAAATAGTCTTCTTCATCGAAAGTCTGCTATGCTATGAACAAGCCCGGCCATACTAGTAACCATCAACTTTCATAAAAGGCGAGATTTGCTACTTGAGCTTGTGTCACACACACAGTCGGTCATAAAAATGGGGATCTGTAGTACGAAATTCGGGATGTTGAGGGAGAAGCTTGACCAATTTGACTGATCAATATTCCAACTTCGGTGAAGGCATGCCTCGATAATGTAGTAGGAATATCAGTTAGTCGGGACGTGACAAATCAGGTGCCCCAGTCATCAAACAGGTTGGGGCGAGATTAGAGACACCTTTCCGACTGTGGGCCATGTGACAGTACTTACTACAAGCCGGCAGTTCTTGTCCAGACTAGATTGTAGAGCCCAGAACAGTTCGACAATGATACGATGGCATCTGCTAATTAAATCAACGCAGACTGAAATGAGATTTTTATCTTAGGTTTAAGAGGAACGGGGGTCATATAATTATACTTTTCCTAAGGATTGATTCTCTTTGATCACGCAACTTGAGATGAGAAGCAATTATGGAATTGTGGAAGTATATCTGGAGCTGCTGGACTTTCGTTCGTGACATGACATTTGATATGACATCATAATAATACAACAGGTATGTTTGGTCACGAAAACACACGTTTGCTCAGAAACGGACAAGCTGACAAACTGTTTGTTTGTTCGTATGTCTATTGGGGGGTCTAACGACACTTTCAACAATCAGGATCAAATCGTGACTGTTTTACGGGTAGAGAGGGCCCGTGTACCCGGAGAGAACTACTGAGCAGCAAATAATTTGCATTGTGTAGAGGCGAGTGTACAGTTGAGGCTGCACGGCTTTAGTGCACGGTGTCTCAGTACATGGCGTCAACATTCTTCCCAATCGAGATCTAGTGTCCTACCCAAAGATATAATGTTGAGAGCGCGTTTGGGGATCGAGCAACTAACTAACTAACTAACTAACTAAACTAACTAACTAACTAACTAACTAACTAACTAACTAACTAACTAACTAACTAACTAACTAACTAACTAACGCAACTGAGAATGGTGACTCAGTGGTTGGAGCATTGGTCTTTAAGCCTTTCGACAGCTCGATCCTGGCCAGCGGTAGCTATGTTGTGTCCTTGGACAAGACACTCAACCCTTCGAATTCGTAAGACCGACTTTCGGTTCAAGACATAATTTCGTCCCATTTTTGTCTTATTATAAGAGGTCTGTACATGGGGCATTGATGATAAGACTCCTGCAGACTGCAGTTATTATTTTATTCTCCCTATATATGGATATTGGACTGGTCCATCTCACTGTAAACACTTCGCCCCCATTGCCCACGTGGGGGCACGGTGGTGTTGTGTACTAAGGCGTATTGCTCATCGATGGAACACTTGTCTTCAACCAATGCTAACCCTATTGCGTGGAGCTAGTATGTTGGAGAGCTGACAGTTGCTCGCCGTTGCTCGGTGGTTCTCTCCGGGTACCCCGGCTTCCTCCACCCGTAAAACTGTCATGGTCATGATTAGCAATTGTGCAGAAATATGTGACCTTATACACCAATAAATAAATAAATATCTCACTGTAAGTGTACGCAAAGGCAAGGGTCAGTAGGTTAATCGCGATTGCCCTTGTGAGGCACGGTGGCGTTGTGTACCAAGCCGTATCTCACATGATTCCCCACTTGCTTCAACCGTTACTACCACGCTACTATCGGGTTTAGTAACCTGGGGAGTTCGACATATACTTGCCGTTGCCGGTGGCTTTCTCCGGATATTACGGCTTCATCCACCCATTAACCCTTTACCCAACGAATCGCCTGCATCCACCCGCGTAATATGCAAATTCAGCAGCTGAAAAAATATTTTTTTGTCGAGCTCGTTCCATTGAGGGGCCACATAATATGATTTTGTTGAAATTTTTTGAAAAAATTTAAAAAATGATAGTTAAAATAATAAATTTTGATAAAGGGTTAACCTGTCTGACACGGTGTGACACTGGCTGTAGAAAGTGTCGCTAAACCCCAATAAACGAACAGACCTGATACCACTAGAAGGCGAAACTTGAATCAAAATCTTGAATAATTAAAAATGTTAATATATTCCCTAAAAAACATAGCTTATAGTCCCCGGTTGGAACGAGATCGTTCCATTACGGGGCTCATAGGCTATGTTTGGGGGTACAAATTAAAAAAGAATAAATTTCGAATCGCGATTTTTTTGTTTGGTGAATTAAACGTTACGTTCGGTGATTGATTAAGATAATTTAGTCACAGTTTGATTAATGTTTTAGAAAATTCAACGTCAAATTTTCAATTTATGTTATTATGCAAAACATTTCTTGTTGTGTAATCAGTAATTTCCTCTGCTTTATATCAAGCCATGAATTAGTTTTAACAGATTTCGTTCAAACAGCAAGCTGGATGGGGGAAAGATTTCGCTCTGGTTGTGGAACAGAGGCAATTCAGAGTGGCATTGACTTGGATGAATTTGTTGTCTCAGCTTGCACATTGGTTTTGGTTAATAATTGTTATCTCTGCGTTATTATAAATCCCAGTAAACAATCCTGGCACGACTAGAAGGCGACACTTGAAAAAAATGTAGAAGGAATATTATTTAGTTGGGACTTGACAAATCAGCGGTCCATTCCCACTGAACCAATACCTTTTAGACCAACTCCAACTACAGTACATGGAGAGTGGATTGTAACTAAGTCGCCCACGGAGTGGAGTTATCACCCAAGCTATTACTTTCAAATTTTGTACATATCGACAAAAAACACAAGCAATGTTTCAGCCAATGGACCTCCGGGTTTAACCCGGAGGTCCATTGCCTGAAACTTTGCTTGTGCTAGTTATGCTCTGCAACAAATTTGCAATTATTGCTTGAGTGGAATCTCCACTCTGTGGGTGATTTAGTGATAATACACTCTCCACTTACTGTAGACCAATTTCCAAAAGACCAATTCCCATTAGACCAATTCCCCTTAGACCAACTGATCTGTTCTACTTTTAAAATAATATCAATAGTTTGATATATTTATAAATATTTATAAATGTATTTAATGTTAATAATATTTGATAAATGTTAGGCTGATTTTTCATAACAATTGTTGTAGTAATCACACACTTTCAAAGAATGTGAGTCTTTTTATTTTGTTTTGTGGTTAACAGATGGTGGTCTATTTTTCATAACAAAACAAACAAAATCCTTTTAGGTTTTTGAGTCAGTTGTTAAATAGATAGCCAACCAAGACAACTGCGACATTCGAGAGTTTTCGACAGCCCTACCGTCATTTTCAACTGTCAAAAACTCCCGCTACAAACAGCGACACAACAAATATCCAACGCTTGCAAAAGACAAATCAGACATCCAACTTGAAGGCGACTTGGCTGAATACCTCTGAGGGAGTTCTGCTTTCGCACACCGATGACAAGATTATTCTCGTGTTTGGTTTAGATCTGGGACTGAGAACGTTGTTTGAGGCTGATACAGTTTATGTCGATGGAACTTTTTTTTCCTGGCCGAGCCTCTTCTATCGGATCTTCACGCTACATGCTTTTTGTCGACGGCCAACAATTTCCACTAGTGTTTGCTCTCCTTTCCAAAAAAGAAGCTGCTAAGTACGAAAGCACCTTCTTGCTCATCAAAGAAGCTGCTTACAACCGGGGACTCTAGTTTAACCCCTCATTAATCATGTCCGACCTCGAATCCGGCTTCATATCTTTCGTCAAAGTCAGCTTCCCGACATCTCAGCATAAAGGATGCTATTACCATTACTCACAGAGTGTATGGCTGATATACTTGTTCACTTGGATGATCATTATACTGTATTAGTAGCTGGAAATGGTCATTCTTAATCCTTTACCCAATAATTGCAAAATAAATTATTGAATTACTAAAAATTTTCGATTGTTGTCTCAAGAACATAACTTATGAACTCCTCATTGGAACGAGCTCAATGAGCTCGTTCCAATGAAGGGGTCATAAGCTATGTTTTTGAGACCAAAATTGAAAATATAATAAACTTTGAATGGAGAAATTTTTTTTTTTAACTCTGGCCGGTTTCCACGTTACGTTAGATAAAGGGTCAATGCCGTAACTCATCAACGATACGGCAATTATTCAGCTACCTATTAAGGCAAGTGATTAATCGGTTAACCAAGGTTAATCCATGTGATTAATCGATCAAGAAAATCCATTAACCATTTCAGCTCTATTTTGCCATCAAGATTCATTCCATTTTGCAAGGAATAGCACGACCTAGTGCGTAAACAATTCACCATGCAAAACACCAAAACAAAAAAAGATGAACGTGAATCGAAAAACAAAAAGTAACGTGCAGGATGGTCACACTTGTCAATACTGAACCATCACTACTCCATTCATGTCTAAATATGTTCAGACTAACGTTTTTAGCTTTGTGTCTGTAAACACTTCACATATCCGTCAATACTAGACAGAACACTGGGGACACTTAAATATAATTTCAACATACCAAAGACATTATTTGACGTTGGTATAATTCTCCAATCGGTTCGCAATATTCTCTTTAAAATCTATTGAGATAACTCTACTTCTAGAAATTTGATTGAATAAAATTCCAAAGAAATATTTCCTTTGTGGACGTTTTTTTGAAGAGTTAGTAAAAAAACACAGGGGACTCGATAAATTGATTCTACATTTTTTTCTCTTTGTGATGCGCCAAATGTAGCCGTAGATTGTGAATGTCAAATTATAAGAAACATCTTTTCGCTATTCAAGTAGAAATGATGGCAATCCCATTAAAATCTTTAGTGATGTCTATGTCATGATCCCAACAGAAATGACGATAAAAGCTTGCGGTGTGAGTTTTTGTTTGGAGATAAACTGTTGTTATTGGAAGGAACTAGAAAATAGGAAACATTGAACTAATCTGATTTTGTGCATCTGTTCCAGAACGTTGATAATGTGTTGTGGACGTTATCTTCTGTTAGTATTTTAATGATTTTTTACTCCCGAGGCAGCCCCGAGTGGTGGCGCAGTGCTTGTTTACTGCCGTAAACAAGTTCTTCTTTACCGGTAAATAGGACCAGGAACCAACGCTTTGGGTGGAGGGTCTGTAAAGTGGGCAGCATAGGTTTAAGGCCTGAAAAAAATGGAAATTGAATCCCTTTATTGGATGTTTTTAATGCCTGGCAGTGTCTTCCAAATGTGGAGATTCGAAACTTTCTACAATTTTGGTTAATTAATATAACTGAAATCTGAAGAGCGTAACTAAAGACAATCTCTATCCTGTGGCTTCGCAGATGCTTCTAGGCAAGTCTTGGCTGCCTATATAGGCAGCCAAGACTTGCCTATAAGCGACTGCCAAGGTACTTAGAATGTAACTTGCAAGTTTTCCAGGAGACGCTACATTGGGGCAGCTTGAAATTAAATGAGCTAATTTGCATATTTTGTGTGTGTAAAGACCGCGGAAAGTCTCTCAATCCATACTCATTATACGCAAGAAAAATAAAAATAAAAATTATAAATAAAACCCTCCCTCCCTCCCTCTCTGATTTAAAAAAAAAATGCCTGAGAATCAATTAATTTATTTTGTGTAGCCTAAACTTGACGTCGTCCCACGCTGTGGTCATGATATAGCCAAAAATGCTGAAAGTAACCTGAATCACCAATAAATGAATATTGTTTTTTAATGATCTGTACTCCTCTGATAATATGTAGAAGACCCCCCTCCCCTCCATGGGAACCCCGGAAAGAGGTTTCAATATCTTGCCACATTTTTTCACTCCAAAACATAGCTTATGACCCTCAATGGAACGAGCGCGTGAGGATCGTTCCATTGAGGGTCATAAGCTAAATGTTACAGGCATGTAGTGAAAAAATATTAAATTATTCAAAAGAAAAAAAGAAATCGATTGTGCAAGTATCGTCCTGTAGTCAAATGCGAAAAAATGGTAACTTTTGACGAACTATACTGCAAAAAATATAGGTTCTCTTTAGAACCAAAACTGGTTCTAATCTTGTCCCTGAGATTGGAACCAGTTCTATTTAAACAGTATTTATTTCAAATCAAATAAATTTATAAAAATTAACATTAAATATTAACAGAATTAAACATAAATTGAGGGGGTTTCAGTCCTAAGTTTAGAGCTTATACGAGGTTGTCTCAAATCATTATTAAGCAAAGGAGATATGGACAGTTGGCATATCGGACCAGTTTTGGTTCTATACAAAACCAAAACTGGTTCGATATGCCAACTGTTCATATCTCCTTTGTTTCAATATGTTTGGCGACTGCGTTGAATAAGCTCCAAGTTTACTGCTGAATCTACTTCATTTCATGTAATATTCTGTTAAAATTGAATGCTAATCTTGGTAAATTTATTTGATTTGAAATAAATACTGTTTAAACAGAACTGGTTCCATCTCAGGAACAAGATTAGAACCAGTTTTGGTTCTAAAGAGAACCTATATTTTTTGCAGTGTAGTGGACCGACTCGCCCCAGAACGGATATCTCCAACTGTGTGACGGAACATTTCTAGTTGTATTGCATATCAAGGGATATAATCTAGCTGAACGCGGACGCGAACCTGAGTGTCTAAGTCACGGAATCACACACTCCTCATTTATATAATAGATTATAGCAACTTGCCGAGGTTTTACAATAGGACACTTCAAGGCCTTTTTCAATCATATTATTAATAGCTGAATTGCAGCACGTTTCTGACAAAATCAAAATCCAGATTAAAGGATGCAATGGGATCGCGGTGGTACAGTGATGCAGCACTGGACTTCAAACCGAAAGGTCCACGGTTCGATCCCCGCCAGGGGTAACTGCGTTGTGTCCTTGGGCAACGCACTTCGTTCCGATTGCCCACTTGGGTGCACAGTGGCGCTATGTACTAAGGTGTACTGCACGTCAGTGGTGCACTTGTCTTCAACCAATGCTAACACTGATTGTGCGGTGATAGTACGTTGGGAAGTCTGGCAATTGCTCGCCGTTGCTCGGTGGTTCTTCCCGGGTACTCCTGTTTCCTCCACCTGTAAAACTGTCCGACACGAGGTGAGCATGGCTCTCGAAAATGTCGATAAACCCCAATAAAGAAATAAAGGTTGCAATGCATGAAGAATTGTCGGTCGGAAATGCTATGAACATTTCGTATACATCGTTCCGTTCGCTGCGTTTCAGGAACTATGAATCAAGAGCGTGAGTGGGTCTTGCTCACTGACGTGGGCAACGAATGATATCACTTGCCTGTGTACACAGTGAGGTAAATGGTCACCGAATATAGCTGCATCGTTGCATCCGCGTTTTCGTCGCATCAGCGTATCGACGTGGTTTTCTTCACCGCTGGTGTTCCGCAGGCCTCTATTCTTGGCCCTGTATTGTTTGTTTTGTACATCAACGATATCAGTAAATCAGCACTTCTCGGAGTACTCTCTTTTGCTGACGATATGGCAGCCTACACAGCAGTCAACAACTTGGAGAAACTTAGTGCTGATAGAACATAGAACTGGCTAAAATTAACGAATGGTGCAACACGAATATTCTTGCAATCAATGCCCTCAAAACAAATTGTATGATACTTCGACCCCCCCCCCCCCCCCTCTCAACGACGCATATACAGTGCGTGGAGAGAGGATTGTAACAAAATCACCCGCGGAGTGGAGTTATCACCCAAACTATAACTTTCAAATTCTGTCCATACGGACAAAAAATACAAGAAATGTTTCAGCCAATGGACCTCCAGGTTCAACCCGGAGGTCCATTGGCTGGAACTTTTCTTGTACTCGTTATGCTTCGCAACAAATTTGCATTTATTGTCGGAGTGGAATCTCCACTCTGTGGTTGATTTGATGATAATACACTCTACACGTACTGTAACCTAGGTGTCATAAATCTGAGGTTTGGTTATGGGGAAGTGTCATTAGCCAGAAATCACAGCGAAGAAGCAACTGTCATATTTCTTAGTGTAGCCATGGATGAAAATATGAAACTCAAAGCGCATGTATCAGACGTTTGCTAAAAAGTAGTCCGTGCCACTTATACAATCAACAGAGCACAAAGACTTTCATTTTCAGCATTGAAAATGCAGTACCTTTCTCTTATTCAGTCGTCTTATCTTTGGCATGCACATCTGGCGATACGTTCCATGAACCAGCAAAATTCTCACGCTTCAAACAGAAAGCTTTACGCATGATATACAAAACGAATACAACTTACACACTGATCCCTTGTTTGTTGTGGCATTCTCACATTTAAGGATCTCCACAAACTAAATGTTCTGCTGTTGCACAACTGGTTCAACAACAAATCCCCCCCCCCCCCCCGCCATTTCTCATGCAAGATATGCGTGTCTCATGTGAGAAGGCCATGTGAGACATATCTCTATCTCACATGACCCACGTGACCGTATCTTATGTTTCGTTGGTGTTTAAAGTATTGTTGTTTGTTGTACTTGATGTTAATAATAATAGTATATTGTTTCCAGTTTGTTCAATTTCTTAACTTATTCCTATCACTACAGCATCCATCGATCGATTGATGCACGCGCCCAACTGACGTCATCGGAATGCGTCAATGTTCATTTCGCTACAAATCTTTAACCCCTGTCTTGCCGGCGTTGGAATTTAATTTCATGGTATATACCTGTGGTATATACATAACTTTTGTGTGCTCTCTCCGATAAGCAAATCAGTTTTTTTCAGAAATGGACAACAAAATTGTTCGATATTGCTGCACGTGCCCCTGGATTACTTTTGTTGCCGTCAGAGTGTTTTGGTGGGGAGAGAAAAATTATCCCTGATGGGGGTGGGTGTGAGATGGGGAAATCTCATCATCGGCAAGCCTCGTGTCTGGCCCAATTATCTTGCCCTCAGGTGAGATTTTACCATCTCACACCCTCACCCATCAGTGATAATAATAATGCCCAAGTTTTGAAGATACCTTACAGCCTATACGAATACGTCTCGCATGGATGCAAAACAAAGTGGGATAATCCAAACTAATAAGCCAATAACCCAGTTTTCATGCCACCTACCACCACTAATTTCTCAAAAGCTGGGGCACGATTGAGCCTGCCCTACAGAACTACGCTGGGTCGCGCTCTAAAAGGTCATAATTGTGATTTAATATATTCCTGGTTTTCTATAGTGACGGGAACAGGAATGGAATTACACTCAGAACCGGGAACCAGAAAATGTCCCGCTTAATATCAAGTAAATTTACGACATTAACAAGACGCATTTATTTTCGTGAAAATAAACATTTTATTGACAATCTGCCATCTCCATAAGAAAAAGTTCTTTTACTAAGAAAAGTGTGAAAACCCAAACCCGTTTCCAACTCATCTTCATTTTCTGAATCGCTAGTTTTGTCACCTCTACCTCCTGGTTTCAAATCCCCATTCACCGCCGGCACCAGTCTCCTCTGCATGGAGCAGAGGAGACTGGTACAGCAGTGAAGAAGGTGTTGATGTTCAAGGAGGTAGTGAATAGTGAGTGATACAAGCTATTCGGAAAATGACGAGTTTGATCTTTAAAGCAAGTTTAGATCTTGCTGTTGACGAGAGGAGTCCTCCAGAACCGGTTGCTAGCTACAGTCATGTTGTTGAAAAGGGTTAATAAGGAGGCAAGATTATAAGGTTCAGATGCGGAAGGGCTGACAAAATCTTACAGAGTTACGACGAGGCAGTTTTTCCATTTAGAAAACTTCAGTTAGCAGTGACATGCGGGATTCCCGGTTCCGTATTATAGATTTCCCGGGTATCGTTACCGGTGTAACAGGAATGGAAGTCCGTAGGAAAATTAGTCCCTCTGGACTATTATTCCGCGGAATTATAGTCCTAGGTCTAACATTTCTAGGAATAGTAGTCCGGCGGACTACTATTCCTAGAAATGTTAGACCTAGGACTATAATTCCGCGGAATAATAGTCCAGAGGGACTAACGTTCCTACGGACTTCCATTCCTTTTACACTGGCTTTTAGAACCGGAAACCCGGGAATTCCCGTTCCCAGTATGAAACCCTAGGCATAACTGCTTAATATTTGAATACCTATGTATCTTATGTTTCTTGCAGCAATACTATGTGCCCGAACTGTCGCAGATATTTTTTCCCTTCTCTCCTTTTTCTGGATTCTCTTGACTAAAGTATAGACAGATCAACGTATTGAGTCCTTTTTCGCATTACCCCAAACAATCCCATAGACACTGTCGTCTGCTAAAAGCAGCATTGTTTGAGATCAGCATATTTAAAAATCATGTCAACTTCCTTCAACTTTAAGGGCCGTAGTATGTTTGTCCTAGTGCAGTTGTTTTTGCGCGATGCAATCGACCTTCTTGTCGTCTCTGGGGCGTCAGGTTTAAGGTGATGCTTTGGCCGTCTCTGTTGACCAGGATGGGGACGCCATTCTAACTCGGCATCTCATTGCGCACGTGTCGTTTCGCGTGATTATATGTCTTGATCTGTTCACCTGGGTGTTCGCACTAGAATTTATGGCTGTCGCTGGTGGATTGTGGAAGACACGAAATAACTTTATCGCACCGCTCACAGCACAAAGAGCAAATCGCCACAGTATTTTGTAAGTCTGTTGTCAAGATATCTATCTGGGCTCTTCCCATCGATATGTCTGGAAGACAAGCTATCAGGCAATGCCATTTCTATGCAGTAATCTATATACTGCAAATAAATTTATGAATTATCAGTTCGGTGATTTTGTGTTTCAATTTTCACACTGGTCGAAAGACGACTTGTCTGAAGGTCGAATAATTAATATCTTGGTCCCGCAAATGTACGTTTGAAAAATATTAAAATTAGGTCAGGTTAGAATTATGTATTGGTCTAATTTCGTTTATTTTCAAACAACATTCAGGTGTAATGAGGATAAACTAAATATTAGATCCCAGCTTCTTCTTGTTGATCGAAAAAAAGGTTTATAATTGCAGGACAAAGCAAATTTTATCTTTCACTGCAGACGTACTGAAGCTGGTTGCCAGACATTTAGGAGAGTGGTGGTCGAGTGGATGTATGCGCTGGTTTGCCTTACCAGAGGTTCACGGGTCAGGAAAGTTCTCAAGATGTTCGAACACTCTCTGAAAAAAAATCAAAAACGGGATTGATGGTGGTACCCGCGAAACGTCCTATCGAGTAGGGATGTAAAATGGCTCCTCCTTGTGAAGGAGAGGCACCCTCAGTGCAGGTTAAAGATCTATTCGTAGTGTTCGAGAAGGGCGAGACCACTAAGTTCCCACTATGGTGATCATTCTACATACCAACGCTATTGGCACCATGAGAGGCGGTGATATAAGCGATGTAACCTGCTCACCAATATTTGTAAAATAATTATGCCTAAAAGGAAAACAGTCTTTTTCCGTAGTTTAAAGGTAATTTTTGGTAGTGCAAAGCTGAGCTAAATTAACACAATGGCCAAGCAGCGTTCGGATATGTCACTCCTTATGCCTCACTAGGCTTCCGATATGAGGTGACTGATTTCTGGATAAGGCCAGAAGCACTGTTGATATATATATAGGTTACTGCAACAGTCTGTTTGATCTGGCCGATCTCATCTCAACGAGACGGAATACAACAACACAGATCAATTGACTGTTGTACTAATTTGTTTATTTTTTTACTGAATTAGTAAACTGATAACAACACCTGAAAAATCAAAAACGACAAGAATTATATTAGCCAAATAACCATTAACAATTTATGGAAGTGGGGAATCCCAAACGCGTGGTAATATCGAACGTTCGTTTCGAACATGAAACTTGAAAATCAAAACAATGGAGACCAGCCTTGAATTTCAATCGGAATCTCTTTCGATAAGACATATTCTCCTACGTTTACGCATCTTGAAAATAATTGCTATTTGTTATTTTGCAATTGTTCAACACCGCATTTTCAAATGGACCTCGGCCGGAATGTTTGTCAACGGAGTTTAATGAGGAGACACTCGTGTTTATGTTCTGTGCTTATGTTCTTTCTTTATTTATAGGTCACTGTTAGATATAGTCCGTTCACGTGCGCCTCGTTTCAGACAGGCATGATAACGATCTGGAAAACTTGACATTCTTCTTTCCTGGGAGCTGGATTTGATGGGCAAACTGCAGTGGTATTGAGGGGCTATTTGTGGTAGTCATATAATAAGACCTCTTTTGGAATGACAACTTTTTCTCTGACTGTTATTGTAGTAATGATTCGTCGTTCGTGAGCGGAAAGCATATTTCATCATTCCGTCAATGAAACCACGGAAATTATAGCGCCTGTAAACAGGAAGACTCCTCCATCTGGAGAAGCCGGCAACATCATGATGTGATGGCTGCACGCAAAGAAATTAAAGTGATGTATACCGCGGAACTAAAGTCAGCTAAGCTTCAGTTATCAAAATCGATTCTTTTCCGATTGTTTGTGTCTTGATAAATGACCGAAATCCAATGTTAATTAAGATGGTCATTATCCCGAGAATTTCGGCAAAGCCCCTACTGAATGTCTTAAATCTCATTAACTCTTCTATTACGGGGATTCTAAGTGCAAATTTCCGAATATAACTGATAGAAGCCAAATCTGCCAAGGCTAATCTATTTACCTATTTCAATGTAATATAAATAGCTGAAGAAAGGAGAGGAAAAAAGAGTTTTTGACTTTTCCTTCTAATTCGGTGTTTGATTTTGGTGGCGACATACTCATCGCACCCTCCAACCTGAAACTTTTCCTATTTTTGTAACGAGTGGAGTAGTTGAAAAGAAATCCAACCACGTGCTCGGGTGTGAGAGGAGACCCCCCCCCCCCCCCCCAGGTCAGATATTAGGGCGGTGGAATGACTATGTGGAAATTTATTCTCTCCGCGGACATTCAGTAATCCTAATGTCTGGCCGAAGTATCTTGCTCCTCAGACCACAGGACCTAAATTTTATCTAAATTTGGGATAATTCTATAAGTGACCTAGGATCCCATGAAGTCACCATGGTTGGATCCCTGTTGTATACTGATAACACATGCTAACTCTTTACCCAACACAACTTTTTAATTTTTAAAACATAAACTAAATTCGATAATTAAATAATAAACAATATCTATCAATAAACCCTTACAAATATGGCTGTCATTGGAACCGGCCCCTTGAGCCGATTTCAGTGACAGCCATATCTGTACAATTTTATTGACAAAGATATTTCAGTTCATGTTAGCCTTGTGTTGGTTAATTTGCTGCCGCTGTAAAAGGTAATGTGTTAAGTTGATTCCTTTTTTCAAGTGAATCATAGCAGAGGTGCAGCGAGAATCTATATGGATTCTCGCTGGTTCTATATTGCGCGGAACCTTGCGAGAATCGATCCTCGGATTCTTGTCGAAATATAAGCCCCGGAACAGACCATCATGCAACCACACCCACTGTGGAGAATAGTAATAGTTCACAACATTGAATAACACTGTGCACGCCGAACTGTCGTCAACAAATTAGACAAACCACATCACGTGTATTGATAGAAGACGATCTGTGCAAATGGTGTTGCATCGTCTCAGCATAGGTAAAGCTTTGGCTGTCACTTGCTTAAGTTTGAATGGGATTTGTGATGCTTTGATGGGCGGCTTATAAAGATGCAATCTCAAAAGCACTCACATACGCAGAACGCGTGTGATTGGTTAATCGACATGGCACAAGTGCCATATCGATTAACCCATTCACACGCGTGTGTCGTTCTGCGTTTATTACATGCCTTCACGTCTGTGAAAGCAATTATCAGAAGGACACTCAGCAGTTCATTTGACTATCAACAAAAAGAACATATTTTATCGCCAACCAAATTTGCGAGGGGATCCCGTGTTACTATGTTTCGCTGTCGATAGCGATTCAAATTGTAATTGAGGTGCACGATTTGTAGAAAATTCGAATATAATTTTGCTTCTATTTGAAAATAGTCCGTCGGAGATTTCCGTTCCGCACATATGTGCAGAACATATTTTCATTTTCCGCATGGTTTAGTGTTGCTGTAGATGGGGACTTCATAGAACAGGCGTGTAATAAAATGGTATTCACTGCAAAAAATATAGGTTCTCTTTAGAACCAAAACTGGTTCTAATCTTGTCCCTGAGATGGAACCAGTTCTGTTTGAACAGTATTTATTTCAAATCAAATAAATTTATAAAGATTAACATTAAATATTAACAGAATTAAACATAAATTTAGGGGGTTTCAGTCGTACGTTTAGAGCTTATACGAGGTTGTGTCAAATCATTATTAAGCAAAGGCGATATGAACAGTTGGCATATCGAACCAGTTTTGGTTCTCTACAGAACCAAAACTGGTTCGATATGCCAACTGTTCACATCTCCTTTGTTTCAAAATGTTTGGCGACTACGTTGAATAAGCTCCAAGTTTACTGCTGAATCTACTTCAGTTCATGTAATATTCTGTTAAAATTGAATGTTAATCTTGGTAAATTTATTTGATTTGAAATAAATACTGTTTAAACAGAATTGGTTCCATCTCAGGGACAAGATTAGAACCAGTTTTGGTTCTAAAGAGAACCTATATTGTTTGCAATGTACGTATTCCTAAAATGATGTGGGTTTTGTTTGTTTATTGGAATTTAACGAGAATAACGACACCTTTAACAACTAGGGTCATAGCGTATCGGAGAAAACACGCGGTAAAATAATACACATTGTTAGTTTCGCCCCATGGAAATCTGGCACGAAATGTATAAATGTTGTGGTAAACTTTCCACCAAGACTGAAAATCGATTTGATTGATTTGCCTCGGACGTTGAAGCCGTGATATATTTTGTTTAACACCTCATTAATTATTCGTTTGATGGGACACAGCTTCCTGCTGTTCATCGCGTGATTTTCCTTTCTATATTACTCACAAAGTCTGAGACGACAAATATAAGTGCAAGACTGGTCGTAATAGTACACCAAATGTTACAGTTATTTTCAGATATATCTTTTACAAATAAAATAAAAGATTTGGAAAAAATTCGCTTTATCCGGTTATTGATGGGACACAATCAAATAAGAACAATTCAACAAAACCATATCATGTGGCCCCTCATTGGAACGAGCTCGTCCCAATGAGGGGTCTCATGATATGGTTTTGTTCAAAGTTTTGGAAAAAAATATTTTTTATAACTGCCCAATTTGTAAATTTCGCTGGTTGATATGTCCTATTTGTTGGGTAAATGGATAACGCGGTACCGAGAATTCGGAAATTCATCGCTTTTTGTATCTTTGTTCCTTTTTTCTAAGAAAGAAACGAGATACGTTCAGCAATTCCTGTCTAGACAAGTTATACAATTGTCTTTTCAGCAAAGTATTTTTAGGCAGTGTTAATAATGAAACAACTACACCCTACAGTGATGTGTCCGTGCAGTGTTTAAGTCTTTCCCATTTTGATAATGATACCTTTATACGCCTTGAAAGACACTTTGTGTTTCTATTTTTATTTTACGTGTTTGTACGAACTCGCAAGCTATTGCACATTACAAGCAAAACGAATATTATGTCTGTTCTAATTAATTAAAGTACGCGTGTATTTGATAATTACAAACACAATACTTTCTTAAATACATACACCCAGACCTAAAAAATACAACTTCGCACACACACACACCCTCCACATAATTTTTAAAAGTTAAAACACAAACGGTCTGGTTATCCGGTGCACTGCTTGCATATGTGGGCGGGCTCCTAAATTTACCTGCTACCTTTCTTATCCACGTGTTTTGGGTATATGCAATGCGCACATGAGATATACACAGGGGTTATGCCACACTTAACGGAGGCTATCAACATGCAGAATAAGCCCCTATCATTCAAACTGGCTTCTCCCTGGGCATTCTTATGAATTTAGGTAAGGAATGCTGATCTGTCGTCATTATGAAGTGGGCTCTCTATTAAATGTGGACGGAATGACGGAACCATATGTCAGTCCTCGGGTGGGAGTTTTTTGTGTCTACCAAGCTCCACTTTAAGCCTATGCGCAGTTATTCCAAACTTGGCAAAAGTATCTTTCCTTAGTTCCACCTTCAATTTGCAAATGTTTTTCTAATTGAAACCCTTATTTGATAGACTGAATAAAGAATATTTTGCATCAGAAGCAAGGTTGTCCCTCACCTCCCAGATCGCCCGTTTGTTGTGTGCTTCTTCCTGGATGCCAGAAAGCGCCAATACACGTGTCTTGGTATGGAATATAGACTTGTTTCCCCAAATTGTCCGAAATATAATTACATTGTTAATGTAGTTATACGCTTTGGGTCCAAATACTCAATTCCCATTGGTCATCTGGATGAAAACGTCATGACCAAATGCAATTCATTTTCCAATGAATACATTTGGTCGAACTTTGACCCGCATTTACGGTAGAGCGCAGTTGACAGAATGTAATTCGGGCGGTGTTTGGGCGGGTTTTTAACTTTTAGCGCCTATCGCAGTGATCAACTCTGCTGCGGCTTCTCTGTTGACATTTCCCAACTGTGACATAAAGCCCGTTACTAAAATACTCGTATCCATTTCTAAAGTTGTGAAAATTAAAAATCAGAGTTGTGTGCTGTGTCTTTTGTGTGAGGGTGGTGTTTCGCCTCGTTCGTTCATACATGTTTTATTTCTTCTTTCTGCTTTGTTGTTTGGTAAAAAGTACTTTAAACAGTTACGGAATGCAATTATAAGAATTGAATGCAATTTTTATAATCTTTGTTGGAGTATGAACGTGTGGGAATGGGTACAAATTGTATGAATCCCTTCAGGATTCATACATAATTTTTACCCATTCCCACACGTTCATACTTCAATAAAGATTATAAAAATTGCATTCAATTCTTAAGTGAATAGAAAAGTCCATTTTAAACGCCGGTATCTGATGCAAAATTGTACGAGTCCGATACCTCAACACAGTATTTGTAGTCGATAGGGGTGAGCATGGGTGGATGAAGATCAAGGACAGGATAGACTTATTGAAACTCGGTTACCTTAATTATTTGGTCAATCTCCCCGACAGCCGATGGTGTAAAGTAATGTTCCAGAGTATTTTCAACTCAAATATCAAGACAGGGTGGATGGTACAAGTGAGAGAGCTAATAGAGAACTACTCATTGGAGTTATCGGACCTAGACGTTGGGGCATACCAGGGTAAAAAAAATCGTCAGAGAAAGGGTCATCGGGGATGGTAACCTTAATTGGCAAAAGGGGGTCAAATCAAAGAGGTCTTTGGGTGGCCTGCGTGATAAAGAGAAGCCTAGGTTTGAAGAGTACCTTGATGGCACCTTTGGGGGGTTACTGTTGTTCAAGCTGATGTCGAGGTCCCTGGAGCTAAAGGGAAAAAATGGGAAAACAGTGAAAAAGGAGTGCCAGATGTGTAATTTGGGTGTGGTGGAGACCCTGGGACATTTTCTTCTAAAATCACAAAATACCAGTCCAAAAGAATAAGATTCACTGGGAGCATAATGGGGAAGTGGGGTGGGAGAATGAAGGACATGTGGTTAGTGAGAGACTCAAAGGAGAGGGTTAATATGCTAATCGGAGAGATTGTGGAGAATGGGGCAAGGGATGTCATCAAGCAGTTTGTCTCCGACTGTTGGGAGGAGAAACAAAGCGTGGCAATAGGGAGGCAGTTGGAAGTACAGGGGTAACCAAGGCCTTTTCACCCGAGAACCGCGACAAATCAGCTGCCGGCCAAAGTGTTATTATTGTTACGTTCAGTGTGATGACTTTGGAGATGTTGCCGGTTTTCGTTAACGCCATTGTTGATAGAGATACTTAGAGGGTATATATGTATTTCTCCTCTGATAAGCAGAGTTCTCGAGTATTTTGTAACACCGTGAATTTTGTAAAATGTTGTCCATACTTAGTCAGATTTCAGTTTATCGCATATTTATTTGTGATATAGCTGGTGAGAATACTGATGGCTGGGTAGCTGTAATGCATTAAACCTCCAAATTAAAAATTAACACAAATCAACTGGGCTGGGTGAATATGAATAAAGTTTCCAAGCAATATCGATGATGAGCTCCCTGCTAGTAGCTAGCCCCGTGCAGTGCCCAGTACAGAATTCTTGCCTCGTTTTTGTTTTTGAACAAAAATCTTTACTGGGTAGGCCTAATGTTCCAACTACATCATCAATGTCTATATACAAGATTTGTGGAGTTGAGGGAAAAGCATGACCAGATTTATATTTTCGTGGTAATTGAATAAGAAGTTATGTCTCGACTATTACATACGTATTTTATTTATTTACTAATACATTTCCAAGAAGTCTTGAGTTTTTTTTTAACTGCAATGCCGACTGACTAATATTCCAACTACATTATCAAGGCATGCCTTCCACGAAGGCATGCCTTGATGATGTAATTGGAATATTTTATCAGTCGTGACTTCAAGACACCAATATTCGATTCGAGATTCGATTCGATTTCGAATAACAGGCTCGATTCGATTCGAAATCGAAAATATGTGGTTCGCAGAGCCCTTGTTTCAAAATTTGGAGGTAAACAGAAGTTTCATGCTTCGGAACCCCTAACCTCAAAAAGTCGCCCTGTTTATTTTCTTGACTCCTGTCGCTCATATTTGTTTCAGACGCCGCTGTAAGCTGGTGTCCGAGTTGACAACGGAATGCGTCGCCCAGACAAAATAGTGCACTGTCGTGTCCTTTGGCATCCTAATGTCAAGTCGCATTCATGTTATTCCGTGCCCTTAGATTTATTGTTCCCTTGTGAGAGTATTCTGGGGTCCCTTATGCAATTAACCTTTCTCTAATAAGGACTTTCTAGTTTGAAAATTACCGTGTCATCATGTTATTGGAATATAAATCCCAGAAGTGCAATTAATTTCTACATCTCGACGATCGATCTTCGGAACATTTTCTTATTTTGTACGCTCGGGAATTAACGTTTATGAATTTTCTCATTATACAATACTTAAAAGTCTATTATATTGGTTGAGAAAATCCCAAGAGTCGTCGCTTTCAAATTCTCTTATCGGTGTTCGCTTTTACCGTCACCAGAGGCTGATGTCGTGAATATACAGGGCAAAGGAAATGTCCTCAGTCTCGTTGTATTCTTGAAGAGACTTAAAGAAAATAACAGTTAATAGTTTGACCCTTTATCTTGCGCGAGTTGTAAGTCTATTAACATTTATATTTTAACTAATACAATATTAAGAAATGTAAAGAATCGCTGTAAACGTCTTGATATTCACATGGAAGAGATGTAAAGAATCGCTGTAAACGTCTTGATATTCACATGGAAGAGATGTAAAGAATCGCTGTAAACGTCTTGATATTCACCTGGAAGAGATGTAAAGAATCGTTGTAAACGTCTTGATATTCACATGGAAGAGATGTAAAGAATCGCTGTAAACGTCTTGATATTCACATGGAAGAGATGTAAAGAATCGCTGTAAACGTCTTGCTATTCACATGGAAGAGATGTAAAGAATCGCTGTAAACGTCTTGATATTCACATGGAAGAGATGTAAAGAATCGCTGTAAACGTCTTGATATTCACATGGAAGAGATGTAAAGAATCGCTGTAAACGTCTTGATATTCACATGGAAGAGATGTAAAGAATCGCTGTAAACGTCTTGATATTCACATGGAAGAGATGTAAAGAATCGCTGTAAACGTCTTGATATTCACATGGAAGAGATGTAAAGAATCGCTGTAAACGTCTTGATATTCACATGGAAGAGATGTAAAGAATCGCTGTAAACGTGTTGATATTCACATGGAAGAGATGTAAAGAATCGCTGTAAACGTCTTGATATTCACATGGAAGAGATGTAAAGAATCGCTGTAAACGTCTTGATATTCACATGGAAGAGATGTAAAGAATCGCTGTAAACGTCTTGATATTCACATGGAAGAGATGTAAAGAATCGCTGTAAACGTCTTGATATTCACATGGAAGAGATGTAAAGAATCGCTGTAAACGTCTTGATATCCTCATGGAACAAGCTTAAGTAAAAAGAAGACCTATTAACACTTCGATACCCGTAACAGGCCAGGATATCTGCGCTGTGTCTTTGCCATGGCACTTAATCCCGATTGCCCACGTGGGGACACGATGGGGATGTGTACAAAGGCGGTCTGCACACGTAATGGTGCACTTGTATGCTAACCCTGCTTGTGTGGAGTTAGTACGCCGGTGAGTCTGATAGTGCTCGTTGCTAATAGGTGATTCTTTCCAGGTATTCCGTCTTTATCCACCCGTAAAACTGTGCGAGACGAGGTGACAATCCAGGTCGAAAGTGTCGTTAAACTCCAATAAATAAATAAATGAATAAATAAATAAATAAATAAATAAATAAATAAATAAATAAATAAATAAATAAATAGCTTACTTGGTTGAGTGTTGTAAGGCCTTATTTGGCATTATGCTTACAGAACTTAAAGACTTCATATTTTGTCAGTGTGCTTCATATTATCTTTGAAATAAAATTTGTTTGGTCTGTATACGATTTACCTTATTAGAATTTATGAGAAAGTGCCTGTAGGCACTTTCTCATAAATTGTAACAAGGCAAAGACCTGAGAATCAATTCTGCCGACTAAAAGAAATTTAGCACGCTATCAGTCAAGAGATGTAAAAAAAGGCTTCTCAATAGTTTTACCATTTACCAGATAATAATAATAATAATAATAATAATATGGTTTAGAGCCGAATATCCACATAAGTGCTCACAGGCTTCACACAAAACTAAAGGTGCATTTTATATAATTCAAGCAGGTCAGCAATAAGCCAATTTATACAGGTGTGTTTTTAAGTGTCTCTTAAATGACTCGAGCGACTGTGGGTTTTTTATGTCGTCAGGTAACGCATTCCACAAATGTGGTGCCGTAATGCAGAAGGCCCGATCGCCAATGTGACCAGCTTTCCTGCATTCTGAACAAGATTGCACGAAGTAGCTGATCGCAAAGGATGAGCAGGTTCATACTTCTTAACTAGATTGTAAAGATAAGGAGCCGTTGTTTTAAAGGGAGAACTGCCAAGATGTTAATTATTTTTATGCCTTGTCTAAGACAAGATGGCGGAATGTTAAAAGAGAAGGCCATTAAAAATTTCGACCCTTTTCCAAACACGATTTTAATAGATGTAAAGAAAAGGATGGTTAATTTGTTCCTATCTTTACCTGGTACAAGTTTAAAAGATGCAGCGAAGCATTTTATTACATGTCTGTTCTATGAAATCCCCCCATCTACACCAACACTAACCCATGCGGAAAATGAAAATCCGTTCCGCACACATGTACCGAACGGAAATCATTAAGCAGACAATTGAACACCTGAAACTGAACCGATTGCAAAATAACTAAATAAAATGTCTAAATTTGAAGGATATGGCGAGTTTAATGTGTACGAAGATAGCGAAGAAGAAATGTAGTCGATATATGAAGGGGATAATGAATATCTAGAAGAAGAAGAAGAGTATGTGTACGCAAATTTGGTTGGCGATAAAATGTGTTCATTTTGTTAATAGTTGTCAAATGAATTGCTGAGTGTCCTAATAATTGTTTTTTTCAGACTTGAAGGCGTGTAATAAACACAGAACGACACGCGCATGTGAATGGGTGAATCGACATGGCACTTGTGCCATCGCGGACGGATAAAACTCGAGGCCTGCGGTTTCTCATTTTATCAATCCGCGTTGGCACTCATGCCATATCGACTAACCCATTCACACGCGCGTGTCGTTCTGTGTATTTTCCAGTCGAGACTTTTTTCTGCTTTGGTGCCTTATATATCGAGTCGCCCTTGCCATTATTTACTTACCTACAAGACTAAACTCGTTACTTGGCCTAACGTCATACATACAGAATGTCATACAAATGGAGGCATGTAGTACCTGGTTCGGACTGTCAGGAGCCCAGCGTGACCAATTTGGAGTACCAGTATGGTGCGTGTTAATTAAATAAGATGTTACGTCAAGACTACAGCATGTATACACGATTCGATCCCCGCCAGGGGTAACTGCGTTGTGTTTTAGGGCAAGGCACTTTATCCCGATTGCCCACATTGGGTCACGGTGGCGCTGTGTACTGAGGCATACTGGACGCCGATGGTACACTTATCTTCAACCAATGCTAATCCTGCTTCCGCGGAGTTAGTACTTCGAGTAGTCTGACAATTACTCGCCGTTGATCAGGGGTTCTGCCCGGGGACCTCTGCTTACCTCCACCCGTAAAACTGTCCAACACGAGTTGACCCTGGCTGTCGAAAGTGTCGGTAAACACCAATAAATAAATAACTTCAGCGTGTAAATTTTATGTAGCAAAAATAAATTTCAAAGAAGTCTCGAGTGTTTTAACTACAGTCCCGACTGACTAATATTCCAGCTACATCATCAAGGCATGACTTCAACGAAGGCATGCCTTGATGATGTAGTTGGAATCTTTGATCAGAATGGAGTTAGGTCATCACAGCAGGGACCAATCAGGTTTACAACCCTCCTCCCCCAGCCTACTATCTTCGCAACGCCCTCTGGAACAAACACTTTTAAAAACTATCTCCATATTGAACTATCTCTGTTACTACCACTTGTTATTTTCATCGCCATTGTTAATAGAGCATAAACTATCCAGATGTGCGCGTGTGATGTGTTGAATGCACTCTCTATACCAGTACACAACAATATCTGGGTATATTAATAAACTTGATACCAAAGATATTTGCCACACACTCAAGTCTGTCAAACAAAATGAGGTTTGTAGCATCTGGTTCGGGCTGTCGGGAGCCCAGCATTACCAATTCGGAGTTCCGGTACGGTACGTGCTAATTCAGTAAGATGTTGTATGACGTCTACTACGTGTATATTTTTTGGATTCACAAATAAATTTGAAAGCAGTTTTGAATGTTTAACGATAATCCCGACTCTACATGTTTTCAATCATCCACAAATAAATTTGTACGAACTCTTGAGTTTTTCTACCGCAATCCCTGCTAACAAATATTCCAACTACATCATCAAGACCTGCCCTCGACGAAGACATGCCGTGGCCATGTAGGTTGAATATTTTGTGAGTATGGACTTGAGTCTTCACAATCGGGTCAAATCAGGCTGAAGTCTGACTCCCAAATTAGTCATCTTCACGACGCCACTGCTATTGGTTTCCTTTTCTCTGTCAGGAACAAGTTTGAGAGATGTAAAATAGAACTGTTAACTGGTAGAGTGCTGAATTATTTTTAGTCATCAAAATTTGTTACAAGTCTTTGCCATGTTACAATTTATGGGAGAGTGCCTATAGGCACTCTCCCATAAATTGTAACAAGAAAAAATCCATATGGACTAAATAATTTAGATTCAAAGATAATATGAAGGGCATTCACTTAATTTGAAGCCTTTGAGTTGCAGTACCTACACTCTGGAGTAAAGCCCAAATATGGGCTTCCGGCACTCTACCAGTTAATACAGTAGAGCCGCCGTGGACTGGTCGCCATCCATGCGTGGGCAGTGATGTCCACGCATGCGTTTACCAGGTAATAAAAATCATCATTACCAAAATATTAAGTAATGAAGCACCGGGTTGTACCCGGGTTGTACCCAGTGCTTCATTAATTAAATTTTTGATGATTATTCCTGTAATTAGTGTTTGAAATCTAATATTACTGCGTCCGTGGAAATATTGCACACCGTGAAAAGTGACCAGTTCACGGCGGCCGTACTCTATTTTGAGCCTGAGCATGACACAAATTTAAGGTTTGCAAAAAGAAGACCTGCTAAAATTTTGACCATTCATTTATTCAACATAAGTCAAGTAGGATGTATAAAAGGAAGAATGTTAATTTTTTACTTCCAACAAAACGCAGTGTAAAGAAATGTGAACAAACGATGGACTCTTCATTTTTTACTTTCAACAAAGTTTGGGGATATGAAAACAATAAGGACGATTGGTGCTTTGACCCTTGTCCTTACACTCGTTTAAGTGATGTTAAGATAAAGAACTTAATAAATTTATTTTTCACCTGAGGTTTAAGTGTTGTCAACCAGAAGTATTTCAATATTTTGACCATTTGCGAAAGACAAGACAGTGTCTGAGGTGTGAACATGAAGGACTGTTAATACTTTGGCTCTTCATCTGCCATAAAAGTTTAAGAGATGCAAATGAAAGGCTACTATTTCTTTGGCCTTTTACACGAAACAAATTTAAGATGTCTCAAAATAAGAAATATTAATATTTTTGAGAGGCAGGGGCGGTGGAATCTTGTGCTGGGTAAACAAATAATGCTAAAAAGTAATCGGAAACTTAGCTTGAAAATAGGTGAGAGGTTATTTCCGATATTGTCAAACAATTTAGAAATGTAATAGCTTTTCATTTTTGTGTTGTCCTCTCGTTTTTATGAACAATTCTTCGCAATTTGTGTAAATTCTTAATTGGGCGCGTTTCTTGATTTCTCATTTGTCTCCCTGAGCGACCGTTTTTACCGCCATTATTGATTAGGCATCTTAAATACCCTTATCAACACGTAGAACGGCACCACTGCATTCATAACATTCAAGTTGATCTACTATACTTCATTAAAAGACACTATAGCTAGACAGACAAATGCTTGCATCATGTTGTAATTCTGTCAGTGTACGAACGCATGAGATTTGATTTGTTTGCTCGGGATTGTGTCGGAATGCTTGGGGAAATTACATTATTGTGTCACGAAGGCAGCATGCGTCGCTTTGGTTTTTTTCCATATTGTAAAATAATTCCAGCAATCTCTTCTGCGCTTCGATCGATTGGTGCATTTTCACTCGACAAAACCCGTCGGTCTTCATTATTGTAAAGACGCCACTTTAATGTAGTGTGTCCATGAAGTGTCGTCTCAGTATCTCAAATTGCATGTAATAGAATGTAGTATCCGACGGTTACGATCGGCCACATGAAAAATATTCATAATATTCATGCTTGATCACTGGGATCTCACGTCGTTATATGCGCTGTAAATAGGGTCGTAATTTTGGTGTTCAAGAAATATTGCCTCGTGTACAGAGCCATTTTTTGACCGATGGTATTATAGCCAGGAGAAAGTCGGCGATATCCAATTAGCTGGTTGATAAATTGTTAATCCATGCATTTAAAAAAACTCATTTCAGCAAGTATTTGTTATAACTTTGGGAAATATCTTATTTTATTACTTTCCAAAGTGTGATTTACTGGGATTTCCGGGTTTGATTATAAACGATAACTTCACAAGTGAATTATGCAGTCAACAATTAGGTCATGTATCCGTGCGCGCAAAGGAAGACACTTTGTCGTAGGTGTAATGGGGTCTTCATTGTTTTTTTGTTTTTTTTTTAACCCTTTACTTAACATGAAAAGCAGACAACACTTGCAAAAAAATTCTTGAATAACTATTATTTTCATTTTTGGTCTCAAAAACACAGGTTATGACCCTCATTGGAACGAGATCGACGAGCTCGTTCCAATGAGGGGTCATAACCTATGTTTTACAGACAAAAAATGAAAAAATAATGAAAATTAATTGGCTATTTTTGAGAATAGCGCTGGCCGGTTTTGGCCGTTACGTTAGGTAAAGGGTTAAATAATATAATTATCGTTGATAATGAAAAGTAATATACAGAGTAATCGCTTAACTGGACTGGTTACGTGAAATAATTCATTCGAGGCGAGGGACTATATTGTAAAACACTCGTGCGCATTCGCGCACTCGTGTTTGTACAACGTCCCTCGCCTCTCGTGAATTATTTCACGTAACCAGTCCAGTCAAGCGATTACTCTCTATACTTTATTCCACTGTGTTGTTGTAAAGGCATTGCACAACGTCATGAATTGACTTGAATTTGGTTCGATATATCATTACCCGACTGGAAAAACATACATGGACTGTGTTTGTTTATTTTTAACACTATGCATATGTTGAGACAAACTAGATGCATCGTTCATTGCAGCATAACAAGTTTTTGAAGGAAATGACTTGTGATTGCCAATACTACTGAAATAGTCGGTCAGGCGCGCGCGCGTTCGTTTCTCGCGACGCCAGGTGACTTTTATCGCTACTGCATTAGTGATACAAGATCTTTTATCGCAGATTTTCTGTCGCTTCTGATACTGGGTTTGCGATTGCGTTTTTAGGTAAATGGTAGATATATAGAATATACCCATAGTAGCTTGTTGTACCAACTGTTCACCACGAGTTGTGAACATTTGGTACATCAAGCTATTTTGGGTATATTTTATTCATACCATGAGCGTCAGATTATTAAGAGTTATTTTTTCTCGATTTTACTGAGCAGCAGACGTACATACGTGTGAATTTGCATTATTTACGTGAGCATCGGTGGGCGGTACTTCCGCTGTCAATTTTATCACCGAAACGAAATAGAAAACGAAACAGTGCCTTTTTCATTTTAATAACGTAATAACATACTATTTCGAGTTATGTATGTTTTATTGACATGAGACAATGCATGTTTGTTAATTTTTGGCGTCTTATGGGGTAAAGTCATTTAAACACGTATTAAATAATTGCCACTTTCATTTCACTCAAATTTAGACAAGTTTGCATTCAGGTCGACGTCACCAAATGTCAACTTGGATGTAGTTCCACTGCAGGTGTAAATGTTAACTACTGAAATCCCATTGCTGACGTGTTCATCACGGTTGGTGTATAAAGCTTAAATTTATGTCATAGGCTTTTCATATATAGTAGAATAGGTAACCATGGTATAAAAATGATTATACGAGAATGACTAAAGTTGTGTTCATCGAGGTCCGCATAACCACCTTTGAACCACAATTGAGAGTCAGTAACCCGCTCGTTATATTCCAGTATTCAACATGGCATTCTGGCGAATACAGGAAACAACTAAAGCCAAAAGTTCATAGATTTAAACAACATTTAAACTCATTTATCCATAGCCTCATGTTAGCGTGTCCCCACAAATGCTATTCAAACCCTGTTTCCATCTGTCTCTGTGATTGGTTCGAAGGTTTAACAAAATGTATATGACGGACTGAAGTGTTTTCCACATTATTTTTCAGTATAATTTTCCCAGACTTCAGTCCACCTATTACAGCGATACTTCAGAATAGAAATTCCTCTCTATAAAAGCTTTGTTCCCTCCAAGAAGGCCTCCATGCATCGCACCAACCAACCGATCACGAGAAGCAAGAAGCCCCTTCGCATGCGAAATTTGATGAGGCAACATTTCGAAGAAAATTTCTGCTACTGCAGCAACCGCCACTTGTGTACGCAGTGGCATTATCCTGATGCAAAGGCTCCTCTGTTTGGAGTTTTCCCACATCATTTTGTTTTATATCCTCCCTCTACAAACGTAATTATGTGACCTAATATTGTCCATCTGTCTTGACTACGCTAAAATCAGTTGGGTTAAAAACAACCCAAATCAACTAAGTTGAGTGAATATGAACCCAATTGGTTCATATTCACTCAACCCAGTTGATTTGGGTTAATTTTTAACCCAACTGTTTTTAGAGTGTATTTTTCAGATAGCCAACCACGATTACACCCTTGGTCCACCAGAACACTCAAGCCATCATCTTGCCAACCGTGTCACCGTCTTGAACTTATATGGTAGAAGTTAACCAGGTGCTCACACTGCTTGTTTTGTGTTTTTGAACCATGTCTCAGAGTTACTTACAATTCTCATAATGAAGCCGTGTCAAACTTTGACAGGAAATGTCCGTAAGGTCAGCATCTGATCGGGCATCAACATTCTAGCGGCCCATCTTTCGAAGAGGAAGACTTCTACAGAGAGGGTATCAGTAGGCATCGTAAGAAGAAGTTTATTGAAATCCAGGAAGACTATATTGTAATGAAATGTGGAAAATATTTTGATCCATAGGACTGCCTATTTGAGGCTACGGTTTGTTAAATTTAACCACTTACCTCTATGCAACTGGATTGCTGAAACGGTCATTGGTCATATATAAAGTTTCTCCACTGCCTCCATCTTAGTTGGAGGATGGGGAGGGGACGAAAGTTGCTATAAATAAACAATGGCCAACTAAAACAAATTTCTCAAAGCTTTTCAAATTCCCCATGCCTAGCAATCAGCAGTCGCGTTTTAACCCTTCACCAAACTTAACGGCCAAAGCCGGCCAGCGCTGTTCACAAGTATCGCCATACAATTTTGATTATGTTTTCATTTTTTGTCTCGAAAACATAGCTTATGACCCCTCGTTGAGCTCGTTCCAATGAGGTGCCATAAGCTGTGTTTTTGACGAGAAAACAAAAATAGTTAGTCAAGAATTTTATTTGCAAGGGTCGCCTGCTTTTCATGTTAGGTAAAGGGTTAAATAATGTACTTTTACAATTTATGTCTACGAAAAAGGAAT
This sequence comes from Pictodentalium vernedei, assembly GCA_031216915.1. Lineage (NCBI taxonomy): Eukaryota > Metazoa > Mollusca > Scaphopoda > Dentaliida > Dentaliidae > Pictodentalium > Pictodentalium vernedei. The sequence continues at coordinate 66,613,931 of CM062290.1, read as the reverse complement.
ATGTTCATGATTTGCTCATTTTGGAAGCAATACAAACTGAACAGTTACGACACATTTTAGTCATTATTGGCAAAACAAAAATGCCTCGATTTGAAAGTTGATATCGAGTTACTAGATTTTGTGCTTGGTAAACAGTATGACATTTGAAGTGAAAGTTGTTACGCTGTGCCTAGGCCGGGGATTTATTTATTTATTTATTTATTTATTTATTTATTTATTTATTGGTGTTTAATGTCACATATTTCTGCACAATGGCTAATCATGACCATGATAGTTGTACGGGTGGAGGAAGCCGGAGTACCCGGAGTGAACCACCGCGCAACGGCGAGCAACTGTCAGCTCACCAACATACTAACTCCAGACAAGCAGGGTTAGCAATGGTTGAAGACAAGTGCACCATCGACGGGCAGTACGCCTTAGTACACAACGTCATCGTGCCCCCACGTAGGCAATGGGGGTGTGAAGTGGCTTGCCCAAGGACACAAAGCGGTTGCCGCAGGGGGATTCGAACCGAGGACCTCTCGGCTTGCAGCCTGCACCTCTCTACCTTCCGAGCCACTGCGCCTCCTATTTGAAGGAGTTTCTGCGTTGATTGACATGACGCCATATTAGGAGGAGAGGGGCAATTTCAGTGGCGACGATTCTCGCTGATATTCCAGCAATCTAGTTGTATAGAGACATGGCTGACAATTTTCGTCTTTGGAAAACATTTAACACTACGGGTATGGGAATTTCATGTAAAAACTGAACTTTCGAAATATTAGCGACTTTGTATCATCGATGTGTGCTTCATTTTACAAACTTCATGCATTTTCATGCAAAATAGTATAAGAAAACAGAAACTGGGTTTTTTCTAAATGTTTTCCCTAATCAGTTTGAAGGGTTGAATATTATTCTCGGTAGAAACACATTCAGAAATAAGCAAACGGCGTTTTCACCATCTATTGGCGATCTGCAACTTTTTCTGCTAAATATACCAACATTGTGCGCATCGTTACAAATAATACAGACGCTGTCATTTTCAGAACTTGCAAATTACTGTAAAAATGCATTCGCTGAACATTGAGCCAAAGTGGGCAATTAATGTTGGTATACAGGTATGATATTGATAGATATTCTTAACTGGTAGAGTGCTGGAAGCCCATATTAGGGCTATATTCTGAGGTGCATGTACCACAATTTAAAGGCTTCATATTCTGTGGATGTGCTTCATATTATCTTTAAAATGATATTATTATATCTCTTAGGATTTGCCTTGTTACAATTTATGGGAGAGAGTGCCTTCTGGCACTCTCCCATAAATTGTAACAAGGCAAAGATGCACAAAGAAAATTTAAGAACCAAAAATAATTTAGCACTCTACCAGTTAATGACGGATTGTTGATTGATTGATTGATTGATAGATTCTTTATTTCGCAGTATACATATACACAATAATAAACAATAATAATGAAAATAAAATCATATAAAACACATATGTATACCGTGGGGAATAACATAGCCAGATTGGCCGTCTTCCTGTTATCCCCAATTCAAATTCTATTGCAACATTGTACTGGACGTTATGAAATTTTAAACAAAGTGCAAGTCATGCCGTGCCCTTCTTTTGAGGTATTGTTATTGTAATCGAGCGATTGGGTCTGTATATTACTTTGACTAGTTCGAAGCAAACGAATAATACAAGACTAATATAGGACTTGGTGGCTGCTGTGTGATTCAGACTCCCCACCCCAAGCCCAGCCTTCATCATTGACCAAAGCAGTATAATCTATCTATCCCGAGCACTATTTGGCCGGGCTTCGCAGGGAGAAATACTGTGACGAACTTGAAAGACAAATGGGTATCGCACGATATAAAAAAAGCCGAGATCTTACTGTCGGTGGGAATCAATGCAATAGGGATTATTACAGTGAACATCATTAAAGTACGCATCTATAAAGTTATTTGAATTTTTTCTCTTGACGGCGGTTCTACTGCAAATTGTGTGTAGTTGATAATCTAATTCGTTCCACAGTTTTGGGTAGGCAAATATTGGAAATAGGTCTAGAGACTTCGTCCTTGTACGCTTAATTTCTAGTGGATAAGACTGTCTTGTGATTCTGGATCTCGTATTTGTCATCGAGAAGAAATTATTAAATGAGACGGGTAGCGTTTTGTTATGCCAATCAAAAACAAATAACATTGATTGCATCTGATATAAGTCCTCTACCTGTAGGATGCGATCTCTAAGGAACAGGGGATGGGTGCGTGTATTATACCATTTTTTATTTATAATGCGAATACTTCGTTTTTGCAAATGAAAGAGCCTTTACAGATTTTTAGTTACCCCATATGCGTATGCCATAGGCTGTATAACTATGAATGAGTGTCTAATATAAGGTTCCATTGCTTCATGTGGTAGTATTTTTTTTCACTTTATTCAAGGCATAGTTTTCTCGCGCAATTTTTCTACACATTTGGTCAATGTGATAATTGTGAATTGTTTGCTTCTAATTAGCTAGCCATAAAAAGCCAAGTTCCATCTGTTACTTTTAATAAACAAAAACAACAGACAGCTCCAAGAGCTGTCTGTTGTTTCCGTTTATTAAAAGTAACAGAAGAAAACATGGCTCTATTGCCTTCTGATACCATTGTTTTTTTTCTCATCAATTACTTGCTTTTTTAATTATACTTTCCTTTCTCGTCTAATAAGGTCTGGGGAGAAAACTTTATCGAAAGTCGATTTTCATAACTATATAAGTCAGGGTGTCGCAGGATTACCGGGGTTAAATTGATGTTCGAAGTGATGGAGGAAAATTTATGTTTCTATCAGTCCTTGGCTGACAGCCAGTGACTGTCGTCTGAACCCCAGTTCGAACGTAAATCTTGCCACCTTATCAATGCCCTATCCCCTTGGGACTCTCAGGATTCCTGAAGGCGCCTGTGGCTTACAACGCCAAAGGGTGATCAACGATAATTCACTGAAACGATTATTTATTTACATGTACGAAGAAATATAATATGAAACAAATTACTCACAAAATTATCCATATGAATACACTAATTACGCGGATAAAAGTTTATTCTTTAGGGCCCTCGACGTCTCCCACAGCTAGCTGTGTCCGCTGGATCAACCTCACTTCATCTTCATTTTCTCACGGTTTGTGATACATACAAAGTGTCTATTCACTTCTCGTTGCGTCCTCTTCGCAGGGTTAACTTCACAGTCATTCGGGCTTAACGCATATAATGTCCTGCTTGGTTGACTCTATCAGCGTTCTCACAGTTGAATCACCATTCAATCGGCGTCTACCACAGTTCACGATCACTTTGCGCCTTGCTTGGCTCTCACGGGGTGAAGTTATTCTTCGCCTTCAGATATATACTTAACAAAGCTTACATAAAAATATTCTGCAAAGTGTTCTCAATATCACCAATTCTCGCACCGCCTAAAACTATCTTAACTCGCGAGCTATTCAAGCGCTTACTCAAGCTCTTCATACGCTTTCTAGACCTCAACGTTACAGCTTTTACTTTATTGGCTACTATGCCACTACGGTTCGCAACCGTTAACAAACTACTATCGGTTCTTTAAAACCCTCACAGGGTTACGACAATACGCGGACTTTCAATCTCGGTGCCTATGACCCTCGACTGCCAAGGCTAAATTCGGACCTTCTCTGAGTGCCCTCGGGCCAACTGCCTCTCAGAAGTCTGCTTCACTCTTTATACAGTCGGAACTCAAAGGTTAAACATATTAATTCTGATTTAACGAGTGCTTTGTAATTCGATATGGATAGAGATATAAATGTGAATTTTGTTTGAGGTAAATTCTTTTGACATTTCGGAGACAGGATAGATGCGTAATATGGGAGTGTGTCCAGAACATGTGCGATGCACTGGTTTCCAACAATTAGATTTTAACTGGCTTTAATTACCCAGATAATGATAACCGGAGAGAATATTGTCTCTCTTCTTTTGATCTATTATTAGATAGCCCATGTGGCGTTCAACAAGTGCGCCATAATGGACATTAAATTTCATACTTCATTTAGAAGCTCTTGAATTAACGTTAGTATGACAAATCTGTGTTCGGGGTCTGTCACATACCTATCTTTACGCTTTACATTTAACCCAGGCAGAAATATTATCGAAAATATTTACACGTATAAACAAAAAAATCGCAACTTTTAGCTATCACCTTGACACAGGGATGGGCAAAAATTTTGTTTAACCCACCCGTAAGTGTATGTCTATACAACTCGCCTGTTTGTATTATGAAACAAACGTTGAACTCGATCTATTTATGTAGGAAACTGGTGGCTCAGTAGGTAGAGATGCAGGCTGCAAGCCGAGAGGCCCTCGGTTCGAATCCCACCTGCGGAAACCGTGTTGTGTCATTGGGCAAGACACTTCACCCCTATTGCCGTCGTTGCGTACTGATCGTCGATGGTGCACCTGTCTTCAACCAATGCAAACCATGTTTGTATGGAGTTTGTATGTTGGTGAAACTGACAGGTTCTCTCCGGGTACTGCGGCTTCCTCCACCCGTAAAACTGTCCGACACGAGGTGACCCTGGCTGTCGAAAGTGTCCTTAAAGCCCATTAAATAAATAAATGTAGCTACCTCTTCAGCATGTAGAATTTCCAAGATGCAAGTGATCGGAAATGAATAATCGCGAAGTCAAAATTCGATACTTCTCTCAAATAGCACTACATGTTGAACCAATAGTTTTCACTTCACGTCTTTATAAATTTTGTATAACGGAATTCAATTCTAACAATCCTGTTGATCGCAGTAATTGGTTTTGGAAGCATTAATGTGTCCTGTTTGAATTTTTCATTAGAGTTAAAGAAAAATACCGCCTCCAACAAGAGCATTCTATCCCATTTTTACGCATTCTGCTCCGTATGCCGGACGTATTAATACTTAATCTGAAATTTTGTCAGTTCGATAATTCGTTTCCGAGACGACAATTGCGATAAAATGAGAGGAAACGTTCTATTAAACTGCGTGAGTTATTTCCTATTTCATCCACACGCGAATTTCCGCATGCACGTCTAATTTTGGCATAAGGCATTCATTCATACCAGTTGAAGCGAAATAAGAGTATTCTGTGGAACACACACGTGCCCCAGAAGTAATCAATTGAACTCCAAAAGAGTACTCTGTTTATGTATCTGTAGCGTGGTTAACCCTTTGAACTCTAGTGGTATCTCCCAAACCAGTTCAATGGCAGCAATTAGAAGAGTCCATATTCATTATTTGTGGTAGACTAATCAGGATTTTCAACGTGCAGCCTCTGGCTGCACGTTGAAAATACTCATTGGTCTACCCCACAATATTCACTGAACAGCCATCCTATATAATGACGTTATGACGTATCATGTTCCTGGTCGGAAAGGGGCCGGTGGGGTTCAAAAAGTTAATGAAGAATGAAAAGCGAACTTAGATTATTTCACAATAACGTCAATATTTACTACAATCTGTCAACATGCGGTTAGAATGTTTTGGGCTGATTGAGTTGTTTTTCGCTGGCATGACCAGGAGGCTACAGAGGCCGGGAAGGCGGGTGAGGAAGGTGGGCTATCACTTTTTGGATCGGCAGTGTTCAACATTTGAGAAATATTAACGAATGAATCTCGACAACGCCAATACGACTATCCTTTAGAAATACACACTTAATTTAAGTGAGAACTTTAAGATGGGCGGAATTAATATTTTTAATATAGGCACAGTTAAATATGAAAGTACAATACACACACGTTTAATATTGCACTCATTGAGTGGATAGGCCTATCAGCAAGGTATTAGTTGCCAGACCCGCAAAACGATGAGGACGTGTTTTCGCTCTTAATCCCTTGAATTCGAAAGGCCGATTTTCCGGCTCAGGATCGACTAGCATTGTAAATCAGACCGAGAGTCAAAAAACTTTAAAATTAAATTTCATTGTATAAAGTTGAAATTAAATAAATAGAGAGAACGCGATTTGTGTTTGAATCGATGGGTGTTTTACATAACAAGTTGGAATGGCGTAGTCATATTTCGGGAGAGCCGTAGGCTCGCGCGAAATATGACTACGCCATTCCAACGAGTTCGTTTGTTTTGTTTGAAGCTATACTGATCAAATGGATAGATAAAAAATCAAAACAACCTTTTGAGAACCAGTCTAAATTGCATTCGTTATCTTTTCTATTGTGCGTTCTATTGGGCGTGTGTGTTGAAATTCGTATCGCTGTTTCTCTTCGGCTGGTGTCCATTCACGCCTAAACATTTGATGGTTATTACTATTAGCAAAAATATAAGAACAAATTTGGGCAGATTTGCAAAACAGCTGGGAGAAACTTTTTTTTAAAAGAAGTTCGAAGCGTGTCAGGATGTCCGAAGATTTACGGAAATAAAGTTGACCAACTAAGATATAACGGGATCCGCAGATGAGACAGCAACGGGACTGGGTTAATGTTCTGGTTGGAAATGATTGTTTTTTTTAATATTATCTCATTTTTTGGTTAACTAATTTTTTTGTGAACCTATTTTATTTTGCTTTGGTTGGACACACCGCGCGACAGACGATCGATAATTGTATAACGAAATTTGGAAACTTTTGGAAGCGTAACTGATGACTCGACGGGAAAGGAACTAGTATAAACGGTGCTGGGAAGAAAATTCTGGCTTGTACATCACCAGCTGAATACAGAAACATTAATGTCATAGAGGCGATTCCGTTAAATAGAGGGGTTTAAAGTTTAATGGATATGTGAAGTGCCAACAATTGACATTGACTGTGCTTCGTTGGATGGTATCTGGAGAATCGCCCGCGTACTTACGTGGACCTCAAGTTATTCTACTTACTCAAAAGAAAAACAAATATGAAGACAAAAACAAAACAAAAACAAACCTTACTTTTGAAATCGGCGATTATACGATTCCGTATCGGTGTCGGCTAGAGCTGAAACGGTTAACCGACTAATCGATTAATCAATGATCAACGCCTTGATCGACCAAACAAGTAATTGATCGATTAACCGTAACTTTTGAACTACTGTTTAGATGGGTTAACAAAGGAGCAGACTTGCTCCAAACAGGCAAGCATTGTCAGACTGACTCACATCAGTTACATGGGACAGAGAAAAGTTATGTGCTGACATACTTGTTCACTTGCATGCTCATTATACTGTATCAGTAGCTGGAAATGGTCATTCTTAATCCTTTAGGCAATACTTGCAAAATAAATTATTGAATTATTAACTAATTATTAGTTTCCACGTTACGTTGGATAAAGGGTCAATGCCGTAACTCATCAACGATACGGCAGTTCTTCAGCTACCTATTAGGGCAAGTGATTAATCGGTTAACCAAGGTTAATCCATGTGATTAATCGATCAAGAAAATCCATTAACCATTTCAGATCTAGTGTCGAATCTGGGCAGTGACTAGCCCGACACCCTGTCAAATTACACAAAGTAGAACTATTTTGTGATCTGGGTTATTTTTTGCGCATTAGAAGATTAGCGGAATCAACCGGTTATCGGTAGTTTAATAATGGCTAAAACCGCCAAGATCGCTTCCGGTGTCATAAATTTTAACATGATTTTTAAGGAGAGGGCCCGGAAATCCCACTTACATTTCAGCCCCCCCCCCCCCCCCCCCGACAACCAAAACCCACATTCGCCCGACACCCTGTCAAATTACACAAAGTGGAACTATTTTGCGATTTGGGTGATTTTTTGCGCGTTAGTAGATTAGCGGAATCAACCGGTTATCGGTAGTTTACTAATGGCCAAAAACCGCTAAGATCGCTTCCGGTGTCATCAATTTTAACATGATTTTTCAAGAGAGGGCCCGGAAATCTTTCAGTACCCCCCCCCCCCCCCCACCCGCCAACCAACACCCACATTCAAAATCGCTCCGCGGACCTTGGGGCGCGTGTTTGAATCGTTGAGAATATGTCCATGTTCATGTCCACCTTTATGTATGAATATGGTTTGGTGAAATTGGTGTTCGAGGGCGGATATCTGAATAAACGCATGGCTAAATTCTGTCCATTGTATTATTATTCAACTCTCAACCCTTTACCTAACGAATAGGAAGTACCCACCCGCGTAATATGTACAGTACGTGGAGAGTGGATTGTAACAAAATTACCCGCGGAGTGGAGTTTTCACCCAAACTATAACTTTAAAATTCTGTCAAAAAAACACAAGCAATGTTTCAGCCAATGGACCTCCGGGTTCAACCCGGAGGTTAATTGACTGGAACTTTTCTTGTACTCGTTATGCTTTGAACCAGATTTATTGCTTGAATGGAATCTCCACTCTGCGGGTGATTTGGTGATAATGCACTTTACACGTACTGTACATTTTGTAGTTGAAAAAAAAAACATTATCGTTCACAAAATTTATACAAAACCATATCACCTGACCCCTCATTGGAACGGGCTTTTCGAGATCATTCCACTGAGGGGTTATCTAATATGTTTTTGGGGGAATTTCTTGAACAAAAATAAAAAAAATAATATTTAAAATAATAAATTTTGATATCGTCGGCGTTAGGTAAAGCGTTAAGTCGATATGGACGATGGCGTGTCAACATTCGAGTGGAACGTTTTAGTATGATTGAGTTATTTACAGTTGACATGTTAAACAGGTTTCTTGTGTGTATCGTTTGATTATTTCCGGGAACATGCGCACCGTGCTGTTGAAGTCTTGGAAATCCATAGCTGATTTTAGAACAAATTGAAAGCTGATGTTTTTTAACTGTGCTATTCCATATTAAATTCAACGTGGACGTTACGTGTTAAAGCCCGAGTTTAATCTTTTAGTATGGCCGAGTTTGTTTTCTGCAGCTGTCAAGAACGATAAGTTGCGTATTAATATCGTTAATAACACTTCCGGGTACATGTCTACAATGATATTTTTAAAGCTTATTTACCTTATAAGGATTGGCGAGCGAGTATTTCAACTTGTATTAACGCCTCTTCGTGGCATAATGTGGGATGACCACACTTGTGGCAACATCGTGGCCCAACTCTTCTCGAATCGATTACTACGAAGGGATATTTAGCCTGCACGGAGTGTGTCATTTTCCACACAGCGGTCAGCCATTTCATACACCCACCCAATACTACCGTACGCCACGACAGCATCAGACCCACGATTGATGCTGACAGAGAGTGTTCTTACACCTCAAGAACTTTCCTCGAACCGAGGATCGTTCCCGGGACCTCTGGCATGAGCGCATATGTCCACTAGGCCACCACCATGTTATTTTTTCTTGGTGTTCCACAATCTGATTAGAAAGACGCAAGTAAAATCTGACTTCTTTCTAGGGCTGCACGGTATATCGATAAACCGATATATACCGGTATTCAAACCAATATCGATTGAATACCGGTGTAATTACAAAAATATCGGTTAATCGTCATTATTTATTTACCCGCAATTTAATTTTCAAGATGTCTTGATTTTTTTAACCGTAGCCCCGAATGAATAATATTATTCCTTTATACAAGGAATCGTCTGCTCGTAATATACAAATTCAGCAGTCGAAAAAATAATTTTCAAAAATTTCAACAAAACTATATCATGTGACCCCTCATTGGAACGAGCTCCTTGAGCTCGTTCCAATGAGGGGTCACATGATATAGTTTTGTTGAAATCTTTGGGGAGAATCTGATAAACTAATTTTGAAAACAATAAATTTTGATATCGTCTGCGTTGAGTAAAGGTTTTTCGAATCGCATCATCAAGGCATGCTAATTCGTTCCAACTGTGATGCCTCGAGTCTCGATTTTGGTACTTGTGTTCATATATCTGAACAGTTTTCGATATACAGGTATACCGCGGTATTTTTTTTTGAATACCGATACCGGTATTCAGTTTTGAATATCGTGCAGCCCTACTTATTTCCACTGTATTAATCTAATAAGAGCTTCATCATCTCTGAACGGGGTCGTCATTGGGGTCTTCCAGACGGAGACTCCATACATATATTCTTAAATTCCAAGAAGCGCAGCTCGGGTCTAGTCAAACTCTCATCAGTCCAATTCTTTAATTCAATCTAGCCTTAAAGTTGCCCTTCGTCTACGCTTAGATTTAATCGCCCGGAACATTTCAGTTGGTCGGAAAAGCGAACCTATGGTGGTGGTGGGGAACCTATGGTTCGCTTTTCCAACGAACTGATATATTCTAGACGATTGATCTAAAAATACCAGAAACATTCATTTCCCTTTAATCAACACAAGAAATGTTGCACAATCGATGCTTGATTTGGCCGAAGTATTGATGGCATTACCATTAAGATCGAAGACTCACCACAGCCGTATTTTATGATTACCCCACCCAGTTCCACTACTTGTGTGTATATCTTGATATTTTCAACGTGAATTAAATACTTATTGATTAGAATATCTGTAACCGAAGCATGAAAGAATATACGTATATCTCTATGAGTGAAGAAACATCACATTGCATCAACGGTTATTTATTTATTTATTTATTGGTGTTTAAGGTCACATATTTATGCACAATGGCTACGGTTACCTGCGTGCAAACGCCACGAAATGTTGGCAAGCAAATAGCCCATAATAGCTTCGAATTCCTTACAGAATTAGACCAGAGGCGTGATAGCGTGTGTTGAAGGGTGTGAAGGCCTTTAAATTCTTCTAAAATAATGACGGTAAACGCTGTGCCCAAAATAAGATAATTGCGCCCAAATTATACGGAGTTTGGAACTTTTTCCAAAGTTTTGCAGTGTTTCGGCAATATGCAGTTTGGCCAGGTTTCCCTGATGCTTGCAATATAGCTTAGCGCTTACCTTCGAATCAAACAATGCAACAGATAAATAATTTTAAAAAACCCACAGAGTTCGCCATAGAAAAGCAATCGGCTTCGACAGTGTCGTATACGACACTGTCGACACCGATTGCTTTTCTTTGGCAAATTCTACATGGTCATGCACTTAAAGCTGGAGATCTATTATATTCATGTTTGTGGCTTTCCTATTAAACGTCATGCGTAATTTACATTCAAGTAGGAATTTGGCCCGACATTGCGAACTAAGAAGCCTTCTCGAGTAAACTTACGTCAAGGGGGTGGTTGGAACCAGTGATAATGATGAAGACCTATAACAAGGGGTTGTAAACTATCATTTTAAGAGGAGGAACTAAAACCTAAAACAGACGCCAAGAAGAAGAAAATACCAGCACCTTTTCTCCAACCATGCAGGCCACAATACGGCTGATCCATATTTGCCGTTGTGCCCAAATTAGACTGATCTAAAGGTTCGAGAGTGTGTTGGTGGGGGGGGGGGGGGAGGGGGGGGTGTGAGAAATAATCACGTCGGAGTGCAAAACGGCTTGAAATCACTGTGAGAACATTCATTTAGTGTCTCATTATCGTATGTGCCAGTCTTTACCGTCGATATTACCATCCGCCTTACCCACAAATGAAAGAACTTGAAAAAGATAGTTTTGGTGGTGGCAGTTAATCGACGGCCAACAGAAACGTTTTCAGGGTCTAATCAATGGGAATTTGAGAGTTGGCGTCCACTTGGGTAATGGAAGCTTGTCAAGTTCGATCAAACTATATCATTGTTCCAAGGATCTCCAAAGAGGCGCTCATCTATTTGAAGTTCCTGGTATTGGAGTTTCATAAGGTTTACCTTGCAACTCGACTCGAATTGAGTTTCATATAGCATTCCTTACAACCTGCCATATTAATGTGTTCATGATTAAACTCAGTACTGACTGCTCTGTGTAAGCATAATCCATGATAGTTCAGAACCTACATGTACGCATGCAGCCTAATATGTTCATGATTAAACTCAGTACTGACTGCCGATTTGGATTATTGGTATATGGAAGATTAAGGAAAACACACGGTCTGTTCTAGGATGTTTACTCGCCATTTCACGCTGGGAACGGGACATTAGAAGGCCTTGGATTAAATCCATTATATTCAACATATTAATGGACTCAGTTTTGACAATGATACATCGAATTTTCAATAATAAGCACTTAGGTTTTTCAAGTGTTTCACTATTTTTTCGAACAACACGCCTCATTTTATGATCTGAAATTGCATAATAAATATATATCATCGCCACTGTTTTGACGAGTCGACATATTGCCTAAGAAGTAGTGTTCAACCGGTTACCGGAAATGACCGATTACTGGTCATTTGAGCTCACAATCGACCGATTCCGATGCCGATTCCGATTGTAATACCGTGCAGTACTAGACAATTCGAGGATCGCAAAGAACTACATTGAATTGAACATATATTAAGGTGTTTGCAGTCCGTGCACTGCCAGATAAGTCGAGATTCGAAAGAACTCCATTAACTTGAACATATTTCACAGTGTTAAACTCCGTTGACTCAGGTCCAGTGAAATTACCAGTCGCGCACACTTGGTCAGTAAACGTGGCTCTCAGAGCCACGTTTACCACCCAAGTGCGCGAAACTGGTAATTTTTACTGCGCCCTTAGTCAGTGGAGTGCAACCTTCAATTTTCCAATATGATCTGACGATTGCCGCAAGTATGCTCAATTTTAAGCTTTACATGTCGTTTAACTTGTATTAAAGGGGCGTCTAGAGAGATTACGAACACACATTGTGGTGGTTTTTCAACTTTTATGAATGGTATCATTGACATCATTTTACTTTAACAAATACAGATCATTAAAATGCGGTTTATGAATCATCAAAAAATGCTTTGCAACAGTCGGTTGAACCGACGTCCCGGGAGTCGTTACCATTGTCTTCCGATTGCCCACAATCGGCCGATTGTGGTGGCCGGTTCCGATCATCGATTGAACACTACGAAGAAAAAAGAGAGACACTCTACTATAATATTCTGTACATAAACATAATGGTGATTATAGACATACAGAAACGTATACAGTACAGTCGTCGATTGGTCGTGCCCACGCATGCCTTCAGCAGGTAATAAAATTTATCAGCAGCAAAATTTTAATTAATGAAGTACCGAGTTGCACCTCGAGCTTCATTAATTAAACTTTGGTGATTATTCCTGTAATTAGTGTTTGTAATCTAATATTATTGCGAAGACTGAAATACTGCCCACCCCGTGGAAAGTGACCAGTACGCCATGGCCGTACGCAAACACCTCTCGAATCCTTGCAATATGTCACAAATAGCAGAGTAATAAATCGTAACAATAAACACGTGCTTGAATACTGCAGTTGTATGATACAGAATTCGAGTCAGGGGCGCCTGATACACGGTGTATTCGGGTAATTACGGAATCAAAATATACTTATTGTAGGACAAATCAGCCAAACACATTACCTTTCCTCAAAACAATTAAGTGGTGGTGATAAGATCAGCTACTACTGTAGAGGGAGGGTCACCGAGTTTTCATATCTCCAAAAGCACCTACGAGAGCAGCGCATTCATCGCCCAAGTATAGTTTTTCAATTTAACCGACCTTCCTAAGATATTCAACTATCATTAAGAAGCCGGATTGGGGGATGAGGTGTAACTCCGTTGTGTCAAATTGGATAACATTTGTACAGCACCGACTTTAGTGTGCATTGCTAAAGAAATTGAGTTTGTATGCTCAGTTCATACCAAACACGGATGAAATTCGCAAGTACTAAATAAAACGCGTTAGTCATATGATCGACCTTCCAACAAATAAATAATTTATCAGATTATGATAGTTATTCAAAATCATTTGATAAATCTCTTCAGAATCTGAGGTCACCAGAAATGCTTTGCTTTGTTAAATCCATTCCCTGAGGCTTTCACACTGAAAAGAATTGATTTCCAGACTTTATGAAGTTGATGCAGCGTAAACTGTATTATTATTATTATTATTATTATTATTATTATTATTATTAAATAGCATTGAGCAGTATTTAAAACCTGATATTGTTATTTGCATTCCCTTTTATTCGGAATAATAGCTTTGAAAAGAAGAACAATGCAGCCAAAACTCTCTCCATCGGCAAAATGTGCTTGCTGCAGTAGCTTTCATCAATAACACGTCGCTTTCCATGGACTCTCATGTATCTACAGATGGGCGCTATTTCTCTTTTTTCCACTTATTTATGAAGAGACGAACCTAGAGGAAACACTGGGAGTAAATGTTCCCATCCCCGTCAAAGTAACCCGATATCAAACAAAATCATTCTGTAAAACAAATTAGTGATAAACATACAGTACGTGGAGAGTGGACTGTAACTAAATCACCCGCGGAGTGGAGTTATCACCAAAGCTATAACTTTCAAATTTTGTACATATCGACAAAAAAACACAAGCAATGTTTCAGCCAATGGACCTCCGGGTTTAACCCGGAGGTCCACTGGCTGAAACTTTGCGTGTACTGGTTATGCTTTGCAACAAATTTGCAATTATTGCTTGGGTGGAATCTCCACTCTGCGGGTGATTTAGTGATAATACACTCTCCACGTACTGTAGGTACCACTTGATTGAACTACTTTTAATTGTTCGAATGCGTTTTCAGCTTTCAAATGACTTAACCGCTGTACATTTGTCCCCTGTAGGCCTTTGATCAATACGTACCAATTTAGCCATTAGAGAATACGCCGAAGAAGTAAATGATACGTGCCATATGTAATAATAAGACTGAAGGCAACGAGAGTGGAGTACGGGGATAGGAATCAACGACCCTTGTTGGAGTTGTTCAAGAGAAATTTTGGAAAGACTCAAACAAGTGTCCTTTTTCCTGTCTCATATCCTCTATCTGAGTTGCGTTCTGTATTTATACCACGCTTAATATCGAATTAAGTGAATAAAGGTTACATTTTTTTAAAGAAAAATATCGGCGGCCTGCTTACTTTCTTGCGTGACACGCGATCCATTTTATTCACGTCATAACGTCAATCAGATGTGAAACGATCAGCCGGATGCATTCTCACATGACGTTCTTACACGTAGGCCGGTTTCCACGCCTAGTGTATATGACCCATTTCTCAATGTGTAGTACGTGGAGAGTGTATTGTCACTAAATCACCCGTAGAGTGGAGATTTCACCAAAGCAATAATTGAAAAGTTTGTTGCAAAGCATAACAAGCAGGAAGTTGCCGCTACAAAGGTCATCCCATACACCTGCGCCATTGGGCCAAGGAGAGGCGTTAATATAAGTTGCATAACTTGTTCGCCAATCCTTGTAAAACAAATAAGATTAAATGGATAACAAGCACAAGCAAAGTTCCAGCCAATGGACCTCCGGGTTAAACCCGGAGGTCCTTTGGTTGAAACATTGCTTGTGTTTTTTGTCCATATTTGTCCATATTTACAGAATTTGAAAGTGATACTTTGAGCGATACCTCCACTCCACGGGTAATTTCGTTACAATCCACTCTCCACGTACTGTATGTATTGTATCGGGTAACGTGGAATACACATAACAATCGTTGTGCCTGCTGCTTTGTGCGTCACGGTCGGTTTGGCCAAATTATGGCCGCTCCAACGTTTCAGCTTAGCTTAGACAGTGTCTCATCCTCTAAAATCATAAGTACGTTCCCGTTTTGTTGAACGGGGAGCGACAAACCAAATGTTTCATTATATTGCTTCGACCTCAGAATGGGGTCGCGCGTGTAGGAAACGAAAGTCGATTGATCTGTAATTCTTCATTTACGTCCATATGACATTAGGATCTATTTCCAATAAGAGCGTAATCTCCCATCATAATAGTAATTTGATTGCCAACATTGTGATCTATCTTCAATTCTTATTCCGTGAATCCGTGTATTCAACACTCGTAAATCGATAGAGTGAAAATTTAGGCTTATTGAGGAATACGATGGACGTGATATATTCCAGTCATTATTTTCGTGGTGTAATTAATGGTTACAGATGGGGCGCTGTGACATTGCGGTAACCGGTTGTCGTCAGATCACCGAAGTTAAGCAACGTCGAACCCGGTTAGTCCTTGGATGGGTGACCGTCTGAGCGATCGATTCGAACTCCCGCGTTGTGTCCTTGGACAAGGCACTTATCCTTGTTTGTCCACATGGGGGCACGATGACGCCATGTACTAAGGTGTACTGCACGTCGATGGTGCTCATATCTTCAACAAATCTAACCCTGCCTGTGCTGCAGTGCGGAGTTACGATATTGGGGAGCTGGCAGCTGCTCGTCGATGCTCGGTGGTTCTCTCCGTATACTCCGGCTCCCTCCACCTGCAAAACTGTCACCGGCACGATATGACCATAGCTGTTAAAGTGTCGTTAAACCTAAATAAATAAATAAAAATTGGTTACAGATCCAAGTGACTCAATTTAATTCGTGTTTTAGGAAGAAATAAATATATTTAACAAATAGATAAATGCACTGATCATTCTAAGGCTTTCACCCCATCGAACCTCTGCTCACCCCAGCACAAGAACTATTTGAATGTGCATGCAGCATTCATCCAGTGGTGAAGATTAGGACAGAACACATAATGATGGAGTACGGAGGACTGAAATCAACGACCCGAGATGGGGTTTTTCCTGTATTTCACGACCATCTAAGAAAAATATCACCTTTGCTTTCTTCTGACACCGATTTAAGTCGAAGCATTTTCATTTATGTCATAACGTCACTCAGATACGTAACGACCAATCAGATACATACTACATGACTTTCTTACACAATAATATAGAGGTAGCAATTTCTCAATTTCCACACATTTCAATCGCGTGTCCATGGCGTGAAACAGCTACACACTGCAAAAAATATAGGTTCTCTTTAGAACCAAAACTGGTTCTAATCTTGTCCCTGAGATGGAACCAGTTCTGTTTAAACAGTATTTATTTCAAATCAAATAAATTTACAAAGATTAACATTAAATATTAACAGAATTAAACATAAATGGAGGGGGTTTCAGTTGTAAGTTTAGAGCCCATACGAAGTTGTCTCAAATCATTATTAAGCAAAGCAGATATGAAAAGTTGGCTTATCGAACCAGTTTTGGTTCTATACAGAACCAAAACTGGTTCGATATGCCAACTGTTCATATTTCCTTTGTTTCAAAATGTTTGGCGACTGCATTGAATAAGCTCCAAGTTTACTGCTGATTCTACTTCAGTTCATATAATACTCTGTTAAAATTGAATGCTAATCTTTATAAATTTATTTGATTTGAAATAAATACTGTTTAAACAGAACTGGTTCCATCTCAGGGACAAGATTAGAACCAGTTTTGGTTCTAAAGAGAACCTATATTTTTTGCAGTGCAGTACGGCCGTCGCGGACTGGTCACTTTCCACGGAGTGGACAGAAAGTCCACGGGCGCAATAATATTAGATTGCAAACTCTATTTATAGGAATAATCATCAAAAATTTAATTAATGAAGCACCGGGTACAACCCGGTGCTTCATTCATTAAAATGTTGCTGGTGATGTTTTTATTACCGGGTGAACGCACGCGTGGACATCACTACCCATGCGTGGATTACGACCAGTAAATGTACTGTACTGGGATTTATGAAACTTAATTATTTATTATTCATTTACTAATTTTAAATTTTGGGATATGTCGAAATAACGCGAGCCACGAAGTTACTGATTTTCGCTTATTCCCTGAAGTGTTATACAGAGTGAGCGGTTTCAAAACGTTGATCTGGAGTACAGCGCAACGAAATATTAAGATCACATTAAAATGCGATGACTTTTTAAGTTATTGCAACACGTCGATTTGGTTCACCTTCTACGCATTGGCTCCTCCGGATAATGCTTACAATCTACACTGTTCACTTTAGAGGATCGACCAGTTTATCAACATGATTTCCATCTGAAAATGAATGAAGTGGCATTCTAAAGATGGAGATCATTTAGAGCCTGATGCAGTATGCTTACAGCCCCTTGTGACAAATTATACGAAATGGAGTATTATCACTCAGCACTTGAGAAGGCTCGATGTAACATGGCATACGACACACGATATTATATAATCGAGAAATTCACATGATGTCACTGTGACATTGAAAACAGTATAGGCCTCGACTCATTTTTCTTGGCGTATAGCAATACGAGTAGCATTGCATATAAATAAATGCTATTCAAGAGTACACAAACACAACAAGACAAAGCAAAAAGAGAAAAACAAATGAAATGAAATGAAATAATTTATTCAACAAACGCACATTGATATAAAATTGTTGTCCCTATATCTCGATAAATTCCGTCTTTTGATTGGTCAGAATGCCTTGGACAAATAGTCATGGCAAACGATGCACCCAACATCCAAGGTATATTTGAGAGCGTGCAACATCCAGAGTATAAGCGTACGCGAAACATCGGAGGTATATGCTTTAAACGCACGCTTTCCGCGTTTGCTCGCCTCGACATAAAAATCGAACCAAAAAACCTGAAAATAGTTACAAATATCATCAGATTATCGACAATTCAATCATAAAAATAAAATAAGAGCAAGTAATTCGTCCCCTGAATACCACTGGGTTCTATGTGCCAGCAGGCACATAAAACACATTGGAACTCAGGGAACGATATGTCAACAAAATACTGTTTACTCGTTTCCTTTACGACCCAAAGGATGCAACTCTGTCTGTTGTCTTCTGCGATTATAAAAACAAAATAATTATCACGAATTTGGTCCAAGTGATTGTGAAGCTGAGAAATGTGTCCACAAATTTATTTTCACTATGTTTGTATTGCGTTTCAAATGGGAAAAAAACGTTATCTCCGCCAACATGTATGGTATATGGAGATTTAATACCTGGATGTCTCATTTAAACACCTCGCTTGCAGATCGGTGTTTAAAAAACCGACATCCGGATATTAAATCTCCATATACCATACATGTTGGCGAAGATAACTTATAATGTACAGATAAGATCTTTTGAAAAAATGTCCATGGGTGTTGTTTAGAGATGGCATGGCTAGATTAGCTATCTTCCTGTCGTCTCCTTAAGCGATAATTTGATACTAATGGCAATATCTCTTCTAGGAGAGAAATGGTAGGATGGCAGTTTTGGCGATGTCCATCTTTTGCAGTATACTCCAATTAATTTTAACTTGATTTTTATTATTATATGGTATTCATATATATTGCATATAAGTTAATCTTCCTCAAGAAAACACAAATAGAAATACAAAAACACAAAGCAAAAAGGTGAAAACACCTCCTTCCCATCAAGAAAAAAACCCAAAATAAAGAACAAAACCAAACAAAAACCCTCAGAACCGAAAGACCGGGGTATTTGGTCAAAGAATTTGAAAGTCATTTATGCGAGTAATCGAAGGGAACTGACTTTTTGATAACTTTTCAACTGTTGTTTGCAATGGTATGTTTCGATATTGGTTGTTACTAAACGAAAATAAAGCAGAAAATCATTACGGAAAAAATTGGGAAAATAGACCAAAATTCTGTGCACCCTACCAACTAGAATCTGTATTTCTAAAATAGAATTGAGTTTGTATGGTCAGTTCATTCCAAACACGGATCAAATTCGCAAGTTTTAAATATAATGCCTTCGTCATATGATCGACCTTCCAACAAATAATTAATTTATCAGATTATGATAGTTATTCAAAATATGGAACTTAAAATTTAAAAATCATTTGATAAATATCTTCAGAATCTGAGGTCAACGGAAATGTTTTGCTTTGTTAAACTAAAGATAAATCCATTCCCTGAGGCTTTTACACTGAAAAGAATTGATTTTCAGACGCTATAAAGTTGATGCAGCGTTCAACTGCAGATTAAATCGCATTCAGCATTATTGAAAACCTGATTTTGTCATTTGCATTCCCCTTTATTCGGAATAATAACTTTGAATAGAAGAACAATGCAGCTAAATCGCTCTCCATCAGCAAAATGCGCTTGCTACGGTAGCTTTCATCTATAATCACTTACCATGGACTCTCGTGTATCTACAGATGGACGTTATTTCCCTTTTTCCACTTATTTATTTATTGGGGTTTAACGACACTTTCGACCGCCAGGCAGTGGCGTAGCGGAAAATCTTGTGCCCCCTCCCCGCGAGATAGAGACGGGGGCCCTTTCATAATGGTGGTTGCCTTTAAAACGGGAGCAAATTTAGTGTTGTTACCGTGCACAGCATACAGGATTTCACGTAGTACATACTCCATAAATTAAATGAAGGTATAGCCTACAGGATCGATTCTAAAAGTACGACTCCGTAAATTTTTTCATTACATGCTTTAAGTTTCACCCCCACCATCCAACGATACACACATGCACGCCCAACATGTGTGACTTGAGAGGCACCATGTATGTATATTGTTCATTTCTCACCCCTATCAGTTACAATGATGTAGCGTTCACTTAAAAGAATAATACATAGACTACAAACAGTACGCCATGTGGAAGTGAGAGTTTGAAATTATGTGTATTTGGTACACTGTGGACTGTGCAACAATCACACAGGTAAACATATCAATACATACACAACCTGGCACGTATAACAGATAACCATAAGTGCTACGCCAACTTAGCCAATCTTGAATTTAGTTCATAAAATTTATGACACTCCTGATATTTACCAGTTATGAAATATTGAATAACCAAATCAGGATTGACTCCGTCTTTGTTAAGACATATACTTACTTACCCTTTGTCTCTCTCGCTCTCTCTCTCCCTTTCCCTCTTTCTTCCAGCTTTGGGACGTCCTTCAAGACAGGCCCCCGCCCTTCTAGCCCCCCCCCCCCCGCAATGCGGGCCCTGCGGGCCCATTCCCTACGCCACTGCCACCAGGGTCACCTCGTGTCGGATAGTTTTACGGGTGGAGGAAGCCGGATTACCCGGCGAAAACCACAGAGCAACGGCGGGCAACTGTCAGATTGTCGCAAGTAGTAAATATAACGCCTTTGTCATACAGTTAAGCTATAAGTCCTGTCTTGAAATGCGCACAAATAGCACGTCGATCTGCGCGTTAATCTACGCGTTATGACCATAGCAAGGCTATCAAATTCTGTACATACGGCCTGTGCACAAACAATGTTTCGGGCCAATGGACCTCCGGGTAACCCGGAGGTCCATTGACAGAAACATTGTCTGTGTTTGCTATGAGTAACCAGGAGAACCTGTCGTGCTTTGGGTGCCATTCGATATGGCAATTGCGCGCATTTCCTACTCGCAATTAAGCCTAGATAAGCGCACAGTTCATGACAGGACTTACAAGCACACAGTTCGTGACAGGACTTCTAGTTTTAACTGTATGATGGAGGAAGCCGGAGAGAACCACCGAGTAACGGCGAGCAAATGTCAGACTCCCCAACATACTAACTCCACAAAGCAGGGTTTGCATTGGTTGCAGACAAGTGCACGGTCGACGTGCAGTGCGCCTTAGTACACAGCGCCACCGTGCCCCCACATGGGCAATTGGGATGAAGTGTCTTGCCCAAGGTCACAACGCGGTTGCTGCAGGTGGGATTCGAACCGAGGACCTCTCAGCTTACAGCCTGCATCTCTACATACTGAGCCACCGCGCTCCCCCAATTTCCACTGTCGTCCAACTGCTAACTTTTTATCTGATGTAAAGACAATATCCGGCCTGCGCTATTCACAAAATCGTTAAACAAATTTTAGTATTTTTAAATGTTTTCCTTGAAAACCTAGTTTATGACCACTCATCAGATCGTTCCGACGAGGTGTCATAAGCTTGGTTTGGGAGGAAAAAAGGAAAGTCTTTACTTATTAAATATTAATAAATAAATGTTTTTTCAACTGTGGTTTACCATTCATATTAGTAAAAAAGTTAATTATATATGCGAGT
The DNA here is from genome assembly GCA_031216915.1 of Pictodentalium vernedei. Taxonomy (NCBI): domain Eukaryota; kingdom Metazoa; phylum Mollusca; class Scaphopoda; order Dentaliida; family Dentaliidae; genus Pictodentalium; species Pictodentalium vernedei. The sequence continues at coordinate 66,592,218 of CM062290.1, read as the reverse complement.
AGAATATTGTTGTGACGTTATCATAATAAAGTTTACGCAATGATCTTACCCTTAAAGAAAATAAAGAGAATGATTTCTCGGTTGAAAATGGAAACTGTGTTTCGACGTTATAAACATTGTCTTAGTTTTACACACTGAAAATGTGGGAGTATTTAACGAAATTGTCCCCCGTGGGAACCTCCGGATGGGAAGCAGTGCTTGTTTACTGTGGTAGACAAGTCTGTTTCACTGGTGAAATAAGACCCACTCACCAACGCTTGGGATGAAAGTCCTTTGAAATGGGCAACGGGAGTATAAACGATTCACTGAACTTGACCTCTCTCCATGTTGCGGTCACGTTTACAGTACGGTCACTTTCCACGCGTGTTCAATATTTCCACGGACGCAATAATATTAGATTAGAATAATCATGAAAAATTTAATTAATAAAGCACCGGGTACAACCCGGTGCTTCATTAATTAAAATTTTGCTAATGATGCTTTGTATTACCTGGTAAACGCATGCGTGGATATCACTGTCCACGCGTCATTACCACCAGTCCACCGCGACTGTACTATAGCCACTCTGCAAATATATGTGACATTAAACACTAATAAATTTTAACCAAATCGCTATGCAGTTTTATTTGCAGTAGTACATTGTAAAATATTTCATGTCTACTACAGAGCTCTCCGCACTTTCAAATCACTGATAAGGTCCGACGAGTTAAAAGAAGCCCCAAATCCTCGTAGTTTAATTTAACACTTCGACCAAAGTTTGAAATATATCGAAATCGTCAACACACTTGTCGAAGGTGTGCTCGACGTATGACATAAGAAGGTATTTTTTTTTTTATCTCAATCTCACTTTATTATACAGTACAGTCGCCGTGGTCGGTGGATTGGTCGTAATCCACACGTGGGCAGTTATGTCCACGCATCTGTTTACCAGGTAGTAAAAATCACCATTAGCAAAATTTTAATTAATGAAGCACCGGGTTGTACCCGGTGCTTCATTAATTAAATTTTTGATGATTATTCCGGTAATTAGTGTTTGGAATCTAATATTATTGCGTCCGTGGAAATATTACCCACGCGTGGAAAGTGACCAGTGCACGGCGACTGTATGGATATAAAAGAAATTGTTGAATGCACGTTGCTCTGATTTTTATTTCTCATGCTATTTATGTATGTAATTGACTAAATATACATATAAAAGCTCCCACCAACCACTTCATAGATCTTCTCAAACTTGTACTATTTCCATGATGACGGGAGGAATGGTGTCAGCAGAATTAGGAAAGCGACATTTCGCTGTTGGCCATCAGCGACACTTTGCGCGCATGCTGTACGAGACCCATTCAAGACACAGTAACTGGAATTTCTGAAGTGCAACATCCACCTCTTTCTCTTTCTGTTGATCTTTCTTTCTCTTTCTTTTTCTTCCTTCTAAGGGAAAGACAGGAAGACAGCCAATCTGGCTATGCCTTCCCCTGCCAGTGCACAATGCAACAATTAATTGGAATTTTTTGTAATTTAATGTACAATATGCAATATTTCTTCTTGTCGAAATTTCAATATTTTTATTACATGTACTATAATGTATATATTGCTATATTTTAGTGTATTGGCAAATAAAATATCAATATCAATATCAATAAAAAGAATATTCAATGCGCCATTTAGGAAGATAATCATTTTACTCATCACCGAATAACTGGCAAAAGTCGTGACATGAAGATTGTACCATAAGTTCCCTGGGAGATTTGAGTGATATTTTAGGTAAAAGTGTTTGCAACACAGCAGAACCTTGTATTTATCTATTGTCTATTGGTGTTTAAGGCCACATACTTATGCACAATGGCCAATCGTGACCGTGACAGTTCTACGGGTGGAAGAAGCCGGAGTACCCGGAGAGAACGACCGAGCATCGACGAGCGACTGGCAGCTCCTCAACATTCTAACTCTGTTCAAGCTCCGCTCAAGCAGGGTTACTGAGGTTGAAGTCATGTGCACCATCGGCATGCAGTACGCCTTTAGTACACGGCGACATCGTGCCCGCATGTAGGCAGCCGGGATAAAGTGCCTTGCAGAACCTTTTATTAAATTTATTTGAAAATTACGCCCACCACGGAGAACGTCAGTACCTGTAAACATTAACGGTACTCCAACCTTGCTATGAAATATTATTTAGATATGGCTACTATCAGAGACACAGGATATATTGTTTCCAAAAACCTCGCCCTTACGTCGATTGGATATATTGTGATGCCGACAATGCGGACGACACCGAACGGGGTTATTGTTACATATTTCGGCGATGCCTTTGTAAATTTGAGTGAGGATGGGTCTTCATCCCAAATTCCTAGATTTGCCTCCGGGAGAATACGAGGTAATTCTTACAAGATGTCGATCGAAAACACATTTGGGTTTTCTTGTTTCGAATTTATGGTGACATGTTTGCGTCAGTTTCTTCATAAAAATTGGTTTGCAACGGTAGACTGTTTGTAGACATTAGCGATGCCGAAAACCCGAAGCATTACCGAAATCATGGGGATATCGAAAAACCGAACCGAACCAATCATTGAATACCGAAACCATCTGTATTTTCAAATTTTCCTACCTTTGCTATTTGCCTTGTTGGGGCGCGGTGGCTTAGTTGGTAGAGGTGCAGGCTGCAAGCTGAGAGGTCCTCGGTTCGAATCCCACCTGCGGCAACCGCGTTGTGTCCTTGGGCAAGACACTCCCAATTTCCCACGTGGGGGCACGGTGACGTTGTGTACTAAGGCGTACTGCACGTCGATGGTGCACCTCTCTTCATCCAATGTTTATAGGTGCTGACAATGTTTACAGGTGCTGACATTGGGTGAAGACAGGTGCACCATCATCCTTGTGTGGAGTTAGTATGTTGGGGAGCTGACAGTTGATCGTCGTTGCTCGGTGGTTCTCTCCTAGTACTCCGGCTTCCTCCACCCATAAAACTGTCGCTGTCATGATTAGCCATTGTGCAGAAATATTAGTTCAGCGATCCGAACGTAGTGGCTACCCCTCTACGTTCAGATTCCTCCCATTCAATCCTATAGAAAAAGTTCCCATCAAGTTTTTATGGGAACTCAAAACTCGAAATTAGGAATATATATCTAGCTTTCGCCCATATTACCGACTGCAATCGATAGTACACGTATTTCCTTACATTTGGGAAGAGTTTATTGATCCAAACTAGGTTTCATTCTTTAATTGTCGTCATTTGAGTACTCGTGAGGCGTCAACGGAGATTTCGAAATCGGCCATGTTTTTGTATAAATATAAAACAGTAAAAACAATAACCCGGTAATGGTGCCGAAACGAACAGACCTTTTTATCGATGCGGAATCGGAATCTCGATCTCATTCGCGCAGAGAAGGTCATCAAACTCGGTCACATTCTCACAGAGCAGATTATCACCCCCCCCCCCCCACCGCCCCCCCCCCCCCCCCTGCGCGAATGAGATCGAGATTCCGATTCCGCATCGATAAAAAGGTCTGTTCGTTTCGGCGCCATTACCAGGTTATTGTTTTTACTGTTTTGTATTTATACAAAAACATGGCTGATTTCGATATCTCCGTTGACGCCTCACGAGTACTCAAATGACGACAATTAAAGAATAAAACATAGTTTGGATCAATAAACTCTTCCCAAATGTAAGGAAATACGTGTACTATCGATGGCAGTCGGTAATATGGGCGAAAGCTTGATATATATTCCTAATTTCGAGTTTTGAGTTCCCATAAAAACTTGATGGGAACTTTTTCTATAGGATTGAATGGGAAGAATCTGAACGTAGAGGGGTAGCCACTACGTTCGGATCGCTGAACTACAGAAATATGTAACCTCAAAACACCAATAAATAAATATACCGCTCATCTCTTGTAGACATTCACTTCTAATAAATCTGTTGATGACTAACATGTCGCAATGAGCCTCGTGATTTGCTAATTATGCTTTGTACTATGGATAAACAGAAACAATTATCAGATAACGTTCTTGATGTCCTGTACTTCAAATACTGGTTTGTGTATTGTTTAGTTATTTTATTAGTGAGACGTTGTTGGACGATTCCCATATGCAATCCCTGTCTGGCATAGATAAATTGGCAAAACATATGTTGTGATTTACATATAACTGCGAGAATTTTCATGTTTTAGAGCGATGATGCGGGAAACAAACCTATACTAGTAAAATAAATAAACACCGCCTTACTTTTATGGGTATTTGCACTGAGTTACCATAGAAACACCCGTGAAGCGCTATTCGCGTGCAGAACAAGAATAACAGTGTGTATTGTTGCATATTTTATCGGTCAGACTTCGTTGGACGATTCCCACATGGCTGACAATTTTCCAATTTTCGTCATTGGAAGAGATTTACGGGAAGGTTAGCTCCCCCTATGTTTTGAAAGCTGTCAGTAAATTTAACACTAAGGATATGGGAATTTCATTTAAAATTGAAATTTCTAGATGTTAGCGAATTTGTATCATCGATGTGCGCACCATTTCGCAAACTTAAGGCATTCTCCTGTTGTGTAGTATAAAAATACAGACGTTTTTTACATTTCTTCCCAATTAGTTTGAACATTTCACTGATATTTTCTGTCGAAAACGATTTAAAAATAAGACAACGGTGTTTTTACCATCTTTTCATGTTCTGTGATTTTAATCCTGTTCATTATATGAGCAGTGTGTGCTTCGTCACGTATGCAGACACTGTCCGTCCATTCCATTAATATAAAATTCTAAGAGGTGGGATATGCTAATGCTTTTTCCGGGAAGATTAAAACTTGCAAATTACTCTAAGAGCACATTCAAAGAGCCAAAAATGGACGTTTTAGTGCTGGAAGGTGAACTACTGATAGATGTTCTTAATTATGGATTACCTGTGCTGGAAGGTGAACTACTGATAGATGTTCTTAATTATGGATTACCTGTGAACTAATTGCTTCTAATTAATTTGTCATAGAAAGTTTTCCTTTTGTTACTTTTAATAAAGAACACAACAGACAGCTCTCGGAGCTGTCTGTTGTTTTCGTTTATTAAAAATAACGCCTAATAATTATGGTTTAATGTTGGGAACAGGAATTCCCGGGTTCCCGGTTCCGACAGCCGGTCACAATACCCGGGAAATCTATTGCACGGAATCGGGAATCACGCATGACACTGCCTGTGTGTTGAACTGAAGTTTTCTAAATTGAAAACTGTCCCAACGTAACTTTGTAAGATTTCGTCAGCCCTTCCACGCTTGAACCTTTTACAATTTTGCTTGGAGAACCCTGTTCACCAAATCGCTGTAGCTCTCAGTCAGTTCCGGAGAACTCCGTACTTCAACAGCAAGACCTTCACTTGCTTCAAAGATCAAACTCGTCTTCATTTCCAGAATCATTAGTATCACTCACGATTAGCCGCCTCCTTCAACATCAACTCCTTCCTCACTGTTGTCACCAGTCTCTTCCGCTTCAAGCAGAGGAGATGGGTTTCGGCAGCGAAGAGAGAGTTGAAGCGAGAAGGTAGTGGTGATAAAACTAGCGATTCTGAACAATGAAGACGTGCTGGAAGCGGGTTTCAGTTTTAACAACTCTCTTAGGAAAAGAACTTTTTCCGTGTGGAGATGGCAGATTGCCAATAAAATGTTCATTTTCACGAAAATAAACACGTCTTGTTACTCTCGTAAATTTACTTGATATTATCCGGGAAATTTCCCGGTTCCCGGTTCTGATTGTAATTTCACTCCCGTTCTCGTTACTGTTGAGAACCGGGAATATATTAAACCCTACTAATAATTTCATGAGAGATAACTTTATCGAAAGTCGATTGTCATAATGATATAAGCCAGGGATTCTCACCCGGTACACGCGTATGTTTCACGTATAGTGGGGAGGGTGGGGGGATATGCACTTCCACATTCTGTCTGGCATAGAAAAATTGGTAAAACTTAATTTATTATTTGCAGATAATTGCTATACTTTTCTCGGATGCGGAAACAAACCTACGAATAAAAGAAAAAAACACAAGTTATCTTGATGTTTGAAGGGTGAACTGGATACTGAAAATGTTGGAATATCTATAGCTGTAGGCACAAAAGTACATCTGTATATCTTTGTGAATAAAAAGACACCATTTCATCAACGATAATCTATGGACAAACAAATAGCACATGACAGTGTAAAATTCCTGACGTACTTAGACTGGTGGGCCGAGACAATGGATTTTTGCCTGAAATTAGTGCTTGATCTCACATGACGGTTTTACAGGGTTTATTTTCAGTTCACACCCCGCGATTTTATGCAGTGGGTGGGCAACCAACTGTACTCATTCTTGCTTGTCGTGCAGCCAATGGAGGGAGGATCCACCAAGCAAATTTGCTTTTCGTGGGGCACCAGGTAGTCTGCCGGGTGGCCCATGTACAAAAGTATGCTTGTTGGGTCCTCAAGTTGTTGATTATCTCTCGTAACCTAGACACGCGCATGCCTTTCTTAGACTATGCACGGCTTTATCTCCCCTCACCTCTCTTGTATCTATTCTAATCGGACGTTCAGAGTACATTTGGCGACCGACAGTCTCCATAGATAAATTGGTTATCTCCACATGATTTATTGAAATCTTCTGCGCTGTGGAGACTAATATAAATTACTTCCGGTTGGTAGTCGGAATTCTTTGTTTCAAATGTGCGTTAGTTTACAATGTGATACCATTGAATTGCGTTGTCAAAACTGCTTTCATGCCGATAGAAAAGCCGCACTGTACTGTAACTGGCTGTCGCATTGCACCGGCGAAGCTGTCAACGGTCATGCCGTCCATTTGTGTGGTGTGCAGTTTACAAGCCGATGTTGCTTTGGTGATTCTGGTACACATTTTTACTCGGGGAGAATAACCAGGGACCCTCCTCCACTAACCCATCCTAGCTGGAAACGTGCGATTAACTCAAATGGTGTCGTAATGTTTATAGTTCCAACCGGCAGTAGTTTGTCCACGAACGATAACTTATTTTCGCTCTACTGCTATCTCGATATGCGATAATGCAGTTTCTACCCATCTGTATGTGCTTTCGTAATTGTAAGGCCCTGCGAATCACTCATTTTCTCTTCGAATCGAAACTCGAATCGCTTCGGGTCGTTTATTCGAATTAGAGTCAAATGTCAAATCGAATCAGGGGCATCTTGAAGATGACCGACTGGTGAAGGGGGTGCTGTAAACCTGATTTGTTCCGACAGTGATGGCTCAAGTCTCGACTGATAACATATTCCAACTACATCACCAAGGCATGCCTTCGTCGAAGGCATGCCTTGATGATGTAGTTGGAATATTACCAGTATGGATTATAGTTCAAAAACAGAAACGGATGCGAGAATCATCTATAGTAGGCACTGTACAGGGATAGCCGATTGCAATAGCTAATCGTTGGTATTGCCTGGAAACATAAATTTTTCTTTCAACAATGGTAGTGTCTAGTGAGACTGGAATTAGAATGGCTGGTAGCATGAGTACAGATGTTGTTTCTGTTTAGATAGCGGAAACTTCACTCAGTATTTATTTATTTATTGGTGTTTAAGGTCACATATTTATGCACGAATGGCTAATCGCGACCGTGACAGTTTTACGGGTGGAGGAAGCCGGAGTACCCGGAGAGAACCACCGAGCAACGACGAGCAGCTGCCAGCTCCCCAACATCGTAACTCCGCACTGCAGCACAGACAGGGTTAGATTGGTTGAAAACATGCGCACCATCGACGTGCAGTACGCCTTAGTACACGGCGTCATCGTGCCCCCACGCGGGCAGTGGAGATGAAGTGTCTTGCCCAAGGACACAACGCGGTTGCCGCAGGTGGGATTCGAACCGAGGACCTCTCGGCTTGCAGCCTGCAGCTCTACCTACTGAGCCACCGCGCTCCCAACTACACTCAGTCTTTATTTTCAATATTATTTATGTACAGTTTCTACCAGAACAATACGTAATGTGAGACGACGAAGATGACTGATGCCAAGCAATATTCTAGTGAAAAAATTTGAATGGAAACGAATCATGCAGCCGATTCGAATCAAACCGAATAGCAATTCAAGATTCGAAATCGAATCGAATATCGAATCTTCGCAGGGACCAACATAATTAATATCTTTGCGAATGAAGTTCATCTAAACTCTCTTTGAGAAAAGTTGTTGAATATAGATGAAAGAGCATTTCTCTTACTACCAACCGGCAACACCTGTTAGTTCAAGAACGATAACTCATTTTCCGATAGACGCTATACCACTAATTCGATGCACGATAATCCATTTTTGACCCATCTGTATATGCTTTTGTAATCGGCTAAACGAATGAAGTTCATCGAAACAGATGGAAGAGTATTTCTTGTTTCTTTCTCTGTTGATTATTCCTGTTCCTGGCACCAGATCTTGGTTCTCTGTACTCTTTCTGATACCTGTGATCTTGGAGCACATGGCACCAGTGAAACATGCACTCAGTGGAGTTTGAAAACTAAATTTTATACTAGTCAGGGATGTGGCTAGAGGGTTTCAGCTGGGGGGTGAGGGGGGGGGGCACCGGTGAAAATTCCAACTGTGAGTGGTTTCGATAGGTGGTTGCACTACAGCGCTGGCTCGTCGAGCTCGTTCCAAAGAGGAGTCACATGATATGGTTTTGTTGAAATGTTTTTAAAAAATTAAAAAAATGACATTTAAAATAATGAATTTCGAAATCGTCTGCGTTGGTTAAAGAGTTATGAACCCTTCTGAAAATTGCCACTAGTCCTGAAACGGAAAAAGCATCATTTATAATGTGTCTGGGTCAGAAACTTTACCGGATTGATGTCAGAGTCGAAATTTTGAGGCCATGTCAATTTTAGAGTAGGAAATTTGAAACTCAAGTTTCCAGTTGGAAATAAAAGATCAACATTTCTCATCATTAGTTGGAATTTTAATATTTTTCATGAACAATGTTAATTTATTGAATTTCCAACTATTTGATTTTTGACCTCGGAATTTCGAACTATTGAAAAAAATACTCCTAGGTGGGGGGTGGGGAGACCCCCCCCCCCCCCCCCCCCCCCGTCGCCACATCCCTGATACTAGTCAGAAGGTGTATTTAAAATTGACTGAGACAGGTGTTTCCACTTCTGGCCGCTTTTATTGAACTTTATCGCTCCAAAGAGTCTGTTTGGGTAGAAGCAATATGTATATGTATATGTAATTGTCTTTTATTCTCTATTCTGTGTATAAAAATATTCCCATTATGTCCTGTCATCTCATAGTTTCAAGCTCTGTTAATCATGAATACGAGAACATAGGGCTTCGTATTACCTTGCTCAAAGGAAATCTGAAGCAATAAAATATTTATTAAAATATAATAGGAAAAAAAGAGCAAAAAGTCCCAACCTTTGATTGGATTGATGGATGCGTGCAGGATCATTTGTAGCACGCGAATATTACAGTTGGCTTGTGGTGAAGTGGAAGTTCATACGATAGTACGGGCGAGGCAAAAATGATAAGAAATGGGTTACCAGATTGCTTCCTGGTTCTGTCGAGAGACGGCAACAGACGTGAGCAATGAGGATTACCTTTATTCGGAGGCGGAGGAACCGATTGGTCACAGGGGAGCCAAGTTCTGAAGTCACCAGTCAAAATTTCTGAGCTGTGTGTTTACACACTTTTCGTGGAATTTGCGCGCAAACCAACGAAATATATGGTTCTTACGTACTGCTGCTGAATAGTTTCCTCTGCCTGTTCATCTTTCTTTATCCTGTACACTGCAAAACCCAAACTGGTTCTAATCTTGTCCCCGAGATGGAACCGGTTCTGTTTAAACAGTATTTATTTCAAATCAAATACATTTATAAAGATTAACACTAAATATTAACAGAATTAAACATAAATTGAGGGGGTTTCAGCCGTAAGTTTAGAGCTTATACGAGGTTGTCTCAAATCATTATTAAGCAAGGGAGATATGAACAGTTGGCATATCGAACCAGTTTTGGTTCTATACAGAACCAAAACTGGTTCGATATGCCAACTGTTCATATCTCCTTTGTTTCAAAATGTTTGGCGACTGCGTTGAATAAGCTCCAAGTTTACTGCTGAATCTACTTCAGTTCATGTAATATTCTGTTAAAATTGAATGCTAATCTTGGTAAATTTATTTGATTTGAAATAAATACTGTTTAAACAGAACTGGTTCCATCTCAGGGACAAGATTAGAACCAGTTTTGGTTCTAAAGAGAACCTATATTGTTTGCAGTGTGGCCTCTGTACGTTATAACCCTGCCAGAGGAAAAAGTCAGAACAGTCGCATTGTTAACTGGTAGAGTGCTAAATTATTTCTGGTCCTTAGAATTTGTTCACAGGTCTTTGCCTTGTTGCAATTTATGGGAGAGTGCCTGTGGGCACTCTCCCATAAATTGTAACAAGGCAAATCCTTGCAGACTAAATAATTTCACTTTTAGAATAATATGAAGCATGTCCATTGAATACGAAGCCTCTTATTTGTGGTTACTGTGGTTCGAATCAAAGCCCAAATATGGGCTTCCAGCACTCTATCAGTTAAACAGAGAGAGAGAGAGAGAGAGAGAGAGAGAGAGAGAGTCCCTGACATGGGTTATGTTACCTCCTCATGTTTGTATGCCGTACTGTCCTATTTATAAGAAAACTATGAATCGAGAAAGCAGGATAAACTCCTCTACATGTATCGATTACCCCCCTCTGAGTACACCACAAGAAACTTTAATATTATTCAGAAGTCAAAAATCATCTTGAATTACATCCTTCAAACTAATCAAATTTCGTCAAATGTTAAGTCTTTTTGTTCTTTTTTCTCATTACTAGATAATAAATATTTTAGTGTTTTAGATTACTTCTATACAAGAGAAGAAATACCGTGGGGCAAAATTTACATTTTCTCTTTCAGTAATTATTAAATAACTTAGAGCGGAACATCAAGATGACAAAGTGTAAGCCAACAGAGATTTCATTACTGTACTGTTTTAACCCTTAACCTATACGAATTGGCCGCATCCGTACGCGTATTTTCAAAATAAGCATTGGGATTTTTTTTTTTAGAAAATTCAATACAAAACCATATCGTCGAGTTCGTTCCAATGAGGTCACACATAATGATATAATAACACTTTGGCCGACCGCTAATTTGTCGCGGTTCTCGGGTGAAAGAGAAATGATTAGCCCCGGGCTGCTAAATGCCTTCGTATCCCCACGCCTCTTCTCTCCCCTCAACACTCGGAGACGAAGTTTTTGATGACGTCCCATATCTCATTCTTCATTCTTCCCAATCTTTCCGATAAGCATACTAATCCTCTCCGTTGTGTCACCCACGAACCACATGTTATTCATTCTCCCATCCAACTTCCACATTACACTCTCAGTGAATCTTATTCTGTTAGATTGGTGTTTTGAACATTCTTATAGAGAATGTTCAGGATCCCCACTACGCCTAAATTACACATTTGGCACTCCTTTTCGCAGCCTTTCCTGATTTTCCCCCAAGCTCCAGCGACCGCGCCCTCATCTTGAACAGCAGTGACACCTCAAAGGTGCCTTCAAGATACTTTTCAAAAACTGACTTCACTTTATCGCGCATGCCACCAAAAGACCTCTTTGCTTTGACCTCTCTCGCCAATTCAGTTTACAATCCGCCATTACTATTTTTCTGATGATATTGTTTTGTTGAGATCTTTTGAAAAAATAATTAAAATAACAGATTTTGATAATGTTAGGTAACGGGTTTAATTAACCCTTTACCCAACGGAGGGGATATAAAAATTTATTATTTTAAATATCCGTTTTTAAAATTTTTCAAACAATTTTAACAAAACCATATCATTTGACCCCTCATTGGAACGAGCTCGAGAGGTCACATGATATGGTTTTGCTGAAATTTTTTGAAAAATAATATTTTTTCAGCTGCGGAATTTGCATATTACGCGGGCGGATGTGGTCGATTCTTTGGGTAACGGGTTGAACTCTCTGTATTTTGTTGAGTTTTCTGTGAATTCAAGTTTTTACTACTATAAAATTGTTGGTAGTTTTTTATCGAGATGAAACGTCACATTCTGCTGAGTCGGTCAGTAGAAAATGTGTTGGGTTTTTTACCTGCGTTGCCAGCGGCAGAGCAGGTCTAGTAACCGCGCGACTCCGTCCGTCTGTCCGTCCGTCAATCCGTCAGTCCGTCAGTCAGTCCGTCCGAAACACTTCTTCCGTCAAAGTTTTCTTGGCTTCTATGCAAGGGATTGATTTTATATTTGGTCTGCTGCTTCATAATGATGAGTTGTATCGTGTAAGAAATTTTCAGATCTGCCGTGCAGCCACTTCCTGTTTGCCGAGACTTTGAAATTTTACTGTACCCACTGGACATTGAAATTTTTCGTCAAACTTTTCTCGGCTTCTATGCAAGGGATTGATTTTATATTTCATCTGGAGCCTGATAATGATCAGTTGTATCGTGTATGCAATTTTCAGATCTGCCGTGCAGCCACTTCCTGTTTGCCGATTCAATTGCATGCAGCGACGCAGGTCCAGACCCGGCATTGGTCTTGGCTTGTTTGTAATAAGAACCCCTCCCCCACCTCCCACCAGACGCCTTCTGAAATATATCCAGAGAGGAAATTTCGATCCGATCCCTCCGCTTACTTCTGTTAACTGGTAGAGTGCTAAATTATTTTTGATCACAAAAATTTGTTCACATGTCTTTGCCTTGTTACAATTTATGGGAGAGTGCCTATAGGCACACATACAGGCACACCTATAGGCACTCACCCATAAATTATAACAAGGAAAATCCATACAGATAAAATAATTGAACTTAACAGGTAATGTGAAGCATATCCACTGAATATGTAGCCTTTAGGTTATAGTACCTACACTTCAGAGTAAAGCCCAAATATGGGCTTCCAGCACTTTACCAGTTAATGTACCAAAAATTCAGCCAGCAAATATTTCCCGTAATGCATCTGGACTTTTACCCAATTCACTCTTGTCAACAAGACTGAATTGGTCAAATTCCTAGTTGTACCACCTGAAACATTTGAAGTTTAAAACTTGATATTTCGACGTCAGTGTGCAAGGCATTAAACAAAAACAACTTCCCTTTGATAATTAATATTAAGAATGATAATTAATATTTTGTTTGCTTCACTGGTATTGGGAACAAATGTGTCGCCTCCCTCTCTAAAACAGAGACAGCCATATTATTTATTTATTTATTTATTTATTTATTTATTTATTTATTTATTTATTATTGGGGCTTACCGACACTTTCGATATCCAGGGTCACCTCGTCTCGGACAATTTTATGTGTCGAGGAAGCCGGGGTTATTTATTTATTTATTTATTTATTTATTTATTTATTTATTTATTTATTTATTTATTTATTATTGGGTCTTAACGACACTTTCGACATCCAGGGTCACCTCGTCTCGGACAATTTTATGTGTCGAGGAAGCCGGGGTACCCGGAGAGAACCACCGAGCAACTGTCGGGCTCCCCAACGTACCAACTCCGCACAAGCAGGGTTAGCATTGGTTGAAGACCAATACATCATCGAAGTACAGTACACCTTAGCACACAGCGTGCCACCCCCCCCCCCCCCCCGGTGGGTGGGGGATAGAGATTAAGTGCCTTGTCCAAGGACACAACGCAGTTGGTGGGATCGAATCGTCGACCTTTCGGTTTGAAGTCCAATGCCATATCTACTGAGTCTCCGTGCTCCCTTATCAGTTTATTTAACCCTTTACCAAGCGTCAAGTCCAAAACCGATCAACGCTATTCACAAAAATCGCCTCTTAATTTTCATTATTTTTTTCATTTTGTGTACCCAAAACATAGATTATGACCCCTCTTTGGAAAGATCTCGTCGAGCTCGTCCCAAAAAGGGGGCATAACCTATGTTTTTGAGACAAAAAATGAAAAAAATTAGTTATTCAAGAATTTTGTTTGCAACTGTCGTCTGCTTTTCATGTAAGTTAGAGGGTTAATGTTTTTGAAGATAAATCATATGGTATAAATAATTAACCAAGAAAGTGAGCTCTGTAAATCGGTTGTTTTTAATTGCCGTCCGTGTTGAATGTCGCAGTATTACAGGGGTTATATTTGATGTTCAAAATGATGGAGGAAAATTTATGTTTTTATCAGTGCTCAGACGACAGCCAGTGACTATCGTCTGGACCCCAGTTCGAACGTAAACCTTGCCACCTTATCAATGCCCTATCCACTTGGGACTCGTAGGATTCCTGAAGGTGCCTGTGGCTTACAACGCCAAAGGGTGATCAACGATAATTCACTGAAAAGATTATTTATTTACATGTACGAAGAAATATAATATGAAACAAATTACTCACAAAATTATCCATAAGAATACACTAATTACGCGGATATTGATTCTTTAGGGCCCTCAACGTCTCCCACAGCTAGCTGTGTCCGCTGGATCAACCTCACATCATCCCCATCTTCTCACGGTTTGTGATAAATACGAAGTGTCTATTCACTTCTCGTTGCTTCCTCCTCGTAGGGTTAACTTCACAGTCATTCGGACTAACACATATAATGTTCTGCTTGCGTGACTCTATCAGCGTTCTCACGGTTCAATCACAATTCAATCGGCATCTACCACAGTTCACGATCACTTTGCGCCTTGCCTGTTTCTCACGGGGTTAAGTTATTCTTCGCCTTCAGATATATACTTAACAAAGCTTACATAAAAATATTCTTCAAAGTGTTCTCAACATCACCAATTCTCGCACCGCCTAAAACTATTTTAACTCGCGAGCTATTCAAGCGCTTACTCAAGCTCTTAATACGGTTTCTAGACCTCAGCGTTACAGCTTTTACTTCTTTGTCTACTATGCCACTACGGTTCGCAACCGTTAACAAACTACTATCGGTTCCTTACAGCCCTCGCGGGGTTACGACAATACGCGGATTTTCAATTTCGGTGCCTATGACCCTCGACGACCAAAGCTAAATTCGGACCTTCTCTGAGTGCCCTTAGGCCAACTGCCCCTCAGAATTCTGCTTCACTCTTTATACAGTCGGAACTCAAAGTTTAAACATGTTAATTCTGATTTAACGAGTGCTTTGTAATTCGATATGGATAGAGATATAAATGCGAATTTTGTTTGAGGTCAATTCTTTTTACATTTCGGAGACAGGATAGATGCGTAATATGGGTGTGTGTCCAGAACATGTGCGATGCACTGGTTTCCAAAAATTAGATTTTAACTGGCTTTAATTACCTAGATAATGATAACCGGAGAGAATATTGTCTCTCTTAGTACTGATCTGTTATCAGATAGTCCATGCGGCGTTCAACAAGTGCGCCATAATGGACATTAAATTTCATACTTCATTTAGAAGCTCTTGAATTAACGTTAGTTTGACAAATCAGTTTTCGGGGTCCGTCAATGAATAGAGAATAACTGCTAGCTTACTACACATTCAAATATAGTTCCGTAAGTAATCTATTGTTGTCTTTATGAACGCATCCAACGGTTTTATTTTCAGAGGTTTTTTTTTCAGAATAATCACATTCTTAGCATATTCGGTTTTTTTAAACGAGGATAGAGCAGGGACAAAGTCGGGATAAAAGAAGTGATGGACCAAATATTCGCCCCCCCCCCCCCCCCCACACTTCATTGCGCCTCGTGTTACGTTAAGCGTATGTATCCCCCACCCAATAAATGAAGGTACAGCGTCTTTCATGGGAGGGGGTGGGCAATAGACTTTTCTTGCGAATTAATGCTCCCTGGGTAACTTTTGAAGGCTTATATGTCCAGAAAGTTTAGGAATAACTGTCGAAGATGACCTTTCAAAAGAAGGGTGAGCGTATATGAACTGGTTTTCGGGAGTTCAGGCATGGATGTAAATAAGGTTGACATTTTTCAGGAAAAACGGGGTCGGGGGATTAGTCCTTCCCTCAGCTTCGTCGTTGGGCTAGACAAGTGTGTACATTTTTCTGACAACAATAGAGATATTAAAACAGACTCGCAACCAATCACAGCAATGGATTTTATTTTGTCATAAAATGAACAATAACCATTCCGTTGGCTTCATAGACAGAACGGCATTCGCGTTCAAACTGTCATTTTTAATCTCAAGAGATCGATTTGGGCGGAGGGATAATATTGAACGAGAAGCCGAAGGCTTCGAGTTCAATATTATCCCTCTGCCCAAATCAATCGAGGGTGGTAAAAATGACAGTTCGAACGTGTATGCTGTTCTGTATTTATTGCATGCCTACAGTTTACTAAAACAATTATTAATCGATTTTGGCGGAGGGATAATATTGAACTCGAAGCCTTCGGCTTCTTGTTGAATATTATCCCTCCGCCGAAATCGATCTCGTGCAGTAAAAATGACAGTTCGAACGCGTATGCTGTTCTGTATTTATTGCACGCCTACAATTTACTAAAAAATGTTAAAAACACTAATTATTGCCAAAAATAACCCAAACCTAAAAAAGAAATACTTAAATAGTCCGCGCACGTGATCCGTATTATTCAAGGACTATACAAAAAAAAATATTGTTCGCTTCGATTTTTCAGAAAAAGCGTGTATTTTATGAAAATAAAAACATAGGCGTGCAATAATAAATGTTATTTTCCATGCGAGGTTTAAGTACAGAAGTCTACGCGTATCGAACCAACAAAACTGGAATGCGGAACTGTAATATGCCTCGGAGACAATGAAATAGTGAAGGACACTGCAATAGATTTCCAATTCACTTCATTCGAAGATAATAGTTAATTAACTAGAATTCACAAATCCGATTCTCCATCTTGCCCATCCGTTTCATAGTCACCAAGCATTAATACTCAGACCACTTGATCTCTCGATATAATCGTCTGAGAGGAAATGGAATTTGGTTATGTTAGACAATGAGTTGTCAGGAAGCGCTGAACATGGACAACGCCATGTACTCTATATGTGTGGGAGGAGGACCAAACACTTTATGATATCCGCTAACCCATCTCACGCTGGCTCCCATTTGGATTTGCTTTATGATATGAATACAGTAGTCTACAGAAAACTAGCAAATATATTGAGTAATTGTAGAGAGGGGCAGTACTAATTTATACCTACTGTCCCCATGCCGAATACAGAGTGAAATTTAAATAATCTTAAATCAAATGAAACTCTCATATTTGAATCTGAATGTTTGTGAAAATGATGTTTCTTCAGAAAATAGAAGTTTTGGATTGAATGAAACTTTATTTTGCAGCACAGACAAATACAATATCAATTAACAAATAATTACATTGTTAATGTAGTTATACGTTTTGGGTCCAAATACTCAATTCCCATTGGTCAGCTGGATGAAAACGTCATGACCAAATGTAATTCATTTTCCAATGAATACATTTGGTCGAACTTTGGCTCGCATTTACGGTAGAGCGCAGTTGACAGAATGTAATTCGGGTGGTGTTTGGGCGGGTTTATAACTTTTAGCGCCTCTCGCAGTGATCAGTGATTATAGTTTACTGATATGTTAAATAAATTGTTTTGAACATTCCAAGTTTCGTTGCGAAAGACGGCAATTTGACAAATTTGGGTCGATGCCGAAAACCGGCGCTCAAGTCAAGAGTTGTGCGCTTTGTCTTTTGCGTGAGGGTGGTTTTTCGCCTCTTTCGTTCGTATATGTTTTATTTCGTCTTTCTGCTTTGTTGTTTGGTAAAAAGTAGTTTAAACAGTTATGGAATGTAATTATAAGGAGTGAATGCAATTTTTATAATCTTTGTTGGAGTATGAACGTGGGGGAATGGGTACAAATTATGTATGAATCCTTCGGGATTCATACATAATTTGTACCCATTCCCACACGTTCATACTCCAATAAAGATTATCAAAAATGCATTCAATTCTTAAATAACAAGCTAAGTGTACACTGCATTGAAATGGCATAGTCCGAAAGGCTGTCTTCCTTCCATTCCCACACACCAGAGTTCTTGACATCAAAGCCTTATTCTTTTGTTTTTAACTCGGAGGTTTTGCCTAAATAAACTGAAAACAATCCCCATGCACGGACCTAGGACATTTCTTGCTAAAGTCACATTAGTTTGAACACAAAAATAATGGATTTGGAAGATGAGATCCTTTATTTAAAAAAAAAAACCAATCAGGACAAGACGGATTGGCACAGGTAATGATGAAGGTATACGAATTTAGTTGTATTGATTATTGCCTTTTTAAACAGGGGACTACTGTGTTGTGTTTCAAGGTTTAAATCGTTCAAAATGTTCGGAAAAGAAGAAGCGGAAGATCCGCAGAGAAACGTGTTCTCGGGGTATATTGTTAAGGTGCAGCATGGTAAACATTTTATTTTATTTGGTCTCCATTACTCCCAAGTACCACATTTCGCACACATTATTACCATCTTTCTTGACTTCACCGACCTCGATCCCAATCTGAACAGCAGTTGCGCCATTTGTGTTAAGCAGAGATTTCGTATTATATTTTATATTTATTTCAAAAGGCTTCTAAAGATCTTTTGTTCTGGTCCTTTTCTCCCAAGGTTCGATTACGATCCCCCATTACTCTTTCTCTCCCTCTCTCTCTTTCGTTCACCGAGAGAGAGAGAGAGAGAGAGAGAGAGAGAGAGAGAGATACATATGGGGGCGGGTGGCTTGGGTCATCATAGTTTATTAGTGGCAACTCCAAATGAATTAAGGTATGTTACTCCTGTGCCGTCGTATCACCTCTGGCTCAACAGTAGTTGGGATTAAAATTCACCATCGAAATACCTCTCTGCTTTTAGCTTTATGAGATTAGGCGACGTTGCTTCGAACTGTATAGTCATACATAGATCAGTCCCCGGAGTGTGTTACTTGACTGGTCCATTATATGAAGATTGATAGAAGTGGATGGTCTTTATTTGCTATGAAGGCAACTTTTATGTGATCGATTAACGATCAAACACATATTTTCAGCGGAAATCCTGCAATACAAAAATATCACGAAGGAAAATGATGTGGCGATAGTATCTTTTAATACTTCTTTGTGTATACTGCTCAGTAGTCAGTGGAACGTACATCAAAAGCTTTTATCCAATAAGTGGGTTAGTTGAACATGGATACCAACCATTTTCCGGGTCAGTAAGAATTTAGTTTCTGATCGAAATGGCCCAGTATGACTGGATCAGGTTCCCCCAAACCTCTGTAGCCAAGTCCTGTCTGTTTAACCCTTCTGTATTTTTAATAGATTGTACGAAGGGAAAGAATAGCGGGACATGTCTAACAAATATTTAGAGTTATCACTTGGTTAGTTTCATAAGGGCTGATATATCAGCCCGAGGTAACTTCATATCAGTCTGAGACCAAAGCTGATATCTCGGCCGATATCAAACTAATCAAATAATAACCTCTTTACCTATCAAACCAAAACAAATAATTACGAAAATTCTCAGCTCTGTTACAGTTTTCTGACATTGTTATAGTTTTCTCATTCTTTCCAGAAGTCCGACGTTTTTTTCCTCGTAGTTCAGCGATCCGAGCGTATCGGCTTCCCCACTGGGGAAGCCTAGACGTTCGGATAGCTGAACTATCCCTTCTCCAATTTAGACGAATCTTCTCTTATGACTCTGAATCTTAGATTTGCTTTGAATTTTGTGTTCAAATCTCTTATTATACCCCCGACTTGGTCGGAGGGGGTATCTAGTGGAGAGCTGCGTACGTTCGCACGTTCATACGTTCGTACGTAACGCAAATGTGTCCGTCCAACATATTTGCTGCTCTAGCACGGTCATTATTTGTCGGATTCAAATATCTTTTGCCATGCTTGCCCGTCAACATGGGGGAACGGATCCTACAGCAGAATTAACATCTTCGGGTAAACATTTACAGAGTTATTTTCGCTCGTTTAACTTAGGGGATTATTATTGAAAAATGTGTCCGTCCAATATATTTGCTGCTCTAGCTCTGTCATCATAAGTTGAATTCAAATAATTGTTACCATGCTTGTTCCTCTGCATGAAGGGGGTGGGGGGGGGGGGTGGGGGGACGGATCCTACAGTAGAATTAATATCTTCGCATGATCATTTACAGTATTATTTGCCCTTGTTTAACTTGGGGGATGATTGAAAAATGTGTCCGTCCAACATATTTGCTGCTCTAGCTCTGTCATCATACGTTGGATTGAAATAATTTTTGTCATGCTTGTTTATATTAGAACAGATTGCTGTAGGGGCATGTCATGCTTTTGATGGCATAATGCTATTCGTGGTATTGCAGGAGGGGGCATATGCCACGCCTCGCGTTGCTCTTGTTTTTCCTCTTTATCTTCCTAATGGGAGCGCGGTGGCTCAGTAGGTAGAGGTGCAGGCTGCAAGCCGAGAGGTCCTCGGTTCGAATCCCACCTACGGCAACCGCGTTGTGTCCTTGGGCAAAACACTTCATCTCCATTGCCCGCGTGGGGGCACGATGACGCCATGTACTAAGGTGTACTGCACGTCGATGGTACGCATGTCTTCAACCAATCAAACCCTGCCTGTGCTGCAGTGCGGAGTTACGATGTTGGGGAGCTGGCAGCTGCTCGTCGTTGCTCGGTGGTTCTCTCCGGGTACTCCGGCTTCCTCCACCCGTAATACTGTCACGGTCATGATTAGCCATTGTGCATAAATATGTGACCTTAAACATCAATAAATAAATAAATAATCTTCCTAATCCTTACCCATTGCCATCATTACTTCCCCACCATACTAAAACTACTCCCATCTGCCTGATAACGCCTATTTTACTGATGGATTGCTTTCGACGAACAACGGTGAACGATTTCGCTGTAAACAAAATGGCTGCGCCCAGTGACGCATCAAGGGGGGATATCTCTATCTTGGTTCATATCGTCGTCATATCAAGGGGGATATCTCTAGTTTGGTTCATATCGTCGTTGTATCAGCGAGTTTGAAGTCATATCAAACGAGATCGAAAATGGGCAATTCTGGGAAAGAAAACCATAGCTAATAAACAAGCATATTAGTTGCGTCATATCGTCTTGTTATTGTTTTTTATTCTTTTTTACAAAGTTCGGAGCTTCCTTCTCTCCTCTCCTACTCCTAGTTCAGCACTCCGAACGTCTCGGCTTCAGCATTGGTGAAGCCGGGACATTCGGATGATAGATAAAGTACCTCAACTCCCACTTCGGCGAATCTCCTCTCACGATTCTAAATTTTAGTTTGCGATGAATTTTTCTGTAGAACTCCACTCTTTCTTCTCGTCATACACCCGATCATTACTTATTGCCGTCATTAATTCCTTATCACACAAAACTCTCCTCATAACCACTCAACAATGCCCGGTAACGCAGACTTTCCTAATTTCGTTCGATGAATATCTGTGAACATTTCGATGCGCCTTGTAACGCATCAAGGGCGACAACTCTTAGCTTGGTCCATATAGGCCGAGATCGGCGTCATATCAGTCGAGTCTGAATCTATATCAGCCAAGTTTGATAATGGGCAAAAGAAAACCATATGTAATAAATAATTTTCGATGTGTATTATCAGGTTAGATATAAGAGATATATAATGTACCCATAGTATCCTGGTGTACCAAATGTTCACCAAGAGCGATGAGATGGTGTTAACCGCGAGCCTTCGGCGCGCGGTTAACACCACTTCACCACTCGAGTTGAACATTTGGTACACCAAGCTACTTTGGGTATATTTTCTTTATACCATGATCGTCAGATTATTAAGAGTCGCTATTATTTTTTCTCGATTTTACTGAGCACCAGACCTACATACGTGTGAATTTGTTTTTGTTTACATGAGCATCGGTGGGCGGTTACTTCCGCTGTCAATTTTATCACCGAAACGAAATAGAAAAAAAAACCCGGGCCTTTTTGCATTTTAATAACATAATAACATGCTATTTCGAGTTGTGTATGCTTTATTGACATGAGACAATGCATGTTTGTTAATTTTTGGTGTCTTATGGGGTAAACTCATTTAGAAAAGTAATAAATAATTGCCAGTTTCATTTCACTCTTCACGAGGCGACGTGCGGTAAATTTAGACAAGTTTGCATTCAGTTCGACTTCACCAAACGTCAACTTGGATGTAGTTCCACTGTAGGTGTAAATTTTAACTATTGAAATCCCATTGCTGTCGTGTGTAAAGCTGAAATTTATGTTATAGGCTTTTCATATATAGTAGAATAAGTAACCATGGTATAAATAACAGAATATGGCCTTTCGTAGATGCTCTGTGGGATGTTATTATTATGAGTTATGTAGAGAGAAGCCTTTTCAACAGAGCGCTACATCGATTCTATTTAACGCCTGGATCAAAGAGCATCTATGGTTGACAATTTTCCTCACTGGGAGAGATTTACTGTAAAATTAGCTCCCCGTAATTTCCTAAAGATGTCAGTTAATTTAACACTAAGAGTATGAGTTTTCATACAAAGACTGAAATTTCAAAATGTTAGCGAATATGTATCATCGACGTACGCATCATTTCACGAGCATCAGATATTTACCTGTGGAGTAGTATAAAAATACAGAAGCTGGCTTTTTACAATTATGTCCCCAGTAAATCTGAACGTTTGACAATTACTTTCTGTTGAAAACCCTTTTAAAAATAAGAAAACGGCGTTTTTACCATCTTTTGATGTTCTGTAACCTTTTTTCTGCTAATTATATCAATAGTTGGCGCATTGTGACATATGATACAGTACGTGGAGAGTGTATTGTAATTGCAAATTTGTTGCAAAGCATAACAAGCACTGGCAAAGTTTCAACCAATGGACCACCGGAGGTCCATTGGATGAAACGTTGCTTGTGCTTTTTGTTCATATGTACACAATTTGAAAGTTATAGTTTGGGTGATAACTCCACTCCGCGGGTGATTTAGTTACAATCCACACTCCACGTACTGTACATGCACTTTCCTTTCCATTAATATAAAATTATAGGAGGTGAGATTTGCTAATTTGCTTCCTGGGAAGAATAAGAACTTGCAAATTACTGTAAACACACATTCGCTATACAAAGAGTCAAAGTGGAATCTCAGTGTTGAGAGGTGTGATATTTATAGATATTCTTAACGGCAGGTTATCGAAGAACTAGTTGCTTCGTATCAGCTTGCCATAAAATATAAGTTTCCTTGTTGTTGTATATATTAGCTGATATATTGATATATTTTTAAAAAATTCAAAAAATTGCACACGTTTGAAATGCACATTTTTGGCGCACTCAAGAGACCCACCCACCCCCACGTCACGTCTTGCAAATTTTTGGTGCCCCCCCTCCCCCCCCCCCCCCCCCCCCCCCGGATACCGCGGTAATTTTTTGAATACCGATACCGGTATTCCTTTTTGAATATCGTGCAGCCTGAGGAAAGCTCCCCAATTTTTTTCATTGTATGAAACATTGACAGTGCAATTATAAATATTAGTAGTTATTCTCATATTTCACGTCACATATGTGTCAATTTTTATCGTGTTCGGGCAAATTTTACGAGGTCCCGAGAGACCTGGCTTGCATTACCTATGCATCGAATTTTCCTCTGTGTTGAGAAATTGTATTCATTCTTATTCAAAGTAAATCCCATATTTTCATAGCTGTCATTATGAAATATCCCGTACAAATAGCAAACAGAGTCAATCAATCAACAAGTGACACATTGCATATCAAGAGTTCGCAACAATAATCTCTAGAAATGTATTTGACTTCGACATTATACAATATTCATGATTTTTTGTATGTTCGGTTTGAAAATCCAATTTGTTGCACGTCAGTGTGACAAGCGTCGACATAAATGAATCTACGTAAAAAAGATTTAGTAAGTCAGGGTAAATAACGTCACGAAGCATTAACGTTTCATGACCCATCCAATTGTCTGTCACACGCAATTGTGGACATTTATTTGTTAATTAAAATCGAAGTTTTTCTTTGCTAGATATTATATTTCTGTTTAGGCTAGTATGCTTACAAGAATACGAAAATGAAACGATTATTTACCTTTTTATTAAGGATTAACGACGCTTTAACAGCCAAGCTCATATCGTGTCGATGCCAGTTTTACGGGTGGAGGAAGACGGAGTACCCAGAGAGAACCACCGAGCAGCTGCCAGCTCCCCAACATTGTAACTCCGCACTACAGCGCAGGCAGGGTTAGACTGGTTGAAGACATGCGCACCATCGACGTGCAGTACGCCTTAGTGCACGGCGTCATCGTGTTCCCATGTGGACAATCGTAGTTAAGTGCCTTGCCCAAGGACACAACGCGGGAGTCCGAATCGATCGCTCAGACGGTTACCCATCCAAGGACTAACCGGGCTCGACATCGCTCAACTTCGGAGATCTGACAAGAACTTGTTACCGCAACGCCACCGCGCCCCAAAAATAAAACTATAGCGGTGATGGTGATGATTATGTCATCATGATGATGACATGCCTTTAAATTCATTTATTTTGGGCACACCCTTTTGCCCTAATATGGGCACATTAAAATCAGAAAATAACAGTCTTATCCTGATATGTATTATTGTCTGTCTTTGTGTTTCTACGGTCATATTTTGATGGAAGTTATTCTCAAATGCTTTAGAGGCAGAGAGAATTTGTATAGTTTTGTCGATGTCTTCGCTGAAATTTGGGTAATCTAAATGCCTGGATGATGATGATGATAATTATGATGATGTACTTTCGCAATTTCTACCGGCGTACACTGAAAAAAATTTAGGTTCTCTTCAGAACCAAAACTGGTTCTAATCTTGTCCCTGGGATGGAACCAGTTCTGTTTAAACAGTATGTATTTCAAATCAAATAACTTTACCAAGATTAGCATTCAATTTTAACAGAATATGACATGAACTGAAGTAGATTCAGCAGTAAACTTGGAGCTTATTCAACGCAGTCGCCATACATTTTGAAACAAAGGAGATATGAACAGTTGGCATATCGAACCAGTTTTGGTTCTATATATAACCAAAACTGGTTCGATATGCCAACTGTTCATATCTCCTTTGCTTAATAATGATTTGAGACAACATCGTATAAGCTCTAAACTTACGGCTGAAACCCCCTCAATTTATTTTTAATTCTGTTAATATTTAATGTTAGTCTTTATAAATTTATTTGATTTGAAATAAATTCTGTTTAAACGGAACTGGTTCCATCTCAGGGACAAGATTAGAACCAGTTTTGGTTCTAAAGTGAACCTATATTTGTTGCAGTGTATGGTCTTTTGGTTGGTTAATGACAATGTCAACATTTGTCAAAAACAATAATAGTTGTTTCTTTGAATAACGCCCTTTACACAGTTTTCAATACCGCTGTCTGTGTATGGTATACCAGTTACATTATTGTCAATCAGTACCCCTTTAACCTTTTACCCAACGCAGACGATATCAAAATTTATTGTTTTAAATAATCAGCATTTTTTAAAAAATTTTTCAAAAAGTTCCACCAAACCATATCATGTGACCCATCATTGGAACGAACTCGACGAGCTCGTTCCAAAGAGGGGTCACATGATGGGTTTTGTTGAAATTTTTTGAAAAATAATATTTTTCAGCTGCAGAATTTGCATATTACGCGGGCGGATGTGGTAGATTCGCTGGGTAAAGGGTTAACCTAAACAGCCCCTTTTTCCGGACCAGGAACCTGTCTACTTGATAAATTCAGTTCGCATTACGATCTTGGACCGTAAAAGCAGCCTTTAGGTTTCAAAGGGTTAATTGTACCGTTGAACATGCCCGTACATTTTTAGCTCAACTTTGGCGAAGCCAAATTTGAGCTTTTGTCATGGCCCGTCGTCCGTACGTCAACAATTGGATACGGCTCGGGCTAGAGGCCGTATTTATGAACCGATCTTTACGAAACTTCTTGGGTACCTTTGTTATGACCGTGGGACGAGTGTTTTTGGGTGCGGTCCGAAATTCAAGATGGCTGGCCATTTTGTACCGACGATAAAAAAAATCTGTTTTTTGTACAGAACTTCCATATGAAAGCTCTGATTTGAATAATTTTTTGTATGAATGTTTAGTACCATGGGATACATCACATATAATACGGTTTTTTTTCTCGTGCGTAAATTGTGCAAATTAGACTAATTTTGATGTTTTTGGAGGTTACTTTCAGCACTGTAAGTGCAAATGCCAATACGGCTCGGGCTAGAGGCCGTATTTATGAACCGATCTTTACGAAACTTCTTGGGTACCTTTGGTATCACCGTGGGACGAGAACGAGTGTTTTGGGGTCTGGTCCGAAATTCAAGATGGCCGATGGCAGCCATGTTGTACAAAATTAGGTGCAATCAGATTTTTGCACAGAACTTCCACATGAAAGCGCTGATTTGAATAATTTTTTGTGTGAATGTGTAGTACCATGGGATACATCACATATAATACGGGTTTTTTTCTCGTGCAGAAATTATGCAAATTAGATGAACTTTGATTTTTTCAGTGCGACTAACACACAGTAAGTACACATGTCAATACGGCTCAGACTAGAGTCTGTATTTATGAACTGATCTTCACGAAATGTCTTGGGTACCTTTGTTATCACCTTGGGACGAGACCGAGTGTTTCTGGGTGCAGTCTAAAATTCAAGATGGCTGCCAGTGGCCATTTTGTACCGAAATTAGGTCTAATCAGTTTTTTGTACACAACTTCTATACAGCTCAGACTAGAGGCCATATTTATGAACCAATCTTTACGAAACTTCTTGGGTACCTTTGTTATCACCGTGGGATGAGAGCGAATGTTTTTGGGTGTGGTCCGAAATTCAAGATGGCCACCAGCAGCCATTTTGTACCCAAATTAGTGCAATCAGTCTTTTGTACAGAACTTCTGTATGAAAGTTCTGATTTGAATAAATTTTTGTATGAATGTTTAGTAACATGGAATACATCACATATTGTAAGGGTTTTTTTTTTCGTGCAGAAATTATGCAAATTAGATGAACTTTGATTTATTCTGTGCTACTTACACAATGTAAGCACACATGTCAATACGGCTCAGGGTAGAGGCTGTATTTATGAACCGATCTTCACAAAACTTCTTGGGTACCTTTGTTATCACCTTGGGATGAGAATGAGTGTTTCTGGGTACGGTCCAAAATTCAAGATGGCTGCCAGTGGCCATTTTGTATCGAAATTAGGTCCAATCAGTTTTTTGTCACAAGTTTTATACAGTTCGTATTTATGAACTGATCTTCACAAAACTTCTTGGGTACTTTTGTTTTCACCTTGGGACAGGAACGAGTGTGTTTTGGGGTGCCTTTGTTATCACTGTGCTATGAGAACAAATATTTTGGGGTTCAGTCAGACCCACTCTGGGACTCAAATGATTTTTTTCTAGTTCAGCATCTGACTGTCACCCACCTTTACAATACTTTACCTATACATTTGTTACAGGCAACGGTCAGTATTTATGTACAGATCGTTACAATACTTTATATGTACCTTTGTTATCAGGTCATTACCTAGATGTTTGTCATTGCTGTGTCACATACTATACATGTACGTGTCTTTGTCTTGACAAGTTGAGCTACAGTGTCATTGACACTTTCATTATTTGACATATAGCGAGACATTCATACGTTAAGAAGATTATTCATCGAGTTATGAATAATCTGTAAGACAATCGGATATCATTTCAGAAAATTAATTGATATTCAGTTAAAAGCAAAGAAATATTCTGTTCACATGACTTGGTTTTGCTACTATTTGTTGACGGTTGCGCCTAACCCTAGTCCATTGCCGAAGCTGTGAGGAGTCATCATACAAAAGTACATTTTCAATATAGTTGAGACATTTCCCGTTGAATAACATGAAGTATTATTATTGAAGCTATTGAAAAGTAAAGGTCTCAGTATTTCCTTGCATTACACCAACACATTTTGTGATGTTCTCCAGCTAGCTGCATTTTGTCTCCGCGAGAGTTGTAGACAAATATATACTTACATGATGCACAAGAATTATCTCTTTGCCGTTTTTAACATATCAGTCTCAAACCACACTGGTGTACAACAGAAAGATAAAAGTTCATTCTTTTTGGGGGAAGTTTTGATTGTGTTGAATGTGACGATGCGTCAGGAAATGCACTTTAAGCTCTCGCCCTGTTTGTGATCGGTCAGCTAGAACGTCTGACGGTTACTTTATCGTACTCCGTCTCCCTGTTTTCTGAAGACTGTCTCGGACGGTATTTTAAATGCGTCTACAGGACACCCAGAAATGAACAAAATAACGAGGAACAGCAACATGCCATACAAGAAAGATTGCAAGTGTTAGTGGGTTACGTTTTGTTTGACTGGGCTTCGCGAGTTTAGTCAACCAAAATATATAATTCGCTTAAGTGTTCATTGCAGTATCGAAAATAATTTGTCTGCTCATTGATCAAGTTGGGTTTTAAATTTCCGAGAATTTTTTAGACCAGTGCTTTCCAAAATCTCGTCAAATGGATTTTATACACGGAGGAGACAATATGTTTCTCAACTGATGAATTCTCTCTGCATTCGGTCAGTTTGTTTGTTTGTTTCTTTCTTTCGGGGTGTTTAACGAGACTTCCTACAGATGGGTTCGGATCGTGTCGGATAACTTTACGGGTGGAGAAAACCTACCAACTGTAAAACTCTCCAACTTACTACAGTACAACCGCCGTGGACTGGTCATAATCCACTCGTGGGCAGTGGTATCCACACACGCGTTTACAAGATAATAAAACCATTATCAGCAAAAGTTTAATTAATAAAGCACCGGGTTGTACCGGGGTGTCCCGGGTTGTACCCGGTGCGTCATTAATTGAATTTTTGATGATTCCTGTAATTAGTGTTTGGAATCTTATACTATTTCGACGTGGAAATATTGCCCACGCGTGGAAAGTGATTAGTCTACAGCGGCCGTACTGCGACCCGGCACAAGAAAATCAGCAGCGGCTGAAAACAAGTGCGCGCGATCGACGTGCACTACGTCTTAGTACACTGTGCCACCGTTCTCCTATGTGGGCAATCGGGATTACTTTTCTCACCCAAGGACGCAGATGGCGTGGGTCATGATCGATCCGTCGACCTTAATTTTAAAGTCCTACGCTCTAACCAATGAGCCACCACTCACCCCGTCAGAGCCAGTGATCTCTATACCACTGGATTGGTGGAACGCCAGCATAAAACGACTCAACTCAATCTGCCCCACCCCAGAATATGACATCAAGGCAATCAATGCGTGTAAATCCTCCAATTGGTGATGTTTTATGACGTGAAAACTGTTATGCTGTTACTGTAGTCACAGCGTAACAGGTATCACGTCATTAAATACCAAACGAAAGTCTAGAACGAAAACTGGTAAGACTGTATCAAGTTTCCAATATCAGCCATCGTTTTTAGTCAATAATAATTCTAAATACTCTATTACTATAATGTATTCTAAATACATTTGGTCGCAGAACCGGTAAGATCGTATCAAGTTTCCAATATCAGCCATCGTTTTTTATCATTAATAAATAGAGGATATGGAATGAGTATTTTTCTCATATAATATTGACCAATGAAAGCTCCCAACTCTAATTATGCGAATTATGAAAATGTGGCCCAGTTGTGTTTTGTTCAGCCAATCAAATTGTCTAGTTTTGAAACTGACCAATGAAATTAACGGAAGGCTTTATTTATCACTGATTAATATGAAAACAAAATATCAAATGTTTTAAAGTGAACAAAACGGACGAGTCATATGATAATTCTAAATACTCTATAATATAATGTATTCTAAATACATTTGGTCGCAAAACTAGTAAGACTGTATCATGTTTCCAATATCAGCCATCGTTTGTGGTCAATAATAACTAAAATACACTGGCATTGACAGACTGACACCACTTTACCCATTGGCGTCACCCTGTCAGATTACTGTCAGCATCAGTTGTGGGGTTGATGCTGTCACAGCGTACCGTCCTATCGGGTGGGGACGTAAAATGGCTGTCCTCTGTGCGGAGAGAGACACACTCCGTGCAGGCTAAAGATCCCTTCGTAGTATTCGAGAAGAGCTAGGCCACGAAGTTGCCGCTATGAAGGTCATCCCACACACCTACGCCATTGGGCCAAGGAGAGGCGTTAATATAAGTTGCATAACGTGTTCGCCAATCCTTGTAAAACAAATAAGATTAAATAAAAAAGATTACTGACGCCATTGGCATTGAGGAACTGACCCCACATTCCTCATTGATGTTACTTTTAATCTTTTTTTTCTTCAGCTCCTTAATCTGTTTAAAAACACATCCACATTATTACCAAAAACAATAAATTGTTATGTTGTAACTTTAACACTTTAGGAGACGACTTACATAAGCCTTAGGCTTGATGTTGAATCCTGTTATTACAGATACTTCACAAGAGTACAATGCCTTCTATTGCTCATATTTATTTTATAAATTATATTTGTTACATGTAATTACCAATCATTTTTCAATAAATATTGTTTATAATAAAAAATATGCTGGGAATATTCAATTTGCGTTGTCCTGAAAAATGTGTACATCATTAACTTCTTCGTTTTTCGACAAACTATATTCCTTTAAAGAAGCAGTCTGCGACCAACGAGAAAAAGGCTCTGTTATGCGTTGTCTATTAATAGAACAAAAGCCATCAGCCCACCCCTCAAAGCAGGGACAGTTGTCTGTTTGTGGCCAGTTTTTGAACTCTACTTGTTGAGAGATCAGTGATCACAGTCGAAAACCAGAACAAGGTGTTCATGTTCGTGAATAACACCACCATTTGCAACAAACAGTTTAGCTCAGCGACTTAACCCTCTACCCAACGTAACGGCCAAAACCGGCCAGCGCTATTCTCAAAAATCGCCAATTAATTTTCATTTTTTGTCTCAAAAACATAGGTTATGACCCCTCATGTCGAGCTCGTTCCAATGAGGGGTCATAACCTATGTTTTTGAGACAAAAAATGAAAAAAAGTAGTTATTCAAGAATTATTTTTGCAAGTGTCGTCTGCGTTTCAGTTTAGCTCAGCGACTTAACAAATGAACATAGAATTGATATTGTTTCAGCAGACATTTATAGTGTCGAGTTGTGAATATTCCCTTAGGACACCGCGTCCCATTACTTGAAATTTGAAAATACACAGACATCACTTCTTCTCCACGCTCCTTCAAAGTGGCGTCTTCACATCAATGAAGATCGACAGATTTTGCTAAGTGTGAACGCACTAATGGAATGCAGCGCAAGAAAAAATAGGTTTCGCTGAAAAATATTTTACAGTGTGGAAATGTCCTGGGGAGAAGCATATTGATGTCGTGACAGAGTAATGCGATTTCCACCAGTTCCAGACAGAAACGTGAGCAAACATATAAAAACTAACCCGCTTATAGACTGGCATTATATAATTACAATGCAAAGCAATGGATTTACTCGTGTAAATGCAGCTTCTCGAACCGAACAGAAGATGAGGTTTTTGTTTTGTGAAATACAATGGTTCCTTTCTTCAAGTAAAGAACTCGTGTTTAACACCGGTTAAAATTTCGCCCACGAGCCAAAATAATCGTATGAGATTATTTATCAACCTTTTAACTAAAAACGCAATCGCATAACGCAGTATCGGTGGCGATAAAAATTCGGCGATAAATAAACATATAGTGTTTTCAAGTAAAAACATTATTCTACGGGGAGGATTAAAAATGAAACCGACGAGCCTCTGGCGAGTCGGTTTCATTCTTAATCCTACGAGAATATTTTTTTTTTACTTGAAACACATACGTTTATTTTGTTTATCCCATAAATCATTTACAGGGCAGTCGCGTCGAAATCGCGCTGTTACTCGCTACAAAACACTGCGAGAGGTGAGGAGCACATTGGTCCAATTCGACCGACAAGCAAACCTGCCAAAAATAAACAAGGCACAGTGGTACATTTATGCCTAAAAATTATTTTCCTACAAACTTGAGCTAAAGTTGCAAAAATACTCTATTAAAAGAACAAAGTTTATCTGTCTTATTTTCGTTGTTTATTGTTGGTTTTTTTTCCCTTGTCGATTCAACTTGAGTTTTATAAACAAAGCAGACGACACGTGCATTTGTTTATTTACACTTTCCTAATTTAGAAATTGAATCATCACTCATCATGTCCCCGCCTTTCACACTCGAACTTGTATGCTTTTCAACGCTTGATTTCGATTGATTTACTTTGTGTTTTCTTTGTTACTTGTTGTTCGTTTTATTGTTAGACAGAGTTGAAATGTGTCATATATTCTAAAACTAAACATTTTAGCCACGGTCAATGTTTAATAAAGGTCAATTCATTATGTCTCCCGCAAACGTAAACAGGTCATGACAATACGAATGCGGTAGAGGTCAGAGGTCAACAAGTCTGTCTCTACTATTGGAATAAATTCTTTCAATGTTAAACCTAGGTGGGAAATTGCTCACCCTACTAGCAGCTGCTAGTAGGTGAATAAAGCAAACATTTATCCAAGATTTTTATTGTTCGAATAAACGTCCATTTATGGGATAAAGGATCTTCTATCACTATTGCAACGGCGATAAAAAGCACACAGAAACGTTAAAAGATATTAACGTAATGCCACAAACAACAATAACAACAACTTTTCTCCGTGACCTAGCTAGTTTATTTCGAGTTCATTAGTACCATTTTCACTGTGTGTCGCTAGTTCTACCAACACTGAGAAATAACATGTTGGGTGTTGACCGTGCAGTGCTCCAGGCTCCATCTTCGAGTAATCGAATTTGGCGTCTATCGAATAGGAAAGAGGGTGTAGAGTGGCTGCAAGATCCCCGAAAGTCTCGAGTGAGTAAGGCAAATTTAGTTCAGTATGATCGGAGAGGACCGGAGACGGATCAATATCACTTCCAGGTGGTCATGTTCATCCGCCTCTGGTTTTTTCTTTCCCCTCTGGTTTCACTTTTTCTGTCTAGAGAGATGGGGAGCCAAGTTACACTCAAACATTCCCAACGCCCTGTCCACAGTCGCGTATCGCATATCGTACTTTATTGTCGCATATTGCATATCGTTCATTATTGTTCATACAACTAACATATAGTCCGTTTCAAATGTTTTCTTTAAGGTCGTCTGCATTCTCTTTTTATAGTCTTTTTTCTTTTCTCAATCCCAGGGTGATAGCAGGTGGACAGCCAATCTGGCTATGCTATCTCCCAGCAGCATGTGTTATATGTTTCTGTTTATATGTAATTTATGTCAATGTACTTTTGTCGTTTTGTTATACCGAAACTCACATTCTGCTGAATAAAATATCTATCCATCTATCTATCTACCATTTTTAAATGACGTAATGTCGGTCCAGACGAAAAATACACCACCTACATTTTCGCTATTATGAAAACATGTAGCATCACTCTATGCGAAATAATATAGTAGATTTACTGTTGTGCCGTGGCTCAAAAAAGTAATCAAATACTTTCATTTGTACACATGTTTGAGTTATTGCTTTTGATCACAGTTATTAAATCAATTAAGCCAGCCCATTTAATATGCATAATAATGTATGTCAAACGCACTTGCAAATTAACTGATTTACTCCGAAGTGAAATGGAAACTCCGTTGAAAATTCAACCATTTTTAATTCTGCGAATCAGTTATGATAGCAGCACAATGTGTTGGTTTGGGCACAATAAAACAGTTTCTTGTTTAAATGACGAGTTGGACACTTTTATAGGGGATATTGTTAGATACATTGTTCTTTACCGCCTTTGGGCGTCGAAATGGTGTATTGAAGAGATGAGATCTCGACTATAACCCTTTGAGACTTTATTTATCCTGACGTTCAAACGTCACTGGGAATTCAGTTTAGTCCACGTTTTTCAAAATATGACGTCAAATGTCGGAAAGTACAAATAACAAGATATTTTTCACATTAGTGATCATCAGGTTGAGGGCTAGATTATTTTTGGTAGTCTAAATTTTTTATTCAAAACATGTTTTATTACAAATTATTGGAGAGAACAAAAAGACTTAACATTTGACGAAATTTGATTAGTTTGAAGGATGTAATTCAAGATGATTTTTGACTTCTGAATAATATTAAAGTTTCTTGTGGTGTACTCAGAGGGGGGTAATCGATACATGTTGAGGAGTTTATCCTGCTTTCTCGATTCATAGTTTTCTTATAAATAGGACAGTACGGCATACAGACATGAGGAGGTAACATAACCCATGTCAGGGACTCTCTCTCTCTCTCTCTCTCTCTCTCTCTCTCTCTCTCTCTCTCTCTCTGTTTAACTGATAGAGTGCTGGAAGCCCATATTTGGGCTTTGATTCGAACCACAGTAACCACAAATAAAGAGGCTTCGTATTCAATGGACATGCTTCATATTATTCTAAAAGTGAAATTATTTAGTCTGCAAGGATTTGCATTGTTACAATTTATGGGAGAGTGCCCACTCTCCCATAAATTGCAACAAGGCAAAGACCTGTGAACAAATTCTAAGGACCAGAAATAATTTAGCACTCTACCAGTTGACAATGCGACTGTTCTGACTTTTTCCTCTGGCAGGGTTATAACGTACAGAGGCTACACTGCAAAAAATATAGGTTCTCTTTAGAACCAAAACTGGTTCTAATCTTGTCCCTATGTATATATATACAGTTTCAGAGGAAACTATTCAGCAGCAGTACGTAAGAACCATATATTTCATTGGTTTGCGCGCAAATTCCACGAAAAGTGTGTAAACACACAGCTCAGAAATTTTGACTGGTGACTTCAGAACTTGGCTCCCCTGTGACCAATCGGTTCCTCCGCCTCCGAATAAAGGTAATCCTCATTGCTCACGTCTGTTGCCGTCTCTCGATAGAATCAGGAAGCAATCTGGTAACCCATTTCTTATCATTTCGCCTCGCCCGTACTATCGTATGAATTTCCACTTCACCACAAGCCAACTGTAATATTCGCGTGCTACAAATGATCCTGCACGCATCCATCAATCCAATCAAAGGTCGGGACTTTTTGCTCTTTTTTTCCTATTACATTTTAATAAATATTTTATTGCTTCAGATTTCCTTTGAGCAAGGTAATACGAAGCCTCATGTTCTCGTATTCATGATTAACAGAGCTTGAAACTATGAGATGACAGGACATAATGGGAATATTTTTATACACAGAATAGAGAATAAAAGACAATTACATATATATATATATATACATATTGCTTCTACCCAAACAGACTCTTTGGAGCGATAAAGTTCAACAAAAGCGGCCAGAAGTGGAAACACCTGTCTCACTCAATTTTAAATACACCTTCTCACTAGTATCAGGGATGTAGCGACAGGGGGGTGGGGGTGGGTGGGGTGGGGTGCCCCCCCCCCCCAGCTAGGAGTATTTTCTTTCAATAGTTCGAAATTCCGAGGTCAAAAATCAAATAGTTGGAAATTCAATAAATTAACATTGTTCATGAAAAATATTAAAATTCCAACTAATGATGAGAAATTTTGATCTTTTATTTCCAACTGGAAACTTGAGTTTCAAATTTCCTACTCTAAAATTGACATGGCCTCAAAATTTCGACTCTGACATCAATCCGGTAAATTTTTTGACCCAGACACATTATAAACGATGCTTTTTCCGTTTCAGGACTGGTGAAAATTCTCAGAAGGGTTCATAACCCTTTACCCAACGCAGACGATTTCGAAATTCATTATTTTAAATATCATTTTTTTAAATTTTAAAAAAAAATTTCAACAAAACCATATCATGTGACCCCTCTTTGGAACGAGCCCTGACTAGTATAAAATTTAGTTTTCAAACTCCACTCAGTGCGTGTTTCACTGGTGCCATGTGCTCCAAGATCACTAGTATCAGAAATAGTACAGAGAACCAAGATCTGGTGCCAGGAACAGGTATAATCAACAGAGAAAGAAACAAGAAATACTCTTCCATCTGTTTCGATGAACTTCATTCGTTTAGCCGATTACAAAAGCATATACAGATGGGTCAAAAATGGATTATCGGGCATCGAATTAGTGATATAGCGTCTATCGGAAAATGAGTTATCGTTCTTGAACTAACAGGTGTTGACGGTTGGTAGTAAGAGAAATGCTCTTTCATCTATTTAACAATTTTTCTCAAAGAGAGTTTAGATGAACTTCATTCGCTTAGATATTAATTACGTAGGGCCCTGCGAAGCTTCGATTCGATTCGATTTCGAATCTTAAATTGCTATTCGGTTCGATTCGAATCGGCTGCACGATTCGTTTCCATTCAAATCTTTTCACTAGAATATTGCTTGGCATCAGTTATCTTCGTCGTCTCACGTCACGTATTGTTCTGGTAGAAACTGTACATAAGTAATATTGAAAATAAAGACTGAGTGAAGTTTCCGTTATCTAAACAGAAAAATCATCTGTACCCATGCTACCAGCCATACTAATTCCAGTCTCACTAGACACTACCATTGTTGAAAGAAAAATTTAAGTTTCCAGGCAATACCAACGATTAGCTGTTGCAATAGGCTATCCCTGTGCAGTGCCTACTATAGATGATTCTCGCATCCGTTTCTGTTTTTGAACTATAATCCATACTGGTAATATTCCAACTACATCACCAAGGCATGCCTTCGACGAAGGCATGCCTTGGTGATGTAGTTGGAATACGTTATCAGTCGAGACTTGAGCCATCACTGTCGGAACAAATCAGGTTTACAGCACCTTCTTCACTAGTCGGTCATCTTCAAGATGCCCCTGATTCGATTTGACAATTGACTCTAATTAGAATAAACGACCCGAGGCGATTCGAGATTCGATTCGAAGCGAAAATGAGTGATTCGCAAGGCCTTACAGTTACGAAAGCACATACAGATGGGTAGAAACTGCATTATCGCATATCGAGTTAGCAGTAGAGCGAAAATAAGTTATCGTTCGTGGACAAACTACTGCCGGCTGGTACTATAAACATTACGACTCCATTTGATTAATCGCACGTTTCCAGCTAGGATGGGTTAGTGGAGGATGGTCCCGGGTTATTCTCCCCGAGTAAAAATGTGTACCAGAATCACCAAAGCAACATCGGCTTGTAAACTGCACACCACACAAATGGACGGCATGACCGTTGACAGCTTCGCCGGTGCAATGCGACAGCCAGTTACAGTACAGTGCGGCTTTTCTATCGGCATGAAAGCAGTTTTGACAACGCAATTCAATGGTATCACATTGTAAACTAACGCACATTTGAAACAAAGAATTCCGACTACCAACCGGAAGTAATTTATATTAGTCTCCACAGCGCAGAAGATTTCAATAAATCATGTGGAGATAACCAATTTATCTACAGAGACTGTCGGTCGCCAAATGTACTCTGAACGTCCGATTAGAATAGATATAGGAGAGGTGAGGGGAGATAAAGCCGTGCATAGTCTAAGAGGGGCATACGCGTGTCTAGGTTACGAGAGATAATCAACAACTTGAGGACCCAACAAGCATACTTTTGTACATGGGCCACCGGGTAGACTACCTGGTGCCCCACGAAAAGCAAATTTGTTTGGTGGATCCTCCCTCCATTGGCTGCACGACAAGCAAGAATGAGTACAGTTGGTTACCCAACCACTGGATAAAATCGCGGGGTGTGAACTGAAAATAAACCCTGTAAAACCGTCATGTGAGATCAAACACTAATTTCAGGCAAAAATCCATTGTCTCGGCCCACCAGTCTAAGTACGTTAGGAATTTTACACCGATAAAATATCCAACAATACACACTGTTATTCTTGTTCTGCACGCGAATAGCGGGTGTTTCTCTCGTAACTCAGTGCAAATACCCATAAAAGTAAGGCGGTGTTTATTTTACTAGTATAGGTTTGTTTCCCGTATCATCGCTCTAACGGAGATATCGAAATCGGCCATGTTTTTGTATAAATATAAAACAGTAAAAACAATAACCCGGTAATGGCGCCGAGACGAACAGACCTTTTTATCGATGCAGAATCGGAATCTCGATCTCATTCGCGCGGGGGGGAGGGGGGGGGGGGATAATCTGCTCTGTGAGAATGCGACCGAGTTTGATGACCTCTGAGCACATTGGTTCAATTCGATCGACAAGCAAAACCGCCAAAAATAAACAAGGCACACTGGTACATTTATGCCTAAAAATAATTGTCCTACAAACTTGAACTAAAGTTGCAAAAATACTTTATTAAATGAACAAAGTTTATCTGTCTTATTTTCGTTGTTTATTGTTGGTTTTTTTTCGTTGTCGATTCAACTTGAGTTTTATAAACAAAGCAGACGACACGTGCATTTGTTTTGTTAACACTTTCCTAATTTAGAAATTGAATCATCACTCATCATTTCCCCGCCTTTCACACTCGAACTTGTATGCTTTTCAACGCTTGGTTTCGATTGATTTACTTTGTGTTTTCTTTGTTACTTGTTGTTCGTTTTATTGCTAAACAGAGTTGAAATGTGTCATATATTCTAAAACTAAACATTTCAGCGACGCTCAATGTTTAATAAACGTCAGTTCATTATGTCCCCCGCAAACGTAAAAGAGGTCATGACAATACGAATGCGGTAGAGGTCAGAGGTCAACAAGTCCATCTCTACTACAGGAATAAATTCTTTCAGTGTAAAACCTAGGGAGGGGGGGGGGATTGATCATCCTACTAGCAGCTGCTAGTAGGTGAATAAAGCAAACATTTATCCAAGATTTTTATTGTTCGAATAAACGTCCATTTATGGGATAAAGGATCTTCTATCACTATTGCAACGGCGATAAAAAGCACACAGAAACGTTAAAAGATATTAACGTAATGCCATAAACAACAATAACAACAACTTTTCTCCGTGACCTAGCTAGTTTATTTCGAGTTCATTAGTACCATTTTCACTGTGTGTCGCTAGTTCTACCAACACTGAGAAATAACATGCTGCGTGTTGACCGTGCAGTGCTCCAGGCTCCATCTTCGAGTAATCGAATTTGGCGTCTATCGAATAGGAAAGAGGGCGTAGAGTGGCTGCAAGATCCCCGAACGTCTCGAGTGAGTAAGGCAAATTTAGTTCAGTATGATCGGAGAGGACCGGAGACGGATCAATATCACTTCCAGGAGGTCATGTTCATCCGCCTCTGTTTTTTTCTTTCCCCTCTGGTTTCACTTTTTCTGTCTAGAGAGATGGGGAGCCAAGTTACTCTCAAACATTCCCAACGCCCTGTCCACAGTCGCGTATCGCATATCGTACTTTATTGTCGCATATTGCATATCG
The DNA here is from genome assembly GCA_031216915.1 of Pictodentalium vernedei. NCBI lineage: Eukaryota > Metazoa > Mollusca > Scaphopoda > Dentaliida > Dentaliidae > Pictodentalium > Pictodentalium vernedei. Next base: position 66,553,055 of record CM062290.1, on the reverse strand, counting down.
TTCATTATTGTTCATACAACTAACATATAGTCCGTTTCAAATGTTTTCTTTAAGGTCGTCTGCATTCTCTTTTTATAGTCTTTTTTCTTTTCTCAATCCCAGGGAGATAGCAGGTGGACAGCCAATCTGGCTATGCTATCTCCCAGCAGCATGTGTTATATGTTTCTGTTTATATGTAATTTATGTCAATGTACTTTTGTCGTTTTGTTATACCGAAACTCACATTCTGCTGAATAAAATATCTATCTATCTATCTACCATTTTTAAATGACGTAATGTCGGTCCAGACGAAAAATACACCACCTACATTTTCGCTATTATGAAAACATGTAGCATCACTCTATGCGAAATAATATAGTAGATTTACTGTTGTGCCGTGGCTCAAAAAAGTAATCAAATACTTTCATTTGTACACATGTTTGAGTTATTGCTTTTGATCACAGTTATTAAATCAATTAAGCCAGCCCATTTAATATGCATAATAATGTATGTCAAACGCACTTGCAAATTAACTGATTTACTCCGAAGTGAAATGGGAACTCCGTTGAAAATTCAACCATTTTTAATTCTGCGAATCAGTTATGATAGCAGCACAATGTGTTTGTTTGGGCACAATAAAACAGTTTCTTGTTTGAATGACGAGTTAGACACTTTTATAGGGGATATTGTTAGATACATTGTTCTTTACCGCCTTTGGGCGTCGAAATGGTGTATTGAAGAGATGAGATCTCGACTATAACCCTTTGAGACTTTATTTATCCTGTCGTTCAAACGTCACTGGGAATTCAGTTCAGTCCACGTTTTTCAAAATATGACGTCTGTTACGACCCGTAATGTAATAATTGCCCATAATGTAATACCTACCCATAATGTAATACAAAAACGACCCATAATGTAATACGAACCCATAATGTAATAAAAAACGACCCATAATGTAATAAATGTAATAACGTGTAATAAATGTTAGGTACCCATAATGTAATAAAATTTTAAAAAAATTAGATACAAATTACACTTTTCCAGGCCCGTAATGTAATAAAATTCTAAGTTTGATTTTTGTTTTTTCTCTTTACTCCAGCAGTGCGTTCGGCTACTTATGACACATCCTACGCCTTCATCAATGCTGTCAATGGCCCCTATGCCGTACACAGCCAACATGTGTGGGTGTGTTGGGATTATGATGGAGAGTATTCCGGGACCTGGGGCGGGTATACTCTGCTCTGAGTGGCAGGCATTATCCCTCTTCTATTTGTACCACCCGCGCAAACGTCTTCCTCAATAGCCTCTACTGCCCTGCCACAACCATATAGGTCTACCTTACCAGACATTCAGTAATTTTGATTCCAGGATGGTCATTTATAACTGCAATCATCATATTCGACCGGCTGTTCACTTGCACAAAAGCAATGTGGGTAGCAGGTTCCTACTGTTAATAAATGCAAGTAACTCTGGCCAAAGTTGCTGGGGCAAAGGGTGGAGTGGGTGCCGTGGGATTTGGGTGCACCAAGACTGGATAGTGGCGGGGGGGGGGGGGGGGGGGGGGGTAGTGTGGGATACAAGGAAAAGATGGAACAGAAGCAAGACGTTGAGTCAAGCGGCGCAGAGGAATATCGGGAGGCGATATGGTAGGTGTACTGGTATTGGGATAGGGGATATCCTATAGCTCGATGGGATTTGGATTAGGCTACTTTCCTCCAAATTAAGCGTACGATCTATCCTCTGTCTCTCCAGTTTTCACTACCTGAACAAATTAGTCATTTCCCTGTACTGTACTACTATAAGTTTATGTCACACCCACCGCACCTGGAAACCAATGAGCCCGATCCCAGGATGACACTTAATAACGACCACATCATATTCCCGATCCTGTGATAACATGTGTCAAGTAATATTATTAGTCCACCACACGGCCTTCCACTTAAACTACCTACAGTCATGGCAGTTCCTGGCGGTTGGCAGGGATTTCCTGCCAACCGCCTACTCTATCACATCGACTATTCGCGTGTTCATCTCCGCTATTGTGCCATCTTCTCCTAAGTTACACGCAAACAACATACATAGCTAGACACGAGGAGTAACATGGGCGTATCCGTTTGACCGGGTGTGTGACTTTGACCATCAAACCGGAAACCTTGAACCTGTGTATCGGCTCCTGCTGGGCGATTGTCCTGAAACTTGGTGTGTGGTTCGGGCGCCCAACAATTTCGCCACACCCGATGCCCGTCATGTGTGACCTTGATATTCAAACCGTTGACCTTGAACCTGTATCTCGGTTCATGCTGGGCCGATTTTCGTGAAACTTGGTATGTGGGAGTAGTTCAGGACGCTCAATATATATATATATATATATATATATATATATATATATATATATATATATATATAGAGAGAGAGGGAGAGAGAGAGAGAGAGAGCCCCGAACTACCCCCACATACCAAGTTTCACGCAAATCGGCCCAACATGAGCCGAGATATAGGTTCAAGGTCAACGGTGTGAATATCAATCAAGGTCACACATGACGGGCATCGGGTGTGGCAAAATTGTTGGGCGCCCGAACCACACACCAAGTTTCATAAAAATCGGCCCATACACAGGTTCAAGGTCACCGGATTGATGGTCAAGGTCACACCTCACGGTCAAACGGATATGCCCATGTTACACCTGGTGTTTAGCTACGTATGTTGTTTGAGTGTAGCCTAGGAGAAGATGGCACAATAGCGGGGATGAACACGCGAATAGTCGATGTGATAGAGTATGCGGTTGGCAGGAAGTTCCTGCCAACCGCCAGGAACTGTCAGGAAATGTAGTTGGTTTAAGTGGTAGTCCCCACAGCTCAGAAAATGCTGTGGAATGCTTTTCCAATCAACATAATCTCAAGAACCACCAAAACTACTCGCTATTATAGATCTGCATTCGTCCTGTGCATACTATGAGTGATGCCACACCACTGGTGAAATTTATTTGAGAATGCAATCCCTTGAGCTCAATACAAAGAGGCTGCTTTGTACAACCAAGTGATGTGCACATTAACTCGACTCAGTTGCTGGTCACAGCCACAGGTGAACATGACATACTCTTAACCAATCTTCTCGCAAAGGTGGCTTGCGTGGATGATAGAAGTCTACAAGGCGTTTAACTTGCTTCGGTTCATATCAATTGAGGGTGTTCAATCTGTGGTGTGTTGAGGTTTTAGAAAAATAACACTGAGAGGAGTTGAAACCATTTCACTCAGGGCTGTCACTATTGAAACTGATACAATTTTTATTGAAAATGTAAGGTCTTTCTTGCATGTGCGAAGTGCAAACTATTTGACTGGAAAACATTTGATAATATTACTTGACACATGTGATCACAGGACCGGGAATATGATGTGGTCGTTATTAAGTGTGGTCCTGGGCTCGGGCTCATTGGTTTCAAGGTGCGGAGGGTGCGACATGAACTTATAGTAGTACAGTACAGGGAAATTACTAATTTGTTTAGGTAGTGAAAATTGGAGAGACAGAGGATAGATTGTACGCTTAATTTGGAGCAAAGTATCCTAATCCAAATCCCATCGAGCTATAGGATATCCCCCATTCCAATACCAGTACACTCACCATATCGCCTCCCGATATTCCTCTGCGCCGGTTGACTCAACGTCTTGCTTCTGTTCTATCTTTTCCTTGTATCCCACACTATACGCCCCCCCCCCCCCCCCCCCACTATCCGGTTATTGTGCACCCAAACCCCACTGCACCCCACTACACCCTCTGCCTCAGCAACTTTGGCCAGAATTGCTTGCACTTATTAACAGAATAGGAACCTGCTACCCGCATTGCTTTTATGCAAGTGAACAGCCGGTCGAATATGATGATTGCAGTTATAAATGACCATCCTGGAATCAAAATTATTGAATGTCTTGTAAGGTAGACCTATATGATTGTGGCAGGGCAGTAGAGGCTATCGAGGAAGTCGTTTGCGTGGGTGGTACAAATGGAAGAGGGATAATGCCTGTAACTCATAGCAGAGTATACCCGCCCCAGGTCCCGGAATACTCTCTATCGTAATCCCAACACACCCACACATGTTGGCTGTGTACGGCATAGGGGCCATTGGCAGCACTGATGAAGGCGCAGGATGTGTCATAAGTAGCCGAACGCACTGCTGGAGTAAAGAGAAGAAACAAAAATCAAGCTTAGAATTTTATTACATTACGGGCCTGGAAAAGTGTAATTTGTATCCAATTTTTTAAAATTTTTATTACATTATGGGTACCTAACATTTATTACACGTTATTACATTTATTACATTATGGGTCGTTTTTTATTACATTACGGGTTCGTATTACATTATGGGTCGTTTTTGTATTACATTATGGGCAGGTATTACATTATGGGCATTTATTACATTACGGGTCGTAACAGACGTCTAATGTCGGAAAGTACAAATAACAAGATATTTTTCACATTAGTGATCATCAGGTTGAGGGCTAGATTATTTTTGGTAGACTAAATTTGTTATTCAAAACATGTTTTATTACAAATTATTGGAGAGTGCCCACAGGCACTCTCCAATAATTTGTAATAAAACAAATTTATATAAACAAAATATTATTTGTGTTTGAATGAGTATGAAATATAAGCAAGGAAGGTATTGGCTTTTTTTCTGGTGTCCTCATTTTTTGAAAAGCCTTGATAATGGCTTCCAGCACTAAACCTGTCCAGACGTCTTGACAGCATGATTAAGTTAGTATTTTAAGCTGCGATAACTTTTGGCTCATCGGTTATCACTGAGCACTATTCTGGAGAAAACAGGAATTTGAGGTTAAAAATTTTAAAAATCGAAAAATAATAATAAAACAAATGACCACAAAGTATCAACTTGCTGTTTGATTTGGTACGTAATAACACTTACAAAAGTATCAAAGGGTTAATATACGATCTCTTAAACCACGGGGTAGCAGTATCCTATATTTTACTTGCTCAATTCTTGTTTCATTTAAAAAAAATGCAAACGTGTTAATAAATTACAATAGTAAGTTGACGTGGTCTGGATTTGAAATCCAACCTTGAATTACAAGCAGAGATGTGGCGCCAATCCTAGCCAAAATTTCGTATAGTTGTAAATTCGGAGGGTAAGTCATGGGTAGTTGGAAATTCCATCTATCTGGATTTTAGAGCTTCTTTGGTGATGCTGATGTCTCTTTTACTTCCCAAAATCCCAACTCGGTTTCAAATCGGCAAAAAACCCAACTGTTACTATTTACAATTACAGTGTACGCAACATCGAGCTTCATAAGTATGCATGATGTCAATCGGTACGAGATTTCTATAGTACGTTTACTTATAATAATTAAAAAAATCCTCGAAATGCACTTCAAGGAAAATCGCATCATGTATAATCGTTATCCTGAGTTAATTCCATCATTCACAGTTACAAAATGATGAAACATCGAAAATTGATCATTCCTGCATAAGATCTGAGTTAATGTAAGGAGAGTGTGAATGGCTGAAGGTTCTCAGCTTGAGCATTTATTTTAGCACATATTCAATTCCCAGAGTAATACCAAATAATAATAATAACCTGATAATTCTGTCATAAATATGTTGGCATTTCAGTCACTAGAATCAATTTTATGCTCCCTTTCATGGTTTCATTTTTCCAATTTTTCTCGTCCAAGTAGGGAAGGGACTAGGAGGGGTCTCCCCCTTCCTGTCCCACCACTAGTTGGAAATTCACTGCTCTACAGCACCCCCCCCCCCCCCCCCCCATCGGAAACCTCTAGCCACGTCCCTGATTACATGCAAAAGTGTTAATAAATTACAACAGTATGTTGACGTGGTCTGGAGTTGAAACGTAACCTTGAATTACAGGTTGCGAGATGTCAATCTTCTAGCTTTTTGTAAGCACAGTGGACGGGTAAATTGGATGATTCAGAGCTGCAATTTAATATCGATGAGTTCAACAATTAACGTAGAGTGTTACTATTTGGTTCTCTGCAAGGGGATGTTTTATTGCTGTATGCCTGTATGCGTTACGTCATTGCGGAGGTGAACTTCCCTGTATTTCTGCCTTTTACGGGTAATCCAAAAGCAACTTGATAAACGATGAAAAAACGATTACTCACGGCAAATCTGTAGAGGTGCGGTTGCTCGTATTGTAAAGGAGCAGCGAAAACAGACATGTTTTGGTCCTAAATGAAACAAAATGCTTTTAATTTTTGTACATATAGTTCCGTCGTTTATCGCCAGGGGTATTTATAGTCTGAGAAGTCATGGTAGTTAAGTAGAGTTAGCTACTCAACACTTTGATACTCTTAGAGGTATTGACTTCTTATTTAAAATTAAGTGTTAATTGGAAACAATGATAAATTTATGAATGAAAATTATTATTTAAAATTATCCGGTTCTCTAAAAACGTGTTCTCTTTAAACTCTTATATACTGAATTCCCCCTTTAGAGACTGTTTTATATAATGTTGTTTTGTTTAGATTCTTAGATTCGTTCAGACGATTAGAAATGTATCATAAAATACACATGGCCACTCCTGCAATGCCCACTTTGCCCGTGTAAACGACCGCTCGTGAAAGGTCATTGAGAGGTTTCTGATATTGTACGAGCAATAGCCTATTGAGTGTACAGTACAGTCGCCAAGGACTGGTCGTAATTCACACTTATTAGCGATGTCCACGCATCTGTTTACCAGGTAGTAAAAATCATCATTAGCAAAATTTTAATTAATGAAGCACCGGGTTGTACCCGGTGCTTCATTAATTAAATTTTTGATGATTATTCCTATAATTAGTGTTTGAAATCTAATACTGTTGTGTCCGTGGAAATATTGCCATCCCGTGGAAAGTGACCAGTCCACGGCGGCCGCATTGCAGTAGCATCAATAATGCTAGGTATATCTTGGTTCTGAAGGAGGCAGAGCTATCCAGAAAATGCATGATATGGACCTATACATGCGAACTGTTTTTATAAGTAACTGTATTTCCTTTGATCGTCTATATGTGGCCACACTGCTGGAACATGTTCTACACTATACCACCACCCAAGATATTTCGAATATAACAGCAAGTTGGAATTCCGCGTGACTGTTGCTAAGTGTATGTTTACAACTAAGTTATACATTGTCATCAAACTTGGACCACTGAAGCACCACTGGTTTCAATGCAACCGGACTGCTGGAATGTAGGGCTACACGGTATTCAAAACTGAATACCGGTATCGGTATTCAAAAAAATACCGCGATATACCGGTATATCGAAAACTGTTCAGATATGTGAACACAAGTGCCACGATCGAGACTCGAGGCATCACAGTCGGAACGAATTAGCATGCCTTGATGATGCGATTCGACCTTTACCCAACGCAGACGATATCAAAATTTATTATTTTCAAAATTAATTTATCAGAATTCCCCCAAAGATTTCAACAAAACCGGATCAAGTGACCCCTCATTGGAACGAGCGAAACAACGAGCTCGTTCCAGTGAGGGGTAACAAGATATAGTTTTGTTGAAATTTTTTAAAATTATTTTTTCAACTGCTGAATTTGTATATTACGAGGGCACAAGCAGACGATTCAATGGACAAAGGGCTAATATTATTCATTCGGGGCTACAGTTAAAAAACTCAAGACATCTTGAAAATTAAATTGTGGGTAAATAAATAAAGACGATAAACCGATATTTTTGTAATTACACCGGTATTCATTCGGTATTGGTTTGAATGCCGGTATATATCGGTTTATAGATATGCCGTGCAGCCCTACTGGAATGTAAGAGATAAAACATAATGTACCCCTTCAGGTTGGCGCCAGTTCAATCAAAGCTGTAATGCCCCCATTTGCTGAAGCTAGATGAAGTGAAATTTGTTATTTTGTGACTTCGTCACAGCGTAACAGCTTCCACTTCATAAAACGTCATGGTGTTTGCATTGAACGAAACCAAAGGAAATACGGGTTGAGATGATGAGATGCTATGTAGATCCTATCTAATTTGTGAATCCGTCACAAAGTGAGAGAATCTTGTGTTTTAGAATATTGCTTAACCCTTTACCTAACGAATCGGCCGCATCACCCCGCGTAATATGCAAATTCAGCAGTTGAAAAAATATTATTTTTCAAAAAATTTCAACAAAACCATATCATGTGACCCCTCGTTGGAACGAGTTCGTCGAGCTGGTTCCAACGAGGGGTCACGTGATATGGTTTTGTTGAAATTTTTTATGTTAACTTTGCGTACGGTCATTCAACAATATTCCGGATGCAACACGGTAAAGTACGATCATTCAATAACATTCCGGATATATCGCAGACAGCTGTTGTATTCCTGTGTGAACCTTGATACCTGACCACTTGTCGTCTGTAAAGTAAAATAAATCTTCTATTTTTACTCACATGAGTTTTACTTATAGACATTTCACGGAATTTAACTGTATGTCGAAGGATATGATAATTAGACAGGACTGCCCAAGCCTTTGAATGGGTTAATTTATTGCATGAGTTTGGTTGGGAGCAAGGTTACCTCTCTGAGGCTTCGCCTCTCGTTGTATTGTGCTCCAAACCAAACTCGTGCGACAAACATTAACTCATTCAAAGGCTTGTGCGGTTCTGTATTTGTTACATCTTAAGCAGATGATTTACTGTAATGCAAAGAAAGAATTAACCAATCTTTCGTGGACATTAAGGAATTAAAATAAGAGAAACATTCATATAGAATAAACGTATAGTGTTTTCAAATAAAAAAAATATATTCTACGAGTAGGATTAACAATGAAGCCGACGAGCCTCTGCCGAGTCGGTTTCTTTCTTAATTCTACGAGTTGAATAATTTTTTTATTTGAAAACACTATACGTTTATTTTGTTTATGCCATAAATCTTTTACAGGGCAGTCGCGGCGAAATCGTACTGTTACTCGCTAAAAAAACTCAGCGAGAAGTGATGAGCACATAGGTCCAATTCGATGATAAGCAAAATTGCCAAAAATAAAAAAGGCGCAGTGATACATTTCTGTCTAAAAATAATTTCCCTACAAACTTGAGCTATGCTTCCAAAACTACTTTATTATATGAGCAGTGGGTGGTGTTTTCTACTGGCATTGTGAAATTCTTTCAAAAAGGTTTAAAGAAAACCACAATTGAACTGTAAATGATACTACACGATTGCTGTAGAGGTCTGGGGTCAACAAGTCCGTCTCTAAATTATTTCAGTGTTAAACTAATTGAGAAAATTTATCACCCTACTTGGTGAATAAAGCAAAAATTTATCCAAGGCTTTTATTGTGCGAACAAACAGCCATTTATGGGATAAAAATTAATCTTCACAAGTACATGACCAGTCTCATTGTTATTTTGTACGATGTTTAAACTTTCGTTCATAGTTTAAACTTGCAGTGTTTCACCACTTCGATCGATGGAACACTGAAACTGAAAAATAACTTTTTATGACTTACTTTTTTGGCACGATTTGTGACAAAAAGTTACCGTACTTTCACAACAAATAACAGACGTAATTTCAGAAAAAAAACTTCAATGAGAAATAATAAAAAACTCACATAATTTCCTGACTTTTACGCAGCTGTTGATTCAACTGATTGACAAGTTAAGATTTTAGTCAAGATTACTGTTGTCATTGTCGATTCACTCCACGTAAATTAAATTGATATCCTTATTGTCCAAGAGAAATGACTGAATTATTCACAATAACCCCTCATAAGTTATTAAATTCCGGGTTATAAAGTTGAACAGAGTACAGAAAGCACACGGATTCTTGTGATTGTCAACATGCAGTCATTCAACACGCGCTTTGTTTTGTATTTTCACGCGACGTCATTCATTCGAAGTGACGTCACTCAAGGACGCTTTCAGATTCTGTCTACATTGTTCTTAGTTTGAACTGCATGTCTGTCCCCCATGGAAACTCCGGGAAGTGCAGCAGTGCTTGTTTACTGTGGTAAACAAGTTCCGTTAGACCGGTAAAATAGGACCCAGTCACCAATGCTTGGGGTGGAAGTTCTCTAAAATGGGCAACATGGGTATAAACGATTTACAAAACTTGACTTTATCTCCATGTTGTGGTCATGATTGGCGATTGTGCATAAATGTGACCTTAAACACCAATAAGTAAGTAAGTACTGCATGTCTGTCATTGTCATGTCATAGTTTAACCCACAGAGTCGTTCAATCAATATTATGTGTGGTTCGCGTTAATAAAATAAATTAGAAAGTGTTTTGTGATGCTCGACCGGTGGATAGTACCTGAGTTTCTACAGAAATAACAGAAACTCAGATACTATAGACCGATAACATCCACGATACAACCTCAAAATAAATGACCCACTGCATCGAATGTATCCCCAGAAATATGACTGGTTCCATTTTTACATTAAAAAATGCAAAACTTCCAAAAATAAACAATGCGCAGTGATACATTTCTGTGTGAAAATAATTCCCTACAAACTTGAGCTAAAGTTGCAAAAGTATTTTATTAAATTAATAGTGTTTATCTTTCAAATTTTCGTTGTTTCTTATCGTCGTCGATTCAACTAAATGGTCCGTTGCATCAGAAGGGGTCCATATACACCCCCCCCCCCCCCCCGAAGTATGACTGGTTCTATTCTGGTGTTGAAAAAGTGCAAAAACCTGTATCACACACGTGTGCGATACAACTTTATTTTTATCACACATTCTAGAATGCCGTGACCAAACCTTACTTTTGGATGGGTGTGTAATAAACATATGTTTGGGCTACATTTTTTTAGAATGAATGGTCGATTCTATGACTGCTAAACCCGCTCTATGTACATTGGGGGGGGGAATACTTATATTTAATTTAATCGGCTTTCCTAACTGAGTAGCTATTTTAAAAGTACTTTCGAAGACCATGTATTATCAAGTTAATTTAATAAATAATTATTTTAAAAAAATATCTCATTTCAAATGCCCTTTTTGTTCTTTAGACTGCGATAAAAATCATTTTTATCTATCTCATATGAACTATTTTATGAGGAGGGGTACATGGGGATCGATGCTCTTCAGACATATTCCTCAAATTTGTAAACTGCAATCGTGATGCATTGAAATATTGTTATTGGTTTCTAATTTCTCCAACTCTTGATTCCGCAGTTTGCAGACTTAATTTAATTAAGATACGAAAATCACGATTAGAAATCAATTAAATTAAGTGAAAACGGTATAATTGATTTGCTTTCGTAGTATTCGCTACACTTAATGTGATTTGTTTTTCTTCATGTTGAAGATAATTATATTGTACCTAGAAGCACGGTATTTTTCTTCACGTACAACGCTTTAATGATATAGAAAATAATGAAAGACTCTTATGGAATGCCCGAACCTGGTAATACGTTTATTATTCAATCTACATTTTCTACATGAATAAAACATGCTTGTCGCCTTTAACGAACCCGTCGTTGTGTAACAACGTGATCACCCAGGGGATTGGGATTAAATTCCGTGTGAATTATTGATGAGTAATAATTAGCAGAAAATCAAATCGTCTTTTGTTTGCTACATTGGTTTCACATTCTCGATTTTACACGTTGTTTTAGGGTGCTTGAGGGCAAAAGTAGCGAATGTGAGTGGAGGCTCTCAAGACGAAATATTAAGCCTTAATCCTTTGAGACTTTAATTATCCTGACATTCAAACGTCACTGGGAATTCAGTTTCTTCAACGTTTTTTTTTCAAAATGTGACGTCAAACGTCGGAAAGTACATATAAAAAAATATTTTTCACATTAGTGATTAACTGGTTGAGGGCTAGATTGTTTTTGGTGGGCTGATTTGTTATTCAACACTTGTTTTATTACAAATTATTGGAGAGTGCCAAAAGGCACTCTCCAATAATTTGTAATAAAACAAATTTATATAAACGAAATATTATTTGTGTTTGACTGAATATGAAATATAAGCAAGGAGAGCGTTTGATTTTGTTCTGGTATCCTCATTTTTTGAAAGCCCTGACAGTGTCTTCTAGCATTCAACCCGTTAAAAAGTCTTGACTGCAGTCTGCAGGACTATATTAGTATTTTAAGCTGCGATAACATTAATTTTGGCTCAGAGGTTATCACTAAGCACTATTTGGCAGAAAATAGGTATGATGGGTTAAAACTTTAAAAATCGAAAAATAATAACAAAACAAATGACCACAAAATATCAACGTGCTGTTTGATTTCGTACGTTATAACACGTACAAAAGGTCTTTTTAAGGGTTAAATTAAACAAAAGATTTCGTACGTAATAACACGTACAAAAGTATCAGAGGGTTAAAGGCCTGTGAATGTTATGACCCAACGCAATCCTTTTTTCAGCAAATCAGACGTATCTATTCTCTATTTGTTGGAATGGCTAGTAAGCGGGAAGTGAGAGTTTATCTAACTAGCCGATTTCAGCATTTTGTTTCACTGAAATTTTGAAATACCATTTTTCTATAACTTACCTTTCATTTCTATAAAGTTTCAGGGGAATGGTCTGGAGACCATTTCCCTGCAATTTTATAGAAATAAAAGATACATCAGTGAATATTCCTTTTAGATATCCATTAATTTGGGGTTTTGGGTTGTTTTTTTTTTTAATTTGATTTTTCTTAAATCTGTACATAACAGAACATAAGAATTTCAGCTGATTGGAGCTTTTACTGCTACTTCGTGTATTGATTGATAAAGCAAGAACAAAAACGCATTCAGATGGGAGCTCAAATGCAAATAAAGAGGATGGGGCGTAGTTACTCGTAGCTGTTCCTGATTTTAAGGAGTAGGAACTTAGAAAAAGCAGCGTATACTTTAATAAACAGCTGCCCCATGAGCGCATGATACGCCCGTTATTAATTACACGAGGGAACCACACAACATGAGTATACATGTGTACCTGTCAGGTTACATATACTTGCCACCAAAAAATCATGAAAATTGCTTAAAGTTCAACATGTGGAAAATTGCCTATATTTTGATGAATAAAGTCCCATAACTCTGGAATGACAAATCGGACAGCGACACAAATAGAAACGGAGATTCCTTCTATCAACATATACTTGCAACCAAAAAATCATGAAAATTGCTCTAAGCATTTTCAAATTATTGTTCGACATGTGAAAAATAAAGTCCCATAACTCTGGAATGACTAATCGAACGGTGACACCAACCGAAAGGGAGCTTCCTGCCATCAACATAAACCACCTACCAAAAAATCGTGAAAATCTCTCGACGCGGAGCTTCCCTTCATCGATATACACCACCTACCCAAAAATCGTGAAAATCTCTCGAAGCGTTCTCGAGTTATCGTACGACGTGTAAAAAATCAACAATTTTCTAAGTAATAAAGTCCCATAACTCTAGAATTACTAATCGAACGGCGACACTAAACGAAAGGGAGCTTCCCTCCATCGATATACACCACCAACCAAAAATCACGAAAATCTCTCAAAACGTTCTCGTGTTATCGTACGACGTGTAAAAAATCAACAATTTTCCAAGTAATAAAGTCCCATAACTCTGGAATGACTAATCGAACGGCGACACCAAACGAAAGGGAGCTTCCCTCCATCGATATACACCACCTACCCAAAAATCACGAAAATCTCTCAAAGCGTTCTTCAGTTATCGTTCGACATGTGACCGGACGGACAGACGGACAGAGGTATACCATAATACGACCCGTTTTTTCAAAACAGGCGTATGAAAATTGATTCAGAGAAAATTAGTGTGTATGCCAAACAATGACTCATTTCATTCAACCCACTAATACCAATTCAATATTTCTGTACTGAAAAACGGAATGCCACTTTGCCCGACACTAGGTTTCTGACAGTAGTACTTCTCTAAGTGATTGTCATAAACATTTAGAGCAACTTGAAGTGTGATGTCGCAAATTCCCACGACCTGAAAGAAAGTGTCTTGTAGATTATCTAGGAAATATCAAGCTTGTGCTATCGCCTATAATGGATCATTTATCAAGTAAACTCCCTTCGATGAAGTATATATTATCTGATGTTGTGCAGAACTTTAACTTCCCAAAGACTGCAGACTACACACTGCTGCAGCTCAAATCATTACAGACCCGACACAGTCAGTTCCGTAGAATATATCCTCATGTAAGTAACATAGACAGACCACTCATCACGGCGGTGGTAGATTCATAAAATCAACACAATATACAAGTAGCGAATCTCCAAAACTTTGAATAACAGTATATATATAGACAGAAGGCGATGTGTGTTTGAATCGGTGGGTGTTTTACATAACTCGTTGGAATGGCGTAATCATACTCGTTGGAATGGCGTAATCATATTTCGCTCGAGCCTACGGCTCTCGCAAAATATGTTTACGCCATTCCAACTCGTTATGTAAAACACCCACCGACTGAAACACACATCGCGTTCTGTGCTTATTACACAACCGATGCATAAAATTCATTTAAATAAACAAATTTTAATTCCGATGTTTAAACCCAAATTGAAGAGTTTGTTTTGACTGAAGCTGTACTGATCATATGGATCGACAAAAAACCAAAACAACCTTTTCGGAACCAGTGTTTGTCGAAATTCGTATCGCTGTTTTCTAACAGTAATAGCCACTAAATGGTATTTGGGGGCTATTACTGTTAGTAAAAATATAAGTACAAATATATGCAGATTTGCAAAACAGCTGGGAGAAACGTTTTTAAAAGAAGTTCGAAGCATGTCAAGATGTACGAAGATTTACCGAAATAAAGTTGACCAATTTAGATATATTGGGATCCACAAAACGAGACGGCCACGGGACTGGGTTAATGCTCCGGATAGAAATGATTGGGTTTTTTAAAAATATTATCTCATTTTTGGCTATTTTTGTGAACCGACTTTATTTTGCTTTGGACATTTTCATTTTCACGCTATGCGACAGACGGTCGATGATTGTATAACGAAATTTGGAAACTTTTCGAAGCGTAACTAAACAGTGTGGTAAAAAAGTTCCGGATTGTATATCACCCGTTGAATACAGAATCATTTATATCATAGCGGCGATTGCGTTGAATACAAGGGTTTAAAGTTTAATGGATGTGTAATAAAGTTTATTGTATGCTAGCCTGTGGATTATCGGAAATTATCTAAAAGATATTTTTCGATATACATCGACTCGGTGGATATCGATAAATATCCCTCGTAGCTTCCTAAATGACGTCACGCTTCGACGCATGGCGTCGCCTTGTTGGAACGATCAGCAGATCTTTGTTATTGTCTTGAAACTATTTGCAGTGGAATTGGGCAGAATATTGCGCAGTAAATGTAGCATATAATAAAAAGAAAATCTACGCTGTTTTATTGAATATCCGGAATTATTTCATGAGTGTGAACCTGAAAGATTTATTTTCACGAGCTCCCTCTATTTATTATACCTTATTTCAGAAGCCTACTGCGAACTGCCATTCGATTTGGTTTGATATTCTGCAATATTCCCTTCGCTGGTCATATTCATTCCTGAGAGGCATTTTCGGCACTCTCTTGCTCGGGCCTAGGTTCCACGAAAATGAAACCGGAAACGATCGAAGAAGCAGAAGAAGCTTTCATGTTGCATTCTCCAAGACTGGTGATCATTGAATATAACGAGTCAAATTAGCAAAATTAACCAAATTAACCAAATTTTAACCATTCAAATTAAATTATTCATGTTTCCTTCATTCAATATTTTCTAGCTGAAACTCTTGTTGTGCTAAAGTACTAGTATATAGAGTTGCTGAATATCAGGGTTTTTTCAAATTCATCTGACTGGAGGGGTGTATGAAACCATTCAAATCCAGGTAATAAAAATAATAATGACTTAGCTTGAGGGTAACATTGCAGATTGTCCCCACTTGAAAGCAATATCATAAACACTGGTTCTTCAAGCAGACCTGTAGGTTTTTAAATTTCTTGTTCGGTTTCAGTTTTGGTTTTTTCAGGTGGAGTAAAACCTCGGTTCGGTTCGGTTCGGTTTTCGGTTTGTTCATGAGGCCAAGTAAAATTCAATAAAACTCATTCTTATGTCCGGAGTCATAACTGAATGGTAGTGAAATTGAGTGAAACAAAATGAAGCAAAAGTACATGAAGAATTAGGAAGGCCAATATAATAATTACCTAAATATATAGAACTTTTATTGTGCTTGGCCATTTTTCGAGGTCTGACACCTACACGCAACTTGATGAAAGCTGCAAACACAACCAAACTGAAATGTCGGAAATTCACAGAATGTAGCCTTCCCAGAGTAGTGAGAGTACCCAGACACTGCCATTGGCACTGTCTGGGTACTCTCGCTACTCGGGGATGGCTACATTCTGTAAATTTCTGCAGCAAGAGAGTATTTAATAAAAAAAACGAAAAACCTTAGATTACGGGATGTCAACGGTTTCGGTTTCGGTTTTTTAAAAAAACTAAAAACCTCGGTACGGTTTCGGTTAACCTACAGCTCTGTCTTCGAGGAGACAGTCTGAAATGTTTCCCCAAGCCAGGTCATTGTTTTTTTATAATATGACATAAGTATGTGAGCGACAAGGGTAGCCATAACCCACGAAATGCGGCTAATATCACTACCGAGATTTTTTACAAACTTCTTTGCACCACCGATGGTTATTACTGGAAGAATCGACCAATTACGTTTGAGTATCAGCTGCTGTAACAGAATTCAAAAGAATGAATATCACTTAAATCTCTACTGCTTGTTTTTCTTCAGAATTTTCGAAGTAGATATTCAACACTACAGAATTAGAAATGGTTGCAGTGATCTAAGTAGGTACCAAGTGCCCGAATTGCATGTCGGAGTAGTTTGCGGACACCAGCAGACGACCGCATGCTTGGCAAAAACATTTCGTCAAGGAAGGAAAATAATCTGATCCCCCAGCCTGTCAATGTTTTCGTCGCATGCATCATTCAAATAACAGGACCTTTGTTTCAGTTTAATCCAAACAATGTGATGGCTCAAGGTATCTGGCCAGCTGTCAAATTCTGTAATTAATTCGACCCTGTTATCCACTAGTTGTTTACCCACTTTTCGTGGAGTTTATGCACAGAAACTGTTTGATGTGTTGACTGGGGGATTTGATTCAAGCCTGGGCATAAGCAGATTGTCTTATCCAGAATGAGGTCCCCAGAGGATGAATTTTGTGATGCTACCCTGCACAGCAGGGTAGCATCGCTAAATTTACCCTCTGTAAACCTCAATATGTATCAAGATCTCGGGTCTAAACAAAAAGAGGTACCCAGAGGATAAATTGACCCACTGTATGGGATAGCATCAGCAAATTCAACCTCTGGGGACTTCGTTCCGCAAATGACAGATAGCTTTTTTCCAGGCTTGTTCGATTCAATTCTAAATCCTCTGCCTAATGCGATTCCGGATTCGACTCAACTCGAAATTTGAGATTCGTGGGGTCTTAACGTCTTGTTCCACGACATTTCACGAATTGGAAGCCATTGCATTTTATCATTTGTCAAACTATCTGAGTCGTTGGAGACTATTTTTTCAACTCGTCCCGTAAATATGATCTGAATCAAGCCTTATTTACTAAACTACTTTCTTAAATTCCAGTATTTATTTTTTTATTTATTTATTTGTTTATTTATTTATCTATTGGGTTTAACGAAACTTCAACAGCCAGTTGTGGCGGACAGTTTTACGGGTGGAGGAAGCCGGAGTACCCGGAGAGAACCACCGAGTAATGCTGAGCAACTGCTAGACTTGCCAGCGTACTAACTCCTCACAAGCAGATTTAGCATTGGTTGAAGATGAGTGTACCATCGACGTGCAGTACGCCTTATCACACAGCGCCCCCGTGCACCCACATAGGCAATCGGATGAAGTGCCTTGCCCATGGACACAACGCAGTAACCCATGACGAGGATCGAACCGAGAACCTTTCGGTTTGAAGTCCAAACACTAACCATTGAGCCACTGCGTCCCCCGTAAATTTCAGTATAAACTGTGGAGTAGTTGGAGATCCCCAATATATCACATGAAACGTCGTTAATTTCGAAGTAACAACCCATGTCTTATTTCCTGATTATCAACCAGTGTCTAATCGGCGCGTGGTCCCATAGCAGCAGCATTGTATTCTTGTGCGTAGTTCACATGACGTCAATTACGACAACAGGTGCAAGTAAAGCGCATTCATGACGTCATGGTGTGAAGCGTCTGAGCCAACGAACTGATTGTCGGTTGTTTTGGGAGAATTTAGCGACAATGAATTAAATAAAAAGTGTAAAAAACATTCGAAAATTCATGTGATATACAGAATCTTTAACTCGTGATGTTTGGATATCAGATTTTTATACCCCCACTTTCGAAGAAAATGGGGGTATACTGGATTACATGTGTCCGTCCGTCCGTCCATCCGTCCTTCCGTACGTCCGTCCGTCCATCCGTCCGTCTGTGCGTCCGTGTGTGAGTCCGTCCGAAAGTATTCATAACTTAAGTAAATTATTATTTTTTATAATATTTGTTGGTCATAGGTATGCCCACACTAGTTATTTATTTTTTTTATTATTTTTTTTTTTTATTAATTGTTCACTTAGAAATTGTATCCGTCCGAGCCAAATTTTGTCTGTTCAGCCTGTATCTCGGGTATCGAATGTTCTATTGCAATGAAATTTGCCATGAACACTGCTTATGGTATAGGCTTTAAAAAAAGGATTCAACGGTATTTCTCACATTCTCCTTTTTAGAGTTATCCCCCTTTTTTGACTTAGAAATTGTAGGAAATAGACATTATTTGTCTGTTCAGCCTGTATCTCAGGTATGGGTTATCGGATTTTTGGTGAAATATGGCATGCAGTTTGCCTATGACAACGGCTTCTGCCTCATTGCATAAAACTTCCGAACACCAAACAATTTACCATACCTTTTGACTTAGAAATTGTTGGAAATTGTTGAAAACTTTCGAAGAAAATGGGACGGGGGGGGGGGGGGGGGGTGCATACTGGATTGGGGTTATCGGATTTCAGTGAAATATGGCATGCAGTTTGCCTATGACAAAGGCTGCTGCTTCATTCCATAAAACTTCCAAACACCAAACAATTTACCATACCTTTTGACTTAGAAATTGTTGAAAACTTTCGAAGTAAATGGAAGGGGGGGGGGGCGTATACTGGATTGCGTCCGTCCATCTGTGCATCTGTCCGTCAGTCCATACGAAAATATTCATAAATTATATTTGTTGGTCATAGGCGGTACACCATGTGGGGGTATGCACCGGAAGAAAGTCCAGCTCTTGTTTGAAACTCGTTTGGTGAATTCGATTCACACCTCGCCTAAAGGCTCGTTGTGAAGCAAATTCACCAAACACTTTTCAAAAAATCTTATATCCAAACATCACTCGTTTGAGATCCTCTATGTATATGTGAGCCACAGAAAGTATAATGGAACTATTTATCGGTGCTCACGGCAGAATCCTTTCTAATGAAGGTATGACAATGCCTTATGTTCATTTGTCAGGGATAACGTATCATTTATTTGCTGGTTATTAGCCACAGACTGTGTTGATCATTGTGTGAAGGACAAGATGATCTCCAACATCGGGTTCAAGCATTTATCTTATTGAACTAAGTACAGAACAACCCGATATTTTTATTCTCAATTCAGTTATTAAGCATTCAGCTCTTCGCCCACTAAATGCTCTTTAATCGATTCCTATCTTCATTTGCGGTATTGTATCAGATTCGATAAGACCGTTTTAACCATCAGCAGGCAATCTTAATACAATGTTGGGAATTAGAAGTTATCTTGCTGTTGTGGATAGGGAATCTGCAGTTAAAATATTAAGCCTTAAATGCATATGTGTATTGTGTATGGATGTTATCATCCCAACACAATCCTCTTTTCAGAAATGAAACGAATCTGTTCTCAATTCGTCGAAATGTACAATAAACATTGAAGTGGGAGTTTGTTTGACCAGCTGATTTCCGCAGTTTTTCACTGAAATTTTGAAATGGTATTTTTCTATAAGTTATCTTTCATTTCTATAAATTTGCAGGGGAATGGTCAGGAATTCCATCAGATTTAAGCTTTCGGAGGGTGAATAAAGCATTCATGCCTGAATATATAATTTGGACCTTCAGACTTGTAGTTCTTGGAATTAGAGGTCTTTCACTTGCTTGTTTAAGACCTTCACTATTTAAAAATATGACTTATCTCTGTTTTCTTGATGAAATTCGTTTCAGTACTATATTGTTGGAGACGGCTTTCTTTCTCTAGAGTGTGTCGTAAAACGGTATGTCGTATAAATCGTTCCTTTTAAATACCGCAACCACCAAACTTGATGCAACCACACACAACTCACTAATTTTTCACATTTCTCACAGAATTTTATAATCTGCATTTGGGATCCAAAAAATCCTCTCAGAGATCATAAAGTTTATTCTCGTGTTTTTTTTCAAAAACTTAATATTTCATCATGTACGCCAGGCAATGGGACTCTATCTGAACGATGAATTCAGCCGCAACAGCTCTCTATATTTCCATAGTTTTTGTATATTTATTGCGTCATTTTGTAATGGCTCAGTTGTTACCTAGACTGTTACGGACCAGACAGAAAAAAAATCTGAATATATTTGAGTTTGATTACAATTATAAGAGCAAATTGTTGAGTGCAGTACTCAAAGCAGTTTTCTCGCCCTTGACGATGAAGCACCCAGGTACTACATTTATCTGTATTGGTTTTTAAAATGGAATAAAATCTAAAGATGCTTACAACTGATATATTTTGTTCGTGCTTGCTATAAAAATAAATCGACAGAATGAAAAAGTGTGTTAATAAATATGAAAACGTGTAGAAGCGATGGGGAGCTTGCATAATTTTCGGGGGTTGGTGTTGATTGGGTTCGGTATAAGTGAGTAAGTTTAAAACTTTACCTAATGAATCTTACTGTAGGAAACCCGAGAAGTGAAGCACTTCTTGTGACAAACAAGCTCTGTTTTACTAGTAAAATAGGACAATGTAACCAAAGCCTGGGATGGAAGTCCTCTAAAATGGGCAACGTGGATAAAAATGATTTTATACCCTGATTAACTATTCCACTATATATAAAAAGCGTATGGCATAAATTTTAGCTTTACACACCAACCGTGATGAACACATCAGCAATGGGATTTCAGTAGTTAACATTTACACCTGCAGTGGAACTACATGCTAGTTGACCTTTGGTAAACTCGACCTGAATGCAAACTTGTCTAAATTTACCGCTCGTCGCCTCGCGAAGAGTGAAATGAAAGCGGCAATTATTTATTACGTTTTTAAATGAATTCACCTCAAAAAGTTTCCCCTAAATGCAAAGGAATTTAACCAATTCAGCCTTGTTAGACAAAGCTTACAAGCAAGATTGAATTGGCTATATTCAAAGTTGTATTATGGGACAATTTTGGCAATTTGAAATTTTGATATTTCAAATCACTATTCATTTGATGAATTGAAACATTGGTGGTGCCTCTTGTGCTTTTCCTTAACAACTGTAAACATTTGTTGGGTAAGAAACCCAATTCTTGCAGTCAGTAATGGCATAAAGAGGAGATCAGGGGAGGTCTGCACCCCCCCCCCCCCCCCCCATTGGGGAGACTGTCTCCGTTGTTGTGTACTTGTTAGAGAATAATCTACATCCCCCCAAACACCTGTCAGTGAGCACAAACCCCCTTTTTGTCAGGTATATCCTTGCACCACCCCTGCTTGTCGTGTTTTTTTTTCTGTCACAACAAGCCAAACAAGAAAATAGAGCGACGTGAAGCATTGCATATAATACCAATAACATTCGCTCCTCACTGGAGTGTTGGTATTCCTAAAGATGACATATATGTCTTCCATTTTGAATAAAAAATTAACACACATGCAGATTGACTCAGTTTTATACCATGATTAACTATTCCACTATATATGAAAAGCCTATGACATAAATTGTAGCTTTATACACCAACCGTGGTGAACACGCCAGCAATGGGATTTCAAAAGTAAACATTTACACCTACAGTGGAACTACGTCCAGGCTGATCTTTGGTGAACTCGACCTGAATGCGAAATTTTCCAAATTCATCGCTCGTCGCCTCGCGAAGAGTGAAATGAAAGCGACAATTATGTATTACGTTTTTAAATGGGTTTACCTCATAAGATACCACAAATTAACAAACACTCGTTGTCTCATGTTAATAAAGCATCCACGCTTCGAAACAGTATGTTATTATGTTATTAAAATGAAAAATGCCTCATGATTTGCGCCTTTCTTTTTTCATTTCGTTGAATTGACAGCGGAAGTAATGCCCACCGGTGCTCATGTAAACAAAAACAGATTCGCACGTGTGTACGTCTACTAATCAGTAAATTAAAAAAAAAAAATTAATAGCGACTCTTAATAATCTGACGATCATGGTATAAATAAAATATACCCAAAGTAGCTATTATAGGTATATTCTATATGACTACACTTGACGTTATATCCTTGTTGTGGTCACGATTAGCCAATGTGCCGAAATATGTGACCTTAAACGCCAAACAATACCCAATACATCGCCAGCAACAGCCTGCGCCATTTACAATCTGAGCAGGTGAATATGTTTTTTGTAAGATACCGTGCTACCAACAAGGAAAACCCTAGTAACGTAATATATTATTCATAAATATTTATTTTAGTACAATTTAGATATTAGATATGATTTCTTTCCCAGAAGTGTCCATTATCAAGTTCAGCCGATATGACTTCAAACTCGGTTGATATGACGCCGATCTCGGTCGACGTGAACCAAGAGTTGTTCCCCTTTTTACGTCGTTACTATGTGCAATCAAATTGTTCATAGCGAAACCGTTAATCATTACTCGCAGAACACAATCAGGAAAACTGGCGATACTGGGCACAATGGAGTGACTTGAAACTGAGTTTTTGTGTGATGGGTCCTCGGTTCGAATCCCACCTGCGGCAACTGCGTTGTGTCCTTAGGCACGACACTTCACCCCCCATTGCTCACGTGGGGGCACGGTGACGTTGTGTACTAAGGCGTAATGCACGTCGATGGTGCAATGTCTTCAACCCATGATAACCCTGCTTGTGTGGATGTTGGGGAGCTGACAGTTGCTCGCCGTTGCTCGGTGGTTCTCTCCGGGTACTCCGGCTTCCTTCACCCGTAAAACTGTCGAGGTCATGATTAGCCATTGTGCATTTTGTGTGATGAGGAATTAAAGATGGCAATAAAAAAGAATTGGGTGGTGAAAGAGGCGAAATAAGAGATTTGTACAGAAAATTCAGCTCAAACTAAGACTCAGAATCGTAAGCGGAGATTCGTCGAACAAGGAGAAGAAGGTAGTTCAGCTCTCCCAACTCTGCGATTTCTCCACTGGGCCAGAGGGGGGTGGGGGGGGGGGGGGGTGGGGGGGGGGGGGGGGCGATCGGATAGCTGAACTAAGAGAAGAGGAAACTTCGGATTTGTGAAAACAATAACAATAACGAACAATAACATTGTTAGAAAACTGTAACTGAATTGAGAACAATTTGTCATTATTTGTTTTGGTTTAACCCATTACTTAACATGAAAAGCAGACGACACTTGCCAAACAAATTCTTGAATAGCTCAAAAACATAGGTTATGACCCCCTCATTGGAACGAGCTCGACGAGCTCGTTTCAGCGAGGGGTCATAACCTATGTTTTTGAGACAAAAAATGAAATAATAATGAAAATTATTTAGCGATTTTTGTGAATAGCGCGGGCAGGTTTTGACCGGTACTTTGGGTAAAGGGTTAATAAATAAAGAGGTTAGTCTCATATCGGCCGAGATATCGGATCTCGGTAATTTCACTTAGGTTTCAGGCTGATTTGAAGTTACTTCGGGTTATTTTTCTTTCTGACATTTGCACCGCATCATTTAAATCGGAACCTTGTTTACGGATTTCCCCATATCCTGTTCCGTTCAATTCATCATTTGTGGTAAAAACTTCTTCTTGTGTCTGTATACTTCAGAAGGTATTCGGCAGACTCAAGGCTTGGTCAAAAGTGTTTTTCCTATGTTCTTTGGTGCTTAATTTAGGGACATATATGTATGTAAACTCTTAAATCAGTTGGGTTACAAATTGACCAAAATCAACTGGGTTGAGTGAATATGAACCCAATTGGGTTCATATTCACTCAACCCACTTCATTTGGGTTGATTTAACCCAACTGATTTTATAGAGTGTTTCGACATGTTCTCCCGAGTAATATGAAAATACACTTTCACACTCACGTCTGCAGAACATTTTCTATTGACCCTGAAAACAAATTACGTCAAACACTATTTTTTCAACCGGTGTGAAAGGAATGGAAGTCCGTAGGAACGTTAGTCCCTCTGGACTATTATTCCGCGGAATTATAGTCCTAGGTCTAACATTTCTAGGAACAGTAGTCCGGCGGACTACTATTCCTAGAAATGTTAGACCTAGGACTATAATTCCGCGGAATAATAGTCCAGAGGGACTAATTTTCCTACGGACTTCCATTCCTGTCACACCGGCTGCGTCTGAAGTTGATCTTTTAGTGGTGTCTGTAGTATCATTGCCTTATGTAACAATCTTATCAAGGGATTGTCTAGTTGATCAAAGGGCTTTCATGACACGATAAACGGAAACCTTTTATTGTACTGGGAGCGCGGTGGTTCGGTGGTTACGGAATTGGACTTCAAACCAAAAAGTCCGCTGTTAGACCCCCCCCCCCCCCCAGGGACAACTGCGTTGTGTCCTTCGGCAAGGCACTTAATCCAGACTGATCACGAGGGGGGCACGGTGGCGCCTTGTACTAAGGTGTACTGCACGCCAGTGGTGCACTTGTCTTCAACCAATGCTAACCCTGCTTGCCAGTACGTTGGGGAGTCTGACAGTTGGTCGTCGTTGCGCGGTGGTCCTCTCTGGGTACTCCGGCTTCCTCCACCCGAAAAACTGTCCGACACGTGGTTACCCTGGCTGTCGAAAATGTCGTTAAACCGCATTAAATAAATAAATAAATAAATAAATAAATAAATAAATAAATAAATAAATAAATATCATTGAAAACTGACGAAAGGATATTCAGTTTT
The DNA here is from genome assembly GCA_031216915.1 of Pictodentalium vernedei. Taxonomy (NCBI): domain Eukaryota; kingdom Metazoa; phylum Mollusca; class Scaphopoda; order Dentaliida; family Dentaliidae; genus Pictodentalium; species Pictodentalium vernedei. The sequence continues at coordinate 66,528,031 of CM062290.1, read as the reverse complement.
ACATGTTTGTTTGCCATAATATATCGTGAACAGAAGGGAATGTAGCTTTCTCTAACGTCATACCGGTTCAGTGGTGGATTCAGGATAGGGCGGATCCGGCACACGCCTCCGCTAAAATTTTCCCAGCTTTCTAAATACATCCATGCGAGCACAATTGAGTATTTTGCTAACGTTTTCGTCACTGGTCTACTTTTTCACAATATATGTTTCTTTTTAAAACATATTTTAGTCCTTACATTTCCCAATGCTAGTTGCAACCTCGTTTGCAAAAAAAATAATTCGGTGAATTCAACACTGGCGAACTTTGAAATTCAATTCGATTCGATTCGAATTCGTCCCCATGATTCGATTTCAGTCGCGCTGATTCAGAAATTTTTGTGAAATCGTTGAGATGTTCTCAAAATACTACCACATATCTGCCCTTGAACTTTTCTATCACTCATGTCTCCTGTACAGGAGACCAGGGACCGATGCTATAAAACTTTTACAAGTGTATTTTCTAAAATTGTATTTTCTACCTAATAATATAACTGACTAAAATGAATCATCAGCATTTTAAAAGATATGGCAATTTGCCAACTGGCAAATTGCCACGTCTTTCAAAATGTTAATGGTTCATTTCAAACCATTTCAAGTCATAACTAGGAAACACAATTCTAGAAAATACAATTCGAGAAATGTTATAGTATTGGTGATTGATGATGCAGGTAGAGGTCAAGGTCGTTTCCCTGATGGAATATTCAGATTTTTTATTGTTTTGGCAAAACAGACGAGTCGCCGTCACATACAGTACTTGAGTGAGGCTGGCAATATTTACAGTTCTCAGACTTGCAACACCCACAACACGAAGAGCGGTAAGATTTAATTCGAGCTTGGATTCTATTCGAAATCTACTGCCTGATATAATTCGTAATTCGATTCGTTCCGACATTCAATATCCACAGGGCCCCAATGGAGCTCATTATAACAGAGTGGGAACACGATGGCTCGGTGGTTACGGAACTGTATTTCAAACAGAAAGATCCGCGGTTCGATACATGCGGGGGCAGTGTACCAAGGCGTACTGCACGTCGATGGTGCACTTGTCTTCAACCAATGCTGACCCTACTTGTGCGGAGTTAGTACGTTGGGAAATCTGAGAGTTGCTCGCCGTTGCTCGATGCTTCTCTCCGGGTATTCCGCATTCCTCCATCCGTAAAACTGTCCGACACGAGGTGACCCTGGCTATCGAAAGTGCCTTTAAACTCCAATAAATAAAAAAAATAATAAATAAATAAATATAACAGAGTACCATGATATACAATTTATCCCCTAAAAAGTGTCCACAAATACCCCGACAGAACAGCTTCTTTTGGACAACGCAATGATGCACATGTAACTTCCCTGTAGCGAAGTACACGCCCATATGAGTAGTATTATTTGGAAGGTGACGAACACTACTTATACCACCACCGTATGTACGTTCGTATGTCTGCAAAGCTGTAATTAAACGAAATACGATCGTTTTTACCATTAATCGTTTATTAGATATGATTTTCTTTACCAGATTGCCTATTAGCAAGCTCGGCTGATCTGGCTACTAACTCGGTTGATATGACGGCGAACTCGGCTTATATGAAGCAAGCTAGAGTTGCCCACTTGATGAGTTAGTAGTCGTAACCAGTTTGTTTACAGCGAAATTGTCCACTGTTATTCGTCGATCGCAATCGGAAAAATTGACGTTATCACGTAGGGTCCTGCGAATAATCGAGATTCGATTCGATATCGATACCATACGTATGCTTCGAGATCGATCCCGAATCAGTCTAACGATTCGATTTTTTCGAATCTCTCGTACTAACTTCAATTTGTTACATTTCCAACAAAAATAGGATAAAACTGTCATTAGAAAATTCATTCATGTAGGTTCAATTCCTATTTATTTGAGTTATTGACAATGTTTAATTGTTAGGTAAGGTGTGAATTTGGCCCAGGACATTATCCATAGTTTTGGTTTTTGAAGGCTCAACTTGTTACTATTCATGTTCTTAAGAACGTGGGGGCGCGGTGGCTCAGTTGGTAGAGGTGCAGGCTGCAAGCCGAGAGGTCCTCGGTTCGAATCCCACCTGCGGCAACCGCGTTGTGTCCTTGGGCACCCATTGCCCACATGGGGGCACGGTGACGCCGTGTACTAAGGCATACTGCACGTCGATGGTGCACCTGTCTTCAACCAATGCTAACCCTGCTTGTGTGGAGTTAGTATGTTGGGGAGCTGACAGTTGCTCGCCGTTGCTCGGTGGTTCTCTCCGGGTACTCCGGCTTCCTCCACCCCTAAAACTGTCGTGGTCATGATTAGCCATTGTGCAGAAATATGTGACCTTAAACACCAATAAATAAATAAATAATAAATATTAAGAACGTGAATAGTAACAAGTTAGGCCTTCAAAAACTAAAACTATGGACAACAGGCCTAGCTGTTTCAGCGACTGTGCTACAGAGAATATTTAGTTATTGGTGTTTAAGGTGTTCACTCCGTCGCGTAAGGGTCATCACAGTGTTCCGTAAGTCCCGTTTGATGCAATATGAAATAACTTGTCTTTTAAGATTCGATTCGGGATTCGATTCGATGTCGATATCAGAGACACGATTCGATTCGAGATTCGATTCGAAAAGAAATTTGGGATTCGCATATCCCTATTATCACGCAAATGGGAGCAGTTGATGTATAGTGAGGAATTAGTGATGACATTGATTAATGATCGGGTGGATGAAGGGAAAAAAGAAGAGAGTTGTACCCAAAATGCAACGCATACTAAGAGTCCGAGTCGTCATCGGAGATTCGTGGAAGTGAGAGAAGAAATAGTTCAGTTATCCGAACGTCGTGGCTTCCCCACTGTGGAAGCCGAGACGTTCGGATAGCTGAACCAGGAGAAAAGGAAACTTCGGACTTTGTGAAAAGAGGAGAAACAATAAAACTGTCAGAAAACTGAAACCGAATTGAGAACATTTCGTACTTATTTGTTTGGTTTAATAAGTAGAGAGGTCATTAGTTGGTTGGATTCATATCGGCGGAGATATCAGCCCTCGGTAGGCGAGCTGTCCCGGATTGCTGAACTAGGAGTAGAAGAAACCTGGGACTTGTTGAAAAGAATGAGAACCACTGTCAGAAAACTGTAATCAGTTTGTAATTATTCGTTTTGGTTTAATAAATAAATATGTTATTGATTGGTTAGTTTAACCCTTCACCTAACATGAAAAGCAGACGACACATGCAAACCAAATTCTCGAATAACTAAATTTTTCCATTTTTGGTCTCAAAAACATAGGTTATGGCCCCTCATTGGAACGAGCTCGACGAGCTCGTTTCAAAGAGGGGGTCATAACCTGTTTTTGAGACAAAAAATGAAAATATAATGAAAATTAATTGGAAATTTTTGAGAATAGCGCTGGCCGGTTTTTGCCGTTCCGTTTGGTAAAGAGTTAATATCGGCCGCGATATCAGCCCCAGGTAACTTCACATCAGCTTTCGTCCCTCGGTCTCAGGCTGATATGAGGTTACCTCGAGCTGATATCTCGGCCGATAAGAAACTAACTAAGTAATAACCTCTAAGTAATTATTACACGACGTAGCTAAAAAAAAAAAAATAACATTGAGCAGATTATTATGATCCCCGATGAGTCTGGAGGTGGGATGGGGAAATCTCACCCGAGGGGCAAGATATTTGAACCAGACCCGAGGCTTTGTCGAGGGTCTAGTTCAAATATCTTGCCCCGAGGGTGAGATTTCTCCACTCCACTCCCACCTTCAGACTCATCGAGGATGATCCCCCCCCCCCCCACACCATGCAAAGATTACGTTAGCCAGAGGTAATCGGGAGTCACGTGCTGATTCAGTCAACTCATTTTGTATTCGTTGTTTTGAGAAACTGATGACACTATCGTAAAGAGCATGCACCAGTTATGTATATACCAAAGGTATATACCACGAAATCGATTAGAAACGGTGGCAGCTTGATGGTTGAAGAGTTTTAGAGCATCAAACTTTGATCACACTCCATTCCGATGACGTCAATATGAATTAGTTGGTAGCAAGAAACTGATACGATATGCGTGACGTCATTGTAACGTTATAAAAGTATAACGTCACGTGGGTGGGGTGGGATACATCTGTCTCTCCCTGCTATCTCACCCGGGACACACGTATGTTACACATGCAGTGGAGGGAGAAAAATAGTTGCAAGACTATTAGAGGTGATAACCCTCTCACCTGGTCATACATTCATAAAGAAAATAGTAGAATTATTCACAGAATTGCCAAGGAGTATCCGCAATACTTTAACACTCCAGACTAATGAGTTGTAGGCTTAAATTATTGCTGAACCACCCCATGAATACAAAATAGATTCACCCACTTTGCTGTGAATTATATTCTATAGAACGACACCAGTGTACCACTCAGGAGTTCTGTGTTGAACGGGAGTAGATAGTAGCAGAGATACTGAACGATTATTTGGCCGAAAAGATTCAAAACTTTGACAATATATTTCTTAACCCTGTCTTGATGTACGAAAGGCTGAAGTCGGGCATTTTATTTGTAAGTGAAATCTCCTGACAGCAAGACAGGATAAGAGGGTAGCGAATGTGGGGTAAATGCATAACACAGTCTCCGGCTGGTTCAATAGCAGTAGAACTAATACCGGGACACGGCTTCGCCCCGGCCCGTTTTAAATACGTCGGACCCCTAATATTTCGTACTGGTCATCCAGGATAGTGTGAAACTTATCGACCTGACACGAGGTGTAGTTTTATGGGCATACAGATCGCTCTTGGCACTTGAACTGTAGCGATTAATGATGTGACATTGCCTATGATATAAACACGATTTATTGCAAGTAAATCACATTGTTTGGCATCAGAGATTCCAATACGATAAATTATTCAGTACCCTTACTGTCTTTACGGACATCTTGATTTATCGCTGACCTTTGTCCATAACTCATACTTAACGGGTATAAATAATTAATACCATGTCGGTATTGCTTCTATTTTGCTTCTATTTTGTTCAGCAGCTTTTGTCCTCGAAACAGTGGTATATAAATTATCTAAATTACCGATTCCACTGACAGAAGACTTTTATCGTCATGAAAATCGCCTTTTGATAAAGTTATCTCCCTGGACATTATTTGAAGAGTCAGGAAGGTCCAATTAAGAAACAAGTAATTGTTGAGAAAACCCTAAGACATCAGTTGAAAATAACGCAAAGTTTCCTTTTCTTACTTTTAATAAACGAAAACAACAGACAGATCTCTTGTTAATTGGTCTGTCTCCAAGTAATGGATATGAACTCTTTCAACTGAAGCAATTGAACTGACTTGGAGGATACCACCAGGGTTTAACCCTTTACCCAACGTAACTGTCAAACCGGCCAGCGCAATTCTCATAATCGCCGATTAATTTTCATTATTTTTTCATTTTTTTGTATCAAAAACATAGGTTTTGACCCCTCGATGGAACGAGCTCGTCGAGCTCGTTCCAATGAGGGGTCATAACCTATGTTTGAAAAAAAAATAGTTATTGAAGGGTTTTTTTTTTGCAAGTGTCGTCTGCTTTTCATGTAAAGTAAAGGGTTAAAGGGGTCAATACGGTCATGAAACACAAATTTCTAAATCTTCTGTATTCCACGACTCTCTATTGACTCAACAATTTCTCCAAGACCAATCGGCAGTTTCATCAATTCGTACTGGACGCTGATGTAAATGTTGTTATTTATTTATTTATTTATTTATTTATTTATTTATTTATTTATTTATTTATTTATTTTCTTTTAATTTCTGAACAAACTAAAGGCCAACGACAACAATTTCACACTGACTCGACTTTCTGATCCTTAATCACTACTTGTAGTATTTTTAAGAGCATCATAAAAGCTTGTCTTGTGGCAGTTTCTATTTACCTCAGAAAATTGTTGCAACAACTGGATATATTAATATCTGAAAAGGGATTAACCCGAAAAGAAAAGTCGCCTGAACAAATTCTTGGTAACCCTATTCTGCTCAAATGCAAACTTTTACAGGCATGTGACTGTTTTAAACAGGGGCGGACTGGGTCAAGAAAAGTTGCCGAGAAATGCACATGGGGGAGAGGGGGCGGACCCGAAGAAAATTTTGTTTTTTCGAACTGTAAGAACGCTGCTTCCCTTCATCTAAGCGATCAATGGCAGTCCACTCAGAGGACGTTGCGATGGAATAGTTATATCAGCTCCGTCGTGCATTCGGAAAAAATGGTTGCATGGTGGGGGTGGGGGGGGGGGGAGGGTCGCTTGGACCCATCGAGCAGATCATTTTTCGACTCAATTTTTTCAAACCGACAGAACGATGTTTTCCATTGCTTTTGAGCGATCAAATGCAGACTGGACTACTGGTATATCGAAGTGTCTCTATGTGGCAGTCCACGTACAGAGCATTTCGCTGTACCGGCTCTCTGTGCAATCAAATCCATTTCGCCTGTTGGCCATTTACATAAAATTTCACGCACCAACACGTGTTGGGCTGCATCACTTTCGGGGCCTGAAGGTGGACTCCAATGGGGGAGGGGGGGGGGGGCGGACACTGAGAATTTTTCCGCAATTGTCTACATCGTAAGAGGAGTGAGGGTGAACCCATCCCACAAATGCTGGTTGAGGAGCAGTTCTGCGTTCGTTTTATAATAACATGGTACTTGCAGGTTGGATGATGATTATATATCAAGATTAGGGAGCGCGATGGCTCAGTGGTGAACTGTTGGACCTCTATGCTAGAGGTCCCGAGTTCGATCCCCGTCCGGGACGACCCGCGTTGTGTCATTGATCAAGTCACTTTGTCCCGGTTGCCTACATGGGGGCACGATGACGCCGTGTACTAAGGAGTAATGCACTTCGATATGCACATGTCTTCAACCGCTGTAACCCTGCTCGAGCGTAGCTTGAACAGAGTTAGAATGTTGAGGAGCTGACAGTTGCTCAGTGATTCTCTCAGGGTATTCCGGCTCCTTCCACCCGTAAAACTGTCACGGTCACAATTAGCCATTGTGCATATGTATGTGACCTTAAACACCAATACATAAATAAATAAAAAATAAATAAATATATCAAGATCGAGTGTGGAAGAGGTTAGAGTCCAGATCGTGGTTACCCGAAGTTAGCATGTCCATTACTCCTGTCTTAAAGATGGAGACATGTTGAATCGTGAACCCAACTTATTCATGTGGGAACCCCGGGACGTGAAGCAGTCTCTGCTTTTCTTGTAAAATAGGACCCAGTCTCAGCAATACTTGGGGTGGAAGTCCTCTAAAATGGGCAAATTGGGTATCATCGATTGTTTGGACTTGACTTTATCTCCATGTTGCGGTCATGATTAGCCAGTGTGTAGAAATATGTGACCTTAAACACCAATAAATAAATAAATAAACCCAACGTAACAGTTTATATCTATTCTGAACGAAAGGTGTTAAGAATTCAAACGCAATTTTCATGCAGTGCTGGCAATAGATTGGCCTAAAAACTATGATCTTTTCATCTGAAGCCATTTAAATCTCATATAACACTGAGAAATCCATCATTCGATTTTTTTATGTAAACACCGATAATCGCATTTCCAACAATTACTAGAGATGAAATCGATTGACTGCAGTAATAAAATACGATGTAGCAGGGATGCAGCTGCACGGGAGATTTTTTTATGGAGTTTTCATTAGTCTCAAGACTTCCAGTCTAATCTAATACACGCCAATAACTTTACTTTGGAACTGATTTTGTGGTGACAGTACTTTTTAGGGTGATGGTCGAAAGGGCGAGACTTTGACCAAACCATGACTTCTAGGGAAGTTCAGTGGATGCACAAGCGGCGAGAATCATTTGTTGGGTTATACTGCCCTTTAAACACCGGCGTTTGATCAACAGAAATTGGGAAGGGGACTTTTTAGAGAGTGTGGACCCACTAAGATCATCAAAACCTGCAGAGTTCAAGCAACCAACATTTTAGCGTGATTTACCCCAATAGACCTGTTGTGCCTGACAGTTCGCCAGGCACCACAGAGCTATTCAATTCTCATGAACTGGGATGCTTAAAGTATCCCTGGCAACTCACCCTTTATGAAACCCCCGTGGAAACATAATTCATGGCAGTGAGTACCCACAGGTATGCATTTAATTTGTTCAGAACTTTAGCTCTTCGGTGACTGGATTCGATTACTGGTAGACGGTAGGCATGCAAAACATGGTTACTTCAATTGGGAATTGTTCTGCCTATTCAACAGTGAGAGTGGCGGATACGCTCTAAAATAGGTTGGGTTAAAACTAACCCAAATCAACTGAGTTGAGTGAATATGAACCCAATAGGGTTCATATTCACTCAACCTAGTTGACTTGGTTTGATTTTAACCCAACTGATTTTAGAGTGTATATTCGGCTCCGAAGGGCCTTGGATCAAAATCTACACATTGTATGAACCGTATTCCTTTATAGTTCTACTGATATGTATTGATCCCCGAATTCCAAAACACGCAAATGGGAATCATCACCCAATCGTTAAGCTACTTGAAAGCTTAAAACATATTCAACAAGTCAAACATAGGTGTGGGTGTGGAATTGGTGCTGCCGCTTCTCCTTTTCGCGCACTTCACTGTGTGAATGTTTGTAGTAGACAATAATTGCTATTTATTATGCAGTTTATATGATCTATTATTATGCCTCAATGTTATTTTGTCCAATCAGAACGCTGGAATACCATCCAAGAGTTCAGCCGTATCAGGTAACTCACCTGATATTATATCTGATATCGGGTGAGCAGCCACCATTACTGTTTTGATGCATTTGCACTCGCCTCGAATTTTCAGAATTTGAATTGAAACAAAATAAGAGAATTTAAGTACCAAAAATATTTTCAAAGTACCGTATTTATTGATTTAAAACATAAAACATTTAAAAAATTTACAGAAAATATTATTTGTAGTTGCAAAAGTACTTTTTGTTGTTTTTACAACTCTCTGAATTTTTAATGCTGATGGGATCATTTTCTTTACAGTTTGCTCAACAGATTAAAAGTGATTTTTGAACATTTAAAAGTGTTTTGATGTAATAATGACTATAAATGTATGTAAGGGTTTTTCATATATGGATCTAGCGATACGCGTTATTTTGTAAACAAATATCGCACTTCGAGCAGCGACGATTGTTTACTATCACCATGGATACGTGTCGGTGTCAGTTACTGTGAGATGATTCTGCGCGGTGCTGTCAATAGCGGTGTCTCAAAAATTTTTCTCGTGAAAGTTTATTAATCCCTTGAGTTACATGGACTTTTGACATAATAAATGTGTTACATAGCGTGTAGCTAGCTGATACATTTCCATACAAGGCTCTGAGTGTTCATATCAGGTTCGTCGAACCTGATATGAACACTCACAGCCTTGTATGGGTATGTATACTGAGCCCTGTATAGATATGTATCAGCCAGCTACACGCCATGTAACGTATAACACCAATTGCCAAAGTGGGACCACGATAGAGCATTTTCCCCGACGTTCTGCGCGTCGATGGTGTTTATGCCTTCAGTCGATGCTAACCCTGTTCGTATGTGATTAGTAAGCTGGAGAGTCCGACAGTTACTTACCGCTGCTCGTTGTTTCTCTCTGGACTCTGGCTGTTGAAAATGCCATTAATAAATAAATACATAAATATGATCTCGTTAAATAGATAAATAAATAAATAAATAATAAATATGATCTCGTTAAATAAACAAATAAATAAACAAATAAATAAATAAATATGATCTCGTTAAATAAATAAATAATAAAATAAATAAATAAATATGATCTCGTTAAATAAATAAATAAATATATAAATAAATAAATAAATAAATGAATAAATGAATAAATAAATAAATAAATAAATAAATATGATCTCGTTAAATAAATAAATAATAATGTAAATAAATAAATATGATCTCGTTAAATAAATAAATAAATAAATAAATAAATAAATAAATAAATAAATATGATCTCATTAAATAAACAAATAAATGAATAAAATAAATAAATAAATATGATCTCGTTAAATAAATAAATAAATAAATAAATAAATAAATATGATCTCATTGATATCGTTAACCATTTGTTCTTTTTTTCGGACAAATTGAATTCCTGACTCATGTGGTCATGAAAATCTACTTTAGATAACATTATCTCCCTTGAAATTATTATAAAATCGAGGAGGTTAAGACGCAAGTACATGTTGAGAAAACAGCAAAAACATCAGTAGAAAATAAAGCCAAGTTTCCCTTTGTACTTTTAATATACAAAAACAACAGACAGCTCTATGAGCTGTCTGTTGTTTTCGTTTATCAAAAGTAACAAAATGCTAATTAGAAGCAACTAGCTCACAGATAATTCGCCATTGAGGATATTAGTATCACATCTATCGGCACTAAATGTCCACTTTCTTTAGTGAATGGATTTTTACAGTAATTTGCGAGTATTTATTCTTCCAAAAACAAAGTATCAAATCTCACCTCCTACAGTTTTATATCAATAGAAACGACAGTGTCTCCAACATGTGTCACGATGCGCACACTGGTTGTTTAATTAAAAGAAAATGTTACAGAACATCACAAACGATAGTGAAAATGTGGTTTTCTTCTTTTTAAATGGGTTTCTACAGAGAATAATGGTCAAACGTTCACACTGAGTAGGGAGAAACCTGTAAAAAGCCAGTTTCGCCACAGAATAATACCTGAAGTTTGTGAAATGATGCGCACATCGATGACATAAAGTCGCTAGCATTTCGAAATTTCAATTTTTTTTCTAACAATCATATAGATTTTGGCCTGAAAATCACGAGAAACAGTACGTATCAGATAATGTTTTCCGATTTCGTATGATATAGACGACTCATTTTGAGTCCGTATCATATGGACGACTCGCTTCCGGTAACGCGACGGGTTGTTATAACTGGCGCATGAATATATTCTATGTGCTTTTCAGTGATCGACTCAGCTTATAGCTTACAAAACAAAACAAAATTCCTTATCATTAGCGACAGAACTATTAATAGCGAATGACCCCCCCCCCCCACCCCCCTCCCCCCTTCCACACACACACAGTAAATAGAAACAGCACAATTAAATATTACACACTTGTAAATTCAAGCGTATCATCACAGGGAGTGACATTGAGAGTGAATAATTTTACTACTCACGCAACTTTGAAAATTTGCGGTGACCACATTACTCATTGTTTGTTAAAGTGCACAACAATATTGTTCCATAAAATATGTTGTTTTTTTCACTTTTTCTCCCCCAACGTTATGTCCCAAAACTCTATTAATAATTTAAGATTTAATCTGTTTATGTGACAGAATTGTTAGATAAATGAATTATCATGATAATATGCATGTCCTGTGATTTGCATCAGATTCTCGGTGGTGTCCAGAATGGGATCACAACTCGCCGGCAAAGCCGGCTCGTTGAGATCCCGTTCTGGACACCACCTCTAATCTGATAAAATCACAGGACATGTACATTATCATGATAATCTGTATATACGAAATTGTTATGCTCTTAGTGTTAAATCTACTGACAGCTTTGGGGGCGCGGTGGCTCAGTAGGTAGAGGTGCAGGCTGCAAGCCGAGAGGCTCTCGGATCGAATCCCACCTGCGGTAACCGCGTTGTGTCCTTGGGCAAGAAATTCACCCCCACTGCCCATGTGGGGGCACGGTGACGTCGTGTACTAAGGCGTACTGCACGTTGATGGTGCACTTGTCTTCAACCAATGCTAACCCTGCTTGTGTGGAGTTAGTATGTTGGGGAGCTGACAGTTGCTCGCCGTTGCTCGGTGGTTCTCACCGGGTGCTCCGGCTTCCTCCACCCGTAAAACTGTCATGGTCATGATAAGCCATTGTGCAGAAATATGTGACCTTAAACCCCAATAAATAAATAAATAATAAATACTGACAGCTTTGGGAAATTAAGGGCTGGTAACTTTCCTGTAAATCTCTTCAGACTACGGAAATTGTCAGCCATGGGTTTGACATTTGTGTGTTATTTCCGTGTGACGGTATGAAACAAAAAGTATATAAAAATGTTCAGAGGTAAGCAAATACAGAAAATTCTCAATCTGGTGGGAAAGATTTCCCATTTCATAATTGTAATTTTTGAAAATGTTCCCTACTCCAACACACTGCTGAAGTACTAGAATAATCATGGCTGACCATTTTCGTTATTGGAAGAGACTTATAGGAATGTTAGCTCCCCACACTTTTCTAAAGTTGTCAGTAAATTTAACACTAAGCGCATGGAAATTTCATATAATAATTGAAATTTCGAAATGTCACAAATGTGCGCATCATTTCACAAACTTCAGGCGTTTTTCCATAGAGTGTAAAAAACAGTACAAAAGCTGGTTTTTTACATTTTTTTCCAATCAGTTTGAACGTTTGACTATTACTACTAATGAGTATCAGATTTAAGAACATTTTATAATTATTTGATTTGTTTTAATAAAGAAAGATATTATTACTTGGTTTGCTTCATATCGGTCGAGATATCAGACCGAGGTAACTTTATATCAGTCTCAGCTACAACTGAGAATTTCATCAATTGAATCTCTTCGACAATCTCGGCTAGAAAAGAATATAACTGGGTAAAGTATCAGTTGCATTCTGCTGGGGACTTTGACACCAGTGTGCAGATGGTTGAATGGCGCACCGTGTAGGCTTCCGTGGAAGTTCGGTATGACCCACGCTGTAATACAAAGCGATGTAATAACGAGAAACGGCAGTTTTGAACAGGCATGAAGCTCTACTACACTGCAAAAAATATAGGTTCTCTTTAGAACCAAAACTGGTTCTAATCTTGTCCCTGAGATGGAACCAGTTCTGCTTAAACAGCATTTATTTCAAATTGAAAAAATTTATAAAGATTAACATTAAATATTAACAGAATTAAACATAAATTGAGGGGGTTTCAGCCGTAAGTTTAGAGCTTAAACGAGGTTGTCTCAAATCATTATTAAGCAAAGGAGATATGAACAGTTGGAATATCGAACCAGTTTGGGTTCTCTTCAGAACCAAAACTGGTTCGATATGCCAACTGTTCATATCTCCTTTGTTTCAAAATGTTCGGCGACTGCGCTGAATAAGCTCCAAGTTTACTGCTGAATCTACTTCAGTTCATGTAATATTCTTTTAAAATTGAATGCTAATCTTGGTAAATTTATTTGATTTGAAATAAATACTGTTTAAACAGAATTGGTTCCATCTCAGAGACAAGATTAGAACCAGTTTTGGTTCTAAAGAGAACCTATATTTTATGCAGTGTACTCAATTTGAAGTCCCAATGGTATCTCTTGTATCTGATCAAAAACGACCGAGAAAATCACATTAATGGAATTCGTTTAAGTCGCTTTTATTCTCATGTTTAAATGATTTGCAGCCATGCAAAGCGAAACAGGACCATCCTATTTAGGTTATGGGATAAATGCATTAAAATACTTGTAATCTGATTATGAAATTACGGGGAATAAAAGTGATGTGACGCGATGGTTTGCAAGAGATGTGTGTTGAAAATATTGTTCCTTGAACCCTGAAATCTGATTACATACGTGCAATTTTTCTTTTGTTTGTCGCTTCCGCTATGAAATTGTTTTGAAAGTAGGAACATTTACTAAGAAACATGGAACCGAATCGATTGACGTGGTGCTTCAATAGTTATAAAGGGTTGTATCCTGCAATCATGATTGAGTTCGCCATTCCTACAAAATCAAACGTCAGCGACCCAGTCAAGAAGCGAATGTCGAACTAAAAAATGCCATTGGACGTTTTCGAGTTTTTCACATTGACTCCACTGCTCTGTGGAGTCTTAAAAATTTAAATCTCCTCAGTAACCACAACCAGGGGCAAATACTATAAAAAAAATTTACAATTGTATTTTCTAGAATAGTATTTTCCAGCTATTTCTTTAAATGGGTTGAAATGAAGCATTAGCATTTTCAATGATGTGGCAATTTGCCAGTTGGCAAATTGCCATATCTTTTAAAATGTTAATGATTTATTTTAGTCAGTTATATTAATAGGTAGCAAATACAATTCTAGAAAATACAATTGTAAAAGTTTTATAGTATTGGATCCAGGATCAAGCCCCCAAGTCACCAGTCAAAGTCAAACTGACTCTACAATGACCTGGAACCAGTCTAGATCTTAAATAGTCCATTGCCTATTTTTAGATTCAATCTCCACGCGGGAACCCGGGAAGTGAAGCAGTGCTTGTTTACTGTGGTAAACAAGCTCTGGTTCAATGGTAAACTAGGACCCTGTTACCAATGCCTGAGGTGGAAGTCCTCTGAAATGGGCAACATGGGTATAAACGAAATATACCGTTGTTCTGGTCACGATTAACCATTGTACGGAAATATGTAACCTCAAAAATCGGCTGGCATATATCACCTGGTCGGAAATGCGAACCTACGAGGATTGAAGTGTGCTGCGATCAGCTGTCCGTCCGAACCTCTGTCCGTCCACAATTCGTTTAGCACACCCAACAGGTAGTATCTCTCACGTGTTCAGTTTCAAATTCCATACGTGGCTTTGGGGTAATGTCAAGATGGGAGCTGTAGAGTTTGTCTGAATTTTGTTGAGAAACATGGCCGCCACAAGCCATCTTGCATTTGGCATATAAATTGTCAACAGTTCTAATACCATACCCTACAGGCCACATTTCTCTCCTGATCTTTTTCAAATTTCATATGTAGCTGCTTTGGTGTGATGTCTTTTCTGCAGAAACATGAGTGAATGACTTGGCATTATTGGAACTTTCTATTGAGTTCTTGGTCAAGTGGAGCTGCAGTGTCATTGGCACTTTCGTCTTCAAATCGACGCAAGAATTAATTCTCAGTCGAAACTTGATTTTACACAATCTTCGGTGACGTTAGTAATATCATTAAACATGTTTTGAATGAAGACTTTCACAACTCTTGGTTTATGAGTACGTTGCGTATTTCCCTAATTGTGTTAATATTTTGAAATTTTCAAGTCGAATTAAATACTTTTTGAGTGAAATATGTGTAACTGAAGCACGAAGAAATATCTGTACACCACCCACTGTGGGTAAAGGGACATCAAATTGAATCAGCGGTAGTCTGCGCGCCAACTTCACGAAAGATGGATAAACAAACAGCCTATAATAAAGTCGAATTCTTTTCAGAATTGGACTGGTGATCTGAAAGTTTGATCCAGGGTGTGAAATATTCGTTTTAATGCAGGGTCTGTACACAGTCAAATGACGAGGTATCTGTCCAACATCAGATCAGAACGTCGAATAATTTTCTTCAGCGTTTTTGCTTTGCTCAAAATTAATTTTATTTCTCAATGTCACGTGTTTGACGATGGTGTTGTAAACCGGGACCATTATGCTGATTATTCTCATTGTTTCTCAGTTGTGACGGCCAGATCAGTCTAGCTCTGTTCACAACAATAGCCTGTGAAAATGTATTATTTTTTCACATTTACCTCCAAAACATAGCTACAAATCCTTTACTGAAATGAGCTGGCCACTCTCGTCCCTGTGACGGACCAAAAGCTATATTTTGAGGCACAAAAAGAAAATTACAAAGTTTTCAAGTAATTTGTGTGGAAATGTATTGTAGTCGTGCTGGATTTAGTGTTAAGATAGAATGGTGATGATGTTGACATAGTTCAAAGAAAATTGTGAAAAGTAAAGTGATAACAGGTTTATAATATCAACCTTTGTTACACAAAAACAAATTTGCGTTTATTTGATGGGTGTGAAGAGGCTTTTAGGGAAAGGAGCAGTGCCTCTTTGATCAATGATCAAGCATCTTATCGAGAGCAGTGGCGGCGGCAGAGTTACAAAAGTGAGGGGGTACAGTTGGGGATTGTGCAGCGCCGAGCTGGGGTGGGTTTCGGGGGGGGGGGGGGGTCCTCTCCCTAAGTTGAGAAAATTTTTAACTGTTTTGCAACAAAATCATGCGAATATGGATATCTTTGGAACCGGCTGAACAAGCCGGTTCCAATGATATTCATATTTGCATGATTTCATTGAGTTATACCTTTGAGAATTTTTCTCAAATATTAAATTTTATTTATTTTTTAAAATTGCTGTAGGTTGAATTCCAAACGGATGCCTTACACTCTCTCGATTCTAGCATTCGTCGAAAACTCTTAAGCACTATGTTTCAGTCCGTTTAAACGCGGCATGCCTTGTTGCAATTTGGACCCTCGACTCTTTGTTGTTTGCAGCTAGCGTGTGTGTGGGGGACGAGGGGGGGGGGGGGGTGCAAACATAATTTCAAAACTTTTCTGATTTAGTGCACTTGGGAATATGGGATTAAGCATACCGTCCATTACACCGCAACGTTCAATACAACAAAAAATAAAATGGTAGTATTGTTTTACTAACTACGCTTGGCGAAAAAAGTGGAGGGGTAAGTACCCTCACATACCCCTCCATTGCGCCGCCACTGATCGAGAGGTCGTGAGTCTGAATCTGCTTCGCCACTCTTGATCTTCTAGCGGCGTTGTCGTCGCCTAATTTGTCCTCATCCAAGACGATCTGAGTTTGAAATTGACTTGGACTTAGTTCGTTGAAAATACTGAAACTTGCTTTGTACTGTTCCTGCCCCACCACACGTAGAACATTCCAAAACAGGATCAGACAATACACACAGTAAGGATAGCAAAAGACTTAGCCCATTCATGTCCTCCTTTCGATGCAGAACCTTCAAGCCCATCATAATCAATAAAATGTGTGTGGTAGATGTATGTATATGAACATTTAAAGAGCTATATGTTGTATGTTACCACCCTATATAAGTGGCGTACATGCAGTGAAACTTACTGAGAATAAGCAAAAACGCGTTCAAAAAATATGTGACACAAAGTTTAGCTTTCCACACCAACCGTGGTGAACACGTGTGGCTGTGGTGAACACGCCACCAATGAGATTTTAGTAGTTAAAATTTACACCAACAGTGGAACTACATCCAAGTTGACCTTTGGTGACTTCAGCCTGAATGCAAACTTGTCTAAATTTATCGCTCATCGCCTCGCGAAGAGTGAAATGTAACCAGCTATTATTTATTACGTTTTTAAATGAGTTTACCTCATAAGATACCAAAAATTAACAAACATTTAAACTCTTAATAATCTGACGATCATGGTATAAATAAAATATACCCAAAGTAGCTTGGTTTACCAAATGTTCACCACGAGTGGTGAACATTTGCTACACCAAGCTGCACCAAGCTACTATGGCTATATTCTATCTGTAAACCCTGAAAGACAATCTGTTACAGACAGTATAATACTATTGCATGGAAAAACACTGTTGACTGTGGCTGTTTGTTTTGTGTATTGTGGTTTAGTGACCCGTTCGACAGCCAAGGTCACATCATGTCAGAGAATTTCAAAGGTAGAGGAAGACGGAATACCAAAACAGAACCACAGAGCAATTGTTAGACTCCCCAACGTACCAACTCTGTACAAGCAGAGATGGCAACAGTTGAAGGTAAGTGCACCGTCGACGTGCAGTACGCCTTAGTGCACAGCGTCGCCGTGTCCCCGCGTGCGTGCGCAATCGACTTGAAGTGTCTTTCTCAAGGACACAAGGCATTCACCGCTGGTCAGGATCGAACCGGCGACCTTTCGGTTTAAATTTCAGTTCTCTAACCGCTGAGCCACCTCTCCACTTAGTATGTACAATGACTGCATCTCGGAACGAGCTGAGAGTTTATTTTAAAGTCCTGTATCTGGTAACAATTTTTATTGGATTCTGTGATTCTCCTCCTTTCTTATCAGCAGATGTAAAAAAATAACAACGTTCTAATGTTATCTTTTTATATTTTTATAAATGAAGTTTGTTTTTTTGTGGGGGGTGGGGGGGGGGGGGGGTATATAGGAGTCAACTTGTCGGTCGGTCAGTCTCTCGTCGTCGTCGTCGTCGTCGTCTATCCGTTGCACATGTAAACTTCTGGAGCGAACTACTTCCACAGTTTTAGCCGCATTTTCATGAAACTTCACAAAAATGATCAACATGATAAGGAGCAGTGCCTGACATAATTTTTTCCCCGATCGGATTCAAGATGGCTGACTGGCGGGCATATTGGAGTTTGCAAAATACTTGTGTAGGGTTGCTGCATTGTCATTAAACTCAACATACATGATCGACATGGTGAGGAGCAGTGCGAGACATTATTATATTCCAGATCGGATTCAGGATGGCTGACTGGCGGTCATATTGGATTTTGCAAAATACTTGTGGAGCGAACTACTTCTACAGTTTTTGCTGCATTGTCATGAAACTCAATATAAATGATCGACATGATGAGGAGTAGTGCCTGACATAATTCTTTTCCTGATCGGATTCAAGATGGTCGACTGGCGGCCATGTTGGATTTTTTTTACTTTCAAAATTTGAATGCCTCTTTCAGTCACCTACACTAGGAGGTATGCCACGGTAGGGGTATAGCGGGCGACACACCATCTCTAGTTATACTTGATTATAGAGGCAACGCAAAAGAGACCAATACAGATTATAGTCCGTTGATCTGGATCATCGTATCCCGTCATGTTGACGAGACCAGATCAAACAGATCAAACATGACGTCATGACCCATATTGCGCGGGATATCAAAATTTATTATTTTAATTATTTTTTTTCAAATTTTTCAAAAGATTTCAACCAAACCCTATCATGTGACCCCTCATTGGAACGAGCTCGATGAGCTCGTTCCAATGATGGGTTACATGATATGGTTTAGTTGAAACTTTTGGAAACATTTTTTTTTTCATCTGCTAAATTTGAAAATTACGCACGCGGGTGCGGCCGATTCGTTAAGTGAAGGGTTGAGATCAAATTTGACAAAGAGTTTTAGGGTCGAGGATACTTTTTGCACAAATGTTAAGGAGCAAATTAACCTGTATACCAAACTCTCATCGTATTCTCTGGCATATTGAACTAAAATGAGAGAGACATAACATCGTCTTCTTCTGTAAATAGCTGCATCAATAAATTATTTGTGTTGCAACATACTGCTTCCACGTTAATATCCGTTCTTCAAAATATCTGTTGCAATTATGTTTTGCATGCGATTTCAAAATCGTGATGGGAGCAGAGGTTCCAAATCAAATTTGAAAATAAGAAGACATAAAACCCATGTGTATGAAATACTGAATCGTCTATTGTTGAAGAAATATTCTTGCGTGACACATCATTAGATTAAGTGGTGTTTACGCGAATTCTGAAGACGAAAATCGAAGTGAATTAGGCTGAATTCTGATGAAAAGAAGCACGAACGACTCAATAAATGCATTTTTATCGCAGACAAGATGCGTCGGTATTGATAATTCCGTCGTTTCTTCAAAAAATGTTCTGCTTGGAATAATGGGTACAACAGATTTCAAATGTTGAACACAAAATAGAAACCCTTCCGATTCCTTGGAAGCGGAAAATACAGTTCTTCAACACCGTAACGGATCGAGTCCATCAAAAAGGTCAAAGGAGTGGAACTTCTCAAACTATACTCGCTTGTGATTACCAAGCTCAGTCACGTGCAACAAGAAACTTCTACACATTTCCTAGAGTTCAACAAGGTTTGAACACTAAAGTTCTGTTTTGTTGGTAAAATGGGCCAGTGAACCAACGACTGGGGTGGGAGTCCTCTAAAGTGAGCAGCATAGGTTTAATCGGTTGGACAAAGTTAACTTTATACGCTCTAAAATCATCAGTTGGGTTAAAAATCAACCCAAGTCACCTTATATACACTGACACACGCGTATGAAATGGTTAATCGATATGGCACGAGTGTCAGCGCGGAAGGATAAAATGAGAGGCCGCAGGCCTCGAGTTTTATACTTCCGCGATGGCACAAGTGCCATATCGGTTAGCCCATTCATACGCGTGTGTCGTTCGGTGCTTATTACACGCCTTCACGTCTATAAAAATTTATTAGGACACTCAGCAATTCATTTGACAACTATCAACTAAAAGAACAGATTTTATCGCCAACCATCCTCTGAATTCCTACTGGCACATAGAACCCATTGGAACCCAGGGGACGATTTTCAGCTATCGCTAGCGATTCAAATTGTAATTGCGTTTCACGATTTGTCGAAAATTCCAGTGAAATTTCGCTTCTATGTAAAAATAGTCCGTCAACGATTTCCGTTCGGTACATATGTGCGGAACAGATTTTCATTTTCCGCTTGGTTTAGTGTAGGTGTTAATGTGATTTTCATAGAACAGGCGTATAATAAAATTGGGTTCATACTCATTTAGCCTATATTGACTTTGGTTAATTATTAACACATAGAGTATACCTATGTTACGGCCGCGATAATTAATTAATAATAAGAATCACCACTAAAACGTAAAGCGAAGTTTCCACCAATATAAAAGTTCATAGTTTGTTAAAAAACAAACAAAGGAAAAAGGCCACAAACACGTTTTTAGCTAGTCGAACTCCAGGCTGAACTTGGAGGCCCGTGGGCTCAAAATTTGTTTCTGGTCGAAGAAGTTTAGTATCTGAAACAAGGTTGTTGCATCTTGTTATCTCTCTTCAGGCTTAAACTGTGCCTGTTGTCATTCAGGTTCATTATCTTATTGAAGATTGTTGCATCTTGAAATTTATCCACGATTGTTATCAGTGAACAGATGCCGCCCTGGAGATGTTTATGTGGTAATCCAGCTTTCAACATGTCGCAGAATTCCAAAACTTATAAAATATTGATTAGTTGCCGAACTGCCTGGCCTTACACTTGGTAGCAGGGCGTAAAATTTATTGTCCCTATATCCCGAAAAATTCTGTCTTTTGATTGGTCAGCATGCCTTGGACAAATAGCCATTGGAAAGGGTGCACCCAACAACCAATGTATATGAGAGCTTGCAACATCCCGGGTATATGGGCACGCGAAACATCGGGGGTATATGGTTTAAATGACAGCTTGTCGCTTTCTCTCGCCTCGATATAAAAATCAAACCAAGAAACCTGAAAATAGTCAAAAATATTTTGCTGATATAAATTAATAAATATGGGTTCCGTCCAATTATTTTTACCCCTTACCTGACATGAAAAACAGGCGACACTTGCCAAAATAATTCTTGAATAACTCATTTTTTTCATTTTGTGTCTGAAAAACATAGTTATAACCCCTTATTGGAACGAGCTCAACGAGCTCGTTCCAGTGAGGGGTCATAACCTATATTTTTGAGACCAAAAATGAAAAAAATAATGAAAATTAGGTGGCGATTTTTGAGAATAGAGCTGGGCGGTTTTGGCCGTTATGTTGGGTAAAGGGTTAACACGGCTTGCAGCCCTTTTCAGACTTAGAATTCGACCGCATATTTACATTTATTTTTGGTTTCCGACAGATAACTCCAGTTTGGATTATTTGATCTCAACCAAAGTTAGTATGTGTATTATTACCCAACTAGTAATACAAGCCATGTCCGAATATGTGGTCCGGCCAGTTATTTTTACATGAGTTACGGCCTTTTTTGACTTAGGGTTTGACCGTCTATTTACATATTTGTTTTCAGACCGATAACTCCAGTTTGGACCATTTGATTTTTTAAAAATAAATTAAATTTCACATTTTTCAAAAACAAATTTCACATTTTTTTTCAAATTTATCAATAAAACCATACAAATATGGATATCATTAAAACCAGCTCGACGAGCTGGTTTTAATGATATCCATATTTGTATGGTTTTAATGAGAAACGCCAGAGATATTTTAGGCTATTGTAGGCTTATTCTGTTTAATTTTCTACCCGTATGTGGCCGCTATGTTAGGTAAAGGGTAAACGTTTCGCTACTAACGCTCGCATCTCGTTTCGTGTGGAAACATCATAGAACAGCAGCAGCCATATGTTAAGAGAGAATTTTCGACAAGTGAAACTCGGTCTGAATCTTTTATTTTATTAAAAACGAATCCTCATCATAAAAACAACACTTGAATATATAAATAGTGCCTGTTTGTCCGATATGTGCCTCAACATTATTTTGACTGTTGTTAAAATTCCCCGTGGTAACCCAGAGTACGCGGAGGAGTGCTTGTTTACTGTGGTAAACAAGTTCTGTTTTACTGATAAAATTGGAGCCGATAACCAAAACGCTTGGGGTGGGACTCCTCTAAACTGAGCAGCACAGGTATACTCGACTGGCCAAACTTGACTTCATACCAATGTTGTGGTCATGATATAGCCATAGACGCTGAAAGTGATCTCAAACACAGTAAATAAATAAATAAATAAATAAATAAATAAATAAATAAATAAATAAATAAATAAATCTGGTAACTATCGCAGGAGTATATTGTTCCAAAATAGCGTCCTTCATTTAAACCTTTACGTGACACAACTTAATACCCATGGTAACATCAGCCCTATTCCCTTCCTATCAACACCTTCAACCCCTTTACCACCCTTATCACAGATAAGTAATCAAGTAATAAACCCATCTCCAGAGTTTCGTTCACAGCGGAATGATCTATGTCTCGGGAGCGCGGTGGCTCACTAGTTTCGGCATTGGACTTGAAACCGAATGGTGCAAGGTTCGATTCCCGACGGCGGTACCTGCGTTGTGTCCTTGGACAAGGCACTTAATCCCGATTGCCCACGTTGGGTCACAGTGGCGCAGTGTACTAGGGCGTACCGCACGTCGATATTGCACTTGTCTTCAACCAATGCTAACCCCGCTTGTGCGGAGTTAGTACGTTGGGGAGTCTGGCAGTTGCTCGTCGTTGGTCGGTGGTTCTGTCCGAGTACTCCGGCTTCCTCCATCCGTAAAACTGTACACTTCACCCCCACTGCCTACATGGGGGCACGGTGACGTTGTGTACTAAGGCGTACTGCACGTCGATGGTGCACCTGTCTTCAACCAATGCTAACCCTGCTTGTGTGGAGTTCGTATGTTGGGGAGCGGACAGTTGCTCGCCGTTGCTCGGTGGTTCTCTCCGGGTACTCCGGCTTCCTCCACCCGTAAAACTGCCGCGGTCATGATTAGCCATTGTGCAGAAATATGTGACCTTAAACACCACTAAATAAATAAATAATCCGTAAAACTGTTCGACACGAGGTGACCCTGGCTGTTGAAAGTGTCTTTAAACTCCAATAAATAAATAAATAGATCTTTGTCTCGTCTCAATGTCATTGTAATCTTAAACAAGTCTCCATCCTGTTGCAATGCCATTAGATACATGATCCAACTGATCCTTCTGTGTTGATTGGAATGGAATTTCTCAGTCTGGGAACAAAGTTAAAAGATTGAAGACAAAGATCCACGTAAGTCTCATAACATTATAAATTATTGTGATGAATTGACGGTAACATGGTCTGAGGTTTGCGGCTCGGAGCTTATGTTCAATAGAGACGCGTAGCCTCTAGGTTGAACATCCGCTCCCAGCCGCAAACTTCAGACCATGTTACCATTAACTCATCACAATAATGTATATGTTCAATTAAGACACTACCTATAGCCCAAAACCTACATAGTGAAACACAAGATGCTTATTTACTAAACTTGTGATCGTTAAAAGTTGCCTTGTTCAAGGCAACTTTTAACGATCACAAGTTTAATAAATAAACCACCCGTGCACCCACGGCGGCACTGGATAAATAATCAATAAAACAAATAAACTCATTCCTTCTTAGTTCAAACCGTAAATCGTGTTGTAATTTGAACACCACTTCACCCGGAATACCGTCTGCTGCACGTTTGAAAAATCCCGAAAAATGAAGCGGCTTGCTGGTCACTCCATTAATGAAGTATTTACGAAACGGGCGACTTCAGTTTAAAATATTTCCTGTGGTGACGTCAGTCAGACGGTAACATTTGCTGCTGGAGCCGTAAACATAAAAAAAAACTACGCCAACTCTCATACAATTAGAGGACGAGGATTTTACTCTTGTTGGAACATAATTCCTTCTTGGAAAATATGCATTGATCATAAGACTTCTCCTGACACACGCTGTCTAATTTTTGAGTTTATATTTTTGGAGATAATATTAAGACGTTCAACTTGCCCATGCTATTTCCCAGCAGAATACCATTGCTTCTGTCAACAATTATTGTAAAGATGAATCTGTTGAGTAAAAATTTGCTTACTGAAAGACGACACTTTTTAAATTATCATGGAATAATTTTAAAAAATTAATTTTTTGCCTCGAAAGCAAATCTGGTGAACTCGTTCCCAGGAAGGGATATATGCTATGTTTTTTGTGGAAAGTATTGGAAACCTAACATTTCAACGGCAATCTTTGTGAACATTTCGTCAAGGAAGGGTTAAATTCGACTGTGAAGCCAACGTCGAAATCAGACAATGTAATACCCCGGTCTCATCTCTACTCCGAGAATATACCTTTATGAACCTATTATTTCGTTTTTGACTGAAAGTAGCCAGTTAAATGACAGAACACCATGCAGTCAACTGTCAGATAGAGTGCAACAGACCTGATCGCTGTTGTAATATTTTCCAATTTTGGTTTCTTGTGAAAGACCAGCATTAGACATATTAGATAGATTCTTCCGACACATGAAATCAAAAAGATCCTAGAATTTAAAATAAATTTGCTTCCCTACTGTTATTGCTGACAGACTTTAACATAATGGAACAGATTGATCGCACCAGCATTGCCTTCCGGCAATGCGGAATAAAAGTATTAAAATTCCACTCATTGCTGTTCATGTTAACTACTTTTGTGAATTATCTGCCGACAGCCATATAAAATTGACGAGAAAAGCTTCTTAGATAGACTTAAGAGCAAAAACAACTATAACGTTTAAATCCACAAACAGATTCATTTTATTTGATAGATAATGTCAGGGTACTACAACTCTGGACAGAATTTAATTATACTGTTGCTTCAAGAACATTTCGACACAAATTAAATATCGTCATTATTAATTAATTAATTATCGTTCATTCTACTTAAGTGTAGAATTTTCTCAACTACACATGATACTAACCCCCTTCACGTTTAAATGTGAAAGGGGTTCTAGCCTTCTTTACCCCAACCCATCAAATGTGAAAGGGGCTCTAGCCTCCTGTATCCCCAAACCATCACATCCATTTTTGTGGTATGGGAAATTAGCATTTACTGATGATATAAATTTAGTAATCGATTTTCTTGGAAGACTAATGCTACGATGAAGCCTGCCTGTGGGAACCCCTGGAAGCGGAGCAGTGCTTCTGTACTGCGGTACACAACTTTTGCTTCAGTATTTTAATAGGATCTAGTTACCAACTCAGGGATGCGAGGCATCTTAAAGGGAAAAACATAATTATAAACGATTGGCTGAAACACCTTTATTAAGTATAGTTATGCTAACCCTGCTTGTGCGGAGTTGGTACGTTGGGGAGTCTAATAGTTACTCGCCGTTGCTCGGTGGTTCACTCTGAGTTTTCCGGCTTCCCCATCCGTAAAACTATCCGACACGAGGTGACTCTGGCTGTCGAAAGTGTCGTTAAACCCCCAATAAAAAAAAAAAATAAATAAATAAATATATAAATAAATAAAATTATCAAGTATAGTAAGCTAGGAAATTCGTATATGAAGGAAGGCGAGTATAGGATAAGTTTACTTCCCTTATATACTGAGACATGGCACAACGCGGGTGAGTAAGGATACTAGAATCGATGGCCCGAGTGGGTTTTTTCCAGTATTTCATACAGGAATAACCCCAACAGAGGTTTTTGATTCCTGTTCTCGTATTCTTCCCGAGTTGTGTTCTGTATTTATACCATGATTACCTATTCTACTATATATGAAAATCCTATGACATAAATTTTAGCTTTACACACCAACCGTGATGAACTCGCAGGCAATGGGATTTCAATAGTAAAAAATTACACCTACAGTAGAACTACATCCCCGTTGACCTTTGGTGACGTCGACCTAAATGCAAACTTGTCTAAATTTATCGCACGTCGCCCCACGAAGAGTGAAAAGGAAGTGGAAATTATTTATTACGTTTTTAAATGGGTTTACCTCATAAGATGCCAAAAATTAACAAACATGCATTGTCTCATGTTAATAAAGCATGCATAACTCGAAATAGTATGTCATTATGTTATTAAAACGAAAAAGGCTCAGTTTCTTTTTTTTTCATTTCGTTTCGGCGATAAAATTGACAGCGGAAGAACCACCCACCGATGCTCGTGTAAACAAAAACAGATTCGCACGTATGAAAAAGAAAAAATAATAGCGACTCTTAATAATCTAACGATCATGGTATAAATAAAATATACCCCAAGTAGCTTGGTGTACCAAATGTTCACCACTCGTGGTAAAGTGGTGTTAACCGCGCGCCGTAGGCTCGCGGTTAACACCACTTCACCAGTCGCGGTGAACATTTTGTACACCAAGCTACTATGGGTATATTCTATATTTATACTACGATTAAACTTGAATTGAGTGAATGTATTTTGTGTTATTAAAGAAAAAATATCATCTTCGATTGTCTGTTTACATTCTTGCATGACACCGTTTTGTATTGAAGCATTTCATTGGTATTCGTGTCGTGACGTCCATCAGAAGCGTAACGAATATCAGATGCGTTCTTACATAACGTTCTAGGGCGCGGTCGCGTTGCGGTAACCGCTTCTCGTCAGATCACCGAAGTTAAGCAACTTCGAGCCCGGTTAGTCCTTGGATGGGTGACCGTCTGAGCGATCGATTCGGACTCCTGCGTTGTGTCCTTGGGCAAGGCATTTAACCCCGATTGTCCACATAGGGGCACGATGACGTCGTGTACTAAGGCGTACTGCACGTCGATGGTGCGCATGTGTTCAAACCATTCCAACCCTGCCTGTGCTGCAGTGCGGAGTTACGATGTAGGGGAGATGGCAGCTGCTCTTCGTTGCTCTGTGGTTCTCTCTGCGTACTCCGGCTTCCTTCATCCGTAAAACTGTCACCGACACGATATGACCTTGGCTGTTAAAGTGCTGTTAACCCCTAATAAATAAATAAATAAATAAATAAATAAAATAAATAAATAAATAAATAAATAACATGACGTTCTCACACGTAAGCTGGATTCCTTACACCTAGTACATTTTTAAATCTATGTATTTTATCAGTTAACGTTAAATACACAAAGTAATCGTGGTATAATCACATTCCTCCAAACGTATACAGGAATCTTCGTGCAATCTGTGTAATAAAGCAGGTTATACAAACTCCTAACTGACTGTTATTGATAATACTTTATTTATGCGTTTAAAATGTTAGGTTTTGGTAATGGTAGTTCGTTGTTTCGTTTTGCAAAGGAACGAAAATACGCAACTTAATTCAGACTATATGCAGTTATTTATTTATTTGTTTATTTGTGTTTAAGGTCACATACTTATGCACAATAGCTAATCGTGACCGTGACAATTTTACGGGCATAGGAAGCCGGAGTACCCGGAGAGAACCACTGTGCATCGACGAGCAACTGTCAGCTCCTCAACATTCTAACTCTGTTTAAGCTCCGCTCAAGTAGGGTTACAGCGGTTGAAGACATGTGCACCACGTACAGTACGCCTTAGTACACGGCGTCATCGTGCCCCATGTGGGCAACCGGGATAAAGTGCCTCGTCCAATGACACGACGCGGGTCGTCCCGGACGGGGATCGAACTCGGGACCTCTAGCATAGAAGCTCAACAGTCTATTACTGAGCCACGCGCTCCCCGACTATATGCAGTCATATTTCAATATGCTCATTTCCTGAAGTTTCGTTTTTCACTCAGAGTTGCTATATTATTAGTCCCCTACCGGCATCGCCGGAGGGGACTATAGGTTTGCACTCCGTCCATCAGTCAGTCTGTCCGTCTGTCAGTCTGTCAGTCACACTTTAGTTTTCCGGAGTTTTTTTGGAAACGCTTCAACGGAATGATTTCATTTTTGGTAAACTACTATAGAACGATGATTTACAGATCAAGTTTGAGTTTCATGTTGATTGCATTATTCTTGTGTGAGTTACGGCCCTTTGATATATGGAAAAGCACCAAAATATCAGTTTTCCGGAGTTTTTTTTGGAAACGCTTCAACGGAATGATTTCATTTTTGGTAAACTACTATAGAACGATGACTTACAGATCAAGTTTGAGTTTCATGCTGATTGCATTATTCTTGTGTGAGTTACGGCCCTTGGAAATATGGAAAAACACTAAAATATCAGTTTTCCGGAGTTTTTTTGGAAACGCTTCAACGGAATGATTTCATTTTTCGTAAACTACTATAGAACGATGACTTACAGTTTGAGCTTCATGCTGATTGCAATATTTTTGTGTGAGTTATGGTCCTTGGAAATATGGAAAAACGCTGAAATTTCAGTTTTGCGGACTTTTTTTGGAAACGCTTCAACGGAATGATTTCATTTTTGGTAACCTACTATAGAAGGATGACTTACAGATCAAGTTTGAGTTTCATGCTGATTGCCTTATTTTTGTGTGAGTTATTGCCCTTGGAAATATGTAAAAGCACCAAAATATCAGTTTTCCGGCCTTTTTCTGGAAACGCTTCAACGGAATGATTTCATTTTTGGTAACCTACTATAGAACGATGACTTACAGATCACGTTTCATTTACACTCTGTCCATCCATCCGTCAGTCTGTCAGTCAGTCTGTCTGTCGTACTTTAGTTTTCCGGACTTTTTTTGGAAACGCTTCAATGGAATGATTTCATTTTTGTAACCTACTATAGAACGATGACTTACAGATCACGTTTCATTTACACTCTGTCCATCCATCCGGCAGTCTGTCAGCCAGTCTGTCGATTATACTTTAGTTTTCCGGACTTTTTTTGGAAACGCTTCAACGGAATGATTTCATTTTTGGTAACCTACTATAACCTACTATAGAACGATGACTTACAGATCAAGTTTCATTTGTACTCTGTCCATCCGCCAGTCTGTCAGTCAGTCTGTCAGTCATACTTTAGTTTTCCGGACTTTTTTTGGAAATGCTTCAACCGAATGATTTCATTCTTGGTAACCCACCACAGAACGATGACTTACAGATCAAGTTTGAGTTTCATGCTGATTGCATTATTCTTGTGTGAGTTATGGCTCTTGGGAATATGGAAAAGCGCCAAAATATCAGTTTTCTGGACTTTTTTTGGAAATGCTTCAACGGAATTCATGCTGATCACATCTAGGTTATAACATTTGTATAATTATTAATGCTCATTAGTCCGGTAGGGGACATTGTATTGCTTCAGCGATACGTGAGCCCTTGTTAATATTACAATTGATATATATTACAAAAGTTCACTTTACCACAAATAGTAAAGCGCTTAACCCTTTGAACTCTAGCGATATCTTCCATGCCAGTTCAATGGCGGCATTTAGGAGAGTCCATATTCATTATTCGGGATAGATCAATCAA
Source organism: Pictodentalium vernedei (assembly GCA_031216915.1). NCBI lineage: Eukaryota > Metazoa > Mollusca > Scaphopoda > Dentaliida > Dentaliidae > Pictodentalium > Pictodentalium vernedei. The sequence goes on along the minus strand of CM062290.1, from coordinate 66,498,636 downwards.
TATTTTCAACGTGCAGCCGTGAGGCTGCACGTTAAAAATACTGATTGGTCTACCCAACACATTAACAACCATCCTTTATAATGACGTTAATCCGTATCATATTCCTGGTCGGAAAAGCGACCGCTCGGGTTCAAAGAGTTAATATAACAATATCGATTTATTTAACCCTTTGCCTAACATGAAAAAAAAAATGAAAATTGGATAGTATTTTTGTGAATAGCGCTGGCCGGTTTTGGCCGTTACGTTGGGTAAAGGGTTAACTTTGAATCAGGTTCACGTCAGCCGTTTCTTGACAAAGCTAATGTTCCACTTATCATTTGTTTTGGAAACAAAGGTCCCTGGGGTGGAGAGGGGAGGGGGGGGGGCATATACCACAACGGGAAAGATGCGCATATCCTCTTTTGTCGACATCAGCGGAAGTATTATACACGGCTCAATTACCTCATTTTTCGTTTTGTTCCGCCGTACCTGAAGATCTTTTTTCAATCCTGTGTGTTTTTATTTTGTTTCATACATAGACATTCCTTTTATGATGTCGATTGACAAATTGATGTCGATTGACGATGGGCGAAAATTGTGATAGTTTTGATAAACTGACTGTAACGAGTGTTCCAGGTGTGCATCGAAACATAGTCTTCCCTGGGATTTTACACAAAAATCTTGGTTTGAGGAGTCATTAGAATAGAATGTACGTGGCTGACAGTTTTCGTCATTGGAAGAGATTTACAGGAAAGTTAGCTCCCCTTAATTTTTAGCATTGTCAGTAAATTTAACACTAAAGGTATGAGAGTTGCATATAAAAAAAAAAAACTTTCGAAACGTCAGCAAAGTTGTATCATCGACGTGCGAATCATTTCACTAACTTCAGGCATTTTCTTGTAGAGCAGTATAACAATAAGGAAGCTGACTTTACAATTTTTTTCCACATCACTTTGAACGTTTAATCACGTGTACATCTCATTTAAAACTGACACCAGTATTGCTGATTGCTGTTATGTAACAGTTGTGCTAAAAATAGACTAATCAGCCTGACTGACTGTGCTGGACCAATTTAAAAATAAGAAAACGTCCCTTCCGCCCTCTTTTGATGTTTTATAACTTTGTTTTCCTGCTCAGTGTATCAAGAATGTACGCATCGTGACATATCGTACAGGCACCATCATTTCCATTAATATAAAATTCTAGGAGATAAAATTTGCGATTTTTGTCCTGGGAAGAATAAAACCTTGTAAAATACGGTAGAACAACATCCGCTAAACAAAGAGACAAAGTGGGCGGTTACTTAGTTGCTTCTAATGAGCTTGTCATAAAAGATCCAGGAGTTCGTCCCCTGAGTTCCAATGTGTTCTAAGTGCCAGTGGGCTGCCAGTAAGCACTCCAGTAGGCTGCCAGTAGGCACATAGAACACATTGGAACTCAAGAGACGAGTTGTCTGTTGTTTTCGTTTATTAAAAGTAACAGAAGGAAACTTCGCTTTATTTTCTACTAATACCATACGTGTTTTTTCAATAATTAATTGCTTCTCAATTGGACTCGCCTGTTTAATAATTTCAGGGGAGATAACTTCATAGAAAGCCAATTTCCAGGACGGGATAAGTTAGGGATGGTGAAAAAGTGCACGGAGAAGAACTATGGAATGGAAAAAAGTAACATGCAGATTCCTCTAAAATCCATAAAACGCTCCGCATACACACAAAAAGTATTCCACGTTTGTTATTTTACCCCTTTACCTAACATGAAAAGCAGACGAATAACTAATTTTTTTCATTTTGTGTCTCCAAAACATAGGTTATGGACCCTCGTTGGAACGAGCTCAACGAGCTCGTTCCAACGAGGGTCATAACCTATGTTTTTGAGACAAAAAATGAAAAAATACCGAAAATTAATTGGCTATTTTTGAGAATAGCGCTGGCCGGTTTTGGCCGTTACGTTGGGAAAAGGGTTAAATATTTTCATTCTAATCATCTCTTTTGGCTCCTCATTGGAGTGAGTAGGGTGGTCTATGCGGCTGGTAGCAACACAAGCGATGCCTTTGAGTTTGTTTCCCATGTGTAACTGGATTGTTGGTTTATATTTTTATTTATTTGAGTTCAATATAACGCTTTCAGCACTTATGTCTGTATTGCAATAGCGCGCAGCGAGGCATGCAGTTTTGCGAAACGTTCGTTACCGCACTGGCAATTTTTTATAATTTAATTGAAGAGTTTGCTAAATTTCAATCTTCGTCACATCATCAGCCTTGACGTAGTTCACTAAATAAACCACGAAATTTGATTAGGAATTGCGTTATGGGAGTATAGCCTTCTTCAAATGGCTAATAAAATAACAAAAATAAATGCTTGGAAATGTAATTCTTTCGTGCGCGGAAATTGGAAGTGAAACACCATTCAACTCGATCCTATTCTGTCATAAATCGTGTGATATCAAAAGAATGTGATTGTGCATGAGGCGACATCAATTTTCGAAGAAGTTGATGGACTCAAACAGCAAAAATCAATAAGCCTGCAGTTCATCCCTACAGCGTGTCTCCGTCGTTACGAACTGAAGTAATTTACGTCGTAATCTTACCATAATTCAACCAATCCTTCCCCTAACGACAGGGCTGGATTAAGTGTTTTAGCTTTAACGGCCACATCATGCGGAATGGGGGTGATTGTGTGGGTGGGGGTGTACACCTTATTTGTACTGACTATCGGGACCGCAACTAAAAAAATGGGGTGGGGGGATGAGGGTGTAGGAGGTCTGTGCCCGACATCTCCGTCATTTTGCCCAGCTATTTGGAACATACCTAATTGTTTTTCTCAAAGGCTTATACGATACAAATATACTTTCTTTTGATAAAATATTTACATGGCAACTTATTAGAGTTTTATGACAGTGCTGTCAATTACCCACCAGGTAGGGAGATGTGCCCGACCATCTGGGTGCTCTCAACATGTCGTGGTAATAAAAATTATGTTATTAGTTACTCTCTCACTGGATGTGGAATTATATCGAGATAATGAGTCGGGCATTTATTGCACCATTTTCTTATCTGCACACTAAAATCAGTTGGTTAAAAATCAACCCAAATCAACTGGGTTGAGTGAATATGAACCCAATTGGGTTCATATTCACTCAACCCAGATGATCTGGATTGATTTTTAACCCAACTGATTTTAGAGTGTGTGTACATTTTTTCCAGGCAAACAGAGGACTTTGCCCAACTGAGTACACCAAAGCATGAGTATATTTTCATGAAGCAAACAAGGACGTCCTCCCCCAACTTGGTATTTCATAATTTCTCGCCCAATCTGTGCCCGGCCCATGTTCGCCGGGCAGAAGTTACGGCCCTACTGACTATGATGGCTGAAGTACTGACTAATAAAATATTCTAACATCGTCATTGAAGTATGACTTCATAGAAGGCATGCACAAAGCTCAATAGTTCTTGGGCAATCGGAATTAAGTGCATTTCCCAAGGACACAGCGCAGTTACCCCCTGGAGGTGATCGTACAGTAGACCTTTCGAGTTCAGTTCCGTAACGACTGATCCATCGCGCTCCCTCAACAGTTCATGAAGAATTTTTTGTGGATAAGTAAATTACACATGCAGTCGGGGTGATGTATGACTTCTCAACTTTTATAATTAGCATGCACTATACTCAAAATTGGTCGTGCACCCCCTCCCGCCCGTCCCCCAATAAACCGAATCGAGTACCACATATACGACTTTTTATTATGCCTCAACGTTAGTTTGTCCAATCAGAACGCTGAAATACCACCGTCGTATCAGTGTTCAATCAGAACGCTGGAATACCACCGTCGTATCAGGCAACTCGCCTGATATTATTTGATCCCGGGTAAATAGCCGCCATTACTATTTTGATGTATTTCCACTCGCTTCGAATTTCAAAAGTTGAATTAAAACAAAATGAGAGAATTTAAGAGCCAATAATGTTTTCAAGGAACCGTATTTATTGATTTAAAACATTAAATATTTAGAACGTGGAAAGAAAATATTATTGTAATCCCAAAAGTTCTATGTTGTTTTTACGATTCTATCGATTTTTTCTGCTGAAGCGATCGTTTTCTTTATGGCTTACTCAACAGATTAAAAGTGATTTTTTAAACACTTAAAAGTGATTTGTTAACCCTTTTTCATGTATGTGAGGGTATCTCAGATATGATTGCTGCGATACGTTTTATTTTGTAAACAAGTATCGTATTTCGAACAGCGACGATTGTTTACTGTCACCATGGATACGTACCGATGTTGATGATTTTGCGCGATGCTGTCAATAACTGTTTCTAAAAAAACATAAACGCCTGGTCGTTCTTTGTTTCTCGTGGAAATGTATTAATCATGGATTTTCGACATAGTAAATAAGTTACATGGCGTGTAGCTGGCTGATACTATAAGTTACAGGACGTTCAGGTGGCGGATACGGTATCATATGAGGCGAGGTGAAAACAATATTGGACGAGGCGGTACGCCGAGTCCAATATTGTTTTTGCCGAGCCTCATATGATACCGTATCCGCCACCTGAACGTCCTGTAACGTATTTATTATGCCAGCGAAAACAAAATAACAATCAAATTTGAACGCCGGCACATTTTCAAAACTGGCGCAAAACGCTATGTAAGTTGTAACAAACGGGCACAGTTGTCTCCCTGTTTGTGTATAATTTCATTGACAACACAGACAACAGCGATAGACGCTTTTCTTCGTACTGTCACTTTGTCTTGAGTGTGCAGAAAATGTCCGAAACGTCCGATTTTATAGAATCCGAACAAAATAAATGTATCTCGCATCTTTTCCTTCATAGCTGTGATTCATTTCTTACAATTTCATTATAGTGCAGTCGCTATTTTTAAAAAAATAGCGTTTGGCACTCGACGTGATGGTATTTACCAGAATACAGAGCCGGGATAAAACAATTTTTTATCCGTTATCGGTAGATCGAATACAGTAGTATTTCTCACTTCAAATAATTAAATTTACATTTAGAAAATAAATTTCACAATAAATTTATTATAAAACGAGAGAAAATGAGACATATAGACACGGAGGGACGTTTGATTGTACTGCAATTTCTTCAATATGGATATAAAAGCACCGCAGTTCATTTGATAAGTTCCATCTTTTTTTCTGTGAAAACCAAAGGCAAAGAATATTCTAAAGCTGCTGCAGCATAGCATCCTGCGGGTAAAGAATAAATTGTAAACAAATTGATGGATAAGGAATAACTCATTCAGTTACATTACAATTTATTTAGTTAATGGGGCTTAACGACACATTCGATAGCCAGGGTAACCCCGTGTCGGACAGTTTTACGGATGAAGTAAGCCGAAGTCCCCGGAGAGAACCATCGACAATCGGCGAGCAACTGTCAGGCTCCCCAGCATATTAGCTTCACACAAGCAGGGTTAGCATTGGTTGAAGACAAGCGCACCATCGACGTGCAGTATGCCTTGGTACACAACGCCACCGAGCCCCACGTGGGCAATGGGGGTGAAGTGTCTTGCCCAAGGCCATAACGCGGTTGCCGTAGGTGGAACTCGAACCGAGTGCCTCTCACCTGGCAACCTGCACCTCTACATGCTGAACCACCGCGCCCCCAGTTACATTACAAACCCTTCATAATCACCAACTGTTTCAATGATTTAAAAGCGCCTTCCACAACATATGTCGCCCGCAGAGTGGAACACTGTGCCTTCTGGGATACGTTGTGTGGCTGTTAAACTTTTATACAAAATAACGGTAGAAACCGGCCAGCGCTAATCACAAAATCACCATTCACTTTTCATTAGTTTCTTCACTTTTTGTTCAAAAACATAACTTATGACCCCCACTGGAGCGAGCTCGTTCCAGTGAGGGGTCATAAGCTATGTTTTTGAAGCAAACTTTTTAAAAACAAATTAGTTATTCAAGAATTTTATTTGTAAGTGTCGTCTGCTTTTCGTGTTAGGTAAAGGGTTAACAGACCGGGTGAGAAGTACGGGGGCCGAGTGGGGAACCAAGTACTCCCATCACACCAAGCGACCAACTTTCCATGAGATAAGTGGTCGGGATAACCAGACTTGACTAGAAGATCTGGACCATTGTTGCTGGTTGACAAGTCGTCGCCTGAGTGCTAGAATGTTCTATGTCCCCTATGGGACATAGAACATTCTAGCACTCAGGCGACGAGGTAGCTCTTACCACTTGATTAATACACTACGCGATTCTCCCAACCTTTTGCGACTCGTCTCATGATAGTTACCCAAAGAGCAGAAGAAACACCTTAACTGCCATCGCACACCGAGGGTCAGTGGATCCCCAAACTCTCTCTGGATGTACCCATGTAACTATGCCTTCAACGCTGAAAAAGATAACGTTGTTGTAAACGTCTTGTATGACATTAATGAAAATGAAATCCATAAACATGGGAATTATATTGCATTGGAGATAAAGTCAGTAAAAGCTGTTCTCGGTTGTTACTCGATCTGTAAATCAACTTTGGTTCATGGTTCTCATCTGACACATTGGGAGCGCTGTGGCTCAGTAGGTAGAGGTGCAGGCTGTAAGCCGAGAGGTCCTCGGTCCGAATCCCATCTGCAGCAATCGCGTTGTGTCCTTGGGCAAGACACTTCATCTCCATTGCCCGCGTGGGGGCACGGTGGAGTTGTGTACTAAGGCGTACTACACGTCGATGGTGCACTTGTCTTCAACCAGTGCTAACCATGCTTGTGTGAGGTTAGTATGTTGGGGAGCTGACAGTTGCTCACCGTTGCTCACAGTTGCTCGGTGGTTCTCTCCGAGTACTCCGGCTTCCTCCACCCGTAAAACTGTCACGGTCATGATTAGCCATTGTGCATAAATATGAGACCTTAAAACACCAATAAATAAATAAATAAATCTGACACATTCTGCCTGGGAACAATCCCCAATGCTATTTAATGTCTGCAGTGATCACCGGTTTGACAAAATGTTCTACTTAAGGAGATAAAAGCATTAGATAGTATGCACCACGTTAATGTGTTCAGCTTAAACCGTATAACTAAAATAATCGTATCCATATATGCATTAAACCTGGAAATTATGTCGGAAATGACTTCCGTTAATACATTTCAATTTTAACTCTCATTTGTTGAAAGCCACGAACGGTGGACAGTTTGAAAAGGTCGACACCTCGATAAGGTCTTCTTATAATTTTATCAGTACGTGCCAACTCAGTTAAATGCGAACGATAATTTGTTTATAATTTTTTGCTTCTACGATTTATTGGATGTTGCCTTCTTTGGAGTTCCAAACTGAAGTACAGGGAGGAAAATCTGAGGGAATTACATAACAGAACAGGACGAATTAAAAGTACAGAATGTAAAAACAAAGTGCGCTTGGAGATGCCAGGCAGGTGAAACTCCTATACATTCTGATTAGGGTCCTGCGAATATTCGTATGCGATCGAATCAAGTACCGAATCGAATACTGCTCACTATTTGCGAGTCGAATCGAATATCGAATCGAATCGAATATATTAGAATAGTTTCCGGTAGCGCTACCGGGAAAAACATCGTGTTTTAGTACGGAACTTAACCATGTTGGCACGTACTCCCAATTCCATGTGCCGGCGACGGATGTATCCGTCGCCGGCGCACGGAATAGGGAGAAAGAGCTACGGATTAATCCGTCGCCGACACTGAATATGAGATATAATCCGTTTTTAGGCTGATGTGTGTCTATTTTAAAAACACGCTTTCCTCCCGCCGATGTATTCCGACAGAGAGAAAGATTGCAAGGATAAACGAAGATATTCGGCATCGATTGCCGAATTAAATACTGCCATCGAATATCATTTCGAATACCGAATATTCGCAAGGCCCTAATTCTGGTTGGTAAAGGAAGCGCCTTGGCTTATTAGTTAGAGCAGTGAACTTTAAACCGAACGGTCGACAGTTCGGCCCTGGCCCATGCATTCAGAGCTGTGCCATCGGACAAGGCGCACAATCCCGACTGCTCACCTATTGGCACGTTGGCAATGTGAGCTAAGGCACTTTGCAAAAATACGGATTTTTACCGTTAACATTTTTGCGGTAGTATACCGGCAGCCAGTTGCCAGTGCTTTACCGAATTTTCAACAGTAATTTGTTACATTGTACTAGACCGTTGTTGGCCGGAGAACGGATAGAGATTTCGGCTAGATCGCCAATAAGAAACGATCCGGTCGAGGTCTCTGTCCAGCTTTTTGATTAAAGTTCTTTATGCTTTATCGAATTGGTAGTGACTAGGTTTGGACTTTACTGCAGGACAACAATTTCTCTCGCCAATTAAGATTACCATCCTCCATGACCCTTTCTCTGACGATTTTTCTTACCCCGGTTTGCCCCAACGTCTAGGTCCGAGATCTCCAATGAGTAGTTCGCTATTAGTTCCCTCACTTGGACCGTCCACCTTGTCTTGATATTTGAGTTGAAAATTCTCAGAAACATTACTTTACTCCATCGGCTGTCGGGAAGATTTACCAAATAATAAGATAACCGAGTTTCAATAAGTCTATCCTGTCCTTGATCCTCGTCCACCCAAGCTCACCCCTGATTGCCTCTAGTGCTGCGGCATTACTCGACCCCGTTATCCAACGGCCTGCATCGTTCACCTTTTTGATCAAAGTTCTTTGTGCTCTATCGAATTGCTAGTGACCAGGTTTGGACTTTACTACAGGACAGAAATTTCCTATCTAAAATATGTACGTATCGAGAACATTTTTGCTTATTTTGTTGGTATTTTGTAAGACTTATTTTCGCGCATTTTTATAGCTACAAGGTTGCGCCTTGTTTGGAATATAAAATTGAATTTCGTTTTTACAGGCTGCAACGATTCACCGAATCCTACTCTAGGTTTCAATGCATGAAGTTCCTTATTTTGATTTTCATCAGACAGTCGTGATATTTTAAAGCAAAATACTTTGGTTGCAGCTGTTTATTACACGTCTGTCACGTTTCTTCCATATGTCATATTTACAAATCCGTACGGAGCACGTGTTCCATATGGATTTCCACTGACAGACTATTTTTTTCCAGCTGACGTCATGGATCCACCAAAAGAATTAAACCCCGCACATTTTCGTAGTCGGCTAATCGAAACGTCGTATTCTGACCCGGATCAATTCAGAAGTTGCAATGACAGCCTATAAATCGAATGTCAGCTGGGAAAGGTTTTGTTCAAATCCATCAAAATTAACGAAATTAAACTTATACCAGCAGTGGGGAGTGATTTTATAACGCTCGAGTTCTAACTTTGAATCGAATATCTCTCTCAGATAGCGACAGCTAATTTCTTTCAAATACGAACAATTAACCTATTTGGACACAGTTTTCATGTATAATTTTCAGTTTTCGTATCCATCAGTCACACGTGTTTGCCAATCTCACCTGAGATTTATTTTTGTCTTTGTTTCAAGCAGACGTCAGAACTGTCAAATTCTACAAATGAGTCAGAATTTCTTCACTATGAATTAAGAAAATGATAGAGGTATGTAATAAACACAGAAAGCCACAATGTGTGAATGCGTTCGTCAATACTGCACTCATGCCATCGAGGAAGGATGGAACGAGAGGCTGCGCCTCTCGTTCTATCCTTCCGCGCTGACACTCGTGCCGTATTGACGAACGTAATCACACATCCTGACTTTTTGTGTATGTATGCGGCGCCTGTTCCACCCTTTCGCACTTATCTCGTGGAACTGTATTATCTCTTCCAACCAAGTCATCATCTGTCAAGAAGACGTTCTCACTCGTCACGACATTGTCTGGCAACCCATCATTCTTGCTCCAATTTACGTAGGAGGAGAAAATGGAACTCTGTGGAGTCTTTGTCGACACTCAATTGGTTTTTGCTAAGGTATACAATTGGGAACGGTTGGATATGTAAATACTCATTATAGACTTTACTTTTAAGTACACGGGGGATTGGTGTATAATAGACATCCATCCTGTCTATGACCATAGCTTGTCAATTATCATTTCCCTGTTGATCCGGTTCAGTCAGTTTTAAGTGCTGGTTACAGTCGCACTTCATGGCGTTCTAGTTGTTTTATTGGTTTTCTGAAACAATTTAGACTGGGATCTTCAATGGGCTGATTGCTAAATAATGTACCTGGTAATGTTACTGGATTGCCTACACATGTCTGGCTATTTGGCTTTTATCACATGGATGTAGTTTTCTATACATTGTTGAATTGTCCCGGTAACCCAGAAAGCGACCTTCCTATATTTCCTCTGGTAAAGCCGTATGGTTGAGAATTTGTGAACGATCTAGTGACACAATTATTCATCATATGATCGTACCCTTTTTTAGTACTAGAATCATAATTTAAAAGCAAGCGTTAAAACATGATAATTTAATAACATTCGGGAAGTCGATCCATGTAGATGTATTATTGCACGGGAAATGAACCGTGACTTCTGGTCATCTGTTTACATTTCGTACACTGCCTATAAAAAACATGACGTGATTTTTCAAATGTTGTTTAACGGAAGCATTTAAATGCTTTAACATTGCTACGCTGTTTTGGATTATATTTTGATGCGCAGTCTCTTCCGCAAATCGTTGTGTTGTAAATTAAATTCGAGATCAAACGACTCTGCGCGGTCCAACCTATTTGGATCACGAACATCACCACTAAAGGATTGAAGCCATATGTCAACCGCAGTCGGAACCCATTGAACGAAAAAAAATATTTAAAAACAACTCTGGACCCAACTCATCCAGCGCTGTTGATAACAATGACTTTTCATGAGTGCAACTGCATGTTTTGGATGCGATATCCTGACAGTAAACACTCGTCCGGTGACCGAGTGAATAAGTGCGCCGTTCTCTTATGTCACAGGTATTAAAAGAATCAATCCTCGGTCGGGAAAGTTCTGAAGGTACCATCCCAGTCTCTGGCTGCTTGAATTGCAGGATTGATGCTGACTCAGTGAAATGTTCTATCTGGTAGGGACGTAAAATTTCTGTCCACGTTTCGAAGAGGGGGACACTTCCTCTCAAACTCCCCATCTCGGACCTTCTGTCTTCGGGGTATGCATGCTTCGGCTGCTAATGCTAGTAAATGCCCTTTTCCTGGGGTCTAACGCCCTTACCCTGAAATGCTTCTGGCGTCCTTGTAGATTCTCCCATTTCGTTGTTTATGACAGTGAAAAGGAGGAAACTATTCATGGTGTCGGGGTTGAAGCTGTTAAACATGTCGATATAGTTTTCCTTCGTCAACACCGGAAAGTGGAGCCGTGCTTGTTTACTGTGGTAAACGAATTCTATTTTGCTGGTAAAATAGGATCCGGTTGCCAACTTCTCTGATTCTGGAAGTTCTATAGAGGTGACAGCACGGGTATAAATGATTGGTAATACCATTAGTTATCCTTGTGTTTTCCAGGGTATATGTGAATTTACACCGGTTTGGGAACCAATACACTCTGAGGCGTAGCCGAAGGGTGTATGAGTTCCCAAACCGGTGTAAATTCCCATACACCCTGGAAAACACAAGGATAACGGATTTATTTCCAAGAATTTTGGTGTAATTAATACTTTGACCTACATTGTGGGCAAAACTGACAGAAAATTTGTACTTTGCAAGTTTCTTAAATAAAACCAGACGAATATGGATGTCATTGGAACTGGCTCAATGAGCCAGTTCCAATGACATCCATATCTGTAATATTTTTTTGCACATAAATATTAAATGTCCTGTATTTTTATTTTTCTCATATCATAACCGAGCAGAAGGTATGAATTAATAATTAAAAATGGGTACTTTTTTAGCCATATAACTTGCTCTTGTATATTCTTGTTTTTACACCGTGGTTAAACACTGTGTAAAAAAGCCACTGTGGATTGCAAGTTACACCGTACCTATCAGCCAATCAAAATGCAGTATTTTGTTTCATTTGGAAATAATTGACTTTATACCTGTGTTGCGGTCATGATATAGCCATTGGTGCTGAAAAGCTTAACTACCAACAAATAATTAAATATCGATATCGTTAAGTGAGTTATACAACTCCAGGACACATTTGGTCTCCTTTCCTTTTTATGAGCGCTCGCGTGCATACGAAAAGGACATTATCGTGTAAAAAATCTATATATACATTTCTTCAAACTGAGTTTCCCAGTTGATTATTTCTTCCTTTGTTTGCAAATGGATCGCAAAATGGAATTTGAAACGCTGGTACCAACAACAAACGGCACCAGTTATTTAGTTATATGGACATTCGTCTCAAATAGCTCCAGTGCGTTTTCTTTCGTATTTACAATGTCAACGATTATTAATAATCCGTAAACATCAGAAATGACAATGCAAATCAGTAACCATTCAAAACTGTACACATTATGTTCTTCCATGACTAACAATTTTCGTCATTGGAAGAGAATTACACGAAAGTTAGCTCCCCTTACTTTTCTAAAGCTGTCGGTAAATTTAACCCTTTGGACACTGCACTGCAAAAAATATAGGTTCTCTTTAGAACCAAAACTGGTTCTAATCTTTCCCTGAGATGGAACCAGTTCTGTTTAAACAGTATTTATTTCAAATCAAATAAATATATAAAGATTAACATTAAATATTAATAGAATTAAACATAAATTGAGGGGGTTTCAGCCGTAAGTTTAGAGCTCATACGAGGTTGTCTCAAATCATTATTAAGCAAAGGAGATATGAACAGTTGGCATATCGAACCAGCTTTGGTTCTATACAGAACCAAAACTGGTTCGATATGCCAACTGTCCATATCTCCTTTGTTTCAAAATGTTTGGCGACTGCGTTGAATAAACTCCAAGTTTACTGCTGAATCTACTTCAGTTCATGTAATATTCTGTTAAAATTGAACGCTAATCTTGGTAAATTTATTTGATTTGAAATAAATACTGTTTAAACAGAACTGGTTCCATCTCTGGGACAAGATTAGAACCAGTTTTGGTTCTAAAGAGAACCAATATTTTTTGCAGTGTGTTTTTTTTTCCATGGCAGTTCAGAGCCCTGAACTGGGAGAGTCTATACTAGTCACATGCTTATTCATCTTGTTCATGCATTTCATTTATTTTAAACTTTTTACGCCTTTGGGCATACAAGTTACAATATATACATATTTATCGTAAATATAATACAAGCTCATGCTAGAGGTCCCGAGTTCGATCCCCGTCCTGGATGACCCGCGTCGTGTCCTTGGGCAATGCACTTTATCCCGGTTGCCTACATGGGGGCACGATGACGCCATGTACTAAGGCGTACTACACGTCGATGGTGCACATGTCTTCAACCGCTGTAACCCTGCTTAAGCTTAGCTTGAACAGAGTTAGAATGTTAGTTTAGTTTAAACATATTTTATTTGTCAAAATAAACAAAAAAGATTGGACAACAAGCGCTCAACACTTGAAACACGTCCTCTCCTTTGTATACGATTAACAAGTAAATGCAGCATTTTTTTCAATAAAAAAACATCAAAATAAACAATACGCTATTCAAGATTGCAATGGTGTTAATATGGTAGAAAAGAGAAGGAAGAAAAGAGGGGGAACTGATACCATGTACTCATCAAACAAATATCAAACTGTCTCCAGCCAACTCACCAGGCCGCAGCGCTCCAGAGGAAGTTAAAATGTTGAGGTGCTGACAGTTGCTCGTCGATGCTCGGTGGCTCTCTCCGGGTACTCCGGCTTCCTCCACCCGTAAAACTGTCGCGGTCACGATTATCCATTTTGCATAAGTATATGGCCTTAAACACCAATAAATAAATACTCGTCACATGGGGGAGACCAATCAATATTTCAATGTGCAGCCTAAGGGCTGCACGTTGAAAATCTTGATGGGTCTATAACACAAATTCTCTGAGCAACTATCTACTCTGTGAATTCAGTTCGTATTACGATCATGGACTGAAAAATCGGTCTTTCGTGTGCCAAAGGTCAACACTAAGGATACGGGAATTTCATATCAAGACCGAAATTTCGAATTGTTAACGAAGTTTACATCATCGCTGTAGGTATCATTTCACAAACTTCAGGCATTTTCATGTAAAGTAGTATAAAAATAATACAACTAAACAACTGATACCGTTTGTTGTTGGTACCAGCATTTCAAATTCCATTTTGCGATCCATTTGCAAACAAAGGAAGAAATGTATATATAGACGTTTTATACGATAATGTCCTTTTCGTATGCACGCGAGCGCTCATAAAAAGGAAAGGAGAGCAAATATGTCCTGGAGTAGTATAACTCACTTAATGATATCGATACATATTTATTTATTGGTATTTAAGCTTTTCAGCACCAATGGATATACCATGACCGCAACACAGGTATAAAGTCAATTATTTCCAAAATGAAACAAAATACTGAATTTTGATTGGCTGAGAGGTACGGTGTAACTTGCAATCCACAGTGGGTTTTTTACACCGTGTTTAATCACGATGTAAAAACAAGAATATACAAGAGCAAGTTATATGGCTAAAAAAGTACGTATTTTTAATTATTAATTCATACCTTCTGCTCGGTTATGTTAGAAGAAAAAGAAAAATACAGGAAATTTAATATTTATGTGCAAAAAAATATTACAGATATGGATGTCATTGGAACTGGCTCATTGAGCCAGTTCCAATGACATCCATATTTGTCTGGTTTTATTTAAGAAACTTGCAAAGTAGAACATTTCTGTCAGTAGTAGGCTTCTTTACAATTGTTACCAGATCAGTTTGAAAAGTTGACTGTTATTCTCTGTTGAAACCTATTTAAAAACAAGAAAACGGCGCTTTGACCATGTTTGATGTTCTGTAACTTTTGTTCTGTTCCTTATATCAACAGCAGTGTGAGCACCGTGGAATATTATCCAGATGTAGAGCTGAAATGGTTAATGGATTTTTCTTGATCGATTGATCACACGGATTAACCTTGGTTGACCGATTAATCACGTGCCCTAATAGGTAGCTGAATAACTGCCGTATCGTTGATGAGTTACAGCATTAACCCTTTATCCAGCGTAACTTGGAAACCGGCCAGCGCTATATAAAACATTCTCCATTCAAAGTTTTTATTCTATTTTCAATCTTGGTCTCAAAAACATAGCTTGGGTAAATCGTAAGACACTGAGTTTAACCCCTTACCTAACGTAACAGCCAAAACCGTCCAGCGCTATTCACAAAAATTGCCAATTAATTTTCATTATTTTTTTCATTTTTTGTCTCAAAAACATAGGTTATGACCCCTCTTTTGAACAAGCTCGTCTAGCTCGTTCGAAAGAGGGGTCATAACCTATGTTTTTGAGACAAAAATGAAAAAAAAATTAGTAATTCAAGAATTTTTTTTACAAGTGTCGTCTGCTTTTCATGTTCGGTAAAGGATTAAGAGGGACTGCCAGGTTTGTTCAAACTAGGTATTTCATTACAAAGTGTCTCGCGAGAAATACTGGTCTAGGGGCCTGGGGTATCTTAACCCTTTGAACCCGAAAAGCCTCTTTTCCGGACCACGAACATGGAACGTCATACTTTTATAAGTAGGGTGGCTACTAAGTTAAATTGTGGGGTAGACCAATCAATATTTTCAACTTGCAGCCCCAAGGCAGTAAATATGGACTCGCCCAATTGCTTCGATTGAACTGACACGGACACCACCAGGGTTAAAAGGGTTAATGATATTTCATGATATGATATGACTTTATTTACGTTTTAACATAATATGCAGTGTTGCAGAATCGAGATATGTACATGGTATTTATGCAAAGTAATCTTAAGATATGAATGTTAATGCCCGGGGCTATAATATGGAAGAAGATCGGGCTGTGGTGACTCATTTGTTGAACACTGCCATTGCAGTAATGGTGGGGTGATGGGCAGGGACAATCTGCTGCCATCAAAAGCGAATTTTTCTGTAAGATCTTGTCAACTGAATTTATTGCCGGCTTTTGCATACAATGCCGTTCTAAAATGAATGAGGAATTGGGCTAATTCCAATTTTAATTATAGCCCCCGCAAACAAAGTTTGGGGGGGGGGGGGTATATAGGAATCACCCTGTCCGTCCGTCCGTCTGTCCGTCTGTCCGTCTGTCCATCCTTGTAAGCGCAACTCCTCCTAAACCGTTTGAAGAATATTCATGAAACTTTACACAATGGAAGAACTCCATATGGAGATGTGCATGAAGCAATATAATTCCGTTCTGACATTTCCAAGGGGAGATAATCTAACTTATACCGTCTGTCCATCCTTGTAAGCGCAACTCCTCCTAAACCGTTTGAAGAATTTTCATGAAACTTTACGCAATGGAAGAACTCCATATGAAGATGTGCATGAAGCAATATAATTCCGTTCCGACATTTCCAAGGGGAGATAATCTAACTTATACCGTCTGTCCATCCTTGTAAGCGCAACTCCTCCTAAACCATATGAAGAATTTTCATGGAACTTTACACAATGGAAGAACTCCATATGAAGATAGGCATGAAGCAATATAATTCCGTTACAACATTTCCAAGGGGAGATAATCTAACTTATACCGTCTGTCCATTCTTGTAAGCGCAACTTCTCCTAAACCGTTTGAAGAATTTTCATGAAACTTTACACAATGGAAGAACTCCATATGAAGATGTGCATGAAGCAATATAATTCCGTTCTGACATTTCCAAGGGGAGATAATCTAACTTATACATTTCAGGCGCGGGGGTATCACTTTGTGAGTTTGCTCACAGTACCTCTAGTCCTAATAATGATTCTGGCGGCTGGTAATTATGTACCGTTGTAAAATATTCCCCTACTGAACCAAAGAGTACAGAAATGTTCATTTTTGCAAGCTCCGTCCAGCTACCCTATTTCACGGAATCATATACAAATTGTTTCCAACATCCAGAATACTCAGCTGTCTCGGATGCGTACACATGCAGCCCTTTAGTTGCGCGAGTGCTGTTGGTGTTGTTATTGACATTTCCGTAATATTGGGCCCTGCGAAGTTTCGAAATTCGATTCGATTCGAAAATGTCTCGATGATTCGATTCGAGTTGTGCGGAAAGTTCGAACCGTGCAGAGGTTCTCAAAATTACACCAAGTGTCTTATCTTGAACCATTCTTCTATCCTCGGGTCTCCTGTCCAGGAGACCCGACGATAGAAGACGGGTCCAAAAAGGCTCCGCGTCCGAAGCCACTTCGATTCCGTCATGGGCTATTTCGCGTTTTTGAATTGTTTGCCAAAAAACCGACGAGTTGCAGTTAAATACAATACTTGAGTGGAGACAGGCAATATTTACGGTTGTAGGAAAGTGTAGTGTCTTAAACTTCGTGAACCGTGAGATTTGATTCGAGATTCGATTCGATTCGAAATTCTTTGTCTGTTTCGATTGGGGATTCGATTCGAGTCAAAATTTGAGATTCGGAGGACCCTGCCATAGTCTTCCATTGGAGGCATGGGTCTAAAGCATAAAATGTTCAACAGTAAGATGGATACAAAGTATCACCACGTGTCATTCAGTTGCGTAAGTATAGAGAATCTCTGCCTCTTGGACTTCAATAGTAGAGGTCCCGAGTTCGATCTCCGTACGGGACGACCCGTGGGCAAAGCACTTTATTCCGGTTGCCTACATGTGGGCACGATGACTCCGGTACTGCACGTCGATAGTGCACATGTCTTCGACCGCTGTAACCTTGCTTGAACGGAGCTTGAACAGAGTTAGAATGTTGAGGAGCTGAGAGTTGCTCGTCGATGCTTGGTGGTTCTCTCCGGTACTCCGCCTTCCTCTACCCGTAAAACGCTCATGGTCACGATTCGGCATTGTGCATACGTATGTGATCTTAAACACAATAAATCAATATAAAAAATCAAAAAAAAATAAAAAATAAATAAATAAATAAATAAACAAATAAATAAATAAATAAATAAATAAATAAATAGAGAATCTCTAATTAGAGTCGCGATTTCATATGAAATTTCTGTGCCGAGTTCACTAAAATCGATCCGAGCCGAGGTCTATCGAGGCTCAGGTTGATTTTAGTGAACGAGGTTAATAAATTTTATGTCAAATCGTGACGAATTTGACGTTCTTTTTTCACATAATGTGTAATTTAACCTTTTACCTTAACGTAACGACTAAAACTGGCTAGCGTTGTTCACAAAAAAATTATTGTTTATTTTCCAATTTTTGATTATAGAACATAGCTTATGACTTCTCATTGGAAAGAGCTAGTTCCAAATAGGGGGTCATAAGCTGTGTTTTTCGAGACAAAAAATGAAAATATTTAGTTTTTCAGGAAATGTTTTCAACAGATCGTACCCCGAGTTCCCAGGGCTTATATTTCATCTAAATTTGGGAGAATGCATTTGGATTCTCGCAACAATGGTTGGGAGAATCCATACCTACTATGAGTGTCCCAGAATCCCATGAGGCCACCATGGTTGACCCCCTGTTGTATACTGATAATACATGTTAACCCTTTACCGAACACAGCTTTTTCATTTTTAAAACATAAACTGAATTTGATAATTTAAAAAAAAAGATGAACAATATTTACCAATAATACCATACAAATATGGATGTCATTGGAACCAGCTCATTGAGCTGGTTCCAGTGACATCCATATATGTACAATTTTACTGACAACGTGTCAGGATATTTCAGGTCAGGTAAGTCCTGTATTGGTTAATTTGCCGTCACTATGTTAGGTAAACGGTTAAATTGACTCAGTTCATTTCGCGCGAATCCTACGAAAGGTGCATGAGAATCTACATGGATCCTCGCTGGTTTTGTTGGGCGAATCTTTGCGCGAATCGATTCTAGGATTCTCGTCGAAATTTAAGCCCTGGTTCCAATGTCTTCTGTGTGCCAGTAGGCACATAGAACACATTGGAACCCGGGGGACGATATGTTGTCTCCTATTTGTATTAGGCAAACAGTCTCATTGAAATATTAGAGAAGATTAATTCTGTTCTATTTCCAAAACCAACTAACTCACATTGTTACGGCGTCGTAGTTGACATCTGATATCCTGTCCGTATTAAACATGTTGTGAACGATATTTCCGAAATGAGCTACCTGATGGTGATTATGTGATAAAGTGTATTATTTCCAAATGGAATGAAATACTGCTTTTTGATTGGCTGAGAGGTACGTTGTAACTTTTAGTTCACAATATCTTTTAATTTTTACACCGAGGTTAACTATGGTGTAAAAACAGGAATACACAATAACGGGTAAAAAGCTAACTGGTGAAAAAACTTATCTGGTGAAGTATGAATAGGCCTATCTTGACACGAGGTGCTTGAAAGGTGGAAGGGGTTAGGGAGTGGGAGAGAGTATGGGGAGTGGTGTGGGTTGCTGAAATTCTGTGTCACTAAATTTCAGTTAGGAAATCAGTTCAGTGACCAAGTTTTAACGCCTATTTTTTTTATAATTTTATGAGGTGTTGTTTTGCAAGCTATATTAGCCCTCTATGGTTAACAGAACGAAGGGATGTGGAAATAAATCCACTATCATTGTGTCTTCCGGGGTGTATGGGAATTTACATCGGTCTGGGAACTCATACACCCTTCGGCTGAGCTTCGGGTGTATGAGTCGCAGACCGGTGCAAATTCCCAAACGCCCTGGAAGACACAACACGCTAAAAACTAAAGTGTTAAAAACTACACTTGAAAGTGCTGTATTTAACACTAAGTGCTGAACTAGCACTTTGTTCAAGTGTAGATATCCCAGAACGTGACAGGTGTTACAATAATACCACTTGACAAGTGTAATGTCACGACACTTAAAAGGAAACAACGCAGATGACGCGGATCAGGCTCGAACTCTCGAGCCTGATCCACGTCATCTGCGTTGTGTCCTTTTAATCATGTACCCACCAAGCGCAATTCAAATTATGGACGATTCTGGAAGAACCACCAATGCTAGACAGATGGGAAGTGCCATCCATTCAAGTTCCAGATGTCTGACGATTGTAATGTCTAAGTGCTTAATGCCTTGCACTTTGAGTGTTAAAATCAAACCCTAAGAGTTAGAATGGGTTTAACACCGTGCAAGTGTCAGTTTTAACACTTCAGTTTTTAGTGCGAAGTTTAACTAATAAAGTTGTAGAACATCGGGACCAAAATAGATGTTACACACTACTCGCGATGTGATAAAATAGTAATACCGTTTTTCTTCTTATTTTGGAATTTGGACATAGTGTGAAACCTCTAATTTGAGTCTTGCTGTAAAACAAAGAAAGCAAATAGTTAAACTCAGTCCAATGCCTCGGATGAATCAACCGCCGAATAAAATGTTATCCATTGCCTCGAAATTATTGTCAGTGATCGCATGTTTCTGTTTTGTCATTGGTCTCAGTGTAGTAAACATTTGTACTTGCTTTACAGCAAGGTTTGGATATAAATAATCACACAATGTCGGGGTTACAAACTGAGAAAAACGGTTAAAAGAAACGGTTGATAATCACTTTAATGCGTCGCATGCAACGTTTGAATCGCATCTAGTGTGTTAGGTTATCTTGAAATTCCGGACAGAATACAACGATAAATAAATAAATAAATAAATAAATAAATAAATAAATAACGGAACTGTTCAAGTTGGGAAACTAATTTTTTAATCCATGGTCGATCTCTTCAGCATAGACTTACGTGGAGCCTCATCTCTGACAGCCTTTTTCAACAATATATTACACAACAACATTTAATAAGCAAAGCTGATGATGCGCGCAGAGGTGGTTTTCATCCCAGAATTGATTACGGCTCTAAGTTAGCTTAGTAGGAACCCTTCATCGAATGAACGACAAGGTTAAAGTTGCACGTGCACTTTATGGTATGGTCGGTACAAATAAAAAGCCATATGTAATCTATCCAAGCCAATAGCAATTCATTTGCAGACAGTCGCAGACAGCCGCAGACCATGCACGATAACATGTCAGCCTTGTCTTCCTAGATTTGTTGAAAGTAATAATATTGTACACAGGACATTCATGTTGTGTTTGAAGAGGTTCGGTAATAATTTAATCCAAAAGCCCTAGGGGACTTTTGGATTAAATTAATACCGATCTTCCTTGACTGTTTATTGTACTTCATCTTGTTTACTAACCTCATTACTTTCTGTGACACAAAAATTATGCGTGCTGGGTTGAAAAGAGACAAAGCAGAACTGCCAAAAAAAAAAATACTTGTTGTTTCTTCTTTGACATTATTAGCTTCTGATTCTGATTTTGATTCTGACCAGCTGCTGATATTGATTTTTGGAAAGGTTTAATGAAATATTTTCCAGGAATCAATTCCAGAGTGTAGTATCATCAATGAAGATAAAACAAGGGGAATATTTATTGTGTAACCTATTCTTCCCCTTGTATTATTATAGAATCAAAGTGTTTTCGCAACAAAGACATTAGATCAGTTTTGATAGCCTACTTCACAGCCTGGTAGCTTAGCATATTTATGCATTAGGCATAAACTTCAATTTCAATTCAGTTCGGTTCTTTATTTTATAGAAAACATAAACAATACAGGAACAGAAATATTAAGAACTACAAAGATGGTTTCAAGCTGCGGGGTTTTCATAGCGTAATTGACTGTATAATTCTGACACTCTCTACTGGACATGTAATTATGTGTGAGGTTGAGGTGGCTACTTATCCTATCTAGTTTGTTGTTTGTAATATGACAGTCCAAAAGAACCCTCAAATTTAGCCACAATGATGGGAACGTCGTGGTAAACCCGCGGCAACGTCTTACGTCTTTTACCACAGTATTGCCGTTTACCGTGGCTGATTTTGGCGGCTGTAAAGTCCTTCTATCAATAGCTCCCAGATAAAAACATAGGTGTGTGTACATTAGAATAGATAGGCAACTTCGTGTTATTGCCTGGCAAACATGCGTTACAGCTCCCCTATAATTCACGATAGATTTGAAGACCGTTGCGTGCCAGCTATTCGGTAATATACATCCTCCACCATAAGGAACGGTAGGTCTGATGTTCCTGAGCATGTAAGCGGTATTTCTATGCCTCCACACTCTCATGCGACCATCTGTGACGTGAAGCAGGAATCTACTCTCGTCTGATCAATGGACTCTCCT
This sequence comes from Pictodentalium vernedei, assembly GCA_031216915.1. NCBI lineage: Eukaryota > Metazoa > Mollusca > Scaphopoda > Dentaliida > Dentaliidae > Pictodentalium > Pictodentalium vernedei. The sequence continues at coordinate 66,476,603 of CM062290.1, read as the reverse complement.
CCATGTCCTGAGATTCCAATGTTGTCGTGCCATACACCACTCTAAACGTCGTTTTTGGTGCTGATCGGACAGAGCTGGATGCTTGATTACCCTTCTGGACCTCATATCCAGTGCTCTTTGAGACGGTTTCGGAAGTTCTGTTGCACAATCGCCTGTTGGGGAGCCAAAGGCGTTTCAAAACCCCACTTGAAGCAAAGGGTTTACGCCTGACGAGGTGTGCTAGACTCCGATTTTCCAGAGGAAAGGCCTTTCAGGCCATGGTCGGTCCTTAACATCGTTGGTTTGTTGATTGTTTCGGACATGTCTGCTGATGACAGAATGACTATAGCTAAGTAGTTGCCTTGCAATAGCTTTGAATGACATGCCTGTTGCATGATTTTCAACGATTTGCCATCTTACAGCCTCTAACAGTCTCCCCCTTGCCATGTCAACATTTACTGACAAACGACGTGACAAATGTTCTTGTTTTATACCCAGATATTGCATGTCGATGATAGTGTTTTTGTGACATTCGTGGGTAGCAAGCTTCACGTGGACAAGGAGATGTGTTTGTAATAAGCTATCAACCAGAATCATCATGTTTCTCAAGATGAAATGTATTGCAAGACATAGCAATCATAAAAACATAATCAGCAACAGCAACTTCATTGTTAGGAAACATTTCATGGGGTGCTTAATTAATTCCAGGTGTATAGGTTGGATATGGTAAGGAGAATCCGGTCTCTGTTTTTTCCTTTATGACAAAAGTGAGGGACAGAGGGACCTGAATCTCAAATTTTCTCTTCCTCAGTTGTTGGAGGCTGGATTAAAAAAATAATTAAACCCTCTGGCTTTCAGTGTTAACCCTTTAGCCAATGTAACGACCAAAACCGACCAGCGCTATTCACAAAAATCGCCAATTAATTTTTATTATTTTTTCATTTTTTGTCTCAATAACATAGGTTATGACCCCTCTTTGGAACGAGCTCGTCGAGCTCGTTCCAATGAGGGGTCATAACCTATGTTTTTGAGACAGAAAAATGAAAAAAATTAGTTATTCAAGAATTTTGTTTGCAAGTGTCGTCTGCTTTTCATGTTAGGTAAAGGATAAGGCTATTTTCACAAGATGAAATGTATTGCAAGACATAGCAATCATTAAAACATAATAATCAGTGAGAGCAACTTCACTGTTATGAAACATTTCAGGGTGTGCTTAATTAAGTTCCGGGTGTATACATGCAGAAACTGCAAAACACATGCATCACATTGTTTGCTCCAAGCCGATGCGTTTCCAAGTAAGTGATTTTCCAAACCTTGACTACTCTATAACGTTCTCCTTCTGACCACCCCCTTTACATTTGTCTTAGTTCAGATATACGTCCACCCAGTGCCTAATAATGGGAGCGCGGTGGCGTTGCGGTAACCGGTTCTCGTCAGATCACCGAAGTTACGCAACGTCGAGCCCGGTTAATCCTTGGATGGGGGACCGTCTGAGCGATCGATTCGGACTCCCGCGTTGTGTCCTTGGGCAAGGCACTTAACTCCGATTGTCCACATGGGGCACGACGACGCCGTGTACCAAGGCGTACTGCACGTCGATGGTGCGCATGTCTTCAACCAATCTAACCATGCCTGTTCTGCAGTGCGGAGTTACGATGTTGGGGAGCTGGCAGTTGCTCGTCGTTGCTCGGTGGTTCTCTCCGGGTACTCCGGCTTCCTCCACCCGTAAAACTGTCACCGTCATGATTAGCCATTGTGCATAAGTATCTGACCTTAAACACCAATAAATAAATAGTGCCTAATAATAACTTCAAACATTCTGCACACCACCAAGCCTTATTGTGAATCAGATTCCGATTCAGTGCCTTATCAACGCAAGGGGAATAACTCTATATTTCTTTAACGTCAATGTCTTCGTTGAGATTGTTCGCCTTGGAATTGTACGCTTGTTGTTCTACACAGTTGCAGCCTCTTTAGAATGTGTGGCTTATTTTATGCAAACTACAGAACTAATATTCTGGCCGTGGATCCTGAGAGTGGATGGTGGTTGTGTTGGGGGTATGGATGGTAGTCACCTCAAAATGTGTGATGGCTGATAATATATATGCATGATCATCTTCCCGACAATTTATGTTGACCAGCTGGGGCCAATACTATAAAACTTTTACAGTTGTATTTTCTAGAATTGTATTTTCTAGTTATGACTTTAAATGATTTGAAATGAACCATTAGCATTTTCAAAGATGTGGCAATTTGCTAGTTGGCAAATTGCCATATCTTTTAAAATGCTAATGATTCATTTTGGTCAGTTATATTAATAGGTGGACAATACAATTCTAAAAAATACAATTGTAAAGGTTTTATATTATTGGCTCCTGTTCTTGAAGAAAGTCAACAAGTTTGAAAGCAAGTAATCCAGTGTATGTATTTAACTGGTTGTGTGCTAAAACCTACAATCATGACTAAACTGAAAATTGCTGAAAGCCACTTTAGTTGCTTCACACGTTTTGCTTTAGCTGTTGTATTCTCATCAGTAGATAATTGTTAATATACAATTGTTTCGTTACTGTTTATTGGAGAGTGCCAACAATTGTAACAGCACAATTATTTTTAATATTTCTGAACAAAGTCTTTCTAAACAATGGCTCCCCTTGTTGATAGCATGGTGTCTGAAAAAAACATGTTACACGTGACCTTTGAAAAATAATGTAGCAATCTACCAGTTTGTTATGATTATAGAGATCTTAACCCTAAACATGTATATATTTATACAGGGGTGGAAGAATCCTCCCCACCCTCCCCATCTTTATGATATTTATCGCTCAAAACGTCCGCAGTTCTGTAGGTAAGTATATGGGGAGTGGAATATCACAAAACCACTCGTGGAATGGGATTTCAACGGAAAAAATAAATAGAGAGTAATCGCTTGACTGGACTGGTTACGCGAAATAATTCATGAGAGGTGGGGAACGTTGTACAAACACAAGGGCGCGAATGCGCACGAGTGTTTTACAATATAGTCCATCGCCTGGAATGAATTATTTCACGTAACCAGTGCAGTCAAGCGATTACTCTGTTTATTACTTTTCATTATTAACGATAATTATATTATTATTTAACCCTTTATCTAACGTAACGGCCAAAACGGCCAGCGCTATTCTCAAAACTCGCCAATTAATTTTCATTATTTTTTCATTTTTTGTCTCTAAAACATAGGTTATGACCCCTCATTGGAACGAGCTCGTCGAGCTCGTTACAATGAGGGGTCAATACCTATGTTTTTGAGACAAAAAATGAAAATAATAGTTATTCAAGAAGTGTCGTCTGCTTTTCATGTTAGGTAAAGGGTAAGACAAAAGCAGAAAAAAACCCAATTAAGTCCCCATTACACCCACTGCAAAGCGACTTCGTTTGCGCGCACGGATACATGACACAATTGTTGATTGCATAATTGACTTGTGAAGTTATCGTTTATAATCAAACCCGGAAATCCCAGTAAATCACACTTTGGAAAGTAATACACAATATTCAGTGTAAAAACATTCAAAGTATAAGCAAATTTCCACCCAGTAGACATTTTCAACCCGGTAGCAGGCCACAGATTTTTCATAATTAATCCTGATGTCATGACTGGATGAACTTTATTTCATATTGATAATTCTGTCGGCCCTTGTACACCTACTATTTCTAACCCTGAAAACTTTTTAAGCCCCAGAACTGGTGTCCCATGATGCAGTGGCGAGAATGTATTCAATACTATAAGAGACTGTACCTTGATGCGATTTCTATTCAAATTAAAGACTAGTCAATAAGTGATTGCGGATCACTGGACTTGCAACTCACGGTGTAGTGGTCCTTTAAAGTTCGAAGAGATGAAAATAGTGAAATGAATCTCTTTTGGGCTTTGATTATGTGAGATTTTCCTACACATGGGTGGTCTCTTGACTGAAACATCGCTAGTGTTTCGTTATCCTCCGTGCGAAAATGCTTGTGCGTTTTAGTTGTAATCCACTTCCCACGAACACACTTTTTGGACTGTATGGGAATTACGTTTTGCATATTCTTCATTCAGATTATACCCACAAGCTCTCTATTGACCCTTCACCTAATAATATAATAAACAAATTTTCTTGAATAATTAAATATTTTCAGTTTTTGTATCAAAGACATGACCTATGACATTTCTTTCCAAAGAAAACTATGTTTGGATGCAAAAATTTAAATAAATATTAAAACATGAATGATGATTTTGATTTTTGTGAATAGCGCTGGTCTCATTAACATTAAAATAGACAAAGAGAAACTTCAGAAGGCACCGCCCCACCGCCTTCCCATTAACACATCTACATTACTGGAATTCAGAAAACAATTTGAAGCATTTTTATCTCATTGTCGTTTTCCATGTCAAACCTTTATCCTTTGCAGCTTGTTCCATAAAAAAACCCATCTTTTTGGTAATGGATGCCATTCGATATCTGGCATAAACTAGCGATACAATGCGTTGTCGGGTAGTACAAGTGGCACGTGACGATGCAACGCGAAGGAAATTTGTATAGAACATTCTATGCTCTCGATGCCTTTCCAAACTTCTTCCACAATGGCACATACATATCAGGGTAGGGAGTCCCGTCTCTCAGTCTGAAAAATAAGCGACAAATAATGTCCAAAAAGTAAGGAAACTCTTCCACACCATTGTCACGGTTGGATAAATACACTGGGTCTGATTGAAAAGGTTCTGATGACCATTATTCGTCATTTCAGTTACAGTAGTTAACTTTTTACAAACGCCCAGCTCTGTACACAAAAATGGTCATCCAAATTTTATATTTTGTTTCAGATTTTACCTCCAAAATATAGCCTCAGGACCCTCGATTGAACGAACTAGTCGAGCGCTTCACATTGTGATATCATTTGATTTGGTTTTGAACCAAAAAGGAAAATGTTCCGTTGAGAAAAAACCCTGCTTAACCCCTTGAACCATTTTCCCAACGTAACGGCCAAAAACTGCCAGCGCTATTCACAAAAATTACCATCCAATTTTCATTATTTTTTCATCTCAAAAACATAGCTTATGACCCCACATTGGAACGAGCTCGTTGAGCTCGTTCCAACAAGGGTCATAAGCAAATGTTTTTTCCGCAAAATTATGGAAAAAATAGTTAGTCAAGAATTTTACTTGCAAGTGTCGCCTTCCTTTCGTGTTATTTATTATTTTAAATATTATTTGTTCAATTTTAAACAAAAAAAAAAACCCAAAATTTGAACAAAACCATATCGCCGAGCTCGTTCCAATGAGGGGACACATGATTTTTTTCAACTGCTCAGTTTGTGTATTACGCGAGCGGATGCGGTCGGTTCTTTAGATAAATGGTTAACCTTTTAAAATTGACGTGCAGAAAATTTTGCTTTAATAAGATATGGAAGACGACAGCCAAACAATATTATGAACTCCAAATTGGTAAGGACGACCTATAATAATTTAGATTTGCTGTCCTTTTAGTGGGGTTATATTTTTAATGACACTCCCTACAAGTACAATGTACATGCCCATATTGCTGTAGGGAACGTGGTGGCTCAGTGGTTGTGGCATTGGACTTCAAACCGAAAGGTCCATAGTTTGAAAACCCGCCGGGGGAACTGCGTTTTGTCATTGGGCAAGACACTTAATTCAGATTGTCCACGTTGGGGCACGGTGGCGCTGTGTACTAATAATAATAACACTTTGGCCAGCCGCTAATTTGTCGCGGTTCTCGGAGGAGAAAGCTTTGGTTACCCCTGTACTCCCAACTGCCTCCCTATTCCCACGCTTCTCCTCTCCTCCAAACACTCGGAGACGAACTGCTTGATGACATCCCTTGGCCCATTCTTCCCAATCTCTCCGATTAGCATATTAACCCTCTCCTTTGAGTCTCCCCCTAACCACATGTCTTTCATTCTCCCATCCCACTTCCCCGTTATACTCCCAGTGAATCTCTTTCTTTTAGACTGGTACTTTGGGCATTCTAGAAGACAGTGTTCCAGGGTCTCCACCATGCCCAAGTTACACGTCTGGCACTCCCTTTCACCGACTAAAGCGTACTGCACGCCGATGGTGCACTTGTCTTCACCCAATGCTAACCTTGCTTATGTGGAGTTAGTACGTTGGGGAGTCTGACAGTTGCTCGTCGCTGCTCGGTGGTTCTCTCCGGGTAATCAGACTTCCGCCAATTCGTAAAATTGTCCGACAACTCGAGGTGACCCTGGCTGTCCAAAGTGTCGCTAAACCCCAATAAATAAACATATTGTGGTGGGTAGTGCTATGAAGAACATTAGCATCCATGCTTATGGTGTTAAAAGCAGGGGATTGATCCTCGGATTTACCACCACCTACATTTGTGTTGACGAGAGGTGGGTGTGGGGGTGCTGGCCTTATGATCGTCATCCCCAAGAATTTATGTTCGTTAACCCTTTACCCAACATGGAGAACTGACGATTCTTAATAAATTAATTTTCGTAAATAATAAAGTATTTTCAGTTTTAATTCAAAGACATAGCTTATGGCCCCCATAAGGGTCATACCCCATGCTTTGATACGAAAATTTAAGAAAAATAATAAAATTTGGGTGACGTTATTTGTGAATATCTCAAACCGGTTTTTCGGTTACGTGTTGCAGACGGCTAAGTCTAAGGCATAAAGAGCGTTAACCTTTACCCAACGCATACAATATAAAAATTTATTATTTTAAATATTATTTTTTCAAATTTTTCCAAAAAGTTCAACAAAACCATATCACGTGACCCCTCATTGGAACGAGCTCGTTCCAGTGAGGGGTCACTTGATATGATTTTGTTGAATTTTTTTTCACAAATAATATTTTTTCAGCTGGTGAATTTACATTTTACGCGGGTGGATGAAGCCGATTTGTTAGGTAAAGGGTTAATACATTTCGTAGCTTTTCATGCGGTCATTGTATTTAATGACGATCTCAACCCTACGTATTTTATACAAAACATTAGCATATACATTATTTCTATCTCCTTTGTTTGGTAGCACTTTTTGAAGAGTTAAACGAAATGATTGTCATGTAAATTACGGAGCTTGAGTGCGCACAATTTTAATCTTGTCTGATCCGTTGGAGAAAGTTGCAGGAAAAAACATAAAGCAGCTTTCTTCTGATTGTTATTGGTATAATGCTCGCTGCTTAAAAAATCTTGGAAAGCCCTCTCCAAATCTTTCCATGAACCGATGTCGGGTTCAAGCATTGCCGTCGGAGAAACGCGGGAAATATTTCTTGCAGTTATCCAACACATTTATTTCTTTTGGAACTTAGTTATGTTAAGGTGCTGAACGTATTTCTATTATTATGAAAACAATTAGCGACATGTGTGTGAAGCAATTATTCTTTGACTTCATGTTGAAAATTCTGACTGCTGAAGAAGAGACTTCCAATAGTTATTAACTTTGGATATTCTTTGTTGGGAGAGTGTTAATACAGTTTGTGCATATCCACGAATATTTTAATATCATTTTTGTGGTGCAAATACCATACCGTTTTCCCCGACTGCAGCGTCTGTGATCGATTTATATTTTCGAGTTATCTCCCTTTGACCGTTCCATCTCTGTTGGGTTTCGATTTCTGGAAGGTATGTTTGGAGTTACCTCCCTTACATCATTCCATCTTTGTTGTGTATCGCTTCAAGAAACAGATATCGCAACATTCGTTATGAACTAAGGGGGTTAGATGCTTGGATCAGGTTCGCAACTATATTAATATATTGTGATTGGGGTGCGTGTGGAGTGTGGGGTGGGGGGGGGGGGGTGGGGTGGGGATTCGACAATGATTTGAAAAAGCCAAACATTTGAATTGCACACACATTTTTGCTTCTGGGGGAATTGTTAGACAAGGCGTCTATTACTGAAATGAGCCCAAATAATCAGTAATACTGTGTGAAACTCGTGGCACATTACCACTAGTTTTATCACGTCGTTACCAGTTACCATGACTACATTTGAGAATGGGTCTCCAGCACACGTCACCGAACTAAAAAACACCTATACGAAACAGAGCTGAAACGGTTAAGGGGGTCGATTAATCACGTGGATTAACCTTGTTTAACCGATCTGAATAATTGCTATACCGTTGATGATTTACAGCATGAACCCTTTACATAGCGTAACAAACAACACCGACTGGACCTATATACAAAAATCTCCATTCAAATTTATTATGTTTTAAATTTTTGTCACAAAAACATAGCTTCTAACCCCTCAATAGAATGACTCGTTGAGCTCGTTCCAACGAAGGGTCATAAGCTATGTTTTTGAGACCAAAAGTGAAATTTTTTAGTAATTCATGAATTTATTTTGCAAGTATCGTCTGGTACCCGCAATGGGTAAAGGGTTAAGAATAACCATTTGCAGCTACTGATACAGTATGGTGATCATGCAAGTAAACAAGTATGTCATCAAGTAACTTGCATGCTTTACTGTCTCATATAATTGATGTGAGTCAATGTGGCAATGTTTACCTGTTTTTGGAGCAAGTTTGTTCTTTTGTTAATCCATATAATGCAGTAGGTGAAAAGTAACGGTTAATCGATCAATTACTTTTTAGATCGATCAAGATGTTGATCATTGATTAATCGGTTAATCGTTTCAGCTCTAATACGAAAGTCTGAACGAGCCACCCTGTTTTGACAATACTGAACACACTGGGCAGTTGGTGTCTCCATGTGGTTATGAGGAGCCGTTTGTCCTAACAGCGGTTCTGTTGATGGAAAGTACTGTTGATGCAAAGTGCTGTGTCAGCAAGGTGAAAATGTTCTGCGAGTATCACGAATTCTACTTAGCTCGAGAGTCTGCTTTTCCTGCCAATGAACATGACACGTCATAATTTCATCAAGTAGAAGGGCTACCAAGTTAATGTATGGGGTAGACCAATCACATAGCCTTGAACTGGAAAGGGTACAGATAAGTTTCATAATCTCCACGACCACTGGCGTTTCATGTGCGTTCTAGTTTACATCTGCCATACACATCATGCACTTATCACTCTGGATTGAACCCTTTTGAACCGTGGTGGTATCTTCCACGTCAGTTCAGCGACAGCGATGGGAAGAGTCCATATTCACTATTTGGGGCGGACCCATTAATATTTTCAACGTGCAGCCACAAGGCTGCACGTTGAAAAATATGAATTGGTCTACCCCCAAATAATCAATATGGCCTCTTCCAGTTGCTGCCGTTGAATTGACATGGGAGATGCCACCACGATTCATAGTTAAAAATCTGCCAAATTTTCAAGTTTATTGAGTCAAGTCGAAAAACGCCAAACACTACGGTTATGGTTAACGGTGTAATAAAACTATGCATGGCATCGGAATGCATTTTGGGTTCATGGAGTTTATGGGGGTGGGAGGGGGGGGGGGGGGGTGACACTATCGATAATTTAAACCCTGGTTAATCTTGATTAGATGTTACAAATTCGGTTTACTCACCTTCAGATGTGATAACAAGCACTGATGTTTGAATACCGTGTCGGAAGAAGCCAAAAACTACTCATGACTACTCACGGTATTCACAAAAATCGTAATACAAATTTCATTTTTGTGTTTCAAAAATATACCTTATTTCCCTTCAGTGGAAACAGTTCTCTCCAAAAGGAGTCATAAGCTATGTTTTTGAGACAAAAAAATAAAACAAAAAAAAAAAAAGAAAAAAAGTTAATCAAGAATTTTTTAAAGTGTCGTCTGCTATTCGGGTTCAGTAAAGGGTTAATATCCATTGCGATCTCATTTATGTAATTCATACTTATGCGTTGGTGTACTTCAGCATCGTCGCAAAATCAATACATTTCATTCATTAATATTCCATGATTCCTAATGGAACATGCAATCATGCGTCTGGGTGTCACGACGTCATGTCCGTAAATTATTTTTTTTTCTGCTTTCATCATTTAACACATAAACAAACTGAAAGGTTTCGACATCCTTAACGACAGAATGTGCTGATGTGTGTGGGAACACAGGAGTCTTAGTTTAATATTGGTTAGTGAACGCTAGTGGGGTGTAAATATGTAACACTTTATATCAGCGTCGCGATAGAAAAAACTCTATACGTCTGTGCGGGTTTGCCTTTTATATTGGGCGAGGGGTGCGTATAGTATAATGCTGAATTGGAAAATGCCTTTTGTCGAGATGGATTTATATCCCAATTTTCCACCCTCCTTGCTGTTAGTCAATAGTGATAGCGGCAACCTATCGACGGCGTGTTGGTTGAACATGAACTCCGAGCCACAAACCGCAGACCACGTTAGCGTAAATTCATTATATTAACCCTTTACCCAACGAATCGATTGCATCCGCCCGCGTAATATGCAAATTCAGCAGTAGAAAAAATATTTTTCGAAAACTTTCAACAAAACCATATCATCTAACCCTTCGGTGGAACGAGCTCGTCGAGATCGTTCCAACGAGGGTTCACATAATATGGTTTTGTTAAAAAAGTTTGAAAATTTGTAAAAATGAGATTTAAAATAATAAATTTTGACATCGTCTGCGTTGGGTTAACTTATATGTTCCAATAAGATCCTACCTATAGCCCCAAAACCCACATCGTGAAATGAAAAAGGCAATTTTTAACGATAACAAATTTAGTCAATAAACCTCTATTTTAGTATGTATGTGTAGGGATGCGACTACCTGGCTTAGTTTCGGGCGGGGACGACGACTTACCTCAAAAACAAATCAATATGGTGATTGACCACTGACCCTGGCCTCCAGAGGGCGATGTGTGAGTCCATCTACTGTTCTATACCACCTTTTTGAGTAAATGTACGTATGACTCAGGGTGATGACTTTCATAAGCTGCAAGCTTCCTGTGAAATCCCTCCACTACTATATGTTGTCCCTATATCCCGATAAATTCTGACTTTTGATTGGTCAGAATGCCTTGGACAAATAGCCATGGCAAAGGGTGCACCTAACATCCAAGGTATACGAGAGCGTGCAACTTCCAGGGTATAAGCGCACGCGTAACATCGGGTGTATATGGTTTCAATGAAAGCTTTTCGCTTCCGCTCGCCTCATTATAAAACTCGAACCAAAAAACCCGAAAATAATCACAAATATCAACAGATTTTCGACAATACAATCATAAAAATAAAATAAAAGCAAATAATTCGTCCCCTGAGTACCAATGTGTTCTATGTGCCAATAGTTCCTCGTTCCTTAACGACCCAAGGGATGTAACTCTATCTGTTGTCTTCTGTGATTATAAAAACAAACTTATTATCATGAATTTGGCCCAATTGATTGTGGAGCTGAGAAATGTGTCCACAAATTTAATTCCACTATGTTTGTATTGTATTTCGAACGGGACAAAAACGTTATCTCCACCAACATGTATGGTATATGGAGATTTAATGTCTGGATGTCTCATTTAAACACCTCGCCTGCGGCTCGGTGCTTAAAAACCGACATCCAGGTATTAAATCTCCATATACCATATATGTAGAGGGAGACAACTTATATTATATTTTGAGCTATTGTACTAGCATGGTTACTCGTCCGGTGTTCAATTCTGTAACATATAAATATTGTTTAAACTAAATAAACCTCTCGTGTACCCCACGACTGCACTGGATAAATAATCAATAAACCATATAAAGGTCGAGGCCACTCCATCTTAGTTCAAATCGTAAACCGATTTGTAATTTAAACAATACTTCATTCCGAACACCATTTGCAGCACGTGTGAAACATCTTGAAAAATGAAGCGGTTTGCATGTCACTCTCTTGATGAAATAGTAGCAAAACGGGCAGTCTCATTTCAAATATTTTGCGCGGTCATATCAAACAGTAACATATGTTACTGGAGAAGTAAACATAGAAAAAAACCTTGCGAGCTCTCGTCCAATCAGAGGGCTAGGATTTTAGACTTATTGGAACATACGTTCATGTGTACTAATATTTTGCGCGGTCATATCAAACAGTAACATATGTTCCTGGAGAAGTAAACATAGAAAAAAAACCTTGCGAGCTCTCGTCCAATCAGAGGGCTAGGATTTTAGACTTATTGGAATATACGTTCATGTGTACTAATAAGAGGACAAGGCCGACCTTATCCACCAAAAAGACCATTGATTATTTTAGTCACTATATATATAGTCAGTTAATAGTCGTCAGCGGAATACTCCATTTTAGCATCACTGTTTTGCTTTTGAAAATGAGCCTGCGTGTGATACCATGTGTATGTAGAGTTAGTTTAAACAGTATTTATTAAAGCATTTGTTTCAATGTATACTCTTCACAATAATTGTTCAAAGAAGTAAATCGTCAATGTACATGATACAGTAGTGTACAGAAAGGCAATAAATATAAGAAAACAGGTTTCTGAGTAGAAAAGGGATTCGACAGAAAGCTTACAGCTTATGTAAGTCGTCTCCCTATGTAGAGTTGAACCGGCTCTGTCGATTAACCCTTTACCTAACTTGAAAAGCAGACGACACTTGCAAACAAAATTCTTGAATAACTAATTTTTTTAATTTTTTGTCTCAAAAACATAGGTTATGACCCCTCTTTGGAACGAGCTCGACGAGCTCGTTCCAAAGAGGGGTCATAACCTGTTTTTGAGACCAAAAATGAAAAAAATAATGAAAATTAATTGCCGATTTTTGTGAATAGCGCTGGCCGGTTTTCGCCGTTACGTTGGTTAAAGGATTAACAACTCAATCTATCCACCCAATATTGCCTGATGTTCATTGATGTGATCGACATGCATAATATGCAAGGAACCTGATATTATTCGAAAATAGCGCCTAATCAAAAACAGAAGTACGCCCATACAAGGTCGGTAACTATGGTTACAAATTTTGGGTTTTTCATCTTGGTTTTAAACTTTCAAGAGGCTTGAGTCTTGTGTGTTGGTCTCCGTAGTCCAAGGGCCTACGAGGATCGATGTACATCAGTAAGGCTATACATTTAGAGACTTAATGGCACGTACCATGCGTGAAAAACAATGGTAACTAGTTAAATGTTTGTCGCTTGTCAACATCTCTTAGTGTCGTCACGGTTTGGCCACCCCACATCTTATCACCAGCGTAAAAGGTGCAGCCACTCTCTGAAAAATTTGATTACGTCTCGAAGATTAATTGGGTACTGCGGGGTCAAATGTCAAATTCCAATTTTACTATAAATTCTTGAAAAACTGTTCGCAGCCGGAAAAACAATCTAATAAATTTTTATTGTCTAAACTCTTAAATGTTCTTTTTATTCTTTTTGCAGGTGCTAACGCAAAAACATTGCACGAGGGACTATGGAAAAATTGCTCACTTTTATATAATGAAGATATATGCAGATCTACGAATGGCAGGGGTATGTAGACGTCGGTAGCAATAGGAATTATTTCTAGTCAGCTGATATATTTATGTTTTATGCTCTTCTCATATTCAGAACTAGTCCCGGTGGACTACGCTGCATTGTGCTGTAAAATGTCATTGCGTTTAATTTTTTTCAACACAATGCGCAAATTGATTGCTATCGGAGCTGTTTAATCCAGTTTTTACGTATTCAAAGGTTGATAGGATGGATATATATCAAGCAATTATTCCACCAGGCGTGTGCTATTACTGACACCGGCCTGATAATTCGACAATGCTTCTGAAAACTTGTTTTCTCTTCTTTGAGTTGTCCAGAAGCTTTACTCTAAATATGAAAAAAATGTTATATTGCCTATGTTAAGCAGGAATCTCATCAGGCATCGTCCCAAGACCGCGCCACTGGATTGAAAACTGTAAAGTTTTTTGGAAGGTGGCCTCGACGGGAGTCGATCCCGTGTCTATGACACCCAGTCGCCTGGCCATAAATGCTCTTCCACCATATCAACTTAGCCAACGACAACCCCATAAAAGGTTGCAATTGACTCAGTCAGTATGTTAGTTTACATTTACAACTCGCCCTGAGACCGATATTCGAGAATTGACAATTACTGAATTGCTGGAATTGTTTTCTGTGGTGATTCGTAATTGTCTACAAGAAGCCAGTATTTTATTGTGAGATTTACCCGTGGATCGTTTGCCTTAGCATCCAATGCAACTGGAACAGATTACTGTTATAATGGTCTATGGTCCCAGCTTTTAAACACAGGGATCTCAATTAATGGAAGATCCGTGAAGAAGCAACTGCTTGAATTTAATTTATATCGCCTATGTCAAGCAGGCATTCATGCTTGACAAAGGCGATATAAATTAAATTCAAGCCGTTGCATCTTCACGGATCTTCCATTAATTGAGAATGCCTGCTTGACATAGGGGATATAAATTAAATTCATTTCAAGCCGTTCCATCTTCTCAGATCTTCCATTAATTGAGATTCCTGTGTTTAAAAGCTGGGACCATAGACCATTATAACAAATTTGTTTCATATGGAGCCAAAAATAGGCAATTTTTTCAAGCAAGAAGGTGCATTTTTGTCTGTATGTATGGTATCCGTACCCTAACACATAGGGACCTGGGCTAGCACTGATATACACCAGAGTGCGGATGACCGCACCCTCACCCCCAAGTCTGTCTGTCTGTCTGATGGCCTTGAAGGATATTAATGATAGTTGGTATTAATGGGTGGGTCACGAATAAGATTGGAATGCCTGTCTGCAAGGTCAAGGTTACAGACTTATTTCAAGTTCGCATATCCATATCCAAATATACATAAGTCGTGTCCGGCTCAGAACGTTTGATGGCCTTGGAAGATATTAATGATACATGGTGTTATTGTTGCCCACTACCAAAGAGTGTGTCGCGTGGGGAGGGGGTATTCTTGATCCCAAGTTGGGAAGGCCACATCTAGTTTTTAGTCGCCTGTAAGCATTTTTGTTTATCTGTGTTTCCCTGTGGATCATTGGAGTTTATATAGACAGCTCTGGCAAAAAGAGAAGATGAAACTTTAATTTTATTCCTTTTGTTTTACTGTGTTAGTGAGTACAGACGTTCTATGAAAGCTGTTGAACACTTTCACTCCAGGTGAACGATGTTAATAACCCTTTGAACCTTTAAGATCGCTTTTCCGACCCAGGGTCGTGATCCGACGTGAATTCATAAAGTAGATAGTTGCTCAATGAATTTGTGCTCGAGACCAATCAAGAATTTCAACGTGCAGCCCCAGGGCTGCACGTTGAAAATATTGATTGGTCTCCCCAAGTAAGGAAAAAAGACTCTTCCAATTGATGACACTGAACTGGCGTAGTATATACCATCGGTGTTTAAAGGGTTAAATTCAGGGCTGGGAGGGGTTAAAATTTTCCTTAACACGTTAACGTGTTAAATAATTCTGCGTTAACGAGTTAAATGACGTTAAATGTTAAAATGAACAAAATTTTAATAACTTCGGTCATTTTAGCTCAACTTTGGCGAAGCCAAATTTGAGCTTATGCCATGGCCCGTCGTCCGTCTGTCCGTCCGTCCGTCTGGCCGTCTGTCCGTCTGTCCGTCAACAATTGGATACGACTCGGGCTAGAGGCCGTATTTATGAACTGATCTTTACGAAACTTCTTGGGTACCTTTGTTATGACCGTGGGACGAGAACGAGTGTTTTTGGGTGCGGTCCGAAATCCAAGATGGCTGCCAGCCGGCATTTTATACCGACGATGCAAAAATCTGTTTTTTGTACAGAACTTCCATATGAAAGCTCTGATTTGAATAATTTTTTGTATGAATGTTTAGTACCATGGGATACATCACATATTATACGGGTTTTTTTCTCGTGCGTAAATTATGCAAATTAGACTAACTTTTTTTTGGTATTACTTTCAGCACTGTAAGTGCAAATGCCAATACGGCTCGGGCTAGAGGCCGTATTTATGAACCGATCTTTACGAAACTCCTTGGGTACCTTTGTTATCACCGTGGGACGAGAACGAGTGTTTTGGGGTCCGGTCCGAAATTCAAGATGGCCGATGGCAGCCATTTTGTACAATATTTGGTGCAATCAGATTTTTGCACAGAACTTCCATATGAAAGCGCTGATTTGAATAATTTTTTGTGTGAATGTTTAGTACCATGGGATACATCACATATAATACGGGTTTTTTTCTTGTGCAGAAATTATGCAAATTAGATGAACTTTGATTTTTTCAGTGCTACTTACACACAGTAAGTACACATGTCGGGAGCGCGGTGGCTCAGTAGGTAGAGGTGCAGGCCGCAAGCCGAGAGGTCCTCGGTTCGAATCCCACCTGCGGCAACCGCGTTGTGTCCTTGGGAAAGACACTTCATCTCCATTGCCCGCGTGGGGGCACGATGACGCCGTGTATTAAGGCGTACTGCACGTCGATGGTACACATGTCTTCAACCAATCTAACCCTGTCTGTGCTGCTGTGCGGGGTTACGATGTTGGGGAGCCGGCAGCTGCTCGTCGTTGCTCGGTGGTTCTCTCCGGGTACTCCGGCTTCCTCCACCCGTAAAACTGTCACGGTCATGATTAGCCATTGTGCATAAATATGTGACCTTAAACATTAATAAATAAATAATAAATAAGTACACATGTCAACACGGCTCAGGCTGGAGTCTCTATTTATGAACCGATCTTCACGAAACGTCTTGGGTACCTTTGTTATCACCTTGGGACGAGAACGAGTGTTTCTGGGTGCTGTCCAAAATTCAAGATGGCTGCCAGTGGCCATTTTGTGCCGAAATTAGGTCTAATCAGTTTTTTTGTACACAACTTCTATACGGCTCAGGCTAGGGGCCGTATTTATGAACTGATCTTTGCGAAACTTCTTGGGTACCTTTGTTATCACCGTGGGATGAGAAAGAGTGTTTTTGGGTGTGGTCCGAAATTCAAGATGGCCACCAGCAGCCATTTTGTACCAAAATTAGTGCAATCAGTCTTTTGTACAGAACTTCTGTATGAAAGTTCTGATTTGAATAAATTTTTGTATGAATGTTTAGTAACATGGAATATATCACATATAGTACGGGTTTTTTTCTCGTGCAGAAATTATGCAAATTAGATGAACTTTGATTTATTCAGTGCTACTTATACACTGTAAGTGCACATGTCAATACGGCTCGGGCTAGAGGCTGTATTTATGAACCGATCTTCACCAAACTTCTTGGGTACCTTTCTTATCACCTTGGGACGAGAACGAATGTTTCTGGGTGCGGTCCAAAATTCAAGATGGCTGCCATTGGCCATTTTGTACCGAAATTAGGTCCAATCAGTTTTTTGTCACAACTTCTATACAGCTCATATTTGTGAACTGATCTTCACGAAACTTCTTGGGTACCTTTCTTTTCACCTTGGGACAGTAATGAGTGTGTTTTGGGGTGCCTTTGTTATCACTGTGCTATGAGAACAAATATTTTGGGGTTCAGTCAGACCCACTCTGGGACTCAAAGATTTCTTTTCTAGTTTAGCATCTGACTGTCACCCACCTTAACAATACTTTACCTATACATTTGTTACAGGCAACGGTCAGTATTTATGTACAGACCGTTACAATACTTTATATGTACCTTTGTTATCAGGTCATTACCTAGATGTTTGTCATTGCTGTATCACATACTATACATGTACATGTCTTTGTCTTGACAAGTTGAGCTACAGTGTCATTGACACTTTCATTATTATGTACAGTGTAGTTAATATAGTTCTCGCAGGTTATCGTAAATTCTAACATTCAGCGATGTTTTCATTTAAGAATACAATCGCTGCGGCCGTATCCATAGAAAGAGACATCCGCCGTTGCTCGAATACCAATCCTTACATGGAAAATAAGCGTTCGGATGAAGCAGATATTGCTATATCGCCAAATATCGGCGGGCCAACTTCGCCAATGTTGGCAGGAGGGCTTCATGGTCTCTCCACCAAATCAACGGGTCGTCTATAATTGACGGACATCTAAAATTTTCGTGTTTTTCAATTTTGTCAAATGTCGTAAAATTCGACGTCATCGGCACGCGCGATTCGGCTTGGGTAAACACCAGATAACGACGCAATGCTGCATATTATACAATTATAAACGTCAAAGTTAAACGTTATTAACTTGGTTAAATTTGTTTAACGTTGTTAAAATAATTTAACACGTTAACGTTTGAAACGTTAACTGCTCCCAGCCCTGGTTAAATTGTTTGGTTTTATTCACATTCCAACCTTATTACTTTTAGGACTGTATCTTAAATTATTTCATGATGGAATGAAAGCTGCTGACCTGATTTTTGAAACTGTAGTTGTAAGTAATACACTCCCAAGTCGTGAATTATTTACTCCATGTTCTCACATTTCTTCGAAAACAAATACATTCTTAGATTCCGGTTTATTTGAAACAGATCCTGAAAAATACTTCAATAATATGAATAAAATATGTCTTTCTGCAAAATGATCATAACTGTATCTTTAGTGTTGTGAGTAAGCATTTTCCGATGGAACCGTATTACACGCAGTAGTTATCGGGCTTTTCAAAATTCAATTTAGTTAATGTTGATGGCTATTTTGTTTTCATCAGACATTTTTGTTGCTCATGCATGTACGTATATTTCCATCGCTCTACATATTATGAACAAAAATGATGCGACCTTTCTGGTGCGCTTTACTGCCTTGGAAATATTTATACAAAGCACATATGTTGTGTGTGAAAAGTATAGACAATAGTTCACTGCTCAAATTCAAATACGAGTGGGGCGCGCGGAAGATTATTTCACTCGGCTAACGCCTCGTGAAATAATCCGCGCGTCCCACGAGAGGATAAAAATCGTACTCGAATACGAGCAGTGAACTTTTGTATTTTTTTTATTTTCTCCTTATTTGTTTTCCCAAAACAACCCTTTATAATTGATTCCGTGTTTACATTGAAAACATTTCAAAAAATAGTCTGTCATCGCTGGAAGTGGAATACCATTTTCAGTGTGAGTGGGAATACGATTTCCGATTTGGGGAAGAAAAACGATTGAAAATAAAATAAAAAATTGGCTATCCCATGAATAAAGTTAATTATTTAACACGCAAGCCTTAATTTATTTTAACACACTATATTGTCCATAGCAGATGACGCATTGTTGCACTGAAGTGACGATATATCTTTTTTGATTATGCCATAACGTGCTTTCTTGTCATTGGTTAAAATAAACAAAATTTTCGTACAAGTAGCTCAAGACTGAAACAGTCAACTGTCATCGACATTCCTGAATTATATCCTCCTGAAAATTGACTTTCGATAAAGTTATCTCCCTTGAAATTATTAGACGTGAAAGAAAGGCAAAATTAA
The DNA here is from genome assembly GCA_031216915.1 of Pictodentalium vernedei. Taxonomy (NCBI): domain Eukaryota; kingdom Metazoa; phylum Mollusca; class Scaphopoda; order Dentaliida; family Dentaliidae; genus Pictodentalium; species Pictodentalium vernedei. The sequence continues at coordinate 66,457,387 of CM062290.1, read as the reverse complement.
GAAGCATGTAATTGTTGAGAAAACGCCTATGACATCAGGAGAAAATAAAGTCATGTTTCCGTTTGTAACTAATAAATGAAACAACAGACAGCTCTCGGAGTTGTCTGTTGTTTTCGTTTATTAAAAGTAACAAAATGAAACTTGGCTCTTTATGGCAAGCTTTTTAGAAGCAACTACTTCATAGGTAATCCGTCATTTGGAATAACTATTAGTATCGCGCCTACCAACACGGAGCAAATGTCCATTTTTGCTCGTTGCTTAGGGAATGTGTTTTAAAAGTAATTTGTAGGTTTTTATTTTTCTTTGGAAAAATTTAGTAAAGCTTACCTCCTAGACTTTTGTATTGATGGAAAGAGCAGTAGGTGTATTATATGTTAAAATGCACGCACTATAGATATAATGAACGCAAAAAAAGTTAGAAAACATCCAAAGATGGTTGAAGCACCGTTTTCTTATTTTAAATGGATTTCAACAGAGAAAATAGACAAACGTTCAAACTGATTGGGAAAAAATTGTAAAAAGTAAGCTTCTGTATTTTCATTCTACTCGAGAAACTGCTCGAAGTTTGTGAAATGATGCACACATCGATGTTGCAACTTCGCTAACATTTCGAAATTTCAACCCTCAGTGTTAAATTTACCGACAGCTGTTGAAAATAACGGGATCCAACTTTCCTGTAAACTAAAACTGTCAGCCATGTTTGCACTATAATGAAAGTGTTGCGCTGTCGTGTCACCGATGAAATAAGTTATCATTTATTCAGTGTCAAACCCACGCAGGAGATTCATTTCCCAAGTTAGGGAAATATGCAAACAATTTTCTTGGGCTAGGATAAATAATAAATGTTGGGGGTGTGATCATATTCTGTTTTATTTTACGCGTATGTTTAATTATTTTACCCGCGGACGTAAGCCGTAGTACTGAAATGGTTAACCGGATAATCGGTTTGAAATCAGTTAGCTACCTAACCGATTAGAAAATCCGTCAACCGGTTATCCGAAATATCGATAGTGATCGTTATTCCACGTTTACAACGTTGTAAATCTGCCGCTTCTCCGTTATGGTAGATTACAAATCGAAGCCGCGTTGTGTATATTGAGAAATAATCGACTTTGGCGTTCAAGACTTCGTTAATGATCGGCAGTTTCCGTGATTAATGAATTATCGCAGAAAGTATTCTGTAGTGTATATACAAACGAACGTTGTCGAGTACTCGACAACGTTCGTTTGTATACACACTACAGAATAGTTTGAGAATACTTCTTTCAAATTCCTATAATTTTGATACCATATTCGGTGAAATAATGGCCGAGGATAACCGGATATTATCCGGTTATAGCTCTTGGTTAGTCGGTTAAGAAAATGAGCCAACCGTTTCAGCCCTAGTAACCCGTGAGTTATACAGTCGGCCACGCGAGTGAAATAAAATTTTCATTTGACCCGCTCTTTTTGTTCTTATCAAAGAACTAACATGTAAACGAAAAATATACAACGCGCCCTCGGTTCATATTGAAATTCAGGTAACATCTTCAGACAGTTCGGTGTGGGCCGAGCCTTTGGCGAGGTCCAGACCTAATTTACTGGACGTGTTTCGTAAATGTCACTTTAAACTGGGAACGATGATTTTCTATTTGTCTCCTGATCCAATCTCTGATAAAAGATGTCTAAATGAATCGAGAAACAAAACAATGCAGAGCATCTGCTTTAAAAACAGTCTCCAGTGACGAAGATATTTTGAGGCATTCATCAGCAGAATTCTATTGAAACACCGGTTCAAAAACTCATTAAAATGACGTCACTAGGTGTTTTTAATTTTCATCCCTCGACTCTCTAGTGATTTTCAATGATTATCTGGTAGAACAATAATAGATCTGCATACACACTGTGCTTGGTCAAAGGTTTTTACTTATTGTTCATTTCACTTTAGTAAGTCATGTTACTGAATAAATTACTTAATTATTTAGAAATAAACATACCGAACTTATGTTACACAATAGTTACATCGAAAATTGCATATCTAATCAAAAATTAAATTAAGTTCGCACAAGAGATACAAAAAATAGAAAAAAACCTTAACAAAATGTAAACAAAATTTACATTGAAAATAGGACATCTAATATGATACACCCAAGGGACGAAATATAGATATAATAGCCAATAGTTCTCTCCTTTAACCTTTCGGTGGAGGAATATCATCTGCTTCATGATAAATTTGAAGAAACCACACCGCAGCGGTGGTTTGGGAGCAGTTCCGTTTTGCATGTCTGCAACGGTGGTTTGGGAGCAGTCCCATTGGCATGTCTGTAACGATGGTTTGGGAACAGTCCCGTTGGCATGTCTGTAACGGTGGTTTGAGAGCAGTCCCGTTTTGCATGTCTGTAACGGTGGTTTGGAAGCAGTCCCATTGATATGTCTTTAACGGTGGTTTGGGAGCCGTCCCATTTACATGTCTGTGACTGTGGTTCGGGAGCAGTCCCGTTGCCATGTCTGTAACGGTGATTTGGGAGCAGTCCCGTTGGCATGTCTGTAACGGTGGTTTGCGAGCAGTCCCGTTTTGCATGTCTGTAACGATGGTTTGGGAGCAGTTCCGTTTTGCATGTCTGTAACGGTGGTTTGCGAGCATTTCCGTTTTGCATGTCTGTAACGGTGGTTTGGGAGCAGTCCCGTTGGCCTTGACTGTAACGGTGGTTTGGGAGCAGTACCGTTGGCATGTCTGTAACGGTGGTTTGGGAACAGTCCCGTCTTGCATGTCTGTAACGGTGGTTTAGGAGCAGTTCCGTTTTGTATGCCTGTAACGGTGGTTTGGGAGCAGTCCCGTTTTGCATGTCTGTAACGGTGGTTTGGGAGCAGTCCCGTTGGCATGTCTGTAACGATGGTTTGGGAGCAGTCCCGTTGGCACGTCTGTAACGGAGGTTTGGGAGCAGTCCCGTTTTCCATGTCTGTAAATGGTATCACAGTACTAAATGTTTTCCCCAGGCGACCATTATAACGTTCAGACGAAACAAATATGATCGCATCACTTTAATTTTGACATTGAAATATCTTTGTCAAGTATAGCCCATCCGACAACTTTTTCTGACCCGAAAACAGGAGGGTCATGCCTGAAATAAGACAGAAAAACTGACAGGAAGGGAAGTACTGGTCACGTGCACATATTTTCCAGGGAATTCCGAACAAAACACACCAGTAGTCAACCATATGTTTTAGGTCCAAAAAGTCATCAAATCACCCTCTTCATTGATCTGGAATATTCAAACAATAATGCAAGATGTCAGTAGAATGCTTCATATGTTTATTGAAACAATATATTTTCCCAAGTCTGCTTAGTTTGGAGATTGAGTCATTTCGGAGTGCAGCTTTATTTATTTATTGGGATTTAAGGTCACATATTTCTGCGCAATGGCTAATCATGACCATGACAGTTTTACGAGTGGAGCAAGCCGGAGTAACCGGGCGAGCAACTGTCAGCTCCCCAACATACCAATTCCACCCAAGCAGGGTTAGCATTGGTTAAAGACAGGTGTACCATCGATGTGCAGTACGCCTTAGTACACAACGCCACCGTGCCCCCACGTGGGCAATGGAGGTGAAGTGTCTCGGCCATGGACACAACGCGGTTGTCGCAGGTGGGATCCGAACCGAGGACCTCTCGGCTTGCAACTTGCGCCTCTTCCTACTGAGCCACCGCGCCCCGGCAACACGGGTATAAACAATTGATTAAATTTTGACGTTATCTCCAAGTTGCGGTCACGATTATGCATTGTGAAGATACACGTGACCTCAAACACCAATATATAAATAAACACCAATAGATAACTAGCATGTATAATCTAAAATGCAAACAATACGATATGTATAATTATTCTACCTAATTGAATCACTATGCCAAGATGATAAATATACAGAACCACACATACGTTTGAATGGGTTAAGAATTATCGCACAAGATTGGTTTGGCCCAGGATATCACGACAGCCAAAGCAATCGAGTCCTATAATTCGTAACTCATTCAAACGTTTGTGCGGTTCTGTATTTATCATACACCTCCCATACACTGCAAAAAAATATAGGTTCTCTTTAGAACCAAAACTGGTTCTAATCTTGTCCCTGAGATGGAACCAGTTCTGTTTAAACAGTATTTATTTCAAATCAAATAAATTTATAAAGATTAACATTCAATTTTAACAGAATATTACATGAACTGAAGTAGATTCATCAATAAACTTGGAGCTTATTCAACGCAGTCGCCAAACATTTTGAAACAAAGGAGATATGAACAGTTGGCATATCGAACCAGTTTTGGTTCTGTATAGAACCAAAACTGGTTCGATATGCCAACTATTCATATCTCCTTTACTTAATAATGATTTGAGACAACCTCGTATAAGCTCTAAACTTGCGACTGAAACCCCTCAATTTATGTTTAATTCTGTTAATATTTAATGTTAATCTTTATAAATTTATTTGATTTGAAATAACTACTGTTTAAACAGAACTGGTTCCATCTCAGGGACAACATTAGAACCAGTTTTGGTTCTAAAGAGAACCTATATTTTTTGCAGTATATAACAACCAGTCTGCACGAAAATTGAACTAAAAACACCTTTCAACTGGATAATTGCTGCGTTTCCTTCGTTTTTACGAGACAGCACTGTCAGATAGTGGGGAACCAATCCTAATTTGCTTTTTAATTTTACGGCATTCAATTGGTCTAAACTAATTGGCGCCGATCAGTGTCACGGTCACAATAATCGAACTTCAAATGTTGACTAAACTGCAGGGAATAACACGACAAGAACTTTTTAAATAGCTAATACGTTTAGCACACTCCATCATTATACGACCAGTTGTGGAAAGTATTTGTCAAGGAACAAGCAGTCGAAATGTTACTTATGTTTTGTAGATTTTTGACTCGAATCTGATTGTTTAAATATCCTGGGTAAACAAATCTAAATGAGGAACCTGGACTTTCCAAGCGATCTCGACCCCGGTGCATTCGACCAACGATGACGTGTTTACTCAGATAGGTGCCTTCTCTGTTTACGTTGGAAACGACATCGAACATGTTTTGTATCACCACATGTGCGATACAGTTTTATTTGTATCGTACAAGCAGAACAGTGGAAATCCCGCGATTTACATTAATAGGTGTGTGATAAAACAAAAACACCACTGTCAGAGTTGAGTTATGTCCAAATTATGAAAGAAAACAATTACAAGTTGTCTTAAGCAAAGAGGGAGAACCGGGAAGAGCAATCAGAATGTGTTAAATTCGGAATGTGGGACAGACGGGGATAAACCGTCAGCTCTTTATTGCTGTCTCCTGCATTTGACTTCGATCTGGTTTCTTCAGTCAGACATTAATTTCCTCTCGGAATTAAGGGAATTAGAGTTTGGGTAACGATAATTGTCTTGTTCGTCACTAGCAGGTGACGTGGAAAATGGAATCGTGGACAATCCGCTTTTATTAGCTCCGTGGTTTCCTGCAGAGAAAGTTCTTTTAATGGCTGAGGTGATGCGTACAGTAGTTGCGTGATTGGCTATAAGATTGACGTTGGGATATACGCGTTGAAAAATGAAATATTCAGTGAACACAATTACCGGAGTACACAAATACTTTTCTTGGTTCATCTCGTGTATGCAGAGTGGGCGCATGACTATTTATACATTTACCTATAGTACGGCCGCTGTGAGCGGGTCACTTTCCACGGGTGGGGACTATTTCCACGGACCTAATAATATTTGATTCCAAACACTAATTATAGGAATAATCATCAAAAATTTACAACCCGGTGCTTCATCAATTAAAATTTTTCTGGTGATCATTTTTCCTACCTGGCAAACGAAGACACTGCCCATACTTAGGTCAGTCTACGACGACTGTGCTTTAACACAAATGTCAGAAAAGAATACTTGCATTTAAGCTACCACGGATTTGTCCCTTCTGCGCCGCAGGGTTCTCAATTTTCATGCCGTTTTGAAATTCTTCACAAGTATGGAAATTAGTGTCGATGGCGAAAAAGTCTTTAACTGGTAGAGTGCTAAGTTTTTTGGTTATCAAAATTTTGTTCACATGTTATTGCCTTGTTATAATTTATGGGAGAGTGCCTACTGGCACTCTCCCATAAATTGTAGCAGGGCAAATCCACCCCGAGTAAATAATATCACATCAAGAATTAACTGAAGCCCATCCACAGAATATGAAGCCTTTAAGCTGTGGTACCTGCACATCTGGATAAAGCCCAAAAATGGGCTTCCAGCACTCTATCAGTTAAAAGCTAGCCCAAAATTCTGTCTATTAAACTTTGATGATATTGCAAAAGCTTGGGAATTAATTCTAGAACGAACTTGAAATCATTTGAAAAAAAACTCTATTAAATTTCCTGTTAATTAAATAGTCATAATCAACTCGAACAAGCAGCTTTACCTAACCATATCGGTATGGAGAAATGACATTCTTGCGAATGCGTTGATGAAAATGTTGCCTCCTGTTGCTGATTGTGTTTGTCAAAATCTTCTAACAGTCAGATTTTTATCAGTTTGAAGTACTCGAATGGGTATGGAAAATGGGCTGACATGTCTGAAAAATGTATGAAAACAGGATGCAATATTTCCCCCTGCAAATATAAGATGCCTGTTACTAAAATTATGACACCTTCATTAGCACTTTGAACCCGAGAGGCCGCTTTTCCGTTCATGGTATGATACGTCATAACTTCATTAAGATAAGTAGCTGTTAAGTGAAAGTGTGGTGTTGACGAATCAATATTTTCAACGTGCATCCTTGAGGCTCCACGTTGAAAATGTTAATGGGTCTACTCCTAAATAATGAATATGGATACCCCCAATTGCTGTCGTTGAACTGACATGGAAGATACCACCAGGGATCAAGGGGTTACATCCAGAGGGACAAGGGCATGAGGTGTATGGTAGATTTAAAACGAGAACGCACTTGACAGGCTAGTAATCGTGGAGATTATGAAACTTATCTACCCCCTTCCGATTCAAGGCAGTGAAAAAGTTGTGAATTAATATCATAAAGTAAGGCTACATGGTAGGGTTGAAACGGTTGGCTCATTTTCACAATCGACTAACCGAGGGCTATAACCGGTTAATATCCGGTTATCCGTAGCCATTATTTCACCGAATCTGGGATCAAAACTGTAGGAATTGGAAAGCAGTATTCCCAGAAACTACTCCGTGGTGTGTATACAAACGAACGTTGTCGAGTACTCGACAATGTTTGTTTGTCTACATACTTCGGAATAGTTTCTGCGGTTACTCAGTAATCACGGAAATTGCCGATCATTAACGAAATTTTGAAGCCAAAGTCGATTATTTCTCAATATATACGACGCGGCTTCGAGGTGCATCTATCCCAAAGGGGAAGCGGCAGATTCAGTACGTTTTAACCGTGGGATGGCGATCTCTGTCGATATTTCGGATAACCGGTTGACGTTTTGTCAAATCGGTTAGGTAGGTAACCGGTTTCTAACCGGTTATCCGGTTAACCATTTCAGTACTACTGCATGGCTGGATTTTTAAATCCCCCCAGTTGTACATCCTAAAGGGTTGAATTCTGGCGTTTTTACTGATCTTATGCAAAAAATGTCTTCCCATGTACTGGGATTAAGCTGTGGTTTGGCTGAAAGTCACAATAATGAATAAAGAAATGATAGCGGTCCATGTGCGGAGCCGATGTGGAAACGGGTTAACACGTTTCTTCGGATTATGACCGTGTTTCATACATTACTGGATGGTGTACCGAACAGAGGAAGAAATATACACGGATTATTTATTAGCTTTCTATCCCCACTCGTTTCCCAATGGCAACCCCGGAAAGTGAAGTAGTGCTTGTTTACTGTGGTAAACAAGTTCTGTTTTACTGGTAAAATAGGACCCTATCACCAGTGCTTGGAGTGGAAGTCCTCTAAAATGGGCAACATGGATATAAACGATTGACTAAACTTAGCTTTATTGCCACGTTGTGGTCATAATTAGCAATTCTGCTGAAATATGTGGCCCTTAAACACAAATAAATAAATAAATAAATAAATAAATAAATAAATAAATAAATAAATAACCCCCACCTGATTACTGCGTTTGTCTGCCCTTACTGACTTCACTCAGGGACAGATTAGTATTAGGGAGTAATCGGGCCTAATCAAGTTCACGATCGCGTGTGAACCCTGCGATGTGAATCAGTCCTTGGTTTCCCGTGGTAAGCAAACTATATTTTACTTGTAAAATTGAACCCATTCAAACATGCTTGGGGTAGAAGTCTTCCAAAATGGGCAACATGGGTATAAACGATTGGTTGGACTTGACTGACTTTATCTCGACGTTGCGGTCACGATTAGCCATTGGGCTGAAATATGTGATATTGAACACAAATAAATAAATAAATCAAGTCGTTTTTCAAAAGTTTTAGCAGAAAAATCCCCCACAAAGTGAAGATAAAAATGTGAAAATTGTAAGCGTGGGTAAAAAAGGTATTGTTGATACTAACAAGAAAAAACGTTTAACCCTTTACCCAACGTAATGGCCAAAACCGGCCAGCGCAATTCTCAAAAATCGCCAATTAATTTTCATTATTTTTTCTTCTTTTTTTTTGTCTCAAAAGCATAGGTTATGACCCCTCGTTGGAACGATCTCGTTCCAACGAGGGGGTCATAACCTATGTTTTCGAAACAAAAAATGAAAAAAAATAGTTAATCAAGAATTTGTTTTGCAGGTGTCGTCTGCTTTTCATGTTAGGTAAAGGGTTAAAATCTATTCACGGACTCAAACTTTAAGTTTTTATTTCTCGACTGCCACACCCACAAAATAAAATTAATCTATTCATAAATTTTTGCCTAATAGAAAATCTGCCGTTCAACACCGAGACAATACAACAATCGACCATTGGCGTAACGCCCATACAACGAGGTAAGGGCGTCTCCTAAGGGCCCCCAACAATTGCACGTTTTTAAGAGTTCCCAATAATTCCAACATTTTGGGAAAAATCGTTTTTAAAGGTCTAAAAACAGTGTTACAGTTGAAACATTCAGGTTGGATGCTTCAATACCCGCTTGCATAAAGAATCGGGTTGATATTCTCTGAGACCAATTACGGGGTTGTGTACGTGACACGTGACAGCATGAGATAGTAGTTCAAATAACGAAACAATTTTAATTCATTTACATTTGTGTATGCATTGTGTACAAGTTGTTACATCAAACCGTCGAAGCAGTATCCGAAACCAACCAATGCCAACATGACTCCTTCGCGGTTAAGGTGCAGACCAACTAACGAAGGAATGAACAGAGAAATGAACGAAAGGACGGGCGAACGAAGATACCATCAGGAATATTATAATGAAAATTTAATTAAATTTTTGACAGTTACCCCATGAATAGTGTTTGTAATCTAATATTATTGCGTCCGCGGAAATATTGCCCACCCGAGGAAAGTGACCAGTCCCATCCGAGGAAAGCGATGGCCATACTGTAACCACTAGCCATCACTAGAACATCTTAAGCTAGTCAATGCCGGATGGATATTACACTGAACAGAATGTTTGTACCCAGTCAGTGTTCTAGAATATAAAATTACTAGCGGGTGTTACCCGGCGTTGCACGGGAGAAGATGATTATATCAATATACCCTCAGATATGATCGGCCCAGCCGTTTTCGAAATAGAAGGTCAAGGTCACTAATTTTAAGGTCAAGGTCACCCCGCACGGGCACCCCGATAAAGTCAAAATGATCGATGGTATACCCGCTCATGTGAAATTTTAGCCCGATCGGCCCAGCTGTTTTCGAAATAAAAGGTCAAGGTCATTAATTTCAAAGTCAAGGTCTACCCGCACGGACACGGCACCCACCCCATGTTACTCGCAGGGACGAATTACCCCCGTATACAAAATTTAAGATCGATCGGTCAAGAAACGGAGGAGTTCACCCGGAACAAAGATAGAGCTAAAGAGAGAGAGAGAGAGAGAGAGAGAGAGAGAGAGAGAGAGAGATAGATAGATAGATAGATAGATAGATAGATAGATAGATAGATAGATAGATAGATAGATAGATAGATAGATAGATAGATAGATAGACACGGACATTCGCATTTATATATTAGATATCTAAATAAATACAGTAAGTGGTCTAAGGGCCCTCAGTATTACTTTTACGCAACTTCAATCGACAAATCGTTTGGAGGTTCAGTAATAATCTAATCCCACAGCCCTGTAGGGCTGTGGGATTAAATTGTTACTTAACCTCCCAATAAAAACAAAATAAATTTGGCCATTATTGTTGTTAACGTTCTGTAGAGCGGCGCCATGAAGAACTGAGGGTTGCAATTGAAATTTAACTCAGTACTCACTTCGCACTCAAATGCACTTGTATTTAAAAAACGTGTAGAACCATGCGCTTGTGCATACAAACCAATCCATTATCATGCTGGGATGTGATAGTTACAAAGAGAATTAATCCGAATAATGTAAAAGTCCGATGATTCAATCTTGTATCTCCATGATCCAATACAGAATATCACGCGAAGATAATTATGAAATAAACCTTTTACCCTGCATCTGTTACATAAGTGAAGATATTTCGACGACAGAGTGCAAAATGTCGAGTGCACTGGTAATAGTTCAGTTGCATGTATTCGTTACGCTAGACACATTAGTACAGGCGTTGAACCGTGTAAAGTGGTCGTACCCGGAAAAAATTTGGGACAAGCGGATTTTTACGCCATTTTGAAGAGGAATTTCTCCCGAAGAACATATCCAAAATCCGCTTGGGGGAAACTTTTTTATAGTATTTATACTGATGGTGGTGGAAGAGCGAATTTCGATCAATTTTCCGAAACCAGCATTCCAACGTTTGGGAACCTGAGGACATGGATTCGTGTGAATCCAGTTTTTCTACTCACTAACACACAGGGTATACAGAGTGGACAGCTCGATAGCTCTTTCCGATATTGCGAACTCAGCAGCTCTCGTAAGGGTAAACACTTACCTCGACGAGTACAAAGCCAAAAATCGCGCACTCTAAGCTATGGATACAATATCTAGAATAAATCCAGACACTGAAAATGTTCATCAGAGATGACCGCCTTGACGATTGGAATCTCCACCTTATTGCTGTCAGTAATATGTTGAACCTCTTCGCTGCCACAGGACATGTACACTACACTAAGAGTTGCAGGTTGTATGTGAAAATGATGCTTGAGCTCCCGAAAAACATCCGTGGTTGTATGATAGGTTCTTCTTTGATTCCAGTTCGTTCCAGATTTTCGGAAAGGCATATGAGGGCAGGCTATCTAAAGCCTTTGTTCGGGTTTTGTTGATACGTACCAGTCCTGATTGCCTTGTACTCATGTGTGATTGAGGGATTGGGATAGTAAAATAATGTTCGAAAGATTCTGAAAGTTTTCCATATTTCCAATCAAATATAAATAAACAGGCATGTAGTTTGTACAAGTCGGTGACCTTCAATATTTTTATCTTTATTTTATCTTTTATGAACAATGGGTCTGCATGGGAATTATACTTTTTGTTGTTTAATATTCGAAGTGAACGTTTCTGTATTCTTAGTAATTTATTGCTTCCTCTTGAGTTTCCCCATATTTGAATGCCGTATACCAAGTGGCAGTGGACCAAAGAGTAATAGAGCATCTTCATGACATGTTGTAGTAGTTGTTTGTTTGCTCTGTTCAAAGTATAATTTGCTCATCCAATCTTAGAACAAATTTTTGATATATGAGTTTGATAAGATAAGTGTTCATCAATATGAATATCTAAACAATTTAGAGATTTATCTTCTTCATTTGAATCCACCCTTTTTAATTTTTTACCATTCATGAAAATATCCGGGTGAATGCAACTTTTAGTTTTATGGTTTGGAATAATGATAATGTATTTTGTTTTGTTGGCGTTCAGGGCGAGTTGATTTGCCGAGACCACTCATATAGATTATTGAGTTCATGGTTAAAATAGGCATCTTTGGATTTGGTATAAGGGAATGAGTCATGGGCAGTTGTGCCATCCGCAAATGACAAGAGATCAAGAGTTGTAGAACGACTGATGTCATTTATATAGAATAGAAATAAGTGTTGTGCAGAAAATTCAGTGCATTGAGTGAGTGGAAAGCGGAGATTCTTCTAAGTGAGAGAAGAGATGGTTCAGCTATCGTAACGTGCCGGCTTCCCCACTAGGAGAAGAGGAAACTCCGTAGCGTAACATCTTTCACTTCCTCAAACGATGTGGTGTTTATTACACGCCTGTTCTATGTAATCCCCATCTACAGCAATACTAAACCACGCGAAAAATGAAAATCTGTTCCGCACATCGCACATATGTGCGGAGCGGATATCGTTGACGGACTCTTTTTAAATAAAATCGAAATTTCACTGGACTTTTCCACAAATCTTGCAACGCAATTACAATTTGAATCTCTAGCGATAGCAGAAAATCGTCCCCTGAGGTCCAATGTGCTCTATATGTCAGTAGGCACATAGAACACATTGGTACTCAGGGGACAACATTGTAACATGGGTCCCCCTTCGCAAATTTGGTTGGAGATAAAATGTGTTTTGTTTGTTGCTAGTTGTCAAATGAATCGCTGAATGTCCTTCTAATAATTGTTTTTTATAGACGTGAAGGCGTGTAATAAACACAGAACGACACACTCGGGTGTGAATGGGTTAATCGATATGGCACGAGCGCCAGCACGGAAGGATAAAACGAGGGTCCGCTCTGTGTATTTTCCTTGTTCGGCTATCCTAACGTCGCGGCGGCTTCCCCTCTTGGAGAAGAGAAAACTCCGTAGCGTACAATCTTTTATTTCGCTGTGGTGTTTACCTTGTTCGGAAACTAATTACACTGTGTCAGATTTTCAATCACGGCACTTGTTTTTAGTGAATAATAACTAAAATATATTTTAAATATTCAAATTGCATTGACACGAAAATGTGAAGAACTTATTCATTTTGCACTGACGTCAAAGTAAAAAAAAAACGATCGGAGATCGCGATGGAAAGAGAAATTGAAAGTCTTTGAGAAAATTTTCTTGTTGAGCGTTGTTTATTTATAGTAACATAAGATGGCGGCGATGGGATTGCTTTTCGCTATGTGACCAATGAGCGTACCAGCAATCCAGTTGTATAGTGATCAGTGGTTGCATTTCAGTAACGAAAACACGTTCCCGTTTCTTTGTCGCCTGTTTTCGAACGCCAGGGTTCCCACTCGAATGAAAAGTCCTTGAAGTTGAACCCTCTTCCTTGAGAAGTGCTTGAATATGTTTTTATCCTTGAAAGGTACTTGATTTTCCACTACCTTCCTTGAAATGTGCCGAAATTCAGTTTACCTATAACCTCTGAGGCAAGATGTGTAATGTTACCGGCTACACATACAATCGACCTCACAAATTTGCCAGGAAGCAGTACTGAAATGGTTAACCGGATAATCGGTTTGAAATCAGTTAGCTACCTAACCGATTAGAAAATCTGTCAACCGGGTTATCCAAAATATCGATAGGGATCGTCATTCCACGTTTAAAACGTAGTAAATCTGCCGCTTCTCCGTTGTGATATATCACACATCTAAGCCGCGTTGTGTATATTGAGAAATAATCGACTTTGGCGTTCAAGACTTCGTTGATGATCGGCAGTTTCCGTGATTAATGAATTATCGCAGAAACTATTACGTAGTGTATGTACAAACGAGTACCCGACAACGTTCGTTTGTATACATACTACGGAATAGTTTGAGAATACTTCTTTCAAATTTCTATAGCTTTGATACCATATTCGGTGAAATAATGGCCAAGGATAACCGGATATTATGGTTAGTCGGTTACGAAAATGAGCCAACCGTTTCAGCCCTACTAGGAACCACATCTTTTTTTACCTCTATATTGTTATCCAGGTGCAACAAGGTGCCATCTGCAAAGCTTTAGCTTTGCAGATGGTATCCTATTGCAGATGGTACGTTATTGCACTCAATAGACCATTTAGATCAAGTTAGTAGGGTTTTCCATAATCAGGTCTTGGAGACTGAAATGTTTTGTGTTGTTTATGGTGTTCTAAGTTCATACGAAAATTATACAAGTTCTTAAAAATCATGGATATAGCCCTTCAAAGTGTTTAAATGGTGCTTGAATTTGCTTCCCTGATATCAATGGGAACCCTGTACGCAAGTCGAGTGAGACACGATAATCGGAAATATGACTTACGTAGAACGCCTGTTAGCACATACCTGTAAGACGACACAAAAAACTAAGATGGCGTTGCCCTTGAAGAAAACATATTGAATACTTATTTGAAACAAGCAAAATGTTGTCAACTGAACTTATTTGATGTCCTAGCCTTGTTCTTGGATATCCGGGACAACTTCAGCCATAAGTAGTTTTGATATAATTTTTTCCGTTTACAATTCTCACTGAAACGCGGAAACACACTCTAGAATCACCACCGAAACTCACAAATATACTAGGTTCGTTGGCCACAAACATTTGTCCAGATTCTGTGCAACACATTTTTCATTTTGTTGTGTAAAGTTCCTGTGTTATTCCAAGATTAATAAAAATTCAGTATCAAGAAGTTTTGTGTAAGATATATTAACATTATAGAGATTGGATTATTGATGGACGATGTACCGTGAATACCATACAGTGTCGAGACAATACCGATTTGTCCATACCGAGGGAATCTCAATATAGGGATATTTCGGTATTTAAAAATATTCTCGAAATCAGTTGAAAGATATTATTATTATTATTATTATTATTTATTGGTGTTTAAGGTCATATACTTATGCACAATGGCTAATCATGACCGTCACAGTTTTACGGGTGGAGGAAGCCGGAGTACCCGGAGAGAACTACCGAGCAACGACGAGCAGCTGCCAGCTCCCCAACAACGTAACTCCGCACTGCAGCACAGGTATGGTTAGACTGTTTGAAGACAAGCGCACCGTCGACGTGCAGTACGCCTTAGTGCACGGCGTCATCGCGCCCCCATGTGGACAATCGGGGTTAAGTGCCTCGCCCAAGGACACAACGCGGGAGTCCGAATTGATCGCTCAGATGGACACCCATCCGAGGATTAACCGGGCTCGACGTTGCTTAACTTCGGTGATCCAACGAGAACCGGTTACTGCAACGCCACCGCGCTCCCAGTTGAAAGATAAAAGGACAAACAACAGAATATTACGCAACCTGCTGACATGAAGAACCCACGAACCATGTATTTCTATTTCATTTGATGTAATAAAAAGGCTGAGAGAAAATACCCAGGGGTTATTTTCTCTCAGCCCTTTTGTTACATCAAATCACCCTTGGCGAGTGTGCGTGTGATTTCCAACATTTTGACACTTCTGCAGCTTTGTCTGGTAGTGACTTGGTAGTGTTCGTACATGTATAGTGTTGACACCGAACACCCGTACTGATACTGAGTAAACCAGTGCCTAAATACTGATGCCGAAACCGATTTCAAATTTCAATACCGCTCAGCTATAACTTGGATAAAGCCTTGCGATGATGGTTACATGACCAAAAAGTGAAATTGACAATTTTTATGGGACTACACATATTTTGTTTTAAAGTGCTATATAAGTAATGGAATTTTGTTTATATTGAAATTCCCCCTCTGCTATTCCTTAAATTCAAATTAAATATACACACATTATACACCAAATTGAAGGAGGGGAGTCATAGAACACGTAAAATATATGAAATCAACTCAAAGTGTTGAAGGCAGGCACCACTGGTTCCTGGAAGTCTGCCACCGTATTCGTACCAGAACTGATAATACAATAATATTTCCTGTGAACAACCTGTGGCCAAATGTGCTTCACATATCCAAGAACACAGCCTGGGCATCAAAATCCTTCAAAACACAGCGACAGAGATGCATTGGGGTAAATTCCAAAGGTGACGACTTTGTTTACATATATTCTTACTTTCGATTTCCGGTCAACGTCTTCGGACGGAAAAACATCGAAAAACAACGCCGTCTAAAATCAAATCATGAGAAACATCGCCTTAATACAGCATACTGTTGTTAGATTGAGACTGTACAGTTGCCATATTCTATGAAGATATCATGACACCTGGTGAAATGTCTTAGAATTACGATTTTGTTGTTTGATGGAAATTCGTGGTATCAAGTGATTTGCGCATGTCTGTTGAACATGGAATCCATCTTCAATAAAAAATGCAGACAGTGTTGCCTTTTTCCCGAATGTAGTTGTATCGCTGCATCCCAAAGTGTTTTGAATGCCTAGCTTTGTTCTTGGATATGTGAAGCACATTTGGCCACAAGTTGTTCTCGTGACATATTATTTACTTATCGATTCTGGTACGAATACAGTAGCAGACTTTCAGGAACCTGTGCTGCCTGCTGTCAACTCTATGAGTTGATTTCACATATTTGTCGTGTTCTATTCCTCCCAACCTTCATTTTGATGTATTATTTGTGTATATTTAATTTGAATTAAAGAAATATCAGAGGTGGGAATTTCAAAAGAAACAAACTTCCATTACTTATATTGCACCTTAAAGCAGTGAGTTGTGTCATCTGTAATAGAATGATATTATGCAAGAAATATTGATAAATGAAATATTAAAACCCAAATTGTGTTTTTGATTTCCATCAAACTTTCCCAGCACATGATTAATAAGTACCTACGTGTCCCCCCAAAAATATGGTAGAAGTTGGACAAGAAAACACACCACAATGATGGAGTCACAAAAAACCCCGAAAACTTTCTTCAAATAGAATGATGACGAAATTAAATATTTCTGTATAACGAGTGTCATGGTGTCCATTTAGGGAGGTTGTTTATATATTTCAGAACTGCCAGTGTGACCTATGATTACAGTTTGATTGACCAGAAAATGTGGCCTGGGTTAGACTTGCAAAACATACTGTCACAAACAATCCCCCTTAAATAGACGTCATGACTCTCATCCGCATGGTTAACAGAAATATCTCATTTTTTCATCATTCAAATTGAAGAATCTTTTCAGGTTTTAGTGACTCCATTAGGCCTAGATCTTCTGTTTCTCGGGCCATGTTTTGTAAAATTGGCCTTGTGTTGCGCCCACTTTTGACGTAATTAACCACTTTTGATGCAGCTCACCACTTTTGATATAGAAATCTCCCACTTTTGATGTAGCTCACCACTTTTGATATAAAATCGCCCACTTTTGATATAAATGAGGTCTCCACTTTTGAAAGAAAAAAACGCCCACTTTTGATAAATTTGACAAGGTCACCACTTTTGCTATAACTTTTTGCCCACTTTTGAAGTAGCGTAACAAGAGAAATTGTATGTCCCTTCAAGTGAGAAATACGTTATTCTGTCGTTCACAAAAATTTTAGAGGAAGGGTGGGTAAGGGTTTCTTGAGGTTGAGGGAGAGGTACACGACACATGATGTCCCATATCAACATTTTGGAGGGAGATACGCCCCTCCCCCCCCCCCCCCGCTCCCTCATAATCTGGGTCCATATTTGATACAATTCCACATGGGCCTGTGATATCCTAACCGTTGTTAATATGTCCTGATAAGCGCATGAGTGAGTCCTGGTTCAACGGCTTTCTGGGTTAGGATTTTGGACAGCTTCCCCTTCCCCCTCCCCTTCGACAACGGCCACCCAGACAATTCATCCCTAACAGACTACATATGAACATCTCCTGGGTATCTACCGTTTACCAGATTTGCAGAAGACACTTAACAGGGCTTAGTTGGTTATCATTGAACTTGTTCTCGGATGCGGGGGTTGGGTGTGCAATGAATTTTAGAAGGGATATAATGTTCCATAGCATCAGCAATGACAAGATGTTGTAACTGCCAATTCATATGGCATTTGCTTTATTGGTATATAAGTAAAATCACAAATATAATTCGAGTTGTGTGCTGGTAATCGACACATCATTCAAACACTGTTTATCAGGGAATTTATTATGATAATTACTTTTTGAAAGTTTAAGTGCTCTCTAAAATCGGTTTAGTTAAAAAGTAACCCAAATCGACTGGGTTGCATGAAATGAAAATAACCCTAATCGACTGGGTTGTGTGCGATAGAACCCAGTTGGGTTCTATTTCACTCAAACAGACGATTCGGTTTACTTTTTAACACCAGTCGATTTTAGAGAGTGTGAAGAATAAATAAAGAATTCGATCCACTGATCTGTTGGCCTCTGTGTCGAGGGATCGCAAGCGATATTTCATGAAAAGTTCTTTTTCCATCCAACGTGTTACGTTACGGCAGACGTAGTCAATATTCTTATCAAAAGTGGGCGATGCTAACCCAACAACTGTGAGCTAATGCAGGCAAAGAACTACCCGTCGATAACTAACTACACCCTGTTGGCAAATTTTGTCCTGGTGAACAGTATAGTTTCCGAAATAGCTGCTAAGTATGTGCATGAATGGACCCTATGTCGCGGGGCTGATGGGTGGTAAATCTAACGGGTCGAACAACATTACGCGTCACAGTTTGTTGGAATGGCTTTGCCTAGTAATTTCTGGGTCTATTCGCAACGCACAAACGAACGTCTGCCTCTGAATTTATTATAACAGATGGAGAGCCGCCACTTCGCCCGGGTATACCGCATTGGGCTCTATTGAGTTCAGCTTGTTACACACCTCTAGATATAAAATTTTGTTTATTTGTATCGGTTCAAAATAAAAAATTGGAGAGATCAACGTCACAATGCCAGAGTCCCGGGATCCCGGGAAGGGAAGCACTGCTTGTTCACTTTGGTAAACAAGCGATCGTCGCTTGTAGAGTAGGACCCAGTAATCAATGCATGTGGTAGAAGTCCTCGGAAAGGGGCGAAACAGGTATAAATGACTGGCTAAACTTCAGTTTATATATATGTTGCGTCATGATCAGCCATTGTAGTTGCGGAAATATATTACCTTTAACACCAATAGAAGTAGTTTTCGACTGGAATCATCATTGAACATGCCTTAATATCGCTACTGCCCCCATTATCGGCGGTGACAAATCACTACCTGAATGACCATACCTATATATCTCAGATTTAGTCCCGATCTGCGCAGTGTTTTTCAAAAGGAGTCGAAAGGAGTTACTGTTCATGTGCAATGACGAGCCCCTCCCACCCCACCCCACCCCCACAAACACATGCACTAATAGCCTACCATCTCCGCAGTACAGAACTACATATATTCGTATTCTTTTGGGGTTTTTTTTTGCCCTCTTTGCACCTCGGAAATCGCACCTCACAAGTGACCAAAGCATCTCACAAGTAACCACTGTACTAACCCCTAACCCCACAACCCCTAACCCTACGTATAGTGGAACGGACGTGCACCACACAACTACATCTGCGGTCGCCGGGGACGGACGGACGGACGGACGGACGGACGGACGGACGTTCTAACGAATCGGGTTTATGTGTTTAAATTTATGTGTTTATTCTAGAAAACATGTCCAAATAGTCAAAAAAGTGATTTTCGGGAAATTCCTTCGGGTGGTAGCTAACCCTAACCCTGCTGCTACTGACCCTAACCCCTAACCCCCCACCAATGGAACCTAAACCACACAACCTTAAGCCCTACTCTGGGGCTACCCCTAACCCTAACCCCACCCACCCCACCCCTAACCCTAAAACTACCCGAGTATTGGAAGTAGCCCCTAATAATTGAACCCCTAAACCGGGTATGTTATACCGGACGGACGGACGGACGGACGGACGGACGGACGAATGGACGGACGGACGGACATATAATATACCAAGTGGGGTGTCCGACTACGTCTGTGCTAGAAGGGCGACGTCACAGCATATGCCCAGTTTGATTGGTCCAAAACACTGCCTGATGAACATTGCATTTTTCAGCTATCGATGCAGTAGTTCCTAAGACCATTACTGCACATGCGATAAGATGCGAACCCAGTCTGTATCCGATGATGGCAAATGGCAAATGATCCTAGTAGTTTCCGAGATCGTTACTGTGCGTGCACGTGTACGAAGACGACATCATGCTGTGTCCGAAAAGCCAAGATATCTTGAAGAACTAAAGTACACCCAAGCCAAATTTTGTCCCATTCCATCCGGCCGCCTTGGTGTCTGTAGCGAACATGTACACAGACAGACAAATAGGCGGGACTGCTCTAGTATATATATCGACTAGTTGGGGCCTCTACCTCGACCAGGAATAATTTAAATGGGTAGCTGGATATTGAAATACCTCGACATTCACGGGAATTGGCGCCAAGTTGGCAATTTGGAAGGTCAAGATCGCAATTTGAAGGTAAAGGTCAGGACGCAGGCGCAATTTACTTCAACACACAACCCAATGGAAGTTTCCATATATATACCACGTTTTCGTCTTGATTGATACAGTACTGTAACAGTAGTTTCCGAGACTGTTACTGGGCATACGCAAAGATGGGACCCGGTCTCTCACGCCTCGGCCATTGGGTGGTTGTACAGGTTTCGATAAATAAGCGCCTAATGTTTGAGGAGCAGGATTCCTCGCATGCCCATACACAAAAATAAACAAAAGGACGAATGACAATGATAAAAATAACGTATTTCCTCACTTAAAAGAACCTAAAATTTCAATTGCCACACTACTTCAAAAGTGGGCAAAAAAGTTATAGCAAAAGTGGTGACCTTGTCAAATTTATCAAAAGTGGGCGTTTTTTTCTATCAAAAGTGGAGACCTCATTTTATATCAAAAGTGGGCGATTTTATATCAAAAGTGGTGAGCTACATCAAAAGTGGGAGATTTCTGTATCAAAAGTGGTGAGCTACATCAGAAGTGGGAGATTTCTGTATCAAAAGTGGTGAGCTACATCAGAAGTGGTAGTTATATCAAAAGTGGGGCGCAACACCCTTGTAATCAATGCTCGGTCGAGAGTGCTCTGCAATGGGCAGATTAGGTATTCATAAAACGGTTGGTTCAGCTTGACTAAATCGGAAGCGGTAATAGTACTCCCTCTCTCTTCCCTTCAAACATGTCACCTTCGCGCGACGCCATTGTGTGCGAGGGCGAATTATCAACAAAGGCAGAAGCACCCGGTACTTTGAACAAAAAACTAGACGCAGCGCTTTAATCAACTGCACTAGGTAACCTGCACACAAGTTTGGTCAATATTCAAGTGGTATTGGTATATGGTATAGCCATTGAAACTTTGAAATGAATAACATTAAATAGCAATTAATGCAGTGGGCGGGCTTTTTCTTATTTTATTTTTAATTTTTGTAATTATTTCTTTGACATCAGAAGTTAAAGTTCCTTGGTTTGTTTTATGTTTTATGCCTCATAATCAACAGAATCGGTCGCACTTAGCCATTGTGCATAAGTATGTGACCTTAAACCCCAATAAATAAATAATCAAAATAGCATGGGTGTTGGTGTATTTCTTCCCTTGAGTGCAAGAATGCTTTGCAATGCTAAAGCATTGCAAAGCCTTTTTGGATGCTTTGCAATGCTAAAGCATTACAAAGCCTTCTTGCACTCAAGGTACAAATTTATCAATTTTATTTACTTGGTTAAAATATCGGTCATAAACCATTTAATTTTTATTCTTTTATGTTTGTGTTGGTTATAAAATAGAGCATGCGGCACCCAAAAGGGCCATGTGTGTGTGTGTGGGGGGGGGGGGGGGGGGGGGGGGGGGGGGGGGGGGAGGCTGGGAAACAAATTTTTAACTTTTTAAAGCCTTATTGTAGTGTTTTCTTGTGAAAAATTTCTACCACGTTTTTTAGGGGAACATTTTGACATTTATTGAACCTGTGCAGGAAAAGTGTGATGGCATTCAAAAAACACACTTTTGGTAAGTTTTCATTTGATACATGATACCGTTCTATCCCAGTTACAGATGCCACGTGACTCATCAATTGAATAATACATATTCAGTCCCTAAGAAAGTGCCCATATATTTTTGAACACAAACAAAATTTTCAGCCACTTTAGGTCATATAAACATCACCTTAAGTGTGATAGTGGGGGGCGCGGTAGCTCAGAGGTGCAGGCTGCAAGCCGAGAGGGTCCTCGGTTCGAATCCCACCTGCGGCAACCGCATTGTGTCCTTGGTCAAGACACTTCACCCCCATTGCCCACGTGGGGGGCACGGTGACGTTGTGTACTAAGGCGTACTGCACGTCGGTGGTGCACTTGTCTTCAACCAATGCTAACCCTGCTTGTGTGGAGTTGGTATGTTGGGGAGCTGATAGTTGCTCGTCGTTACTCGGTGGTTCTCTCCGGGTACTCCGGCTTCCTCCACCCGTAATAACTGTCATGGTTAGCCATTGTGCAGAAATATGTGACCTTAAACACCAATAAATAAATAAGTGTGATAGTATTAACCCTTTGATACTTTTGTACGTCTTATGACGTAACGAAATCAAACAGCGTCTTGATATTTTGTACGTCTTATGACGTAACGAAATCAAACAGCGTCTTGATATTTTGTACGTCTTATGACGTTCGAAATCAAACAGCGCCTTGATACTTTTTGGTCATTTGTTTTGTTATTATTTTTTCGATTTTTTAAAGTTTTAACCTCAATTCCTATTTTCTCCCGAATAGTGCTCAGTGAGAACCGTTCAGCCAAATGTTTATCGCAGCTCAAGAATCTGATATAATCCTGCTGTCAAGACTTCTTAACTGGTTGAGTGCAAGAAACCACTATCAGGGCGTTCTAAAAATGAGGATACCAGAGCGAAAGCCAACGCTTCCCTTGCTTGTATTTCATATTTAGTTCAAACACAAATAATATTTTATTTTTATAAATTTGTTTTATTATAAATTATTGGAGAGTGCCTTTAGGCACTCTTCAATAATTTGTAATAAACAAGTTTTATACAACAAAATCAGACCACCAAAATAATCTAGCCCTCAACCAGATAATCACTAATGTGAAAAATATCTTTGTTATTTGTACTTTCGACGTTTGACGTCGCATTTTGAAAAAACGTCGGAGAAACTGATTCCCAGTGACGTTTGAACGTCAGAATAGTTAAAGTCTCAAAAGGTTAAGAATTATGTGAATTCTTCTCCATGCTGTTCATACTTTCTTGTCCTTCTCGCAGAATTGTATCTACGTTTCGCAACGGGTTAAGTCACAACGATAACAACGTAACATTTGATGAAGTTGAATCAATGAAAGCTGCGAATTGTTAATCGCCTTGCTTGTACGCGCTCACTCCTCTAGCTGTTTGCCCTGATTACATGCTGTTTGCCAAGTATTCTTCATAGATCTAAATACACAATACCTTAATAATGTCACATAAAGGAAAATGGCTCTATCTATCGATCCATTCCTTCACATGCTATTAACAGCTGTAATGTCACTCGGTCAACTACAAGGTTTATGTTAATCAAACAGGGGAGATAATTAAGGTCGCGACTTTACCGGCTTATGAATTGATTTTTTTTTCGCGTTCACAGAAGTGAAAATAGTTGTACTTGAAGTTCTTTATCAAAAGATAAAACAGCGGATATCTAATGCTTGACTGGTCGATATTCAGTAGATTGGTTTCCGTACTTTTATCCCTGATCCAGTGGAGACACTGGAAAATTTAAAAAGAATTTGGCAGAATTGGGGAAGCAATCTTGATTGTTCTCTTATGCTGGTAATTAGGAATAGACCACCAACCAGAAAAAAAAAACTTAGTTCAATTCTACTTTCATCTCACAACCCTCAAGGGTTGTGAGATGACAGTGGAATTGACCAATCTTTTGGCGAGTTATAACAGTTAGAAAGAAGAAATGGGTTATGTTAGTTTTTAAATACGATGAACTTATCACGTATCAGGTTCGAATGCTCTTGAGTATTTAGAGTTTACGCGTATTGGTAATTTCCTTATCTGTGTGCTTCTGGTAATCTGAATATCAGCAATTGTGAAAAACACATTCTGCTAAATAAAATATCTATCTATCTAAAAGCCATTCGGAAATATGACTTAATAGAGTCGTATACGCCCGTTATTTATGGACGAACTTCCCCATAAAAAACCCAGGAACTGAAGAAGTGCTTGTTTGTTGTTGTAAACAGCCTCATAGTGGTAAAATAGGATCCAGTCACCAATGCTTAGGAAGAAAAGTCCTCTAAAATGGGAATCATGGGTATCAACGATAGTCTAAACTTGGCTTTATCTCCTTTTGTATTATTATTATTATCCATTGTACAGGAATTTGTCACCTTAACCCTTTATCTAACATGAAAAGCAGACGACACTTGCAAACAAAATTCTTGAATAAATATTTTTTTTTCATTTTTTGTCTCAAAAACATAGGTTATGACCCCTCATTGGAACGAGCTCGACGAGCTCGTTCCAAAGAGGGGTCATGACCTATGTTTTTGAGACAAAAAATGAAAAAAATAATGAAAATTAATTGACGACTTATGTGAATAGCGCTGGCCGGTTTTGGCCGTTACGTTGGGTAAAGGGTTAAACACCAATAAATATATATCCGAACGGACTTGCTAAACAGCCACGACTTGTGACTCAGCAGTTATTTCAAGGCTTGTTGTGACTAGAAAGAACGTCTAAGTGCATACACCTTTCCCAGTTCACTGACATCCGAACTCCGAATATCAAGGCGCATGTTCTGGGGCCTCATAGGTGTGAAGTCTCGAGTTTACGCTTTTCAGTGTAATGTTTGAATGCAGCCATGCAGTATTAACACCCAGTAAGTTTAGATAGAATACGTGGCTCATTTTGGGTTGTCAGTTGATAAACTGCTACAAAAAAAAAAATTCTATTGAATTAACTTCTTTCTAAACGAGCAACGTATGGATGACGTGAGTATTTTCCTTTGATTTTGACCAACTTCGACTATTGGGTTAGTGATACAAAATGTCTGCACAGATGTAACATTTTTTCAAACAGCCGACAAGACTGGCCAGACATTTTATTAATGAATACAGTGTGTCTGGCTAGTAAGAACACCGAAGGCAAACTCGACAAGGCAAGTCATTCTACATGTTTGGTGACAACAGGCAAGTCAGTGCATCTTTTAGATTTACTGATACGAGGCGAAGAATAAGGCTTGGTAGGTTACAGCTGACATGGCAGGCCAAACCTTTGATTTGCTGATACTGTTGGTTACACAGAGTATTAGTTATATCTGGTATGATATATACGATGTCCGTTAATTCCATAGAGGGCGAGAGCAAAGCAGAGACGAATGAACAAAGGGGAGATAACTGTATGTTAGTCGTACATAAATTTAGACTGACTTGACATTGTGCACACTTTGCATGTAACGTCTTAAAACCAACGAACTTATCAGAACCTTGTAAGAGGTAAGATATTATAAGTTACAGAGCGTTCAGTTGGCAGATACACTGCCATGTACGGCGAAGAGAAAACAATATTAGGTGAGGCATATTTATTAAGCACGGCATGCTAAAATGTCATTGAGGAAGTTAACTCAACGAATAGTTAAATGATGCGCACTTCTCCAAAAATGTAAACAAAGCAGACGATGTTTACACACGCTACAAGGGGGAGTAATTTTGCTTCCGCATTCTAATAAATCACTCGTGACTTGTTCTGTAACCGCCAATGTTTTGGGCTGGTTTGGCATTTTATTATAACAGTTTCATTCAATCGAATGCAATGTTTATACGACGGGGGCTATTTTATATGGTGGGTCTTTTGTACGACTGCGCTGCAGCATATACGTACGTGTAAATTGAAAGCTGAGGCGTGTGGATATAAAGATAAAACAAAATGGATGACGGGCACCCAATATTAAATTAATACTGGGTGCTTTTCAGCCATCCTGAACCTAATATTGCGGAGTCTATGTCTCTTAGTAACTTCATTTGATTGGATAAACAAATTTACTAGCATAATAATATAATATACTTATTTCATTGGAACGGCTGATATGTCGAGCCACAGCTCTTATTAAATCCTACGATGTGCAAAGAATCAATATTTTGGTCAACTGATGGCAGTACTGGCTACATCTTTTATTTAAAAAAAGGTATCTATATAAAATCTATGGCAGCACGATATTCAAAACTGAATACCGGTACCGCTATTCAAAAAAAAAATACCACGGTATACCGGTATATCGAAAACTGTATCAGAAAACTGTATCAGATATATGAGTCTCGATTGAGACTCGAGACATCACAGTCGGAACGAATTAGCACGCCTTGATGATGCGGTTCGAAACACCTTTGCCCAACACAGGCGATATCAAAATTTATTATTTTCAAAATTGATTTATCAGATTTCCCCCAAATATTTCAACAAAACTATATCATGTGACCCCTCATTGGAACGAGCTGGACGAGCTCGTTCCAATAAGGGGTCACATGATATAGTTTTGTTGAAACTTTTTTAAATTATTTTTTCAACTGCTGAATTTGTACATTACGAGGGCACAAGCAGACGATTCCTTGGATAAAGGGATAATATTATTCATTCGGGGCTACAGTTAAAAAACAACTCAGGACATCTTGAAAATTAAATTGTGGGTAAATAAATAAACCGACGATAAACCGATATTTTTGTAATTACACCGGTATTCATTCGGTATTGGTTTGAATACCGGTATATATCGGTTTATCGATATAACGTGCAGCCCTAATAAAATCAACATTTTAAGTAAAAAAAACTTAGAAGACAGATGGAAAATTTAATTTAATAATAATAAAGTGTCTGAAAGAAATCAATAAACGGACAGGTAATTTCTTTGATGCACTAATGAATGTACCTCCATGGAATCGATATTTTAGAAAATAGCCGACAATACTGGTCAAACCTTACATTTCACAGAATCCAAATTATTGGCACAACTCACAAGACAAGACAAACTTTTGATTTACTAACGCATTAAGTACGTATCTTGCTGTTTCGATGACGTTTTCTGCATTTTTAAAGGAAAGCTACCCATCTACCCAAGTCAATAGTTCGTGCGACCGACATTGCTATCGATAGTTTACGGACGCAATAAGTACAGTCTTCTTTTCTTATTAATGTTTCTGCATTTTTAAAAGAAAAGTGGGTATTTAATCAACTATAGTAGTCAATAGTTCGTTTGACCGATATAACAATCGATTATTTTCTAATGTAATAAGGCATAAACAAGTTAAAAATCTGTTTCTCAGGACCTCCCGCGTTGTCCTTTTGGCTACCGCTTGCTCTTTATTTATAAGAAATGCAAACTTAAAATAAAATAGTAATTAAATGGTTTATGTCTGATATTTTACCTAAATTAATAAAATTGATAAAATTGTCCCTTGAGTGCAACAAGGCTTTGCAATGCTTTAGGGACGACATACACTACCACCCTTGCTATTGTACTGATTATAAGACCTAAAACATAAAACAAACCAAGAATCTGAACTTTTGATAGCAAAGAAATAATTACAAAAATAAAAAAAGAAAATAAAAAACCGGCCACCCGCCCATCAGCCCGCCCGCCCACCCGCCCATATGCAATTTTACAAAAAATGTCATGAGAAACAGAAAATCTGCTTTCTGGGCCTAAGTACGTTTCTTATTTTTTCATTGGCGTTTTCTTCGTTTTTTAAAGAACAAAAAAGATGGGTGTTTGGTTAACTGTAGAAGCCAACAGTTCGTGCTACCGACATTTCAATCAATAAGTTATTGCAATATGAACATAATGTTATTGGTTATTAACAGCAAATGAGAATAAACGAGAATTGGAGCGCAATTGTTGACCTTTTAACCAGTTCAACTCTGGTTAATTTCCTCTCATTCAATACTTTCTTCAGCTCTCTGCATGGCTAACAATTTTCATCATTGGAAGAGACTTACCTGGCAGTTAGCTCCCCTTAATTTTGTAAAGGTGGGAGTAAATTGAGAACTAAGGGAATGGGAATTGAATATAAAAAAAGAACATTTCGATATGTTAGAGAAGTTGTATCATCGATATGCCCATCATTTCACAAACGTCAGGCATTTTCCTGTAGAGCTGTATAAAAACACAGAAGCTCGTTTTTTTTTTTTTACATTTTTCTCCCAATCAGTTTGAACGTTTGGCTATTATTCTTTGTTCAGACCCATTTGAGAATAAGGCAACAGTGCTTTTATCATCTTTCGATTTTCTATAACTGTTTTTGGTTCATTATTTCTGCGGTATTTGAATCGTGCCATATAGGACATACACTATCCTTTACATTAATATAACAGTCCAGGAGCTAAGATTTTGTATTTGTTTTCCTGGGAAGAATCAGGCTTTCCGCTAGGAAAAAAAATGTTGAGGCCGGTAATGGGGAATCCAAGGATCCGACGGGGCGACCATGGTCGCCCCGTCGAATCCTTAGGTTCTCCATTACCGGCCTCATGATCTCATCTGTATGAAATGCACATCTAAGACGCCCAAGTGGAGGAGCTATGCCTTGTGCAGGTTAAAATGGCTGACCTCAGAGTGTACACAAAACTTACTAACGTGGGCCAATGGAACCCGACTGAAATCGTGCACGTATGCCATCTAACCTATCACCAGATCCTGTCGTTCCATTGTCAAGGTTATTGCAACTTGTTAAAAAATTGAATCCGGTTGATTTTTTGCTGTTCTTTTTTCCCTATAATTCTCCACCTTTGGTGCTTTCCTTAAGGGTGTCTGTGATGAGAGCCCTACGAGGACCTTTTGGGTAGGGGAAAGTCAACGAGGGGATTAGGGCCGTTGATGGGATCCCATGTCTGTATAGCGGAAAACCCTGGAAGAATAAAAACTTGCAAATTCTCGTAAAATCACATTCCCTAAACAAAGACCCAAACTGGACAGTTACTCAAATGTTTCTATTTTGCTTGTCATAAAAAGCCAAACTTCCTTTTGTAGCCTTTAGTAAAAGAACCCCACAGGCAGTTCCCAGAGCTGTTTGTGTTTTCGTTTATTAAAAGTAACAAAATGAACTTAGCTTTATTTTCTTTTGATGTCATAGGTGTTTTCTCAACAATTACATGCTTCTTAATTGGACCTTCCCTCGTCTGTCCAATATTTGCAGAGGAGATAACGTTATCGAAAGTCAATTTTCATGGGAGACAAGTCAGGAATGGGCGAATCCATTCTGCTTTTGTTGGGAGGTTCAGTAATAATTTAATCCTACAGCTCTAAAGAGCTGTCGGATTGAAATATGCCTGAACCACCCAACAAAAGCAGAATGGATTCGCCCATTCCTGACATTATGATCCTCACTTCCAGTTTAGTGTTCAACAAGTCGTCGACTCGTCCAATGTCATTTTTTTAAAACGCAAACATTTATGCATGCTGGGTTGAAAGAATTAAGAATCATCCCACCATCACGCTAATTCCCAGTTTTCAAAATTCATTTGTCCCTTTTTTCTGGCCACACAAATTGCAGTCAGCGAGGGATATTATATCAATCGTTCGATTTAAGGTAAAACGTTCATTGATCACTGTCGGATTAAGACGCAGCGAATGTTTCGAATAACTAACTAACTAACTAACTAACTAACTAACTAACTAACTAACTAACTAACTAATAATAATAATAATAATAATAATAATAATAATAATAATATTATTCTATAATTCTTCTAAAATGTATTATTCGACCTACGATACTTTGATCACTTAATTATTTTTTGAATCTGTCCCGCCAGTCTGCAAACAATCCTCAGGGAATGGCAGGAAGACAGCCAATCTGGTTATGTCATTCCCCGCAGCACCTGTAAGTCATTTTATATTGGTAGATAAATTGCTAATATTGTTCCCTGTGAAACTATGATGCATTCAATGTATTTGTATATAATTACATTGTTAATGTAGTTTTGTGTTTTGGGTCCAAATACTCAATTCCCATTGGTCAGCTGGATGAAAACGTCATGACCAAATGTGATTCATTTTTCAGTGAATACATTTGGTCGAACTTTGACCCGCATTTACGGTAGAGCGCAGTTGACAGAATGTAATTCGGGTGGTGTTTGGGCGGGTTTATAACTTTTAGCGCCTCTCGCGTGATCAGTGATTGTAGTTTACTGATATGTTAAATATATTGTTTTGAACATTTCAAGTTTCGTTGCGAAAGACGGCAATTTGACAAATTTGGATCAATGCTGCCGAAAACCGGCGATCAACTCAGAATTGTGCGCTTTGTCTTTTGGGTGAGGGTGGTTTTTCGCCTCTTTCGTTCGTACATGTTTTATTTCGTCCTTCTGCTTTGTTGTTTGGTAAAAAGTAGTTTAAACAGTTACGGAATGTCATTTTAAGAATTGAATGTAATTTTTATAATCTTTATTGGAGTATGAACGTGTGGGAATGGGTACAAATCCGACGGGATTCATATATAATTTGTACCCATTCCCACACGTTCATACTCCAATAAAGATTATAAAAAATGCATTCAATTCTTAAATAAATATATGCTTGTGCAGCAAATAAAGTTACTCACAGTTATTGGAGCGTTCATAAAACACACCATTGTATTTACAAAATGATGCGATCTGGGTTAATTGACACACTGCTGGGAGATGGCATAGCCAAAATTACCCGTCTTCATGTCATGCCCTCGGGAAAAGGAAGACAGTAACAATAAACTAGCAATGAATCAAGAAGCGAACAGAGAACTACAAGAATAAAACTAAAATAAATTCCTGAGAAGGAAATTCCTGACAGCCTTGTAATCAGTTGGAGTTTAGAGTATCAGTGAGTAATCCGGTGGGTGAGGGATCCACAATACGTTTATCCTGCGCCTCACTCTTGTTGCTTTACTAACGAATATCGCTTTTGAAGGTTTAGGTGTCCCTAGTAGAGGAATGTACAGGTGAAGGACTAATTTGGTTTAAGATGATCAACGAAGTAACAAAAAAGGAAAGGGAACAGCTACTTTCCAATTTGATATTTTACATAACATTAATGATAACTACACCTTAAGCTAGAGTTCCATTCAGGGTTTGCAAAGTACCGTCGGTTCCACTGTTATCGGTACCGGTATCGTACTGGGGTTCAAAACCGAGAAACGCGTCGATACCGGTACTGAGAACGGCACATCTAATATTCCGATGAAGCAAGTGAAAAATCGATCGCAGTCGATTTGTGTAAACTGTAATCGGTAAAAAAGAGTGAACAGTAATTTTGGGGGTCAAATTCAATCAATAAACACGTGTTATTTAGGCTGAAAGACTGAAAATATATTTTTCAGTTTGTTGTTTGCAGCAATTTTAGTCAATGTCTGCAACCCCCGTGTTCGAACTTGGAATCAATGGGCACCCTAATAGTAAGACACAGTAATAATTTGAAGTATAGAATATATTGACTTCACCTTTTAGACATCCTATCGTCCGTTTCAAACGGGTCGTCCCCTGAGTTCCAATGTGTTCTATGTGCCAGTAGGCTGCCAGTAGGCACATAGCACACATTGGACCTCGGGGTACGGTATGGCAGGACTCTAGTCTGTGAAATTCCAACGTTATGGAAACATTCAATTAACACTTTACTGCCCGTGTAGATTCCGTCGTGTGACTTGTGTATCGCATTCACATATAATAACTACGAGTACCGGAACCGTCGGTTCTGAAGGATGGGAATCGGTACCAATTGAAAAGGCCGAGTACCGCCGGTATCGGTATCGTTTCCAGTACCGATTGCAAACCCTGGTTCCATTAGATAAGTACATTTTACTCCAACAATCAACACTGAAGGTACAATTATGACGTTATATTTTTTGCAGCATATTTTTGGATTCATTATTCAATCGCACGAACAGTTGTATTTTTCAGGCACTGTTTTATTGAATCGTGTTTTTTTCACATTTTTCTGTATTTTACAAAAAATTATTATATTTTCGTAATATGTTTTGAGTTGATCAGTTTTCAGCATTTTTATGTTTCCTCGCCATGTTGGGGTGTAAATAATTCATGACTGCGGGGAGCAATCGTTAACCCAACAGTTCAATCGAACAAAACAACGAATTTCACACTATTGGGGAATAAATACACAGAACGATACACGCGTGTGAATGGGTTAATCGATATGGCACGAGTGCCAGCGCGTGAGGATAAAACGAGAGGCCCCGGGCCTCGAGTTTTATCCTTTCGCGATGGCACAAGTGCAAAATCGATTAACCCATTCACACGCGTTTGTCGTTCTGTGTTGATTACACACCTTAACGTCAACAATTATTAGAAGGACACTCAGCCATTCATTTGACAACTGTGAACAAAAAAAACCCACATTGTATCGCCAACCAAATTTGCGAGGGGAACCCGTGTTAGAATTTCGTCCCCTGAGTTCCAATGTGTTCTATGTGCCTACTGGCACATAGAACACATTGCTACTCAGGGGACAATTTTCAGGTATCGCAAAGGATTCATGTTGTAATTGCGTTGCACGATTTGTAAAAAAATCCAGTGAAATTTCGCTTCTATTTACGTACATATGTGCGGAACAGATTTTCATTTCCCGCATGGTTTAGTAATGCTGTAGATGGGGATTGCATAGAACAGGCGTGTGATAAATGGCTTGATAACATGTGAATGTGACCCCTTGAAAATCATTAATAACACTACAGATTCACTCTGACATATTATACGTTGCAATTCATTTTGTTCTGTCAGTATTCTCAGGTGTTTGCTACTTTCCTACTGACGTGTGACATTTTCCCAGATTAAGCCCAATATTCTCACATATAAAGCCTCCTGATGTTGTATTTATGTTAAGAGTGTGATGTAAAACATCATCTTTAAGGTTTGAAACACAAATGATGGTATATATTAGCTGATATATTGATATACAGTCTAGCCCACTTAATTGGATATCTCTTAATTGTATATCCCTGTTAATTGTATATAATTTTCAAACACAAAACCATTTACCATATCTTCAGTACAAATTTGATCTGTTAATTGCATATGGGTTGTAGAGTAAACTCCTGTTAATTGTATATAAATGTTTGTAATATGTCGAAAAAATTACTGTGACATGCACCAAATTCCCCTTATTTATCAACCTTTTTGGCCTCACTACATCCAATACAGGCATTTATTTTATTATATCTTGTTTGACAGAGCTCTATGAGCTCTGTCAAACAAGGTATAATAGAATAAATGCTCAGTTTACCTCCAGAACACATGAAACTGACCAAATCCCTGTTAATTCTATACTCCTGTTAATTGAATAATTTTCACTGGCAAAATGGATATTCAATTAAGAGGATGCTACTGTATTTTTAAAAAATTCAAAAAATTGCACAAGTTGGAAATTGGTGCACTCAAGAGACCCACCCACCCCCACGTCAAGTCTTGCAAATTTTTGGTGCCCCCCCCCCCCCCCCCCCCCCCCCCTGCTCTGAGCACATAAAATTTCCTTTGAAAGCACAATGCAGTTTGTACCATTTGGGTTTGAAGGGTCGAATTACTCTTGGGGAATCATTACGCATAATGTATTCGTTTGATGATAATGAGATTCTTCATTAACTTTTCGGACCCTAGTGGTACATTCCATGTAAGTTCAGAGCCATCATCTGGAAGAGTCTATAATCGTTACTTGGGGGCAGTCGAATCAATATTTGCAACATGCAGCCTGGGGCTGCACGTTGAAAATCTTGATTGGTCTACCACACAACGTCACTGAGCAACTATCTTTTTATAAATTCAGGTCGTATCATGCATGATCTTGGACCGATGAAGCGGTCTTTCGTGTTCAAAGGGTTAACTTAAAAAAAACACCAATTAACCCTTTATCCAAAAATACGCTCAAAACCCGCAAGCGCTATTATCAAAAATCGACAATTAATTTTCATTATTTTTTCATTTTTTGTCTCAAAAACATAGGTTATGACTCCTCATTGGAACGAGCTCCTCGAGCACGTTCTAATGAGGGGTCATAACCTATGTTTTTGAGACAAAAAATGAAAAAAATTAGGTATTCAAGAATTTTTTCTGCAAGTGTCGTCTGCTTTTCATGTCAGGTAAAGGGTTAATATCTTTAACAAAGCCAAGTTATTTATTAATTAAGCCTTTACCAAACGCACGTTTGGTAAAGGGGGTATACTGGAATCACTTTGTCCGTCTGTCCGTCCGTCCGTCCGCTGTCCGTCCGTCCGTCTGTCCGGGTTTAGCGGAGGTACATTGTGGGGGTTACAATTTAGGGTCAGTGGTAGTTGTTGGGTTGGGTTAGTACAGTGGCCACTTGTCGGTTTATTTTTTGCACTGTGGGGTTAATTTTTTGACCTCGTGGGGTTAGGGTTTAACATTGAAAAACCCCACAAGTAAGAACATGCAAGAATGTCCGTCCGTCCGTAGACATAATTTTGTCCGGAGATTTTCTCAGACATTGAAGGACCATTGTCATCAAAATTTGATAAGAATGTTCACCACCATGGGAACCTGTGCACCTGCGATTATAGCTCCGGTCGGTCTATTTTTGCTACAGTTATGCCCCCTTTTCACATGTCTTAAAATGCTAGAATTTTGTCCAGAGATTTTCTCAGACGTTTATGGGTCGATTCCTTTGAAACTTGGTATGGGTATTCACTACCATGAGAACCTGCGCACCAGCGATTATAGTTTTGATCAGAATTTTTTTTTTTGCCAGAGTTATGACCCGTTTCGTCTTAGAATGCCTGAATTTTGTCCGGGATTTTCTCGGATGTTTATTCTTCGATTTCGTTGAAACTTGGTATTGATGTTCACTACCATGAGAACCTATGCACCAGCGATTATAGTTGTGATCGGAATTTCTTTGCCATAATTACGACCATTTTCGTCTTAGAATGCCTGAATTTTGTCCGGAGATTTTCATGGATGTCTGTTGTTTGATCCTGTTGAAACTTGGTATGGATGTTCACTATCATGGCAACCTGTGCACCAGCGATTATAGTTATGATCGGACTTTTTTGCCAGAGTTGTGCCACTTTTCGTCTTAGAATAATTAATTTTGTCCGGAGATTTTGTCGGTTTCTTATGGGTCAATTCCTTTGAAACTTGGTATGGATGTTCACTATCATAGGAGCCTGTGCACCAGCGATTATAATTTTTATCAGACTTTAACTGGGCTCTAATGTTTGAATAGGCCGGGCAATCCATGATAAAGTAAATCTCACTTTCTACTTCGCCAGCAGCTGCTCACACACTAGAAACCTTGCAGAGCCTACGATCTAGTGGAATAGGGTGTTGAAAATGTCTGCCCCTCACTATGATTCCTTTCGGACTAAGCTTTGAGCACCTGCTACAGAACATTTTGAAGATCCGTCACTTCATATGCCCAATACGGTATCGCATTGTAAATACAGATTGCTCTGGGTACGTGGTTATGGAGTTGAAATATTTTGTGGTGATGATCTCTGCATGAACTGTTTGTGAAAAAGGATTAAGGAGCAAAATTTGGAAATCTATGAGTTCCGTTGACATGAATGCGTTACTGAAGAGCCTTGTGCGTCTAGGAACGATGGGCTTCATGTTCCCTTTCACTCATTCAGTATGACAGGTATAAAGCAATATTTGTCTGACAACGAGTAGGGTTTAATATATTCCCGCTTTTGTATAGTAATGTCCCGGATAATATCAAGTAAATTTACGAGAATAACAGGTCCCATTTATCTTCGTGAAAATAGACATTTTATTGGCAAACTGCCATCTCCATACGGAAAAGTTCTTTTCCGAGGGAAGTGTGAAAACCCAAACCCGCTTCCAACTCGTGTTCATTTTCTGAATCGCTAGTTTTATCAGCACTACCTCCTGGTTTCAACTCTCTCTTCAATGCCGTCACCAGTCTCCTCTGTTTGAAGCAGAGGAGACTTGTGACGGCAGTGAAGAAGGAGTTGATGTTGAAGGAAGTAGTGACTAGTGAGTGACGCTAGTGATTCTGAAAATGAAGACGAGATGATCTTTGAAGCAAATGAAGATTTTGCTGTTGAAGAGAGGAGTCCACCGGAACTGATTGAGAACAACAGTGATTTGGTGCCAAGGGTTCTTCAAGAAGCTAGATTTTAAAAGGTTCAGGCTTGGAAGGGCTGACGAAATCTTACAAAGTTACACTGGGACAGTTTTTCAATTTAGAAAACTTCAGTTCAACACACAGACAGTGTCGTGCATGATTCTCGGTTCCATGCTATAGATTTCTCGGTTATTGTGACCCTCTTGGGCTGTAGGGTTAAATTATTACTGAAGCCCCTTTTGAATGAAGATCTTATTCCATATGAAAATACGGGTACCATTTAGGGTGTTGGGTTGTGTCGATTAACCCTTTACCCAACGTAACGGCCAAAACCGGCCAGCGCTATTCTCAAAAATCGCCAATCAATTTTCAAAATATTTTCATTTTTTGTCTCAAAAACATAGGTTATGACCCCTCGTTGGAACGAGCTCGTCGAGCTCGTTCCAACGAGGGGTCATAACCTATGTTTTTGAGACAAAAAATGAAAAAAAATAGTTATTCAAGAATTTGTTTTGCAAGTGTCGTCTGCTTTTCATGTTAGGTAAAGGGTTAATAACGTGAAGCTGCTTTGTTAGCAAAGAGCAATTGGGAATCTTAGGCGCCCAGTGTGTTAAGCAGAAATTCTGGCAAGATGTAACTACAAAAAGAGTTTCATAGAATGAGTTTACAAAGGGTCGCCACCAATAATACAAGCAAGCCCGCGATTGAAAATGATCCTCCATGGGATGTGTTCTGACATAACAGACCTCTGGCGTCAAATGGAGTTTCAGAATTTACATTTAATCACAAAATCAACTAAAGTAAATTTGAACCACGAGGGAAAATGGTAATCTCTGATTTTTCACCAACAGAATAATATTTTTATCCGTCCTCCATAATTCCATTACACCGCTGTTTCCGCCCCAACTGACACCCGTCGATATGCTGTCGGATTATTTCCAGAAAATGCAGGAGCCGTGTGCTATATGATAGTTTTTCAAAATGAGATAAATTATGTTACCAACTAAGAGCATTGAATAATTTACCCTAATTTGCAAACTGCTGCTTCGATTAACATATCTACAGGCTGTGTCGGTTGGTGGCTTATAGATTTTATCGCGGCGTTTGATCAACTGAATGTTAGATGAGAATCGGAATTGGAAAATGTGAAGGTTGTCTTCTTTTCCGCGAAGTTAAATACCGTGATTTTTTCATAATGCATCTCTCCCGGTCGTCTGCTTAGCGGCTTTCTCTTATGAAAACGAACGTGTACGAACTATGTGTAACAGTTGTTTCTGGAATGGAAGAAATTCACTGCGCGTGATTGAAAATAACAAGACATTGAGAAATGAAGAGCTTTCTTCAGTTCAAAACTGCTCACCATAAAAAGGACCTGAGAAAATTTGGAGAGGAGTATTACCTGCGAGAGGCCAAATTATGGAGGCCGTTTCGACTGTTCGGTGTATTCGCCACTGTTGCAGCGTTGACATTCATCATCACGGCCATAGCCAGCAGTCATTGGATAGACGGAAAAGGTAAGAATTTAAAAATATTATTAACATTTTGAAAAAATCTGTTTCTCCGTCCTTATTTGCATTTAGTCATTTTTTGGTATTTCTTGTGGTTTACCCGTAAAGTAATATAATCTTCAAAATTTCGGTTTAAAAATATGGAAAATTAGAAGATTCTGATTGGTTTAAGAACTGATTCCCCATTCATAGAATTATGTTTGTTAACTGTTTGAGTTCTAGAAGCCATATTTGGGCTCTACTTAAAAGTGACATTGCCTCAATTAACCCTGCACTCAACGCAGACGATATCAAAATTTAGGGCTGCACGATATTCAAAACTGAATACCGGTATCGGTATTCCAAAAAATACCGCGGTATAACGGTATATCGAAA
Organism: Pictodentalium vernedei; assembly: GCA_031216915.1. NCBI lineage: Eukaryota > Metazoa > Mollusca > Scaphopoda > Dentaliida > Dentaliidae > Pictodentalium > Pictodentalium vernedei. The sequence continues at coordinate 66,419,650 of CM062290.1, read as the reverse complement.
ACTGTTCAGATATATGAACACAAGTACCACAATCGAGACTCGAGGCACCACAGTCGGAACGAATTAGCACGCCTTGATGATGCGGTTCGAAAAATCGTTACCCAACGCAGACGATATAAAAATTTATTATTTTCAAAATTAATTTATCAGATTTTTTCCAGAGATTTCCACAAAACTATATCATGTGACCCCCTCATTGGAACGAGCTCAACGAGCTCGTTCCAATGAGGGGGGTCACATGATATAGTTTTGTGGAAATTTTTGAAAATTATTTTTTCAACTGTTGAATTTGTATATTACGAGGGCACAAGCAGACGATTCCTTGGATACAGGGACAATATTATTCATTCGGGGCTACAGTTCAAAACTCAAGACATCTTGAAAATTAAATTGTGGGTAAATAAATAATGACGATAAACCGATATTTTTGTAATTACACCGGTATTCAGTCGATATTGGTTTGAATACCGGTATATATCGGTTTATCGATATACCGTGCAGCCCTATCAAAATTTATTATTTTAAATATTTGTTCAGAGTTTTCAAAACATTTCAACAAAGTCATGTCATGTGACCCTCCCCCTCCCCTTCTTTGAAATGAGCTTAACGAGCCCTTTCCAAAGAGGGACGCATGATATGGTTGTGTTGGAATTTTATGAGTTGTTTTTTTATCCGCTGAATTTGTATATTACGAGGGCGATTGCGGCCAACTCGTTAGGTAAATGGTTCAAAGGTTTTATATTCCATGGATGTACTTCATATTTTCTTAAAAGTAAAAAAATATTTGTCCATGCAGATTTGATTTGTCAAAATTTATTGGAGAGTGCCTTTTGGCACTCTTTAATAAACTCTTACAACTAAAACCCACAGGAGCCAATTCTAACGACCAAAATTAATCTAACACTCTACCAGATAAGGGTGGAGGAACTGCCAAGGAGCTCAGCAGTGGCATTCTTTTGGCAACACATTTAATATCTACAGTAATTGTGTGACTTGTTCCCAACACACCCTTACCTGTAAAGGCCTATTTCAGGCTTTTGTGATCTCAAGTCGTGTGCCATTAACATGTCGCCATTAGGTGGTCCTGCTGACTGTAGATGAACCACCTGGATAGTGAGTTCTAGCCATGTCTTGGGTACCTGAACAAGTAGCCAACACTTCACGAGAAACGACTGCTGAGCAACTGGACATGAACAGGTTGTTGTCATCTGCGGTTTTCTCAGCAAGATTCCTCACCTGTAATGGATGTCAAACGTATTCCAATTATCGTAGCCGATGTATTGTGTCGAACCCTTCCGGGTCTTTTGGCCACTTTCACATTTATTTATTTATTTATTTATTTATTTATTTATTTATTTATTTATTTATTAGGGTTTAACGACACTTTCGACAGCCAGGGTCACCTCGTGTTGAACGGTTTTACAAGTGGGGAAAGCCGGAGTTCCCGGAGAGAACCACCGAGCAACGGCGAGCAACTGTCAAGCTTTCAACATACTAACTCTACACAAGTAGGGTTAGCATTGGTTGAAGACATGTGCACCATCGACGTGCAGTACGCCTTAATACACAACGTCACCGTGCCCCAACGTGGACAATGGGGTGAAGTGTCTTGCCCAGGGACACCACGCGATTGCCACAGATTGGATTCGAACCGAGGACCTCTCGGCTTGCAGCCTGCACCTCTACTATACTGAGCCACCGCGGCCCCACTTTCACATGTAATTTCAATGCTGTTAATTAGGTACAGAGACAGAATTGTTCTGTTTCGTTAATAATTAGTATATAACCAACTTCTTTGGCAATGAAATGAAAAGTTCACAGAAAACACTTGTTTCGCATTTCTAACACAAATCCTCCGGGTAAATCTCCGGTTATTATTTATTTATTTATTTATTTATTTATTTATTTATTTATTTATTTATTTATTTATTTATTTGTGTTTAAGGTCACATATTTTTGCACAATGGCTAATCATGACCACAACACGAGTATCAACTCAAGACCAGGGGTGAGCGTTAATAAACCATATTGCCCATTTTAAAGAGGGTTTGCACCTCCCAAGCATTGGTAACTGGGTCCTGTTTTACCAGTAAAACAGAGCCTGATTACCGCAGGGGAATCTCGGGTTAAAAAACAGTTAACAGTTCACAGAAAACACTTTTTTCGCATTTCTAACACAAATCCTCCGGGTAAATCTCGGGTTAAAAAAACAGTTAGCGTATAATTATTACTATCGGTTTTATCGAATAAATTACTATGAACATACAAAACTGTCAGGAAGAATACATTTAAAACATATAAGAAGTAGATTTTACAGACATTGAGACCCTAAATGGATTGTATTGATTAGAAAGTGACTCCTAGAAAATGTAGTTAGAATTGAAGATGAACAATGTACCGAAACGAACCGATACCAATACCCTGGGGACACCTTAAAACCGAACCGAAACAAACATTGAATACCGAAACCATCCGTATTTTCAAAGTTTCCTGCATTTGCTATATTTTAGACTTTGTTGGGTCTTGACAGCAACTGAAGTGTTCATTTTCATGAAGAAGTGACTGATTTTATTTTTAGTTTTGTTAACCCTCAAAGCCCTGAATTGTCACTAGACAACAGCTTGTACATGTCCTGCTGCTCAGCAGTGATTTCTAGTCAAGTCTTGGCTGCCTGTTCCGGCAGCCAAGACTTGACTAGAACTCACTGCCCAGCTGATTTGTCTACTATCAGCAGGACCTCCTAATGGCGGCATGTTAATAGCACACGCTCTGAGATCAAAAAAAGCCTGAAATAGGACTTTACAGGTAAAGGTGTGTTAGGAACAAGTCACAAAATTACTGTTGAAAGGATGTGTCTTGCCAAAAGAATGCCACTGTTGAGCTCATTGGCAATTCCACCAGTGAACAACTTATTCTGTATTTTTATGCATGATGGGAATTCACATTTGGTACTACCAGCAAACCTCCTTCAAGGCAGATACCGAATACCGGACCGATACTGTGGTATACACCCCCTCCTAAAAATATCGATACCTAACTCAAAATAATAATAATAATTTAAATATTACTGAGACAAGGTTATTATGAAATAGATTCGCCTGATAGCTCGTTGTAAATGTTCAGGGGTGCTGGAAGCGGCCAGGTAGTACAGTCTCTGCATACAGTTTCCTGACCAATGGGTTTCAAAAAAAGTTTGTTGTGGAAAGCCTTCAGTACCACTGTTGGAGAACTGAAAAGTCGGGGATGCTTAGATACGTTCTCTATTGTCTCATTTCTGAGCCAGAGGTCTTGATAAGGCGCGTTACGTGGTTAAACACTTTGCTGTTTTGCAAAAACGTGCAGAAACAATTTTAGGGCGTACAAATACGCTTTGAATTTTTAAATGAAAGAATCCTTGATACTTTCTTTCTTGTGTGAAAAAGTTATTTTGCCGAAGAGGACGCACCCATTTCTTTACTCGCATATGTTCGACAGACATTTAAATTCCACCAAATTGACAGCAGTAAAGGCTGTTGCATTTTTAAACATTACTGTTCCACGATGATAGTCTGCGTCCCGTGGCTTCAAGATTGATTCTGTGCTACTCTTGGCTGCCTGTATAGGCAGCCAAGACTTGTATAGAAACAACCACCAGGCTGAAACGAGATATTTATTATTTATTGAGGTTTAACAACTCTTTCGATGCCTATGTCACCTCGTGTCTGAAAGTTTTATGGATGAAGGAAGCCGCAGTACCTGGAGAGAACCACCGAACAGCAGCATGCAACCGTCAGACTCCCCTGCGTACTAACTCCGCACAAGTAGAGTTAGCATTGTTTGAAGGTAAACTGTATCATCGACGTGCATTACACCTTAGGACACAGCTCCACCCTGCCCCTCGTGTGGGCAATCTGGATTAACTGCCTTTCCCAAAAAACGAAAACTTTATTAATAATTTAAGATTTAATCTGTTTATGTGACAGAATTGTCAGATAAATGAATTATCATGATAATGTGCACGTCCTGTGATTTGCATCCGATTCTCGGTGGTGTCCAAAAATGGGATCACAACTCGCCGGCAAATCCGGCTCGTTGAGATCCCATTCTGGACACCACCTCGAATCTGATACAAATCACAAAACATGCACATTATCATGATAATCTGTATGAACACGTACTTTTGCAGCAAATACAGTTGGACTAATCGAGCATCATAAATTCAGCAGATGTTACAATATACACAGACATGATTTGGTACTCCTCTTTATCAGCAGTTCAGGACATCTTATCTGCGTTTGTGTTTAGGGATAGTTAGTATAGTAAATGATAGCTGTTATTGGACACCTACCTTAGGTACTGTTATATCCGACAAGTGTTATTCACAAAAATGGTCATGTAGAACCGCCACACCATAGAATATTTCCAGGGATTCCTAATCTGTTTAAACAACAGTTTACTAATCTGTTTAAACAGATTACTAATCTGTTTTTACAGATTACTAATCTATTTTTACAGATTAACTAATCTGTATTTACAGATTAGTAATTTGTTTAAACAGATTAACTAATCTCTTTTTATAGATTACTAATCTGTTTTTACAGATTAACTAAGTAATCTGTAAATACGGATTAGTTAACATGTAAAAACAGATTACTAATTTGTAAATACAGATTCGTTAATCTGTAAAAAACAGATTAGGAATCCCTGGAAATATACTACGGTGTGGCGGTTCTACGCTGCCGTAGTATGGTCATGAAAATTGTATTATATTTTCCAATTTTTGTCGGCCCATCACTATCCTGAAATACCTTGTAACCCCTTATTGTAACGAGCTTGTCGAGCACGTACCAAAGAGGCTTCACAAACTATGTTTGTTTTAAAAACAGTAATTCCCCAAAAATCTTACAGAACACGTCCTCTTGTTGTGTTATGTAAAGGGATAGTGTTCAGATAGTGCGAATTAAAAGAACCTTTTCCTAATCTTCTCACAGTAGCGGCCAAACATAGATTGCCGCGCAGGGCAAACCTTAGTTGCCGGTCCATCGCGAAGTATTTTTGGTGGGTAGTTTCGTGTAGGCATCTGTATTTCGTGATTTTATTGGCATATTCAACACATATTGCCGACCCCATCCACCAGATGCCGGTCTGGGCGGTCGTCCCGTCAACTCCCTTCTTCATTGTCACTGCCTTTGATGACACCTATGGTGGATAGAATGGTTTATTGAGCTCTTGGGGTTCTTTCATTACCGTTATCTCTGTTTACAGGGCGAACTCGGTGTTCGTTATAGAACGGTCGAGGACGCCACATTCTTTATCGCGTAAATCTCATTCAATTACGTCCTTAATTATTAATTGTCAATCACTGTCAAGCCGTTTATTTGGAATGAAAACATTTACACTATATTACAAAATGTCGATTACCATTAATAACCAAAAAGGGTTTTAAACGAATGATCGGAACTGAAGTGCGGAAACGCACAAAAACTGAACCACTTCTCAATGAACATGTGTAACAAGAAAATATATGTTACCGCACTCATTCGACCCTTATCTTTCTTCGATTACTGAACTCCAACATGCCTTTTGCGAAGCATGTCAAACAACCTTGTATGCAGTATCACTGAAAGTACCAAAACAGGCGCATTGGAAGAATTTCGAGTTTTAGGGGGCACGTCCATTGGAGGGCATCAGATGGAGGCCCACGTGTCTTGCAGTGGCGCAGATAAAGGGGGGCCGGGGGCGGAGGCCCCCCCCCCTCCAGAAGTTTTGTCGGAAATTTTTTGGGACCATTTTTAGGCGAATTTATGCCTAATAACATTAAAATGCTGGCTTTGGGGATAAAAACATGCCATTTTGGGTAAATTTGGGGTAACAAAGACCAATTTTCAGTACATTTGCAGTAAACAACAGATTCTTTCTGTTTGTTTGGGTTTTTGTTGTTACACTGTCGGAAATTTTTCGGTCTGTCGGAAAATTTTGGGCTTGCCCCTCCGCCAGCGAAAAGCTATCTACGCCACTGGTGTCTTGGTGTGAAGTTAGATACAATAAACAAACCATACTGTTGTGAGTAAAGCACCTCTCATGTTGATAAAATTGCACATTTTTTGTTGCATATTTAACAAATTTCCGTACGGGGGAAATTTGTTAACTATGAAGCCAAGAAACTGAGAAATTTCCTCACCTTTAGCCCTTTGAACTCGTAAGACCAGTTTTTCGGTACAAGGCATAATTTCATCCCATTTTTGTCTTATTATAAGGGGTCTATACACGGAGCATTGATGATAAAATAATAACTGCAGTCTGCAGCCAGACGGCTGCAGACTGCAGGTATTATTTTATCCATCCTGTACAGTACGTGGAGAGTGTATTATCACTAAATCACCCGCAGAGTGAAGATTCCACCCAAGCAATAATTGCAAATATGTTGCAATGCATAACCAGCACAAGCAAAGTTTCACCCAATGGACCTCCGGGTTAAACCTGGAGGTCCATTGGCTGAAACTTTGCTTGTCTCTTTTGTCTATATGTTCAAAATTTGAAAGTTATAGCTTGGGTGATAACTCCACTCCGCGGGTGATTTAGTTACAATCCACTCTCCACGTACTGTATATTGATATTGGACTGACCCGTCCCACTGTAAGTGTGCACAAAGAAGATACTATTTAAGGAAACGAGGGTTCAAAGGGTGAACAGACCGAAGAAGAGACAATTCATATGAGGGAATCCACATCTGCATTTAAAAACTAAAGAGTCAGGAAACGTCATTCCTGTCAATTTCCAATAGCGTTGGAATGAAGGGAACCTAAAAAGAGATATTCAGGTTTCTGGTGAATGCACTTGAGTCGCGAGGGACCACCTGATTTTCATACTCTTCACTCCTTTCTCTCTCCCAATCATTTTAGATAAAAGGTTGGGGCGCCTGCAGTTGTGCAACTATCCCAAATTCTTACACTCTTGGCTTAAAATTACTTCAATTTGAAATGTATTCCCTTGAATGTGCTTGAAATTTTCTTGATAAAGGGCATGGAAACTCCTTGAAAAATATACTTGGGTAATTGCTTGCCTCGTTTTTGTTCTGGTCTTTATTGTGTAAGTGGCGCGTTTGGTCAAGTGAAATAATATACATGCATCAGACACTGAAAATTTGGAAGCTCGCGAGCAGAGTTCCCAGAGGATCAGTGTCGGATGCATTTGCCAGTGGTTTGAAATATATATCTAGGAATTATTAGCTAGGATTCTGATTCAGATAATTTATTCACAGTATACGTAAATAATGGTTACAAATATATATATTTCAAAAGTTTAGTTAATAGTATACTGTAGGGGGTGGCTTAGCCAGTTTGGCTATCTACCTGTCATCCCCCGGATGAAAGTGTATAGTTGCAAATAGACTGCTACCAAATGGTCGGGAAAAAAGTATGTGACGCTAAGTTGGGACTGGGGCTCGAATTTTTTCATTGCCAAGATGCATTTGCAGGATGTTTTCCAGCACAAAAGCTAGTGGGAGATTGGTGGTTAGGGATTAATACATTGTTACGAAACTAGCTGCTCTTAGTGGCCGCTCCATCACTCGGTGCCAGGTCCCATCAAGCACGTTCGGAGAGCGATACGAGGATAAATTTATGTGTACTGGGCGTCCATGGCGGCCAACGCATTCTGAGGATATCATGTTGGGTGTGCTCTTCGAATACTCCTGCAGACAAGTCTCGCATTGTTTTTGTGCTTCGATCACCTGCTGAGCACCAAAAGTGATGCATTTCATTACTCTCAGTGGACGTAGCCCAGGATATATATATAAAAGAGTTCATATGAGAACCCTGGGTGGTGGAGGAGTGGTTCTTTACAGAAGTAAACAAGTTCTGTTTTACAGGGAAAATATTACCCGGTGACGAACACCTGGGCGGAAGTCCACCAAAGTGGGCAGAATTAGTATAAACGATTCACTTTGTATTTATGACGCGGTCGTAATAAAGCGCCTCATTCGTCATGAAAGTGATCTTAAACACTCAGAAATATATAAATAATTCACGAAAAACATTTATGATTGTAATAAAGTTTGGCGAAGGTCTAGGAATGTGTTCCAGAAATGTCCTGGAAAGTTCTTGAAATTTCTTTCGTCTCAGGAGTGCGTGAACCTGATTTGAATTACATTTTGCATCTTAAAAACGTCTAGGGAAAAAAGTCCAAGAGCCGGGGTACTCTCAGTCCACAGCTTGTTGGGTTTATGTTGATATCGAATATGTTTTGGCAACTCTCGTCTGACATTTATGATCCATACGTTCGATCATCGTATGAAAGAATAGTCTGCGCCGTCTTTCTTCTCTGAGATTTTTAGAGCTATCAGTCAGGTTGTAGGCTTGTCACGACAAGAGGCGCCAAACATCCATCCTGTTCTGTTCTGGATTTACATGGTTAAGTATCGAACACCACGAGTAAAATGCGTAGCTTGTTGAAAACACTTGCTTTATTGATCTGTTATTCGCCGTTTAGAAGTTTGAAAACTGGTGTGTGCAAACCTGTATTGACTATTTTACTGTTACGAACATCTGTGCATGTTCATTGGAGAACAACAATTTTTTTCGCAACCCAGTTCACTTGTGTTTCCAGAATTAAGAACAAATACAGAAGTATTGAAGTCGATTTTTCAATTTTACCTCATCAAATATTCGAAATTTCGGTTAACCGTTTACCGAAGGTGACGGCAAAAAGAGCAAGTGCCTCTTGGGATCGTTCCAATAAGATTCTATCAGCTATGTTTTTGAGACAAACATGAAATATTTACAGTTATTCTAGAAGTCTTTTTGCAAGTGTCGTCTTGGCTACTATTTGGGTTGGGCAATAAATTAAATACATTTCGGTGGAAACTTTCCTTGCCCTTCAGAATAATTTTTAACCATTGTGAGAACCCGGGAAGTAGAATGGTGCTTGATTATTATGGTTTGTGGGTCTTTTATATGCGCGTGTGTGTAAACGGCTGGCAGAACTAGACTTACATAAAAAACATTGTTTGTTAACTCGACAAGCAGCTCCATATATAGCAATGTCGGGCTGTCTGTAGGTAGGTTGGTCTGTCGGTGTGTCGCTCTGTGATCAACGAGTTTTTTTTTAACTCAATAATATTTAAAAGACTTGGTGGGATGACATGGTATTTGATATTTAAGTGTATTTTGGTGATGTCTTACATATATCTTAGCCCCGTATTGTTCGGTTTTATTTTATTAGAGTTATTGCCCTTTATGAACTTGGATTTTTTTTGGTTTTTATCATACGTCACGATCTAGGTGCGAAGTCGCAATATTCATTATCTACGTAATGTCTTGTCTCCTCTGTGTGGGTGTTTTTATAGCAATCCATTCCTCGTGTGCTGTTTGATAATTGGTTGTGTGCTGGAAGCCGATATTTGGGCTACATTCAAAGTGCAGGTACCACAATTAGAAGGCTTTATACTTTTTGGATGTGCCTCGTTTTAGCTTTGAATTTAAATTATATAGTTTGTATGGATTTGCCTTGCTAAACTTTATGGGGTAGTGCCTGTAATATACCGTAACGAGGCTTAGACATGCGAATAGAAATTGGGAGTGCAAATAATTTAGCACTTTACCAGATAATTAAATCTTGGCGTGTATGACCTTTCCCACCAGAACAGTCCTTCCGATGGACAGTGTCCTCAGGTGATATGACATTTTCACCTAAAGGTGTTTTGGCGAGCGTGTATTCAAATGAACCTCCAAGTTGAACCTGGTGGTGAATTAGATGAAACTGCTTGTGTGTGGTACGTTTTTTACAGATTGTGAACTGTTGTACGAGAAGCTCTCGTACGCTAATTCGCACTCCCTCACGAAATTGAATTCAATATTTATGATGACGAATTTGTGATTTATACATATCTTTCGGTCGTGTACCCTTGAAATGTACCAGAAGCACATTTACGTAAGAACGAGGCTTGTGCAAGTAACGCTCGCGTCTTAGGGAAAGGTCTGAAGTGCTGGACATAATTTAATATATAGCTTCATAAAATTCTGCACTTTTGGTGTTCTTGCTACTGTAAACGAGGAGGTCTGGCTTGATATCTGGCCACCGACCCTTCTCATGTTTGAAGGAACGCGACAGGTTTTTTGTGGAAAGCGACACCACAGACACATTTCACTGTTATCTTTTTCTAGCTTTGGTTTAGTAGTATAGTTCCACCCAGGAGTGATTTGTTTGACATAATTAGTGATGAGAAATGTCAGCAAATTTGCTGATTTTGACGAATTCATACATTCATTTATTCATCAATGAAATGGTTTAATTTTATTTTTATAAATTTACATGAAAATGGTCTTCCAAGACCATTTTCACGTAAATTCATAGAAAGACAATACGGTCTGTCGACAGGTTCTCGGTGTGTTCTTTTATTTTTTGATAAAACATAAATTTCATAATTTTTTTACTAAAAGTTGGGAATTATTGCTAATTTTAACTAATTGTCTTTGCCATTCTTATCCCCGCCATAATCCATTTTCAAAAATCAAATCACAACGATTCAAGACGGAGGCAAACACATTTGACAGTACAGTTAAACGTGGCCTAATGGTAAAAAATGTAGAAAATTAAATATTGAAATAAACTTAACACGAAAGTATTAAAATGAAAGAACCGGAGAACAAAAAAAAAAATAAAAAATAAATGGAAAGATGAAATGTAAGTAAAGTGGTGATTGGAGAATCAATATATAACCTCTATGGATTTTTGACAAGTTTTTTTTTACCGATTTACATTTCTCATTTTGACTGGTAATTGAATTTTGTGATTGCCCAACACTCAAATATTCCCAAAAGTCAGAAAAAGCCAACAGTTGAATTACATTATCACGGAAGTGTCGAGATTGATTAACTCATTATCAGGAGGCTTTGTCGGTTGGTTATCTAGAAGAAAAACACAATGTTTCGCGTAATAGACCCGGCTTTGATGTGAATGTAGAAAATGGATGTATTTAACTACATTTGGCATTAGTGCCTGGCTGTATTTTTGATATACCAGCTGATATATAACTGGCATCGGTATCCCCCTTCCCCCCGTGAGAACTCGGAACTGTGCTGTGTTGACTTAACGTTTTTATCTAACAATCAAATAGATTTTGGCCAAAAAACCACGAGAAACGGTGCGAATCACATAATGTGTTCCGATTCCGTATTATATAGACGATTCATTCTGATTCCGTATCATATAGATTCACCTTCCGGTAAACACCGCTCTGTGGCAAATAATATCATTATATGCTTTGTTATTACGCATTAAAATATGAAATTCAAAATTTTGACCAATTCCAATCCAAGTTAAACTGAAAAACGGAAAAACAGGCTTTATGTAACCTATTTGTTAGATAAATGTATTATCACGACCAAATGCATGTTCTGTAATTTGTATCAGATTCGAGGTCGTGTTTACAATCGGATCGCAACGAGCCCGTCAGGGCTCGTTGCGATCCGATTGTAAACACGACCTCGAATCTGATACAAATTACAGGACATGCACATGGTCATGTTTACAATCGGTCGTGTTTACAATCGGATCACAACTCGCCCTGACGGGCTCGTTGCGATCCGATTGTAAACACGACCTCGAATCTGATACAAATTACAGGACATGCACATGGTCATGGTAATGTATATGTATACAAGTTTAGTTTGCTGGTTAAATGCGACTCGTTAACCAATGGTAGTCCCATATGGTGGGCAGCATACTTTATGAACGGTCAGTAAAACTTGACTTTATATTTGTCCCTGGATCATGGGATAGAGATTGCTGCTGACTGCCACATTTAACCACCAATATCAAATAAATAAATAAATAAATAAATAAATAAATAAATAAATAAATATAAATAAATAAATAAATAAATATAAATAAATAAATAAATAAATAAATAAATATAAATAAAAAATAAATAAATAAAATAAATAAATAAATAAATAAATAAATAAATAAATATATTTTATAAACAGTTGTCTAAACTTCACTTTATCCTTATGTTGCGTCATGATAAAGTGATCGATGCTGGCACTGACCTTGTTGTAATTGACTCGGTCAGTATGTTAGTTTACAACCCGCCCCGAGACCGATATTCGAGAATTGACAATTACTGAATTGTTGGAATGGTTTTCTGTGTTGACTCGCAATCATCTACAACTTAGCACAAGTAGCCCGTATTTTACTGTGAGATTTACCCGTGGATCGTTTGCCTTTGCATCCAATGCAACTGGAACAGATTACTGTTATAATGGTCTAATGGTCCCATTCAGTAACTAATTGTCAATTCTCGAATATGGGTCTCGGAGAGGTTTGTAAATATAAACTAACATACTGTCAATTACAACCTTTTGGAGGGTTGCCGTTGTCTCAGTTGGTATGGTGGCACAGCATTTATGGCTAGGTGATTGGCTAGACTCGGGATTGACTCCAGTCAGGACCGCCTTCCAAATTGTTTTTCTTTAATCCAGTGGCGCGGTGCCAGGACGATGCCTGGTGGAATTCCTGCTTGACATAGGCGATATAAAATTAAATTCAAGCAGTTGCATCTTCACGGATCGTCCATTAATTGAGAGTCCTGTGTTTAAAAGCTAGGACCATAGACCATTATATATATGCCATTTTGTTAAATTGCCGTCATGCTCTGAAGATTACTCCCTTCTAAGCGGCTTTCACTTTTGACTAATTCATATTCCGTTACGTTAAGTACCGTACCAATGTACCCCGCGTCGTGGGAACCTAAAGATTATGCGTCACGCTCGTCCTCATTGTTAGATGAGAATTTAAAACATTTCGAGATGGACGTTCGTCCTACAGGTCGATTTATGACCTGGCAAGTGGCTACCTAGTTCCTAATCACGAGCTAGGAAAATCACCGTATCATATCTTCCTTGGTTGGTAATAAGTAAAGATATGTCCCACGTTTCACTCTGTTCTCCATATTTAAGTGTGTTACGTGCAAATTCAATGTATCATATCTCCCTTGGGTGGCAACAAGTAAAGATATGTTCTGCGTTTCACGTTGTTCCCCGTATGCAAGTGTCTTACGCGCAAAATAACCTTATCATATCTTCCTTGGGTGGCAACAATTAAAGATATATTTTCCGCGTTATTACGCTTAAAATTTTAAATACAGCATTCACACATCCAACCACTCCTTTTCCCGAATCATTCAAACACGCGCCTCCATGCCCCCGGCCTCCAAAACTACACTCACGTCATAAAGACATCATGACCGCTAATGAAAAATGTTATCTTTTCAGTACCTTCCTTGCGAGGTAACACCCCCACACCTTTCCTGTGTGTGTAAATGTCTTTCCCACTCACACTCCTCCCGTATATATTCCTCCACCATTGGTCCTGTATATGATTCCTGTTGTAATGTCTACTCTGAGGATTACAGATCTAGGGCGTCCCTACGCATCCCATCCTCCACCCCTCCACACATACGCATGCAGTTTACACCCACATACACACAAGTATCACAATCTCACAACATATACACGTTGTGTTTAACATCAACGCGTCTTCGTTTGTAATTGAACATCGCACTAACTTTTATTTCGCTCCCTCCCCTAACAAGTTTTTAAATGAGGATATTTGTTATCATTCTTGTCTATTCGGGTCCATTGGGTTCTAATGGCTGAAGTTTGTTAATCCAAAATGCTTATATATATATGAGTTATATTTTGTTGGTTAATTTCTTCAGTTTCAATTATCTTAAAATTGTTTATCCTGTGGTTTTCGGTCAGACAATTGGCTAAACTTGGCTTCATAGCTATTTATTTTCTCGAGCATTGCTTTCTTTATTTCCGGAAATTCAAGAGGTCTCAACCCGTCACAATCATCATTATTTAAAAGAAGGCCTATCCAATAAGGCCAGGTAGGCCACACAAAATAAATTAATTAATTCTCAGGCATTTTTATGCCCCCCGACTTAAGCCGGATGGCATACAGTCATTAAAGTGTGCGTGTGTCCGTCCGTGTGTGTGTGTGTGTGTGTGTCCGAGCCAATAACTTGAAAACGATTAGGGCCACAGTCATCAAACTTCACACAATTATGAAGGACCATGGGAGGATGTGTCACACACCACAGCCGGGTTCGTACCTTCAAGGTCATGGTCACATTTCAAGGTCACACTAAAAATTGGTCAATATTCGTGTCTCAGCCATAACTCCGAAACGAATCATAGTACAATTGTTAAACTTTTTACAAATGTGAAGGACAGTCAGGTGTTTCGCATATAATAGTTCCCACCGCATCTGCAAGGTGAAGGTCACAAGGGGGGGGGGGGGTGGCATGTGTTACCTTAGTAACATTTTTCTTGTTTTTTTCAAATCAGTTAGGGAGGGAGGGAGGTTTTATTTTTAATTTTTCTTTTTCTTTTGAAAAAAGTGAGCAAAAATGGAGAGGATTTCGGCTGTCTTTATAAACATAGAAATATAGAAAGTGGATATTTGTACAAATAATTTTATTTTTAATTTGAAAAATAAAACATTACTCTAAAAACAAACAAACTGTAGGCACTGCAATTCAAAGGCTTCATGTTCTTTCGATGCTCTTCATATTATCTTTGAAGTAAGAGTATTTAATCTATGGGGATTTGCCTCTTTACAATTTATAAATAAATTGTAACAAGGCAAACATATTGGAGACGCAACTAAATAAATATGCATAAATAAAAAAATGTAAAAAGTTTCAGATCTCCCTGAGTTTGTACTAATATTAGAAGACACTAAAAGGCAATAAAAATGTCCAATGAGATGATTCAAATTCAATGAAGGATTGCCTGAGAATCAAAACACGTTTTTAGCCTTCTAGTTTCGTTTGCGAATTGATACTGAATGACAATTGATACTGAGGCAAACTGTCAAAGAGACGGACTTTCAAAACACAACACATCGGAACAATATTTTTTTCTTCCAGCAATTTCATTGCATCCATCTAAATTATTCATTCAAATTTCAGTTTGCCGCAATGCTCTTTAGCCAACCAGATAGATCATAATATTGGCGGAACAAATGAGCGCAACGGTTTGACAGGAAAGAATTTTGCTCCAAAAACATTTTTATTCTTTGAGCATTAGTTTGATCGATATTATATGCCAATCGATTATTTGAGAACTTTTATGACATAAATATCACGCTGTGACAATTGTCCTTGTGATAAGTGAAGAGCGGCCGAATAGCTGTCACAGTAATATCCGCATTTTAGTTTTATTGGTTATTAAAATATTATTGTTCTATATTTTCTGTATTTGATGTCATTGTTTTGGTGATGATTTGAGAAAGATACGTCAAAAAATAACATTCCAGCAGTTTACAAAGAACGACGGGCTTTATTCTTGTTTTGATATATTAGAACCATTAACATTTCTTAAGCGATCCCCGTTCCTATGCGACCTTATATCAGCTTCCGTACAAGACAAAAGACGTGTACAGAAATAAATAAATAAATATTTCAAGATAAACTTCCCCTACCAGCACAAATCTAATATTTTTATATACAATAGAAAGAATATGGAATTCGCATTTCTGGTGTTTCTTAAATATTCTGTGCGAGGAACACTCAGTTTGTATCGTAAATGTCTTAAGGGGTCGTCCAACATATCTTTGGATATTATTTTGAAAATTTACACAATGCCCTAAATACGAACTAAAGCGGTGAACAACGACATATTATATACCAAAATAATGACAAAAGTATACAAAACCTGAATTTATCCACTTTTTCAAATTTATTTTTAATTTATTTTGCTTTCATGTTTGATGACAAAGAAATTGCCAGCCGCATAAGTAACCGACAGGAATAACAAGGAATAGATCGGTAATTCGAATGTCTGAGTCGTGAATAAAAGACTCCATATTCGGAGAAAGCATATATTTCAGCACCAACGTGGTGAGAACGCTCAGAGGAAAATGGATGACAAAAAAACTATAGATTGTGTTCGGATGACCTATTTTTATGATCACATGGTTTTCTGGCAAAGGTGGGAAACGTTTTGATTTCCCAAGATCTTAAATCCACTGCAGTTTTCGAATCTGAGAGGTGATGTAATGTACAACACATGATACATTCATAGTTCAGAAACTGTAAAATGTTACGCAGGTGTCAAGAAGGAATTAATACGCCACCGACTCGAACTCCTATAATTTGCTTGGTGTTGATGATCAAAACATAAAAATGGAAAATTAGATTTGAAAATAAAAATATATTCACATCAACATACATTGCTGTCCTCACAATTGTATATTTACGAAAAAATAATTTTACTGTCGCCGAACTATATATAAAAAAGGTTTGATGAAGTCTGCTACGAAAAAGGAAGACCAATGTCAAGGAGAATTTTCAGAAAGTTTTTTTTTTTCTATTCACCAAATTTGGCGAAGTTTAGTGCCATCTTAAATATAAATGTCTTCCTCGCACATGTGTGTAAGATGGATCAACGTCGATTTTGATCGCTATTGACGCTAAAAGGTTGCAAAAATCTATGTGTATTGACAATCTGTTGAAAGAAATAGCATGAAGCCGACTGGCGGACAAAAATCACACGAACTACCGAAATGAGACCACAACTTCTCACAAGTTTTTAGATAGATGAATTTAATAACCAACATAATTCCGATATTGTTCAGGCCGGTAACTCACTGTCTATAAAATTAGTATTGGAAAGCAGATCAGTTATTAATGTTCTTGAATCTGACGAGTACGCAACAGTGAAGCCTCCCTCAAAAGCAGCTACAGAAGGGCGATAGTTTCAAAACAAATGAAGCATACCAAACCATGTACCCAAATGAATTATACCATAGCAGACTTTCAAGTAGTGGTTTCTGCAACATGGTAACGGTGATTCCATGGCAAATATTAGTTTCCACAAAACCTATGTTTCATTCCAAACAAATGATGTATAATTTATTGGATTATTCCTTTCTGACCTTTTCTGGACTTTGGAGAAAATTACCTGAAATTTTACCAAAGTTAGGTTGGACATCCCCTTAAGAGATGTTCATACTTTCTTAGTGAGAATAGTAGAAACATCAGCAAACTTTTAGCTGATTGCCCACCGCGTGCAAGCCAAAATTCCATAA
The DNA here is from genome assembly GCA_031216915.1 of Pictodentalium vernedei. NCBI lineage: Eukaryota > Metazoa > Mollusca > Scaphopoda > Dentaliida > Dentaliidae > Pictodentalium > Pictodentalium vernedei. The sequence goes on along the minus strand of CM062290.1, from coordinate 66,402,571 downwards.
AATCAATGTACGCCATTGTTTTTAACTATTGATCAGAAAAATAATAACATGATTTGTTAAGACGTTAAGCTTTAATGATTAGCAGGCTGACATATTATTAGCAGTTCGAGTTTATGATGGCCGCTAATATTATGGACGGCATCTAATAATTTCTCGAGCGCCGAAAATAAAATGTAGCTGCCCGACAAAATCGTTCTATTACTCTTATTATCTGTTATCATCACCATGGTAGAAAAACTACGTTTATCCTGCGACCGTTTCGGTCATTACGAGATGTTACTGCGCAACAAGACTTGCACAATAGCGTTGTTATTTACATGTTGTACATGACAGGGTCTGATTCAGGCATGTCAAATTACCGCCGGAACCTACATAACCGGTACCGGTACGGGACAGAGCCTGTCAGGCCGAACCCGGGACAAATCAACAGTCGGATGACATATCGCAATCAGACGGCAGAGATTCGCATTTAAACCGCGCCAGTCGCCAAGTTCGCAAGCCAAACATGGCATCGTCCAATTATTGTGCGGTGACATCAAAGTAATCATAAAGCACGAGGATCGTGCTTTATGATTACTTTGACGTCACCACAGAATAATTTATTTGACGTAGCCGATAACGGCACTTCCGGTGTCTTTGATGCGATGAATGAAAAGTCAAAATGGTCCGCCTTATCCAGATTGCGGTGCAGACAGAACATGCACGTGGAGATGTTTTGATATGTTCATTCACAAATAAGTTAAAAGTATGTCATGCAAGTGTGCCTTACACGATTATCAGCCTGTTTACCCTCGTTTAATTTGGTATTTCCCCATAAAATAATTTTGTCCCTGTACCGGCTGGACAAAAGCTTCAGTACCGGTACCGGTTGGAGCATGAGGGAACCGGCGGTACCGGTACCGGTACAGATACCGGTTGACATGTCTGGTCTGATTATGAAGGCTACACCAAAGGCGGAAATGCAATTCGGCGCTTCCGTTTATATTTGTGCTAAGACAATATACATTGTACATAATAAACAATAAAATTACTCTTTGGGTAATTAATGTCCTTTTTTCGACGAAAGCATCATCCCGCAGACAGTTGCAGCAGTCCACGCATGAGACTGAGAACAAACACAATCAATTTGCATTACCGGTCTAACACACGGTACGTTATGTGATTTTTCCGCCCAGTCCATTTTTGATAATAAAAATACCAGGGAACTTCCTGTAAAGTGGTAATACTATTGGATAACTGTCACCAAGATAATCCATCATTTTGGTCTTAGTAATTCAGTCTCTTCAATCCTCAATAAAATGGACGGATAACATGAAGTCAAGATTCAGTTACGTCTATTGGACTCGCAGTGTCAGACGAGTGTTCCTGCGCAGGATAAAAAAAAATAACTTGAATGCGTCATTTAAAACCTCATTTAAAGTTTATGATGTTTTTGCCACTAAAATTGAAACAACTCTCAAATGGCGGGGGCGCGGTGGCTCAGTTGATAGAGGTGCAAGCTGCAAGCCGAGAGGTCCTCGGTTCGAATCCCACCTTCGGCAACCGCGTTGTGTCCTTGGGCAAGACACTTCATCCCCATTGCTCACGTGGGGGCACGGTGACGTTGTGTACTAAGGCGTACTTCATCCCCATTGCTCACGTGGGGGCACGGTGACGTTGTGTACTAAGGCGTACTGCACGTCGATGGTGCACTTGTCTTCAACCAATGCTAACCCTGCTTGTGTGGAGTTGGTATGTTGGGGAGCTGACAGTTGCTCGCCGTTGCTCGGTGGTTCTCTCCGGGTACTCCGGCTTCCTCCACCCGTAAAACTGTCACGGTCATGGTTAGCCATTGTGCAGAAATATGTGACCCTAAACACCAATAAAATAAAAATGAATAAATAACTCTCAAATGGCGAGTATTTTCGCTCCGTTTAACCCTTTACCTAACATAGCGGCCAAAACGGCCAGAAAATTAACCAAAATAAGCCTACCACAGCCTAAAATATCCCAGAAGTTTCTCATTAAAACCATGCATACAAATATGGATTTCATTAGAACCAGCTCGTCGAGCTGGTTCTAATGATACCCATATTTGCATGGTTTTATTGAATATTTGTGAAATTTGTCCTCGAAAATTGTGAAATTTAATTTATTTTTTAAAAATACAGTGTTAGGTAAAGGGTTAAAACAATTCCTCTCTTTGTGTACACTAATTGGTTTACGCTGTATTATAATATTATAATACACACCAGTTCTTTTTTACACTGTCATCTAACATTTACCTAATAACTTGACAGCAAACAGCATTATCAGTAGCGATGTCCACGTGGGAACCCACAGGAAGTGAAGCAGTGCTTGTTTACTGTGGTCTACAAGCCTCGTTTTACTGGTAAAATTGGACCTAGTCACCACTGCTTAGAATCGAAGTTCTCTAAAATGGGCAACATGAGTATAAACTATTGACTGAACTTGACCTTATCACCATGTTGCGTTCACGATTAGCCATTGTGCAGAAACAAACATGTGACCGTAAACACCAATAAAAATATTAAATAAATAAATAAATAAATAAATATTGGAGCCCGAATTTTTACTTGGTGCAATATGGGGAATATTCTTTAAAAATCTTCTTTTCAAGAACCCCCCTGTTAGAATCTTCTGATACTTGGTATACGCCATCCTTACAGGAGTTTTTTAAAATGAAGACCTTGGGTTAATATTTGACCTCCTTTGGGGAGTCGACTTTTTTTTCTAATAAAGCTGCGGGCTAATATTGGACTCCCTATGCGAGCCCTATTTTTAACTTGGTGCAATATAGGAATATTCTTTGAAATGTTCTTGAGAACCACCACTCAGAATGTTTTGAAACTTGGTATACAACTCCCTAGCAAGGCTCAGTTTCAAGTTTGTTATCCCCGGCCGACCAAGTCGGGAGGGAGATATTGAAATGGTGTCCGTCCGTCCATCCGTCCGTCCGTCCGTCAGTCGGTCGGTCCGTCCGTCCGTCCGTCCATCCGCTTAACTTCTACACTTTTTATTGGATTTTTACGAAACTTGGGCTGAAGTATTTTCGATGCGACTAATTTTGCGTGGTTACGCCCCTTGGAAATCTCAAAATTGCCATCACAAAGGCTTGTCCGCCAAAACTCCTCCTGCATTTTTCATTGGATGTTTACGAAACTTGGTGTGCAGTATCAGTATGATGTGTACATGTGTATGTGGAAAGGAAGTTTCGATTCGATTAATTTTTCCAGAGTTGTAGCTCTTGTCGACTTTGAATTTACCAAAATTGCTGTTTTTTGTAAAATATCTTCAGTTGCGATCTGTATTGTTCCTTCAGTTGCAATGAACCAAATGAGGTATTTAACCTTGTCCAGTGAAGTCCATTCACCATCTCAGTGTTTCTTCATCCATCTTTTCATCTGTCTTGATCACCTCATATGCTTATTCCTATCTTAATATAAAAGTCGGCGGGGGATATGGATGTCTTGTTCAAATTAAATCCCTGGGCTCATTTTTGGTCTCCCTAACGGGCCGAAATTTTAATTTAGTGTAATACGACGAATAATCTTCTACAAAATCTCCTTCTTCAGATCCACTATTCAGAATCTACTGATTATTGATATTTGGTATGCGACATCCTGGTGGGGAGCAGGAGATCAGATTCAAGTTTGTTCAAGTTAGGTACCTAGGTTGGTATTTTGACTCCCCAGATTTGCATTACTGGAGATCTGAACATTAATTCTGTGGTAGCATCCCAATAATTGAAAAAAATCATCTGGCATGAACAGCAGAGTTATACTAATTTCTCTGTAGTTAACTAGCCATAGATTAAATAGCAACTTTGGTCCTGTGGGCGCATCAGGCCCCAAGGGACCCCTTGTCTTTATACGGATGTATTTTATGTATTTTCCTGATTAGCTTCGATATACAGTAATGGAAATAGTGTGTATGATAATCGAGGGAAATAATCACGCCGTACCCTAGGCATGTATCCATTCTGGAAACAGAAAGGCATTGTCGAGAATTTCAAATTGACCACTCTGGTAGGTTTTACTGTTTCATCATTTGTGTGGTGAATTGTTTTCGTCCGAAGTTTAGATTTGAGAGAGTCGAATTAATGACCCTGCCAAACATTATGACCTTCAAACTGGATAGTATTTAGTTTCTTTGACAGTGTAGATTATGTCAGCTATAAACTGGTAGAGTGCTGGAAGCCCATATTTGGGCTTTACAAAATGCTACAGGTTCTGACAAAACTACGTACACTCTGTTAGAGAAGATTTATTTAACAGAGCAATACAAAACAAATCTGTTACCAATAAGCATGTAGAACTCTACCATTTAAGCTATGAGTATAGATTTTGAACAACCATTGTCCATGAAGATAAATAGACGAATGGGAGATGGAGGGGGGAGATGGGTCATAAACATTCGCTATGCCCATGAAAACAGTACCCAGTACGCTTAAAGAGGTGGTATAAGAGGTAAGGCATCTGATTTTATTGTGAAAATATCCAAGAATGTACACACCCCATTTGGCTTGCATAGTTATAGAATTTTTCACTCACATCAAACATGGTCGGCCATTGATACCCATGGAGGTAGATCAGTCCTTGTTTACTGTGGTAAACAAGTTACTCTTTACTGGTAAAATAGGACCATGAAACCAAAGCTTGGGAATTTAAGCCCTTTGGAATCGGCAGCATAGGTGTAAACGATTGGCCAAATTTGACTTCACGCCTACCTTGTGGCAATGATATAGCCATAGATGCTGAAAGTGAACTTAAACACCAAAAGGTAAACAGATAAATAGGCAACATCAAGCGTGAGAGATTCCTTCTCGGCGAGGGTTTATACAGTTAACTTTTCTGAACAGCGGTATCGATATTTTTATTGTTTGGTAACAGAAAATGAATTACCTAAAAATAAAGTAAATTATGCTGGAGTTTCCTCATTTCATTTACTAAACACGTCAAATTCTCTAGATTTATTTTGCATTTTGTCCTGCAAAATTATCACAATACCATTAAAGTAAATGTTCTATGCGATATTGATTTAAGTTCCATTGTTTGATAATTAATTTGTGTTGCAAATGTTATTGATCGAAAGAAAATGACAAATCTTTACGGCAGGGTGTATCCGGTATAATCCGATAACAATTCGTAGTTCTTTTTAGGTATGACTGAAGCTTCTGCGCCTTCCTCTCTCTCAGAGAACAAAATAAACAGAATAAACAAATGCCATGAGATGAAAAAATCCCTCGACCCTCAAAAAGGGAAGTAGGTTAAAATGTTTTTTATACCATGATTACATATTCTCTTTATGATAATGACAGTTTTTCCATTGGACAAATATTACCACTGGGTTTCTCCATCTTACACAACTCACGGGGAAGTCGAGGCGGTGGTGTAGCAGTCATCCACAGTGATGCCTTAAACACAAAACAGCATCCTGATTTCTACAAATCTCCGCCATCTTTTGAAATGATAGACTGCCTCATGTCGAGCAACCGTTCACTTCGATTACTTATAGTTTACCGACCGCCACCATAAAAAAGGAACAAACTTACATCAGCACTGTTTCTAAAGGAATTTTCAGAATGTCTATCATTCTCTGCCTTGTATGGATGTGATATAGCTATTGCTGGTGATTTCAACATCTATGTTGACAATTTAAATGACACTTTTGCCAAGCAATTCACATATTTGTTTGAATCATTTGGCTATTCACAACTGGTCTCAAAAAGTCTGTTCTTCTGTGCCTTGTATGGATGTGATATAGCTATTGCCGGTGATTTCATCATCCATGTTGACAATTTCCATGACACTTTTGCCAAGCAATTCACAAATTTGTTTGAATCATTTGGCTATTCACAACTGGTCTCAAAACCTTCCCACAAGGGAGGACACACCTTGGATCTGATCTAATTCTCATTCGTCAAAGTAACAGCACATCAGTACGAAATGTCCACGTCACAGACCCAGCATTGTCTGATCACTATGCGGTCTTGGCCGAATTGGCACTAGCAAATTCAAAAAGTTCTCCCAAGAAAATTATTTATCGAAAATGTAAATCCCTAAATACTGATGCCTTGAAATGGATATCAGTTCATCAATTCTGTGTTCGAACTATTTTTGTAGTAATTATGAATCATCTGAGCAATTGCTATCTTTATTCGAAGAAACTCTTAAGGGCATCATGGCTGAACATGCACCACCCAACTCAAAAATATAACTTATAGTGAAAACGTGGAGTGGTTTACAGAAGATGTTAGAGCTGCAAAACAACAGCGTCGCAGACTTGAGCGTCTTTACAAACGAAGCTTGAGGTTCACCGGCAGATGTTCTGCCACCAAAGAAATACAACTAATAAGATCATCAAAAGGCAAAGAGGGAGTACTACAATTCTCTTACAGAGGAGTCATCTAATACAAGGGTGCTGTTCTCGCTAACCAGTAGTCTCCTCGATAAAGAACAAAAAGTCATTCTCCCAGATCATCTAAATACTGAAATAAGAAATTCTGGAAAACTTCAGCGATTATTTAATAACTAAAATTCAAGTAATTCTGGATAGTATACCATCATGTGAACCATCAGAGTTTGATCATCTTGACATAAAAAGTGATTTTTCTAATTTTCACTCTGTCTCAGAAGACGACATTCTAAAAATGATTTTATCACCATCCAATAAATCCAATGATCTAGATCGAATTCCAACATTCCTTTTGAAAGAGAGAATTGATTATCTTCTGCCAGCCATAACATCTATTATATCTGCATTCCTACATAAGGGGTTTGTTCCAAACCCATTGAAAAAAACACTTGTTACTCCACTCATCAAGAAACCATCTCTTGATCCTGACAACCTGAAGTATTATCGACCAGTATCGAACCTCTCTTTCCTGTCTAAATTGTTGGAAAGGGTTGTTGCTTTACAACTCAAAAATCATCTGCATGAAAATGATCTTTTAGGGCCCTTCCATTCTGCATATAAAGCCAACCACAGTACAGAAACAGTCTTACTGCGAGTCAACAATGACATTGTTAAATCAGTGTCTGAGGGTAAGGATGTACTGCTTGTTCTCTTGGATTTGTCAGCAGTATTCGACACAGTCGACCATGGTTTGCATCATATCTAGAGAGTCGCTGTCAACAGATATATATCAATAAGATCGGTTCAGAAAGCAGGATGTTAAAGTGTGGTGTTTCTCAGGGCCCAGTTCTTGGACCGCTCTTGTTTACTCTGTACACTTCTTCTCTAGGTCGACTTCTTAAAAAGCAAGGCATATCATATCATCTGTACGCTGATGACACCCAACTGTACATCACATTCAACCTATCTGTTCCAAGTGACTCATTCACCGCAGTCCATAACATTGAAACTTGCATAAATCTCGTGCGGGAATGGGTGACTTTAAACTGAAAATGAATGACTCTGAAACTGAATTATTAGTGATATCCGGGGTTCGCATGCCTACACCCTCTGTTACATCAATTCTGGTTGGAAACAACATCACTATGAAAAGTGAATTGGCCAGGAATATTGGATTGATTATGGACTCAAATTTAAAACTAGACATACATATCAATAAAATATGTCTAAAATGCTACTGGCAGCTTCGTAATGTTGGAAGACTGCGACCTTATCTTAACCAGTCAGCACTTGAAAAATTTGTGCACTCCTTCATCACCTTACAACTAGATTATTGTAATTCGGTGTTAGTGGGGCTGTCCCAGTGCCTGATGCAGAAGCATCAAAAAGTTTAGAATACTGCTGCTAGGATAATTACTGGTACTAAACGCTCTGAAGACATAACACCTGTTTTAAGACAACTACATTGGCTTCCAGTTAATCAGAGAATTGATTTCAAAATATTGATCTTAGTATTCAAACGTATCCGCAAACTGGCTCCAGTTTACCTGCAAGAGCTCCTCACTGTACATAAACCAACACGCAGTCTCTGATCTAAAAACCAAATTCAACTAGTTGTACCTTTTAGGAGATCTAATCAGGCCCATGGCTGTGTGTTCTCCATTGTGGATCCCAGGTTGTGAAGTTCCCTTCCAATTAGTGTCAGAATTTCAGAAACTCTCGATGTCTTCAAAAGAAATCTTAAAACTTTCCTATTAACTGAAGCATTCTCCAGAACCTCTCAAAGAGGCAACCAAAACAGACGTGACTCTTTATTTCAAAAAGTGTATTTATTTCTGTCAAGCGTTTTATAGCACTATTAGTGGTTTTACCCTCTAGAAAATCAATTATTATTATTATTATTATATATAAAAAGCCTATGATATCGATTTTAGCTTCACACACCAACCGCGGTGAACACGTGTGTCTGCGGTGAACACGACAGTAATTGAATTTCAGTAGTTAAAATTTACACCTACTGTGGAACTACATCCATGATGACCTTTGGTGACCTCGACCTGAATGCAAACTTGTCTAAATTTATCGCTCGTCGCCTCGTGAAGAGTGAAATGAAAGCGACAATTATATATCAAGTTTTATTATGTTTTTAAATGAGTTAACAAAAAAGTAACAAACATGCGTTGTCTCATGTTAATGAAGCATCCATAACTCGAAATAGTATGTTATTATATTATTAAAATGAAAATTGTCCCCTGATTTGCGCGTTTCTTTTTTCCATTTCGTTTCCTTACGGTCTAGAAGCCAACTGGTGGCACCCATGTGACAATATTAGCTCAGAAACACTACGCTGCAATATATTTCGCGTCTATCCTGGGCAAAAGATTCTGTTTCTGACAATAAGTAACAATGGGGCGCGGGACAGGGGGGGGGGGGGTCTACATGTTTCAATGATTCCATTTTTTAACACATGCACCTCGAAAACATTCATAGACGCCTCCGAGCTCATTTCAATGAGAGGTGTAAACTACAGTTTTGAAAGTAAAAAGATATTTGGACATTTTAGGAATGGAAACATATTGTCTCTTATCCCACCGAATTCAATCCAATTCCAGCAGAAGCTTCAAAACAAGTTTGGTGCACATTTAACCACCTATTAATATTGTTTAGTAGGTCCTGTTCCGATACCTCATGGCTGATAATTTTCGTCATTGGAAGAGATTTACAGAAAAGTTAGTTTCCCCTTCAATTCCTAAAGCTGTCAATAAATTTAACACCAAAGTTATGGGAATTTTATATCAATATTGAAATTTCGAAATATTAGCGTATTTGTATCATTGATACGCGCATCGTTTCACAAACTTCAGGCATTTTTGTAGGGTAGTATAAAAATACAAAAGCTGGTTTTTTTGCAGTTCTTTCCCAATTAGTTTGAACGTTTATTTATTTATACCCCAACTTTCGAAGAAATGGGGGGTATACTGGATTACATGCGTCCGTCCGTCTGTGCGTCCGTGCGTCCTAGAATATTCATAACTTTCATAACTTAAGTAAATTATTATGGAACTTGCTATGTAATTAAATTGTAACATGTCCCAAGACTAGAATGATTTTTGGTGTTGTCAGATTATTATTTTTTTTTATTACATGTTCACTTAGAAATTGTGTCCGTCCGAGCCAAATTTTGTCTGTTCAGCCTGTATCTCGGGTATCGGATGTTCTATTGCAATTAAATTTGCCGTGAACACTGCTTACGGTATAGGCTTAAAAAAAAAGGATTCCACGATATTTCGCACATTCTCCTTTTTAGAGTTATTCCCCTTTTTGACTTAGAAATTTGTAGGAAATAGACGTTATTTGTCTTTTCAGCCTGTATCTCAGGTTCTGAAAATGCAATCCTGTTGGAAAGTATACAGTTTTTCTATAATATTTGCTCATAGGTATGCCCACACTAGTCGGTACTCCACGTGGGGTATGCACCAGACGACAGTCCAGCTCGTGTTATCCTCTGCTGACCATTTGAACACTGGTGGTATCTCCCATGTCAGTTGAAATGCAGCAATTAGAAGAGTCCATATTCATTATTTGGGGGAAGACCAGAGGGGGGGGGGAGGGGGTGGAGCATTAAAAATTTGCAAGACGTGACGTCCTATTTTTTATTCGGCTCCTTTTTACACCCACCCACTCACTACGTGCAAATTTTCTAGTACCGTTCTCAGACATCCACCCCCACTCTCCCATTAAAATCCAAAATAAACTTACCCCAATTGCCCACGTGTGGGGCACGATGACGCTGTGTGCTGAGACGTACTGCATGCCGAGGTGCACATGTCTTCAGTCAATCTAACCCTGACTGTGCTGTGTAGTATGCAGTACCGCTGTGCAGTGTGTAGTACAGTCGTGGGTTATGATGTTGAAGAGCTGACAGCTGCTCGTCGTTGCTAGGTGGTTCTCTCCGGGCACTCTGGCTTCCTCCACTCGTAAACCTGTCACCGACACGATATGACCCTGGTTGTTAAAGTGTCGTTAAACACAAATAAATTAATTAATTAATTAATTAATTAATTAATTAATAACTTGGGTTGAATTTAGTGCATCAGAGAGAGTTTTCCCAAAATATTGTCTGCACATTTTCTACATTTCGAACAAGACACCCACCCCTACTAACGTGTGACATTTTCCCAGATTAAGCCCAATATTCTCACATATAAAGCCTCCTGATGTTGTATTTATGTTAAGAGTGTGATGTACAACATCATCTTTAAGGTTTCAAACACAAATGATGGTATATATTAGCTGATATATTGATATATTTTTAAAAAATTCAAAAAATTGCACAAGTTGGAAATGCACATTTTTGGCGCACTCAAGAGACCCCCCCACCCCCACGTCACGTCTTGCAATTTTTTGGTGCCCCCCCCCCCCCCCCCCTGGGAAGACCAATCAATATTTCTTGAAAATATTGCTTGATCTACCTAACCATTAACTTCGCAGGCATCCTACCTAATCACAGTATGACGTATTATGTCCCTGGGTCAGTAAAGCGGCCTCTCTTGCTCAAAGGGCTGAAACCCACTTTAAAATACGAAAACTGCGTTTTCATCATCTTTTGATGTTTTGTAACTTTTTTCTGTTCATTATATCAACTATAGTTACAAATAAACATACAGTGTCCTTTCCATTAATATTATTTATTTATTTATTTATTGGTGTTTAAGGCCACATACTTATGCACAATGGCTAATCATGGCCGTGACAGTTTTACGGGTGGAAGAAGCCGGAGTACCCGGAGAGAACCACCGAGCAACGATGAGCAGCTGCGAGCTCCCCAACATCGTAACTCCGCACCGCAGTACAGGCAGGGTTAGACTGGTTGAAGACCTTCGCATCATCGACGTGCAGTACGCCTTAGTACACGGCGTCATCGTTCCCCCATGTGGACAATCGGGGTTAAGTGCCTTGCCCAAGGACACAACGCGGGAGTCCGAATCGATCGCTCAGATGGTCACCCATCCGAGGACTAAACGGTCTCGACGTTGCTTAACTTCGGTGATCTGACGAGAACCAGTTACCGCAGCGCCACCGCGCTCCCCTTTCCATTAATATAATCTAGAAGGTGAAATTTGCTAAAAAAAATTCACTGGAATAATAAATTGCACATTACAGTAAAAATACATTCACAAAACAAAGAGCAAAAGTGGACACTTAGAGTTGGTAGGAGTGATACTGATATATATGCTTATAATAATAGTAATCGCCAATTAATTATCATTATGTTTTCATTTTTCTCAAAAAATGAAAAAAAATTGTTATTCCAGAATTTGCTTTCCATGTTAGGTAAAGGTTTAATGGTGGATTAGCTGCTTGTAGTTATCTAGGTGGTGTCCAGCAAAGCCGGCTCCTTGAGATCCCATTCTGGACATCAGCTCGAATCTGATACAAATCACGGGACAGGCACATTACCATGATAATCTGTATTTATCATCGTCCAGTAATAATCTCTGGAAATTAACAGGGCCAATACTATAGAATTTTTACAATTGTATTCTCTGGTTTAAGACTTTAAATGTATTGAAATGAACGATTGGGGGCGGTGGCTCAGTAGGTAGAGGTGCAGGCTGCAAGCCGAGAAGTCCCCGGTTCGAATCCTACCTGCAGCAACCGCGTTGTCTCCTTGGACAAGACACTTCACTCCCATTACACGCGTGGAGGCGTTGTGTACTAAGGCGTACTGCACGTCGATGGTGCACTTATCTTCAACCAATGCTAACCCTGCATGTGTGGAGTTAGTATGTTGGGGGGGGGGGGGGGCTGACAGTTGCTCGCCGTTGCTCGGTGGTTCTCTCCGGGTACTCCGGCTTCCTCCACCCGTAAAACTGTCGTAGTCATGATTAGCCATTGCGCAGAAATATGTTACCTTAAACACCAATAAATAAATAAAATTGAACGATTGGCATTTTCAAAGATTTGACAATTTCCCAGTTGGCAAATTGCCATATTTTTACAATGTTAATGATTCATTTTAGTCATTTATATTAATATGTAGAAAATACAACTCTAGAGAATACAATTGTGAAAGTTTTATAATATTGGCTGCAGATTAGAACATTTTCCAGATTTTAGACGCCAGAATAACAGATTGGTTTCATTTCCCAGATTGTTTTGGACTCAAATTCTACTGTTAAAAAGCAATTTATTCTGATTTCATCGTATTCCATATCACACGAAACTCTGACTTAATGGTTGTATCGAAAAAACTAGACGCAGAAGACTTTAATTCAAAACCTCCGTGACGTCTTAACTATTGCATGGAGATCGATTGCACAAAACTGAAAACGAATGCCGTGATTGCATTTTCAGGTCTTTGGAGGCATCTGAAAGGAAGATTGTCATTAATATTTTATCTGCATTATCTAGGATCCGGTTCAGGAAAGAGATCCAGAAACGCACACTCAGATTTATGCAAGTAGTCACCTCACCCTTCACCATTGCAGGTTTGATAAAGTTTCTGGAATGGTTTCATTAAAATAGGTTTCCCAGGAGTTGGATGTCATGCTTTGTTTTGTTCAGATTTTCCTTTTCGCCTCTGAAAGGCACCAAATAATTTGTTCTCTTCTGCACCAATGTCGTCAATTTAGCATACTCTTCAGATGAAACACGATATTTAATATATGCTAACCTGTGAATTATTGCGAATTATCTGAAAGATATTTCTCGATATTCGTCGTCTCGATGGATATCGAGGAATATCTATCAATAGCTTCCTAACTGACGTCACACTACGCCGCATCCCGTCGCCTTGAGGGAATGATCAGCTGATCTTTGTTATTGCTTTGCAACGTACGCATTTGTGGTCGAATTGGGCTGAATATTGTGCAATAAAATGTCTCGTAACATATAATAAAAAAGAAAATCTACTCTATTTTGGTCAGTATCTGGAATTATCTCATGAGTGTAGAACCGAAAGTTTTATTTTTCGCGAGCGCCTCCGCGAGTGAAAAATAATACTTTCAGATCCACTCGATGAATTTTTTCAGCAGCTTTCTAAATGACGTTACGCTTCAGCGCATGACGTCGCCTTGAAGGAACGATCAACAGATCTTTGTTATGGTCTTGAAACTGTTTGCAGTCGAATTGGGCTGAATATTGCGGAGTAAAATGTCACGTGGCATACAATAGTAGTATATCTCGCACGTTTGAGGTCTATTTTGGGGGATCTCCTCGGGGGATCTCGGAAGTGACGTCATGTCACGTGACGTAGTGGCGCCATGTTTGGTTGTCATGGTAACCCGCGTGAGCGGCCATGTTGTGACGTCATCCCCATAGTGATACGTGGTGCGCAGCGCGTGTTGTTAGGGTGATACGTGTTTCCGTCGTCCATTTTGTTTACTGGAGGCCGCCATCTTGGTTTCTATGGTAGCACGTGATTGCTATGTTACCTAAGGCCTACAACAGGACAGGGGTATGTTTTGGGGGTATGTTCGATTAAATCGGCGTAAATCAAATTACCACAAACAACCCGACAATCCCCCTAAATCACCAAACTCTATCCCAATTCACCGAAATTGACTTTATTTCCCCAATTTATCGGCTTAGCACGTAGTGCTATAGCACTAAGGGGTGCGTTCGATTTAACAGGAGTAATGTTCTGGCTTAGAATTCTCCCAGAATCCCTTTTTTGGTCATTATCCCGTGACGTTTTTCCCAATAAGAATAGCACGTAGTGCTATAGGGCAAATTTACCCAGAATTCTCTGCTTCTATCTATATAAACAACAGTTTTCGTCTATTTGGCCATGTTCCTTTGTTCTAGAGTATACTCCAGTAGCGTAGAAGAGCCTATCATATGGAACAGCTTTGCTTATTATTACTAAAAATTAGCGCTATTCTAGTCTATTCTTGTTAGTTCTGACCCTATTCCAAGTACTCTCGTTGTTTCATATATCTAGATCATTTATAACCAATCAGATTGCTTGATTTCCCATAAGCTGTATGCAGAGTTATCTCCCTTCTGTATAATAAAAACCTATATCCAATGGCCATATCCCATGGACTCCCATTTTTGGGAAACACCCGTGGCTATGGAATCCCTTTTTGTCGTATGAGGCCATGAGGGCTATGTAAAAGCCCTCAATGAGTCCTCATTTATTATCCCTCATAGCCTCATTGAATTTTGAGGTTATGAGGACCATTAAAAATCCCTCAATGACGTATAATTTACTACGACTCTTAGCCTCATTTCAGTATTTGAGGATACCTATGGCCTGGTATCGTATTGTTCGAGGATACCTATCGAGGATACCTTTAGGAGAATCCCTTTTTTGTCGTATGAGGCCATGAGGGCTATGTAAAAGCCCTCAATGGGTCCTCATTTATTATCCCTCATAGCCTCATTGAATTTTGAGGTTATGAGGACCATTAAAAATCCCTCAATGAGGGATTTTTAATACGACTCTTATCCTCATTTCAGTATTTGGGGATACCTATGGCCTGGTATTGTATTATTTCAGGATACCTATTGAGGATACCTATCGAGGATACCTTCTGGAGAATCCCTTTTGTGTTGCATTAGGCTATGTAAAAGCCCTCAATGGGTCTAATGTAGTCTTACCAACCGCTTCCATCTTGTCGCCAAAGCTCCAAGGCCATTACAGGTCTATGGCCTATCTGTCCTATCATTAGCTTCTACAGCAGTCTTGTTCCATTGCGGCCTTGTACCAGTACTATTGGTTTCTGTTATCTGCCCCATATCTCATCCATTACTTCCTAGCTATACCTATCTCAGTCTCGACTATAACATTGATCAAGGTTGAATCAGATTTCCCCTGTATACATATAAGGCATTCCGTTATTGAGATTCCTAGCCGAGTCCGTAAAATTTGGATTCCGTGTTTTAACATCGACACTCGAGGGTATGGAAAGGGGTTAATAAAGCCTAATTCATCAACTACAACAAGAACCCGAGCAGATACAACTGACAACCAAGATCGAAGGGAACACAACATAAACTATGATTTAATCTTAACGCCCAATAAATACAATACAATTTTTAACCTGAATGTACTGTAACCCCTAAATCGAACTAGTTGGAAACAACTGAACAGAACCAACTCAACTACGGTTGAACTGTTGAAGTCGCAGTGAACGAAAATCCAACACAACCAAGATCGAAGTGAACAGAAGAAATTGAAGAAAATCGAACTGATCTGATCGAATATAATCAAACTCGAAGTGAATTGACCATGAATAATGAACGAAGATCCAACACAACCAAGATCGAAGAGAACATAACAACGTTTGCAACTGAATGGACTATAACCCCTAAATATAACCCTCTTGAACTGAACAAAATTGAATGAACCCTTTGAAGCCAATACAGTTTGTAACTATAATCTCTATAACCCAGTGTAAACCCCTTGAACTTTTTGAATTTTTTTAATGAACTTTTTATATCTAATATAAATAAACACCCTTTGAACTGAATGAATTTTTAAACTTCATAAATTTTAACTGAATGAACAACAACCCAATAAACTAAATTCTTCCAATAGGGAAGGGGAATACCTTCGAGTGTCGATGTTAAAACACGAAATCCAAATTTTACGGACTCGGCTAGGAATCTCAATAACGGAATGCCTTATATGTATACAGGGAAAATCTGATTCAACCTTGATCAATGTTATAGTCGAGACTGAGATAGGTATAGCTAGGAAGTAATGGATGAGATATGGGGCAGAATAACAGAAACCAATAGTACTGGTACAAGGCCGCAATGGAGCAAGACTGCTGTAGAAGCTAATGATAGGACAGATAGGCCATAGACCTGTAATGGCCTTGGAGCTTTGGCGACAAGATGGAAGCGGTTGGTAAGACTACATTAGACCCATTGAGGGCTTTTACATAGCCTAATGCGACACAAAAGGGATTCTCCAGAAGGTATCCTCGATAGGTATCCTCAATAGGTATCCTCAAACAATACAATACCAGGCCATAGGTATCCTCAAATACTGAAATGAGGATGAGAGTCGTATTAAAAATCCCTCATTGAGGGATTTTTAATGGTCCTCATAACCTCAAAATTCAATGAGGCCATGAGGGATAATAAATGAGGACTCATTGAGGGCTTTTACATAGCCCTCATGGCCTCATACGACAAAAAAGGGATTCTCCTAAAGGTATCCTCGATAGGTATCCTCGAATAATACAATACCAGGCCATAGGTATCCTCAAATACTGAAATGAGGCTAAGAGTCGTAGTAAATTATACCTCATTGAGGGATTTTTAATGGTCCTCATAACCTCAAAATTCAATGAGGCTATGAGGGATAATAAATGAGGACTCATTGAGGGCTTTTACATAGCCCTCATGGCCTCATACGACAAAAAAGGGATTCTCCTAAAGGTATCCTCGATAGGTATCCTCGAATAATACAATACCAGGCCATAGGTATCCTCAAATACTGAAATGAGACTAAGAGTCGTAGTAAATTATACCTCATTGAGAGATTTTTAATGGTCCTCATAACCTCAAAATTTAATGAGGCTATGAGGGATAATAAATGAGGACTCATTGAGGGCTTTTACATAGCCCTCATGGCCTCATACGACAAAAAAGGGATTCCATAGCCACGGGTGTTTCCCAAAAATGGGAGTCCATGGGATATGGCCATTGGATATAGGTTCTTATTATACAGAAGGGAGATAACTCTGCATACAGCTTATGGGAAATCAAGCAATCTGCTTGGTTATAAATGATCTAGATATATGAAACAACGAGAGTACTTGGAATAGGGTCAGAACTAACAAGAATAGACTAGAATAGCTAATTATAGTAATAAGCAAAGCTGTTCCATATGATAGGCTCTTCTACGCTACTGGAGTATACTCTAGAACAAAGGAACATGGCCAGATAGACGAAAACTGTTGTTTATATAGATAGAGGCAGAGAATTCTGGGTAAATTTGCCCTATAGCACTACGTGCTATTCTTATTGGGAAAAACGTCACGGGATAATGACCCAAAAAAGGATTGTGGGAGAATTCTAAGCCAGAACATTACTCCTGTTCAATCGAACGCACCCCCTTGTACCCCTTAGTACTATAGCACTACATGCTAAGCCGATAAATTGGGGAAATAAAGTCAATTTTGGTGAATTGGGATAGATTGTTGTGTTTTAGGGGGATTGTCGGGTTGTTTGTGGTAATTTGATTTACGCCGATTTAATCGATCATACCCCTAAAACATACCCCTGTCCTGTTGTAGGCCTTAGGTAACATAGCAATCACGTGGTACCATAGAAACCAAGATAGCGGCCTCCAGTATACAAAATGGACGACGGAAACACGTATCACCCTAACAACACGCGCTGCGCATGCGCACTAACACCACGTATCACTATGGAGATGCCGTCACAACATGGCCGCTCA
Organism: Pictodentalium vernedei; assembly: GCA_031216915.1. Taxonomy (NCBI): domain Eukaryota; kingdom Metazoa; phylum Mollusca; class Scaphopoda; order Dentaliida; family Dentaliidae; genus Pictodentalium; species Pictodentalium vernedei. The sequence goes on along the minus strand of CM062290.1, from coordinate 66,384,792 downwards.
CGCGGGTTACCATGACAACCAAACATGGCGCCACTACGTCACGTGACATGACGTCACTTCCGAGATCCCCCGATGAGATCCCCCAGAATAGACCTCAAACGTGCGAGACATACTACTTACAATAAAAAGAAAATCTACGCTCCCTCGTATGGACTTGAAAGTTTTATTTTTCACTCGTGCTAGCGGCTCGTGAAAAACAGAACTTTCAGGTCCACACTCATGAGATAATTCACGACATTCACCAAAACAGCGTAGATATCCTCTATGTAGTTGTAGATTCAGGAATGAATGGACCCAGCACACGACCCTCCCTGTTTTCTGAATGCATACATGTGCACATGATCGAGTTTTCTTGTATGTTTTCACTAAACTGCGTAATCATTTTATAATCTAGACATTTTATTTTATAAACATAATTTCTATCTTAATAGCGCTGGCCTCACGTGCTACAAAATGGCCATGCACCCACCAGAGAACGCTTGCATAAAGGTACCATGACTGTATTGTTCCAAACTACGCTTGTAAACTATGCTGATCTAGTGACTGTAGCTACCATTCTGTCGATGTTCCACATCTTCGTGGATCTGCCCCTGATATGTTGTGAAGTCAAAGTTCTATCGTTTAACATTTCTCTCACGGAAGGGGGTAATATCAAGATTCGGGCGCCTGGGTGCTAAACGTATTAAACTGTATAGTTGTGAATCAGGATGAAGAATATCTGTCACAAGTAATAATACCCAAAAGAAAAATCTGGTTTCGGTTTTCAGATGAGAAGGCATTCGCATCCCATGCGCCTCTCTCGATCATCCCCAACTTCTTTTGTTTCCTCCTTTCCTACCAGAATCCGATAGAAACTGTTTAGTGCCTTCTAATCGATTTCGACAGTTGGTATCCCGAGCATCTCCATCATGCCCCTTTACTTACGAAGTAATCATCTTCCATTCTTATTTCTTCATTATACTTCAGAGATTATGAAAAGCAGACGGCACTTGCAAAAATAATTCTTGAATAACTAAATTTTTTCATTTTTTGTCTCAAAAACATAGGTTATGACCCCTCGTTGGAACGAGCGAGCTCGACGAGCTCGTTCCAACGAGGGGTCATAACCTATGTTTTTGAGACAAAAAATGAAAAAAAATAATGAAAATTAATTGGCGATTTTTGAGAATAGCGCTGGCCGGTTTTGGCCGTTACGTTAGGTATTTTGGTCATTCCCTGTGAAAAATCTTCCGGTCTTCAATATTCCAGTCTACACATTCGGTACTCCTTATCCCGCATCATTTCGAATTCCCCCAGGCTTAATTTCATCAGCACAGATCCGCTCGTTCCCCAAATTTGTCATCTAATTGCTCGGCAATTAGATTCCGTAACTCGCAAAAAGACGTTTTTGCTCCGTCATATATCTCCAGTTTCTACCACAATTCTTCAAAAGCTCGCACTTCACGCCTCGATACACAGAGATTATCATGATAATGTGCATGTCCTGTGGTTTGTATCAGATTCGAGGTGGTGTCCAGAATGGGATCTCAATGAGCAGGCTTTGCCGGCGAGTTGTAATCCCATTTTTGGACACCACCGAGAATCGGATGCAAATCACAGGACATGCACATTATCATGATAATTCATTTATCTAACAATTCTGTCACATAAACAGATTAAATCTTAAATTAGTAATACAGGGGACACAATGCTGGGCGAGAAAAAGTTTAAACAAAAAACTTGCAAAAATAATTTTTTATGGAACAATAATGTTGTGCACTATAACAAACAATGAGTAACGCGGTCACCGCAATTTTCAAAGTTGTTGTTATTCACTCTCACTGTCACTTCCAACAATGATCCGCTTGAATTTACGAGTGTGCGGCGTCGGCGCATCCCCAGAAAAACTGGGTAGGAGTAATATTGAATTAGGCAGTTTTCTATTTATTGGAGGGGGGGGGGGGGGTCTTTGACTATTAATAGTTCTGTCGCTAACGGTGAGGAGTTTTGTTTTGTTTTGTAAGCGATTAGCTGAGTCGATCGCTGAAACCCACATCGAATGTATTCATGCGGCTGTTCTGATAGCCCGTCGCGTTACCGGAAACGAGTCGTCTATATGATACGGAATCGGAACACATTATGTGATGTGTACCGTTTCTCGTGGTTTTCAGGCCAAAATCGATATGATTGTTAGATAAATTTCTTTTTTCGACTCCTGATCATCTTATCTGGCAATTAGATTCCCCAAACACTGTGAATCTCCAGGTTGCAATTCCTGCTACTTTGGAAGTTTATCAAAGAGTTCAGATAACAAAGTCTGTCTTGTCCTTGTTCATTATCCCTTTACCTAACATGAAAAGCAGACGGCACTTGCAAAAATAATTCTTGAATAACTATTTTTTTTTAATTTTTTGTCTCAAAAACATAGGTTATGACCCCTCGTTGGAACGAGCTCGTCGAGCTCGTTCCAATGAGGGGTCATAACCTATGTTTTTGAGACAAAAAATGAAAAAAATAATGAAAATTAATTGGCGATTTTTGAGAATAGCGCTGGCCGTTTTTGGCCGTTACGTAAGGTAAAGGGTTATCCTACCATGCTCTCCCCCGATTGCTTCAAATGCTGAAACATTGCTCGATCATGTTATCTATCTGTTCGCATCATTCAACATAGTCTCGACTCGAAACTGTTTGGTTTAGCGGCATCGCGTTTTTTTTGAAATACTATTTTTAGACACCCACCGCATCCGGAATGTCAAATTAATGGTGGCTGTTTATCTTACTTACATCCCTGTGACGCATTTGTTCCTGAAAGTTGCAGTTGTCTGGGAATTATTTTTGCCTTTATTCGCAGGTTTTGGTATTGTTTCTGTGAATGTCTCTACTTGAATCAGTTATGGTATTAATAGAGTGTTCCCCGTGTGAACCCCGGGAAGTGAAGCGGTGCTTGCTTACTTTGGTAGACAATCTCTGTTTGACTTTTAAAATTGGAGCCGTCACCAATGCATTTGGTGGAAGTCCTCTAAAATGGGCAACAAGGGTATAAATGATTAGGTAGATTTGAATTTATATCCGCGTCGCGGTACCGATAAGCTTTTGTGCAAAACGATATGACGTTAAGCACTAATAAATACATAAATAAACGTGCTTAATGACCGAAGCTAAGCTACCTATCAGTCAAAAAAGAGAGTAGATTCTCCCAAAACTGTAATAGTTAAAGGCTATGAACAGTGTTAAGACATAGTGCAAAATATGTAGCGGTTTTTGAAGACCCAGGGAGCCAAATGTTTTGTAACGAAAGTGATAGCGCAGAAAAAAATCCTGGTATTGTATTTCGGCTTTCTCTCAAATTGAGATTTTTGTCAATCCAAATCAACTGGGTTGAGTGAATATGAACCCAATTGGGTTCATATTCACTCAGCCCAGTTGACTTGGGTTGTGTTTTAACCCAACTGATTTTAGAGTGTACCCCGGAAAGTGAATTTTTTTCTGCCAGCTTCTATTATAGCTGTAAAATAAAATCATTTATTTAGTTCGCATTTTTATTGACACTTAATCTCTTTATTACTGTGACACCTATTTCACTCTAAATGGTCAAGTATTGATTATCTCTGGAACTGATTTCCCTATATATCTGCCATTTCAATGAAACGCGCGTGAGCAATTTAATTGTTAATAGCTGCTACAAAGTTACCGTGGAAACAGAAATCTGGTAATCGACATATAATACGATTGATTACATTAATGAGAATTCGATTATCTTTAAAATTCTTCATTGACGATTCCATACTCACCCCGGTGTAAGTGAATACTGAAGCTTTAGCATTTAAAGATTCTGGGGATATTTACTATTTTAAATATCGGTTAGGATTTTTTAACTCCCGATTATTATTGAGCATAAGAGCCAGCATTAGGCCACCGGGCAACTTAATGAAGCTGGCGTTGATATAGACTGAATGAAAAGTTTCAGCGCGCCGAAGGCACACAGGGGTGATGTGGGATTTGAATTCCTTTGCGACCTGAATAACCTTATTTGCTTATGAATCCACGACAGGCGGAAAGGCGAGGCAATAATCTTATGTGATTTGAGTGGGTGCACTGGTAGTAGGGTAGCAGGATAGTTGGGTCATTCCCCCCGACAACCTGGAACTGGAAGGTGACTAGGAATTGTGCTAAACTGAAAGAATTCTGCCCTGTTGTTTTACTTTGAAACGTGGGATATTTATGGTAATGCTAAAACCGCAGTTTGATCATTGTTTCGGAAAGAAGAAAAAGAAACCCAAACAGTCGCTGGTTTGGGAGCAGCCCCAGCATATTATAGACTGCCAGCAATCTGACCTTTTATATAGACCATTGTAAATTTTAAATTCAATCGCAAGCCAGGAAATGAGCTGACTGTTATCCGCAAAATGAAGTCCCCAGAGGATGAATTTGGTGACGCTACCCTGCACAGCATGGTGGCATCACTTAATTTACCCTCTGTGAGCCTCATTCTGAATTAAGGTCTCAAGTCTGAAAAGAAAGAGGTATCCAGTGGATAAATGTGCCCGGCATTGGCAAATTCACCCTCTGGGGACCTCATTCAGAAAATGACAGATTGCTTATTTCCAGGCTTGTTAAATCGGATGGAATATTTCAGTTGGTCTGCAAAGGGGACCTGGAGGGGTCACTTTGCGATCAATTGACCTATTCCATCAGGGTGAATGTAACAAATACCATAAACATTCATCTGAATTCACCTCTTCGAGCTCTGTCAAACAAAAAACAATGGGTGATATATGTTGCTATTTTCATGGTGAGGTGTGTCAAAAATACGTGGGTCATTTGGTAATATTCTCGTTAGACTAATCAGTGGTTTCCTTTACATCGGTGAGCAAGTGATGACGGTGTTGTCGGATGCGTAGTGGAATTAACTGCATGAAACCACAGAAGAAAACCAACAGTTGCTGTCCAAAATTACATCTTGAAGAAACGAAATGATTGTTAAATCCGCCTAAAATATAGTTCCATTAATGGCTTAATTTTGTTTTAGATAAAATCAAGAAAATAAATGTATTATTTTCAATTATTTGCATTGCTGATTTTATTCAAACACCATTATTCTTCTCTTTTTTGTGGGAACCTTTCACCCTTTACCAAACGTAACGGCCAAAAACGGCCAGCGCCATTCACAGAAATCGTCAATTAATTTTCATTATTTTTTTCATTTTTTGTCTGAAAAACATATGGTATGACCCCTCATTGGAACGAGCTCGTCGAACTCGTTTCAATGAGGGGTCATAACCTATGTTTTTGAGACAAAAAAAAAGGAAAAACAATTAGTTATTCAAGAATTTTGTTTACATTTGTTGTCTGCTTTTCGTGTTAGGTAAAGGATTAAACCCATTGACCCCATTGTCTGCATACACGTTTTCATATTGGATTAAACCAAGGTGTAAATGTTCCACGAATGTGGGTAAATTATTTACATTGCGTGTTTCAGCCAATCATCAGCACTAGATTTTTAGTCTATCAGGAAATAATATTTTTTTTACACATCGACACGTTGGTCAAAATTTTATTCAATGTTTTTTTGTTTCAATTTGCATATTGGTCTCGGTTCTGTCAATATGCGTGATTCTTTGATAACGATGCTCCAATACACTGTGCCGAAATAACAAAATGTAAAGAATACATTTTTCTCGCGTTTCGCAGAATAGGAAAAAACATTGTCTTGTTGAGAGAAGGGTTAAGGCTTTGATTGAGAACTGAGGCAGAGCATGAGAAATTGTTGATCAGTGAGAACCCCGCTAACTGCGTAACGCTTGTTAGGAGTGCTGGAGTGTGGATTGGTTTTGTCACTTGCAGACACGCACGATTCGCCGGAGCTGACGTTTAGTTTCCTCTCTATGTGAGTTTATGAGTTTTGTATCCCTGTCAGCAGAGCAGCTTTCTCCAGCGTAAGACCAAACGCTTCCTCGTGGTAGCCTTGCATTTGACATCGGATGCAGCTTCCGGGATTTTGTCCTTCTGATTGTGCGAGGGGTTGTTTATTAGTGTTCAACCAATTACCAAAAATGTCTGCTGACCGATTACCGGTTATTTGAGCACACACTCGGCCGATTCCGATGCCGATTCCGATTGTGATACTGTGCACTACTAGACGAGTCGAGGCTTGAAAGAACATAAAATTGAACATATTTCACAGTGTTTAACGTCGTTAGCTCTGGTCGCAGTAAAATTACCAGATACGCACACTTCGGCTGTACACGTGGCTCTCACCACGCGTACCGCCCAAATGCACGCTACTGGTCATTTTACTGCGACTTCAGTCAATGAAGCGAAACCTTCACTTTTTCCGGTATGGACTGGCGATTGTCACAAGTGCGATCAATTGTAAGCCTTACATGTCGTTTAACTTGTACATCCCGTAAAGGAGTTCGGGGAAATTAAAAATACACACTGTGGTTGTTTCTCCACGTTATTGAATTGTATAACTGACATCATTTTACATTAACAATTGAACAATTGCAGAAGATAATAAAATGCGGTTAAAGAATCATCACAAAAACAATGCTAGGCAATAGTCGGTTGAACCGATGTTCTAGGAGCCGTTGCTGTTGTCATCCGATTGCCCACAATCGGCCGATTGGGGTGGCCGGTTCCGATCATCGTTTGAACACCATTGTTTATCCCTAGATGTTCCTGGTCCGCTTGGGGAGCGAGGTTTATGTTGTCAACAAGATATGTCTTTATCGTTCATTTGTACTTCTGTTGCATACGTCTACATACATATTTACTTGACTTCATTAAATTTGAAAGCTCATAAACTGGCTGTCTAGTGGCAAATAAGATTTCTGAGTTATTATATTCTCCGAGTGTACCAAAGATCAAACAAAGAGTTATCTGTCCCTTTATAACATCACTCGCAACTCTCAAATCGCTCGCAGTGCGTAACAACTTTTACACGGTAAGCGGGAAATATAATCACGTAGTAACGCCATATTTGTCAATCACTCTTTTCTTGTTTTACTCAATCAAAGCCTATGCTGATCTTATAATTAGAAGTGATAGCCACGTAGAGAGCATTCACGTTCCCCTCATTGGAATCTAATTCGCCCCATAATCTAATCATTTTCAATGGACGTGTGTTGCATACTGAGCGACGAATTGTCTACGTCATTAGCCGGGGTTGTTGATAAAGTATGTGCTTTCAATAGCAATGCGATACGACTGTTTTATGTTATAGATCGTTAACCCATTCACTTAGCAATGCAGGGGGAAATTATTTAGTTTACTACACATTGCATCATTTTCCACGAATGTGTATTTAGGACATGGTACAAATTCTTATCTGCCAATATTAATTTTTGCAAGGAACTTAAAATAGTGAATCTAGATACAAACAACTCGGTGTTGATAGCTCACCCCAGTATTTGTGATGTTTCGAATCGAATTGGTTTTAGCGCGCCGAAGGTGTACAGGGACGGTGTGAGGCAGTCTTTGATCTTATTTTCGACCCTCAGTTACAGTATAGTGCTTATTTTCAGTAATATTGAAATGTCACCATCAACCCCATGTCTGGGCGATGAAAAGGTGGAAGAGAGAACGGGTATTGAGTACTCTTTGTTGTTGATCTTCAGGCCAGTATAATCTGCAACTTGTCATTGTTGTAGATTTAGCCTTCATCGGTACGTATAGTCTGCCTTGGGCTTTTTTGGCGATGTGAACGACTTTTGTGGACCACGAAAGACAAAAACAGACCTTGACAAGGTACCACCAACCTGAACATTCCTGGGTCAGGTAACAGGCCTGCATTTTCCTATTTGGCGTGGAACTGAAATGCGCTATAGGAGCACTTTACAAAAAATAGTCAAGAAGGCGGGATGCAGGACCAACACTCGCCTCCCTGGAGGTGAATGCCCACCTCTAGGGATGGAGTGAATGATGTGCAGAAGCCATATCGGTTATTGAATTGCCATAGCGGTTATTGTAATCTGTAGCGGTTACTGGGGAAAAGAGAGAGACAGAAAGAAAGCTAAATAAAACTTAGAGATAAAGCAGCAAAAGGGGGAAAAGAGAAAGAAATGTGATTATATGGTTGGCTGTCTTCTAGGTTTTGTCATGTCTTTGTCTTGTGTATTTTTCAGGAAAGTCTAGTCTGCCACTAGTTAGACATTGGAGCTATCACTGGCAAGTATAGTCTGCCTCAAGCTCTTCTGTTGGTGGTTGTTGGCTGTCCTCGGTGTTACTGATAGTCGGTCTGGGTGTAGGGTGGCCTGGGGTGGTTTGATTCTGTGGTGGTCTGTTCTGTGTATCAGGCGTGACTGAAAGTAAAGATGTAGGTACATGATTAGTGACCCCCTCCCCCTTCTCATCGGCATCGGTTCTTGTCTTGTGTTTCTTAAGGCAAGTATAGTCTGCCACTTAGAATACGTTGGAGCTATCATTGGCAAGTAGAGTCTGCCTCAAGCTCTTTTCGGTTGTCTTTGTCTGATGTCGAGGGTTCTAAGAGCCGGTGTGGTGGATGGTGGTGAGTCCGTATTCTGGTCGTGTTGTTGTTTATCTGTGACTGTGGCTGAAAGTAACGCGCCAAAGGCCTGGTTAGTCATTATTCCCCTGCCTCTAGCTTCTTACTTTCAGACACAGTCACAGATAAACAACAACATGACCAGCATACTGACTCACCACCCTCCTTCACACCGGCTCTTAGAACCATCGACAACAGACAAAGACTACCGAAAAGAGCTTGAGCTGTGATGTTTCCAACAACAGGATGTATTTTAACTGGTAGAGTGCTTCATTTTTATTGGCCACAGATTTATTTTCGTCATATATTGTTCTGTTAAATTCATTGGATAATGCCAATAGGCACTATCCAAGCAAATATAACTGAGCAATGTAACATCAACAAAATCTGATTCTCGACAGGGTCAATGTGAAATCTTCTCTAACAGAGCGTACATCGTTTTGTCACAACCTTTGGCATTTTGTAAAATAAAGCCCATTTGGAAAGGACTTCGGGAACGCCAATTCCCGATTCAGACTTTTAAGCTTCCCGCGGGCGGGCGCATTACCTTATGCGTCCGGGCAAATTACGTAATCAGCCAGGCCATATTAGACATTTTTACCTGACCTCAATACACCTCCGTAGTTTTTGGCGTCCTAGGAGAGCTGTCTGTTGACTCTTCTGTGCCCACGATCTGTTGTTCCAGTTCGTGGGAGAGCTTACTTAGTTCTTCATCATGTTATTCCTTAGCGTGGGGGTCCAAGCTTGAGATGGTCCTGGAGATGGAGAAATTTGATGACTGGGTGGTGTCTGGTGCTGCATTTCCATTTGGATGGGGAGTGGACTTCCATTTCCTCTTCCTTCTCTTTGCAGCTTTCCTCAGACTTTATGCTCCAGGCCTCTAGGCGATTGTCGTCCCGGTGCTTAGTGGATGGGCTTTTCTTCTTCCTCTTGCACTTGGCCTTGCCATGGTCCTCCGGGTGTGGACCAGGGCCCGACTGGGCTATCGTACTACCACTCCCCAGAGAGGTCGATGGTTTGGCTGCTGGTTTCTTTAGTTTCTGGCGAGGGTTCTTTTCTGGCGCCGTTCCAGGTGGTATCTCAAAGTCCAGTATCACCTGGCAGGTATTACCAGAGACGTGGATGGATTAGTCTCTCGTGTTGCTTACATTTTGGGCATTTTAGCATGCCTAATAGTGTGTGTGGTAGAATCATTCTGGCTGTAATTAGTGGTGCTCACGGAGAGTCCAGTGGAGCGTCCGAACTGATCAACTGTCGACCGGCGAATGGGAATGTCTAGTGAGAATTGAATCGAAAATCGACTCGAACTAAAATATCCGACCGACTCTCAGGGCCCTAGTGTGGAAATATTATGATCCCCGATGAGTCTGGAGGTGGGGTGGGGAAACCTCACCCGAGGGGCAAGATATTTGAACCAGACCCGAGGCAAGCCTCGGGTCTGGTTCAAATATCTTGCCCCGAGGGTGAGATTTCCCCATTCCCACCTTCAGACTCATGTAGGATGATTCCCCCCCCCCCCCCCCCACCATGCAGCGATTACGTTAATCAGAGATAATCGGGAGTCACGTGCTGATTCAATCAACTCATTTTGTATTCGTTGTTTTGAGAAACTGATGACACCATCCGAAGGAGCATGCACAAGTTATGTATATACCAAAGGTATATACCACGAAATCGGTTAAGAATGGAGGCAGCTTGAGGGATGAAGAGTTTTAGAGCATCGAACTTTGATCACACTGCATTCCGATGACGTCAATATGAATTAGTTGGCAGCAAAAAACTGATACGATATGCATAACGTCATAATAACGTTATAAATGTATAACGTCACATGGGTGGGGTGGGATACATCTGTCTCTCCTCTCACCCGGGACACACGTATGTTACACATGCAGTGGGGGAGAAATATCTACTGTTGCGACACGTTTTCAGATTGTTGTTGAAAGTGTGGCGCTATTAGGGCATGGTTTAAAGGGTGCGTTAATATGATACATTTATCGCGTTCAAATCACGCTCGTTCTCACGGTTGGCTGGCTTGTGATAATTATTTTTTTCGTTTCAAATTTATTATTTATACTGCCGTAGATGAACTGGGAGCGAAAGTAGAACATAACTCTTTACCTGATGTGTTAGGTCAAGGCTATTCACAGCTACAGACATTCAAATTTCAGAATTTTGTGTTCATTTTATGTTACTCCAAAACATAACTTATGACCCACCATTGGAACGAGCAACGTCAAACCCGTTCCAATGTGGGGGTGAATAATGAAGATATTTAGTCATTCGAGTTTTTTTTTATTTATTTATTTATTATTTTATTTATTTATTTTTTTGTTTGTCAGCTACTCGTTTTACATACACAATTAATTTTGCAGAAACCTCGAGATCATGTGGTGTCTTTATGTTCCCGACCTTCTACTAAGGCAAAATCCACCTGGAATTAGTAGCATTCGTGTGTTGCAGTGGTTTTAGTGCTATTGTTTTCTTTGTACTCCAAAATCGGAAGTCACGTGTATAACTAAAAATACGCATGTGTTTGGATGTATTTGGGGTTCATTATTGTGGCTCCTACATCTGAATGAGGAATTCGTCAAACTTCAAAGTCGGGGTGGATTTCCTCGGCGCATGGGCTATGATCCCCAACAGGGGAGAAATTGTTGTTTTAATTGGGTAAAAGTCGCAATATTCGTGACCCTAGAGGCTTTGAGAGAGACGAATCGAAACGTAAAAAAGTGTGTGGCTTGTTGAGATGGGGTAGCAAAAACGTGTCAAGCCGAAATTTCCATATCTTGACATCAGTGAGCAAGGGGTTAATTTCGAGAACTGTTCTAACGCGCATACGGCCAAACAAGAAACTCTACTAGCGGAAAAAAGAAACGAAAGTTTTTTTCCGTGGTAATTACTTCAAATGCGTTATGGATGATTATTTCTTTGATTGGATTTTGAGGTTATTTCTTCATTGCTGATTAAATTTTGACGAGTTTTGTTGTCTTAACACAGACGGCGTTTGCATGGATAACGTTCAAACGTGGATACCCTCCGCCATTTCCTGATCAAAATCAATAGCTACTCTAACTCTCCTTACCATTGACCCCATCAAGTTGTTTATGGTCCATTGTGGAATGTTAGTCCACTCCTGCATGAGCTGAGCGACGTTGTTTGGGACGTTGACTCGCTTCCTGGCCCTCCTGTCCAGCTCGTCTCACAAATGTTCGATCGGGGACAAATCTGAACTGTAGGGTGGTCAGTCGAGAACTGGGACATTGGTTTGTTGAGGAACTCACGACAAATCCTAGCAACGTGCGTCCTCGCATTATCCTGCTGCAACGTAAGGCTACGCGCATGGAAAAGTGGCTGTTGCCCCCTCCATTCAATATGAGGACCTGATCCCGATATCTTACGGCTCTAAGATTGCCCTGGATGACCACGAGAGATTGTTTCACGCCATGAGAAATCCCCCCCCCCCCCAAACCATAACAGACCCTCCCCCGAATCTGTCGTTTTCCTTCCTTAACACACGGGTCAGAATATCGCTCACCTCGACGTCGATAGCAACGTTGTCGTCCATCTGACCTGTAAAGCGTGAACCGAGACTCGTCAGTGAATAACACACGTCTCCAGTGAGCCAAGTGAAACTGATTTGGTGCATGTGACCGCAGTCATTGCAATCAACGTTGATGTCGCATGGGTGTAAGTTGTGGACCAACGTAGGGACGTCTTGGCCTTAAACTGAACTCCAGCAACCGATTCGTAACTGTTCTTGGACACACTCGGCGACCATGAGTGCCTACAACCTGTCTCACCATCTCCGTTGTCGTCTGAAATCGGTGTGATAGACGTCTGCCTCTATCTTGACGTGGCGGACGTCCGCTCCTGGGACGGTCAGCTAATCTTCCTCTGGCTCTGAGACGCCCAACTAAACGAGCTATCGTTGACTCATGGACCCCAAATTGATGGGCGACGAGACGTTGCAAGTGGTCCTGCCTAATTAGAGCAATAGCCCTACCTCTATCAACTTCGGACATTCGCGGCATTTTGCTTTTCAATCGAGTTGAAATGAAATGAGCAATCGATGTGTAATGTTCAAAACTTCGATTTGGAATGCTTTTCAAGCCCGGAGGCACGCTTTGTCGAAAAATCTGTTGAAAGCATGCAGCGTCGCGCGAGACAGGGCTGAATGAATTTTAACCAAAAACTCTTTAGACTGTACACCGAGGTAGCTATGTGGTAAGTTTTACAAGATGAGAGGAGTTTTTACGCTAAAATACGGTTTCGTTTATGGCGATAACCATTTTTACCCCACGTGGCAGGTATATTATTCTCTCGCTGCATAAATGCGAAATATTCGCTAGTGATTACCAGTGCTGTTTGTAATGAAAGATTATGACAATTAATGGGATTGAAAATATATTTCTGCCACAATTAGTCACAAATAATAACGATTTGGTCCCATTGATATCGAGATACTGCAAAAAATACGACAGCTGTTTTTGGCTTTTTCATTTAAAAAACAAATCATTTGAAAAGCGCCCTCAATTCGATTCAGCGCGATCATGGAAATAGTGGTGAAACCGGAAGCCGCAAAAGCAATGATTCTCACAGATGGGTTTCGGAAATACCCCTATCCGATTTCGTGTCAGACCGGTCCTCATTCCGAAACCGGAAGGTATCAAGATACATCATAAATGAACATAATATGGGAATCGGAGATTCGATGTGGGTATTTGGTCTAGCGTAAAAACGCCTCGGTCTATGAAAAAAAAATATATTACCAAAACTGAACATGCGTTTCTTTTTTTCCGTCAGTATACTTTTTGCTGTTTTATGCCTTTGTCTGTGTCATTGGACAAGCCAATCTGACATGCATTTCGATAATACTGAATACCTTAAGCAACTGGGCTTTCCGTGTTGCTCTCTAGAATCACGTGTTCATGTATTTTGCTCTGTGCCCAACTGTTCTAAATAAAATACCCCCCCCCCCCCCCGGGCTGAATACTGTGGAACAATACTACGCTGCATTTCCTCCCTACGAGACAAAGTTTTTTTGCGGAGGGGATGGAGGAGTAGACACCCCAAACATCCAAATACTTACGCCCAATACCCTAACATTCACACCCAGTAGCGTTTGTGACTTCCAAGAAAAACTCCACTGTGCTTTCGGGCAAATATCTTTTTATCTTACATAAATGTAAAATGTGTTGATCTATTATTTCGTACCATCAATAGAATTCTTACAATGTTATTTTTGTATGTACATGTATTTACCGACACGATAGCATCTCAGTGTGTGACGGAAACTGAAAAACACCATTTGTATAGTAGAAAGTCACTGAATGAATGTTTATTCACAATCTCCCGCTATGCATTTACTAATATACAGCGTCCTGGTGAGACGAGTCGGCATCGACAGAATTCAATGAATAGAGAAAGGAAATATAAAGTGAAGATGCAATATCGACCTCCTAAAACAACATTTATTGTGTAGTTATTAAAATACTTTCAAAAGTAGCCAACGGGCTTTGTTTAAATAGAAAATTTTACACAAAGCCTTTATATACACTAATGCATAGTATTATTACCAGTATCGGGTTTTATTATACCGTTTACCTAACGGCAAATTAGTACTTGATTACGAATCACGTCTCAAGAGGAAGAAATCGATGGTTCTATTGCTGGCAGACACTGTTCTGTCTGCTCAAGATCAGGCATTATCCTGGACGATGTTACGTTGCCGGAAACTATACTAATCCAATTTTCTGATCTTTGTATTCTGAAATCCGTCTTTTGGTATGGATCACAACGTCTTGAAGAAAGATATCGGATCATGAATCTTGATTTTGCGTGTATGTGCTGATCAATACAGGAGCATCGCGAAGATGACTTATTGGGGAGGGAGGGGGAGGGGAGGGGCCTAATATGTTCAATCGGTGATTGCACAAGCCCCGTGTGAGTAATATTTCAGCTACATCAACCAGGCATGCCTTCGTTGAAGGCATGCCTGGATGATGTAGTTGAAATATTATTCAGTCGAGATTTTATTTATTTATTTATTTATTTATTTATTTATTTATTTATTTATTTATTTATTAAATTATTTATTAATTTATTTATTTATTTATTTTTCATTTATTTATTTATTGGGTTATTAACGACAGTTCGGCAGCGAGGTTCAACTCGTGTTGGACAGTTTTATAGGTAGGAGAAGCCGGAGTACGCGGAGAGAACCACCATGCCCTCAGAACACAGCGCCACTGGTCTCCCGTGTTGCCAATCGAGATTAGTTGCCTGGCCCAAGGACACAGTGCAGTTACCCCTGGGGGGGGGGGGGGTCGAACTGTGGATCTTTCGATGTAAAGTCCAAGCCGTTACCTCTGAGCCACTGTGCTCCCTGGATTATAGTAAAAATACACATGACTGCTTGGACATTTATTTGTGAATAAATAAAATATACATGGAGTAGTCGTGGCGCATCTTTTTATTCATTTCACACTTAATGTACCAATACAATACACCGAAGTGGTAATGCTGGGCTCCCAACAACCCGAATAGGATGCTACACTGCAAAAAATATAGGTTCTCTTTAGAACCAAAACTGGTTCTAATCTTGTCCCTGAGATGGAACCAGTTGTGTTTAAACAGTATTTATTTCAAATCAAATAAATTTACCAAGATTAGCATTCAATTTTAACAGAATATTACACGAACTGAAGTAGATTCAGCAGTAAATTTGGAGCTTACTCAACGCAGTCGCCAAACATTTTGAAACAAAGGAGATATGAACAGTTGGCATATCGAACCAGTTTGGGTTCTGTTTTGGTTCAAAACTGGTTCGATATGCCAACTGTTCATATCTCCTTTGCTTAATAATGATTTGAGATTTGAGACAACCTCGTATAAGCTCTAAACTTACGGCTGAAACCCCCTCAATTTATGTTTAATTCTATTAATATTTAATGTTAATCTTTATAAATTTATTTGATGTGAAATAAATACTGTTTAAACAGAACTGGTTCTATCTCAGGGACAAGATTAGAACCAGTTTTGGACAAGCATTCTACAAATCTACAACCTAACCCCCATGGACTGGACCTTACCCCCCTACGATTTTTATGCCATTTTTGGACATATTTCGAGGACCAGCTTTGAAGGAAAGTGTGTGTGAGGGAGGGGGGGGGCGTCCCCCGATCCCCCTCCGTGGCCACGCCACTGATTGTGACTGCTTGTTTTGACAAAAAAGTGAACCACCGCGAGAGGCCCCTATAAAAGAATCCCACGATACAACGTGTATTGTTCCAAAATCTCGGAGTACTTTCCGTGAAAGACACTCAGAATCCCCCACACTAACTACCACGTGACTTCAGTTACCACGGAACCCTTCGACGATTTGAATTGGACTTCTACCTCCGTCCCACCTAACAACAATTCATGGATCCCCTTCCCGGTAATGTTTACTGTTTCGACTCTTTGTGGGGAAGTGATCTTTCTTTCTGTTATGTGATAGCGTTAAAATCTGCCACGTATCCAAGTGGTAGATTGGTCGATAAGCAGCACCTGCTTCACCATACGTTATTGACTTAGCGTTCAGTTAGAAATTATATGTAATGCATTATTTAAAGATGATGAACGAGGCGTCAAAATATTTACATGATCATGTACCGAAAGGAATTTAATATTAAATATAATTCCACTATTTTCCTCTTTTTTCATTCGGCCAGAATCCACTGAGCATTCTAAATTAAACCTTAACATAATGCATTAATAGAGCATCATGTGTAACTCTCAAACCCTTTCCTTGTAAAAAATTAAATTGTAAATTAGCTGGTTTCTGTTTCACATTAGAGTTTGTAGAAGAAATTTATTCCAAACACAGTTGAAGAATGAGACGAAGGCTGTAGTGCAGCACCCAAATCTCACCCACACCCCCACACATCAATTTAACAGTTTTCAGAGCAATGGTTGATAGTCCTGGATCGATAATGGCATTTTTTTAAAAAAAACCCAGCAATTTCCAGGCCAAGGATAGAGTATTTTCAGAGCAAATTTTAGGCAAGTAGGAGCATTTTTTAAACATCAGGGTAAAGTTTGTCTGTCTCGGCCCCAAAAAATGCCTTCCAATACGCTTATGTTCAAAACGTTTAGCATTTTTGTTCAGAAGCAGCTTTATAGCAATTGTCTCTTCATTTTGAATATCTTCAACCTTTTAATGTTTCCGAAGTATAAGAAGGTTCTTTGAAGCAATAGCATTGTGGTTTATTTTCACACTTAGAAACTAAGAGTTGGGGGCAGGGACGTTCCGACATGGGTGGGTTGGGGTGGATTGGGGTGTCACCCCCACCCGATCCTGGCCAAAATTTCCTATATAGAAATTCGGAAGACAAGTCATGAGTAGTTGGAAATTCCATCAATCTTGACTTTAGAGTTTCTTTGGTGATGCTGATGTCTCCTTTACTTCCCAAAAATTCCAACTCGGTTTTAAATCGGCAAAATTTCTAAATGTTACTATTTACACCTACAGTGTACGCAATATCGAGCTTCATAAGTATGCATGATGTCAATAAGCCTTTTTCGAAACTGCCATCTTGGACTTTAATCTATGCAAGGTCACAGGTCGCGTTGTGCAAACAAAGTGATTTCCATGTTTATCGCGTTGAGTTCTGTGTCAGCCAAATCAACTAGTTTTGTTAAATATCAAGTTTAAATTAGTAAAACCGATGTCATCATTCGAATTACGTGAAGGGACAACCCTAGACGATGTTAAACGATGGAATATCGCAGGTTTACAGAGTTTTTTACGGAGGCGAGGACTTTTCTTTGAATGGCAACAAGGATACGTGTGTTGCTCGGAGTTTCTCGGCTTGGAAAATGCCCGGAAGTTGTTGAAACAGTGGCCATGGCCACGGAGTAATGACACAGCGTGCATTCAAACGCCGTTTATGTCGATTGGAACTCAATTCGAAATCATGAAAGTTTTCATACAATATTGCTATTGCCTTAAACAAATGTCAACCTTGGCTAAATGTTTTTTGAATTCTCACTAATGAACGTAGTGGGGTCCGAAGCTCTTCACCCGCTCTCTTCTCCCATTGCTCACAACGTGTTTGCTTGAAATGTTTACACCTCGCGACCTGTGACCTTGCATTGATTAAAGTTCAAGATAGCAGTTTCGAAAAAGGCTTATCGGTACGAGATTTCTACAGAACGTTTACTTATCGTAATGAAAAAAATACGCGAAATGCTCTTCAAGAAAACTGCATCATATAAAATCATTATCCCGAGTTAATTCCATCATTCACAGTTACAAAATGATGAAACGTCGAAAACTGATCATTTCTGCATAAGATCTGATTTAATGTTAGGAGAATATGAATTGTTCAAAGTTTTAAGCTTGAGCATTTGTTTAGCACATATTCAATTCCCAAAATAATACCAAATAATAATAACCTGATAATTTTATCATAAATGTGTTGTCATTTTAGTTACTAGAATCAATTTTATGCCCCCTTTCATGGTTTCATTTTCAAAATCTTTCTCGGTAGGGAATTTCCAATTACTACTTTCAATTACTACTTTCCCCAATTGGAAATTCAATACCCTATACCCCCAATCAGAAACCTCTTGCCACGTCCCTGGATGGGGTGTGTCCTTCCTGCTCTAGCTATGGTGAATATGTTTACCACTGGAAAGTTAACTTTCAGAAAGTTAATAGACCTAACACAGTATAACACAATGCCGACGACAACAACCGGTTGTGTCTTGAAAATGGATATTGAAAGTGTCACAGTTCCCGCGTGGCTAAAAATAGTACTCGCGCCCGTTCCGTTGTCACGAAATATGTGAAGTTTCGTATGCAGTGAAGTCGCCGAGGAATGATCGTAATCCACGCGTGGGTAGTGTTATCCACGCAAGTGTTTTCCGGGTAATAAACAACATAATCAGCATAATTTAATTAATGGCATGTATAGGAAATGTCTCTTCAACTACTCGCTGCACAAGTTGTGACTTGTTTTGTTATAGTTGATAATCGACTTCGCCAGGCGTGATGTCCCCTTTAAATGGGGCCTTTGTACAGTGCGCATATTTTCCGAACTTCTGGTCTGCCCTCGATGTACAACAGCACACACACTCCCCTCAGAACATTCTCTTACGCGTATTTATTTGAAACATAACAGTCAGTAGGAAAGGAAATGGCATTATGAAATAAAAAAAGGATCTGTCAGTGGCAGTTATGATTTTAATTTTCCAGACCACCACCACCCCCCCCCCCCACCCCCACCTCCACACCGTTCTGCAGATGTGGTAGACAAAAGGGATAGTGTAATCGTAGAACAATTTTACCCGGAAGAAATTGGTGGAAAAAAATGATTTTGGTGCCATTTGACGCGGGAAGCTCTCAGGAATAATATAGCCAAAATCTATCTTGGGAAAAATTTTCTATAGGCAATTGAAATGGGGGTCTGTTTTTGAACGGAAAATGTAACTTTTGCGGATGATACCACGCATTCGTGTTGTTACTGATTTGTTTTATCTTACAATCAACATGTATTTTGTCTATATTAACTCCGCAACTGTCGTGCATCCGACCCCTTCATACAGATGTTTGTATCAGGGGGTCAGATACAAGCACGTTCCTTTCGGGTGAGTTCCATTTTTTTTCTTTTTGTTCATCCGGACGAATAAATAGTTCGTTATAATAATATTCGTCTACATTCTTGACTTATCCCCAATATATTGTAAGATAAAATGATTATTACCATTATGTGGATGTACAAAATATGTATCCGGATCTCGCTCTGGGTTCTAAGGGTAGATCACGACTCGTCTTCGACTCGTCGTGATCTGCCCTTAGAACCCGGAGCTCGACTCGGATACATATTTTGTACATCCACATAATGGTAATAATCTCTATGTATCAGACATTACACACAAGACCGCGTCATTCTTTTTCATTGAGATCTCTGAAAAGGTTTTCATTGTTTTCCATGAAAAATAACTTCGATTTTTAATTAACCCCTCAAATACAAGTTCTTCAATTGAATACCTGAGTTCTGTGGCAGGGGGAAGGGGGGGGGGGGGGTGTTAACTCTTCTTCACTCACAAATCTAATAGAACAACAAATATCAGCGTTTGAATTGTCTCCCGATACCAGTCATCTGATTGCCTTTGTCCTGGATATTCCCATTTCGCCGATCCTCAAGATCTGTGATCCAGCCTGCCGGGGATACCTTAAATGGCTGTATTTTGCAAAGTTAATTTCGCAGGAAAAAATGTTCTCCCTTTTTTAAGTGGCATTTGTCAGTGATTGATAGATGAAGCCTATTTTAGTCTCCGGCGTGGAATTATAGGTTTCTGGTAACAACTCTAAAAGACATTAAAACATGTCATTAAGGTAACCTGATTGATCACTTGAAGAAATTTCGATTGCCACTAGTCCGTGAATGAAATGTCATGTTCATTAAAACGACGCCAACGGCAGGTTTAAATTTGATTGCATTATATTATTTCTCGTTGGGACTTGTCTTTGTAGAATATTTTAACCCCTTCTCTGAAGCAATGGCGAAATCCGTCCAGCGTTTTTCACAAATGTTTGCTTCGACACCATAGCTTATTAACTCGTCACCCGCAGCGGATTTTCAATATCCTTTTTCTCAAATCTAGTCATGGCTGCTTAGAAGCAGCCATGACTAGATTTGATGTAAAATCCATCTAAATCAAACTGAAGTCTTAAGGAAAAAATCAATTAAATTTACATTGGGAATATTCGATTAACCCTCTCTCTCTCTCTCTCTCTCTCTCTCTCTCTCTCTCTCTCTCTCTCTCTCTCTCTCTCTGTCTCTCAAAAATCAATTAAATTTACATTGGGAATATTCGATTAACCCTCTCTCTCTCTCTCTCTCTCTCTCTCTCTCTCTCTCTCTCTCTCTCTCTCTCTCTCAAAAATCAATTAAATTTACATTGGGAATATTCGATTAACCCTCTCTCTCTCTCTCTCTCTCTCTCTCTCTCTCTCTCTATCTCTCTCTCTCTCTCTCTCTTTCTCTCTCTCTCTCTCTCTCTGCCTGTCTGTCTGTCTATCTCTCTCTCTATCTCTCTCTCTCTCTCTCTCTCTCTCTCTCTCTCTCTCTCTCTCTCTCTCTCTCCCTATCTCTCTCTCTCTCCTCTTCATTAAGCGTTCCTAATATTTTCGAGAAGTGGAGCCCAAATTTAGAACCGGGGGGTAATTTTTTCCAGGGTGTAACAAGGGATGTGTTTCAGTCTTTTCGATCAGACTGACATTGAGGATGGCGCAATTTTTTTCTTATACGAACATTAACAGGTTCTGCAGTTTCCATACTATACTCTCCCAAAAAAGAAAGTGTGTATGCTAAAAAATAACACTAAAAAAAGATATATATCATTTTCATTCATGGAAATTTTATTCAATCACAGATGAATCAATTTGTGATCAGCACGAAAAATTTCATTACGCTACGACGAATACTCTTGGTGCCATGGAGAGCAAAGACACTAAGGGTCAAACACAAAAGTCACACACTCAATATCTGGTATGACCTCCGTCTGCATCGACTACTGCTGTGCATCTACGCCTCATGGAAGCGAAACCAGTTCCGCTTTACTAGTAAAATAGGACCCAGTCACCAATGCTTGGGGTGAAAGTCCTCTAAAATGGGCAACATGTTGATCAACGATTGACTAAACTTGACTTCATCTCCATGTTGTGTCACGATTAGCCATGGTGCATAAATATGTGACGTTAACCACCAACAAACAAACATGGAAGCGAACAAGATAGTATGGAAGTGTTGTGGGATGTTGTTCCATATTCTGATAAGCTGTCTTTGGAGTTCCACAAGCGTTGACAGTGCATGGGGAAGCCGGCGTAGCTGACGTTTCATTTCGTCCCATACGTGCTCAATGGGTGAGATATTGGGCGAATTTGCGGGCCAGGGAAGAACATCCACTTGTTGTTGCTGCAGATACTGTTGAACAACACGAGCTGTGTGGGGTCGGGTGTTGTCCTGCTGTAGAATGACGCCGGGGCCGTGACGTTGCAGAAATGGGACAACAACAGGTGTAAGCACTTCATCACGATATCTGGCTGCATTGACATTGCCATCAATAATGACCAGCTCAGTTCTGTTACGGGCAGTGATGCCACCCCACACCATGGGAGACCCTCCCCCATAACGGTTTCGCTCCACGACACATGGATCTGCGTAGCGTTCGTTTCGACGTCTGTGCACTCTCTGGCGGCCATCTGATGATGAAAGATGGAAACGACATTCATCTGTGAATAAAACACGTCGCCACCAGTGTAAGGGATGCCTGAGATGTTGTCTACACCACTGCAGTCGAGCACGACGATGACGTAACGTCAAAATCGGACGAATTGCAGGTCTTCGAGGACGTAAGCCGTATTCTCTCAGCCGGTTGATTACTGTTTGAGGATGTATCCGTCTCAGTTTAGGGATGTTCCTGGCTGTCGTCGTTGCCGTTTGTTGCCGGTTCCGGAGATGGACGACACGGATATACCGATCTTGTGCAGGGGTGGTAACTCGGGGTCTCCCGGAGCGGGGTCGGCCTCGAACGTCATCATGTTGTGCATGTCGATGGACTAGCCTGTCTACAGTGTTACGGTGGCAGTTCAAATGCTGGGCAACCTATTTGTGTGTTCTGCCAGCTCTAATCATACCTAGGGCAAGGAGACGTTGATTCATTGTCAAACTTGGCATGCTAATGTGGAGTCGTTTTAACAGCAGCGCAAGTTTGAATGTGAACGATAGGACGGCCTTACTTTAGTGTTTAAATACCCAAGGATTCACACTGCTGCATGAATTTTCAGACTCTCCACGTGCAAAACATGCCTTTTCACAAACGTGCAGCGCGTCATTTAACGTTAATGCAATTTTAACGGGGAAAGCTGTTTTTGTGTTCAATATAACTTATTCATGAACAGGTTAACACTCTTTACACATACGAAATTATTTGTTTGGAGTTTGATCAATTTCTGCAATGCACACTTTCTTTTTTGGGCGAGTATATTTTGTTTACTCTCCTGTTGCGTGAAACAAAAGTAGGAGTTACTGAATTCAGTGTCTATTCGTAACGTGCAACGCCGAAGAGTTAGACTGGCAGTAAATAAGGGGTGTCAACACGAGACCAACTGATGACAGGAGGAGGAGGGAGGGCTTCAGCCCTTTCACTTTTTTTTTGCCGGGCCATGTTTTTTTTTGTATCCAGATATTTCAACACAACCAGTGACAGGTGAAACAAGGAGCGGATCCAGAGCCTCCCCCATATTTTCGCCAGCTATATTTCTCTCGTACTGGTTCAGTTTCGATGGATTTCGGATCATTTTTTGCCGTAAGTGACAGCTAACGCTAAAATGTATACAGTCTGTTAAAAAATCGGTTAACTGAAACAGATCGTAATCTTACAGACATCACAAGTACCAAATCCACCCCCAGACAGGATAACCCACAGGCAGTATAATTGCTGTAAACGTTTGGTAAAGCGTACAGGTGAGGTCTATTTATCAGCTTTGGTCGTTACGACCAAAGCTGATAAATAGACCTCACCTGCATGCTTTACCTATGTTTTTTAACGGCTCTCAAAGTGTGAAATCTTTCAAATACATCTGAAAAATCTCAAAATATCCACTCAGATGCATAGAAATGGGGTTTTTGGAACCCTGGAATTTAAAATTTTCATACCGACGACCATCCATCGCCCGATCCACCCCCCCCCCCCCCCCCCGCCCCTCACACTTTGAAAATCGAAAGACATATTCCCCAGTAGAAACTCTCGATTATGACGCATTGTGATAAAGTTATGGACGGGATGTACTTGCACCTTTGTGAAAAAGAGTTTCAACTGATTCCGCTTCTTTTCATTAGCCAAAAAGGAAGAAATTAATAAAACATCCACTTAATTTTTATGGCATGGAAAGTAAACCGCTTTCTTTTGGAATAAAATATGCAAACCCCAACTCCATCTTTTGGTAGGAACTTTCGGGAACGCGGGATATTGAAATACTACCGCTAGTATAGCGTAGTGATTTTTACAAGCGTTACATAAACTTTAGATTTTGGTACCTGCGTTTACCTGTTTATTGAAAAGCTATACTATGAGAAATAAGAATCTTTTTCTATCTCACAACTCCTCACTAAATTGTCGTCTTCCCATCCTTGTTGATTTTGAATTTTCGAGAAGAGTTACGAAAAGGTTCCTATCCATAAAGGGACGTAACTTTGAGGCTATTAGATAAAGCAATGTTATATATTGTGATGCAGAAAAAATAAAATGTCTTTTGCATTTAAGGGCTTAAAGACATAATAGTTTCTTTCGGTTGAACGGGGTGAATAAGAAAGAAATTGTATTCCCTCGGGTGTCCTCAAGCATTTGTGCGCTCGGAGTCGCACGAGTGGAAATCAGAGTTGTTGATTGTTTGGTCAAATAGAATTAGTTCAGGTTCTATCGCTGTAGAGTGCACGTCAAATCTCCGCCTCTTCGTTCAATTATATGTAGAGTTTTGCGTTTCGAAACAAGAAGTCGGTTTGTCGCCATTATTGAAATCATGTGTGATTTTTGCCATCTTAATGAGACTGTATGTATAATTGGAGCTGTGTCATAAAATTCAGAATTTTGTATTGGAATAAAGCACAACACCGCGTGGCACCGACCAATCCACATATGTATTGTTTTTGATGGGTGCACAAATGTTTGAGGGCGGGTTTCCGAGGGAACTCTATATCCTCTTTTCATCCACATGCTTTCATTTTGCAAAATACGATATAAGTTGTCCACACATTTTTAGGATCTGCATTTAAAATCAAACTCCTATTGTTGATATGCCACGGAAAAGATAAGGAAATAGCTCTCAACTATCGTGGTAACAGGTGCATTCTATCCATGTTCTTTTCCGAAATTTCTCCATGAAACATTGAAGTGGTAGTATATGACACACTGATGTGAAGGGCACTAAAATCTCTTCCCAAAAGTGTGTCTCAGTCAAAGAATATAACCGAACCAATAAAAGCTTCCGTGGAAACTACGGAAAGTGAAGCGGTGCTTGTTTGATGTGGTGTATAAACAAGCTCTGGTTTAGTGTTAAAATAGGACCCAGTCACCAATGCCTGGGGAGGGAAGTCTCCAAAAATGGGCAACACATGTATAAACGATTGACGAATTTGACTTTATTGCCATTTTGTGGTCACGGTTAGCCGTTGTGCCGAAATGTGTGACCCTAAGCATAAATATATAAATAAATGATGTTGAAATACGAAATTTCATGCAGTAAATATTTCCAATAATGCCTCTAGGAGTTTAATTCATTATTGTTTGACAGAGTTCAATGAGCTCTGTCAAACAAGAATGAATTCGTTAAATTCTTAGTTGCATTTGATAAAATTCGCTTCTTGAAATTAAGATATTTTGACATCCGTCTTTTGAGGGTTATTGCACAGTTTTCGCTAACATAATAATATATTTTCTCTTTTTTCAGGTTTTTATGCTGGAATGTGGGATAACTGTTACCAGAATCTTTCAGACGCTGAAGCAGTATCCAAGTGCCCCGACAGAAGACCCCGTATGATTTTCAAACATATAGCTTTTCCGTCTGATGAATTGTGCCATAATATTGCTATCATTATGCGTGTTTTAGTCTTGAATATTTCATAAAGTATTCTCTTGGATTCTCGCCGCTTCTAAGTAGTGTCTATCTATTGTAGTCGACGAGTTTCACTTTATTGCTGAAAAAAAAACAATTGTTTTAGAAACAATTGCATTTAACGTGTCCAATAAAGGTGTAAACGATATCTGTAAACGGCTTCATATCTTTGATGTCCTGGTACATACGCAACATATTGAGAGTGCCGGAGCCGCGATTCATGACCGCCATCACATGAAGCGACCAATCTTGTCATGATCTTAAAAGATACAGATCAACCAGGCCTGTTTGCAACTGGCCTTTAAACCTCAGCCAATACACTTCCCTCTCCTTCCTTTGAGACTCATCACCTGTGAATCTTGCCCAACCCTTCCAAATTCCTCCTCATAGTGGTCGAAACACTCCTCATAGTATCGCCAACTACTCACAGTAGGACGAGTACCCAAGCGCAACAAATCGATACAGAAATGCTGAAGCCGAGTCTAGACCTCAAAACCTCTAACATACAATTCGACATTTTTACCACGAGGCTTTGAGATCCGAACCAACCAAACTTATTGTTACGAGTCTTGCATGCACCGTCCGCTGAATCTTATTTGTTAACAGAAGCCCTATTGCATCACTTTGCTAGCTGCCATTGTTACTGAAATTGTCACTGCCAAAACCGTCACATCGTCTTTTCCAAAGTGCGAAGTCTTTATTCTGGTTACTGCCTCACGCTTCTAAAGACACGCTGAAGACAGTAACACTAAACAGATGACAACTATTTTGGTTATTTCCGGAATTTGAACACACAAATAAACGAAGAGGCCCTAGTCATCTCCGCCGACCAAATGTCTGTTTGAACTGTTAGGGTCACACTAAGTATGGGTATTTAGCACTTTCGATTAACCCTTTACCAAACGCAGCGTAATATCCTGACAGCACCACTCACGAAGATCGCCAACAAATTTTATTAATTTTTGCCTCGTCGTTTCAATGAGGGTCCATTATCTATATTTTGGGGGCACGCAATGAAAAGTTTAGCTATTGAAGAAAAAATGTAAGTGTCATTTGCTAGCCGTGTTAGGGGAGATTTAAGGCAGGCGAGCATTGTATGCGATCCATGCGATGCTAACGAGTCGAGACATAATCCATGCTTATCCGCCCCAGCATGCAATTGGGTCACAGTTTGACTTATGTTATTCCACTCTCTTGTATTGTAGCTGAAAAGTGCCATTTTGAGTCCAATGTACAAATTATTGGTCCTATGTTACCCAACGCAGACGATATTAGAATTTATTATCTTAACCCTTTACCTAACATGAAAAGCATACGACACTTGCCAAAAAAAATTCTTGAATAACTAATTTTTTTCATTTTTTGTCTCAAAAACATAGGTTATGACCCCTCGTTGGAACGAGCTCGACGAGCTCGTTCCAATGAGGGGTCATAACCCACGTTTTTGAGACAAAAAATGAAAAAATAATGAAAATTAATTGGGGACTTATAGAATAGCGCTGGGCGGTTTTGGCCGTTACGTTTGGGTAAAGGGTTGAAAATTATATTTCAAAACTTTTCAACACAACCACATCATTTGGCACCTCATTGGAACGAACTCGATGAGCTTGTTCTAATGAGCGGTCCCATGAAATGGTTTAGTTAAAAAAAAATTAACAATTTTTTTTTCAACTGCTGAATTTGCATATTACTCGGGCAGATGCGATTCGTTAGGTGAAGGGTTATTGTGTCTATCAGCAATGACTATTCGTCTGTGGGGGTTGTCACTTGCTGGATGAAGTTCGTTGGTTTAGGGTGCAAGTAGGTGTTCTAGGGCGTAGTTTAGGACTCTGGAGGTTAACGGTCTTATCTCTGAATTTTTACACCTCTCTATGGGACTACGGAGATATTTTACAAGTGAAAGGGCTGATTTTTTTATTCGAATATTTAATATATGTCTGTGTGGGTGGATAGACTGCATTACACACACGAAACTTTCATACTTTGGAGCCAATGTTCCCCTGACACGGGGTTGTGGCGACCCATAGATCATAGGGTCTCTGGCGTTGTAAACCAGTAGCGTTCCCGGTCCACTGTGCCGACCATGTTAAACTCTCAGGTTGAAAAATGCCCAAGCCAGTGTGTCCAGCGGTACCTCGGAATTACTGTTTCATGTTTATGTCTCATATTTCGTGGGCCTTGGTAACCTTGCCTTAGATGTGTGCTCTCGTCGGGACCGCATTGCTTATGAGGGTATGAGTATATCGGAGAAAGAAACACTCGTTTGAGGGTCCTCTCTCTCTCTCTCTCTCTCTCTCTCTCTCTCTCTCTCTCTCTCTCTCTCTCTCTCTCTCTCTCTCTCTCTCTTCTCTCTCTCTGTCTCTCTGTCTCTCTCTCTCTCGTGAATAAATGATATGTACGTTTACAAATAAACAAAGTTCCCTGGCATTGTGTAAGGATCCCAAATACCGGAACCCAATGGAATTGTGCCATCCTCTCCCATACCGTCGCCTGAGTGCTAAAATGTGGGGGACATGGAACATTCTAACACTCAGGCGACGATAAGGCGAGCCACTAGCTCTCTTCTGAACCCTAACGCCACAGTTCCTACATTACTCTTTGTGAACATTTTATCTTTTGCATACATACTGCAGAAAATAATCAGAAATGTCATTTCCATTGAAACACACCAATAATGCAAATGGTCTCGGCTTTTGAGTCATAACCAAAGAGAAAAAAATGTTTGCAATGTGTTCCTAATCATCTATTTATCAGTGAGTATTCTGACAATAACACGCGCAAACAGTCGTACGCCATTCTCCGGAGAACAGCAAACATTGATAATCAAATTCATACAGAAACTATATCCAACAAAGGTCCCTAGTGTGTCTGTCAACTCTTTAATTATTGATGTCTTTCACAATGTACGTGATCACTTTGGGATTGGGACGCAGAAATTCTGATGATTGCTATAGGTATCATTTTATACTGATGAATAGTACTGATGATTGCGAACGTGGTCTGGATACAGTATCAAAAATCAATAGTCGACTTGTCTAAGTCTGCTTATTTATTTATTGAGGTTTCACGACACTTTCGACAGCCAGGGTCACCTCGTGTCAAACAGTTTTACGGATGGGGAAGCCGGAGTACCGGAGAAGGCAAACGGACAGCAACGAGCAGCTGTCAGACTCCCCAAAATTACTTACCCCACACAAGCAGGGTTAGCATTGGATACAGACAAGTGCACTATCAACGTGCAGTACACCTTAGTACACAGCGCCACCGCGGACCATCGGGATTAAGTGCCTTGCCCAAGGATACCACGCAGTTACCCATGGCGGGAGTTGAACCGTGAACCTTTCGGTTTGAAGTCCAATGTCGTAACCACTGAGCCACCATGCTCCCAGTCTGTGTCTACCGAGCACCACACGGATACTACCCCTTAAGGTATCGTTTTTCACTCATCAATACCAAGCGTCGAATTTGAGAAATGTCAGGACATTAAACGTACATATCATTTATTCACGAGAGAGAGAGAGACAGAGAGACAGAGAGAGAGAAGAGAGAGAGAGAGAGAGAGAGAGAGAAGAGAGAAAGAGAGAGAGAGAGAGAGAGAGAGAGAGAGAGAGAGAGAGAGGACCCTCAAACGAGTGTTTCTTTCTCCGATATACTCATACCCTCATAAGCAATGCGGTCCCGACGAGAGCACACATCTAAGGCAAGGTTATCAAGGCCCACGAGCTCGTTCCAACGAGGGGTCATAACCTATGTTTTTGAGACAAAACATGAAAAAAATAATGAAAATTAATTGGCGATTTTTGAGAATAGCGCTGGCCGGTTTTGGCCGTTACGTTAGGTAAAGGATTAAATTTTTTTTTTCAGTTTTTTTCAAAACCTTCAACAAATGCATATCAAGTGACCTCATTGGAACGAGCTCAACGAGCTCGTTCAAATGAGGGGACACATGATAAGGTTTTCTTGAAATTTTTGGAAAAAAACGTTTTTTTCCAATATTCAATTTGTAAATTACGCGGACGGATGCGAGCGATTCTTTACGTAAAGAGTTAATTACTAGAACACACAGATTTTATCGGGGTCTCAGTTTTGAATAAGAAAGGGCTCCGTAATACGAAGCTATGGTCGATGCGAATGATAATTAGACTCATGTTGGGCAGCTCCAACTTCATTGTCGGTAATTTATCACCCATAGAAAGACGATAAGGACTTTAACTGGGATGCGTTCGTTAGTCCGCCCGTCTGTCTGTTAGGCCAGGGGTCGAGTCTCCGAGAATCCGTTACCTTTTTAAACACAGACATTCCTACATTTATTCGATGATTCATTTGAAATTTGATATGTTGATATGCTTTTGTTAGTTCGCCCTGCACCAATTTCCTTGCATAATTAATGGAGTTATGTCATTTGTTATTTAAAGTTGTCATTATTTAATTTCAAATTCTTGTTTACATTGTGTTTCCTTCAATCTTCAATCATTTGTCGTGGTGATATACTTTTAGTTCTTCACGGAGTTCGATTTTCACCCCATCCTTGCGTAACTACTAGAGTTATGTCCCCTGTTAGTTAAATTTATCGTTATTTCACTTCGTCTGGTTGTAAACTCTGATTTCTACATCTTCTAATCAATATTCTTAAAACTAGACATGGTGATACACTTTGCTTAGTCCATGACGATGTTCGATTTCCATCATTATCCATACGTAATTACTGGAGTTATTTCATTCCCCTTATTGCTTAACCCTTTCAAAACCAGGGGGCGCTTTTCCGGCCCAGGGGCATGATACGTCATAATTTCATAAAGGAGGATGGATACCAAGTGAATGAGTGGAGTAGCCCAATCAATATTTTCAACGTGCAGCCCTCAAGGCTGCACGTTGAAAATATTGATTGGTCTACCCAAATAATGAATGTGGACTCTTCTAATTGCTGCATTTGAACTGACATCAAAGATACCACCAGGGTTCAAAGGGTTAAATTTATTCTTTCTCTTCATCTAGCTGTGAACACAAATTCTATCACCATTCAGTCAATGTTCTTGGAACTTGCCGAGGTGATACACTTTGCTAAGTTCTTGATGAAGTTCGATTTTTGCCATTATCTTTGTATAATTACTGGAGTTATGTCCCTTGTTAGTTGAATTTATCATTATTTCATTACATGTTTTAACCCTGTTAAACTACATTAATTCCCCGATTCATTTTAAACTTTACAAGGCATGGTACACTTTGATAAGTGCTTGGCGGAGATCGATTTTCACAATTATTCCTGCATAATTACTGTAGTTGCGCCCCCTCACTTGTTAAGTATTACTACTATTAATTAACTTGTACACATGATATTTATTATTTGATAGTTTTCTACATTTGCTGTGCTGTTATGTCATTTATCAGTGACACTAGGGGCGGACTGGGCCAAGGAAAATTACCGGGAAATGCATCAAGGTGGCCCCAGACCCGGAGAAAATTTTGATTTTTCGAACTGAACGAACGCTGCCTCCTTGCATCTCAGCGATCAATGACAGTCCACATAGATGACATTTTAATGGCATTTTTTGTTTCATCTTCATCACTCATTCGTCAAAGTTGCGAGGTTGTCACGCCAGGGCACGGATGGTTACTCAGTGACACGCCATAGTTGCGCATGCGTGAAGTCATCGTGGAGGAATTTGGGGTGTGACTGCCAACGCATCGGGCGCTAAGGCGGTCACGTGTGCACAAACCATGCGCAACCTATGCGTACCATTGCATGCCACTTCGCTTCACTGGTGATTACGTTGCCACGGAGGCACGCATTACCAAACAGTGACACTCAGTGGCCCGCAAATGTTTCGCATGAGTTGCGCATAGTTTGCTCATTACGCACGTCACTGGCACGAAAATGATCTCGTGACACGTCAAAATTTATTTTTGAAAATTTCAAAATTTCGGCCACGGTCTGGGACGCACTGGCACGAAGCCCCAAGTATTTTCTGCAATTGTATTTTCTGCTTATTAATATAGCTGACTAAAATGAATCATTAGCATTTTCAAAGATCTGGCAATTTGCCAACTGGCAAATTGTCAGATCTTTGAAAATACTAATGCTTCATTTTAACCTACTTAAAGTCATAATTAGAAAATACAATTCTGGAAAATACAATTGTAAAAGTTTTATAGTATTGGCCCCTGGTTCTAGTTCACATGAAAACTCGTTTGTTTTGGTTCTCTGGTAGGTTTTGGTTCTATTTGGAACCAGATTTGTCGCAGATTTCCCAAAATGCCGCAGAGCCATTTTCTCATTAGTTCGAACCCTGAGTGGTTTTAAACATTTAAACCTGCAATTTCCAGAAATGTAATTTTCTTCCCTTCCGCAATACATATATAGTTGACTGGAATCATTGCCTTTAAAAGCCGGTAAATTGCCTCGTCTTCAAAATGCTGTTGATTTATTACGGTCATTTTTATTCACAGTGGAAAATGTAATACTGAAAAATTATATATATATAAAAGTTATAAAAGTTTTATTATACCCCCGCAAACAAAGTTTGGGGGGTATATAGGAATCACCCTGTCCGTCCTTCCGTCCGTCCGTCTGTCCATCCTTATAAGCGCAACTCCTCCTAAACCGTTTGAAGAATTTTCATGAAACTTCACACAATGGAAGAACTCCATATGAAGATGTGCATGAAGCAATATAATTCCGTTCTGACATTTCCAAGGGGAGATAATCTAACTTATACCATCTGTCCATCCTTATAAGCGCAACTCCTCCTAAACCGTTTGAAGAATTTTCATGAAACTTTACACAATGGAAGAACTCCATATAAAGATGTGCATGAAGCAATATAATTCCGTTCCGACGTTTCCAAGGGGAGATAATCTAACTTATACATTTCAGGCGCGAGGGGTATCACTTTGTGAGCTTGCTCACAGTACCTCTAGTTGGATTAGGACCTGGATTTGGGGATCGACTTTCAAACGAAGAAGCATGTTGTATGCTCCTATTGTATTGTATAAATTGTACTTTCACACTTTGGAAATAAATACAGTTTAAACTAAACGAAGAAGCCGAATAAATCATCAGTTTGACATTGCAGTTCCAGAAACAGAGAACATATTGATAAAGTGCCGACACGCTATCTCGGAAAAATCTCAGATGAAATTGCACTGCCATCCATTATTGATGATCAGAACACGATCGATTACTCGTTTTATTGATCACAATTTCCGATAATACTGGGAGAAAGTGTAAATGATCGGTTTTTTATGTACACTTTTATGGACAGCGATTCTTTCGTATTGTTGACTTATAAAATATAAATTGGTACAGTGTTTTCTGTCGGTAATATGCATTTACACTAAGGTTTAATACTGAGGACGGGAATTTTACGCTCTGCGGCTCCCAGATCTGAAAGTCGGTCACCATACCCGGAAAATTCACAGAGAATGGTATCAACGATTGCGTATTATAGTTTAGGAGATTACGGCGAATCGGGAGCGCGGTGACTCAGTGGTAGACTGTTGGACTTGTATGCTAGAGGTCCCGAGTTCGACCCCCGTCCGGGGCGACTCGCGTTGTATCCTTGGGCAAGGCACTTTATCCCGGTTGCCTACATGGGGGCACAATGACGCCGTGTACTAAGGCGTACTGCACGTCGATGGTGCACATGTCTTCAGCCGCTGTAACTCTGCTTGAGCGGCGCTTGAACAGAGTTAGAATGTTGAGGAGCTGACAGTTGC
Source organism: Pictodentalium vernedei (assembly GCA_031216915.1). Taxonomy (NCBI): domain Eukaryota; kingdom Metazoa; phylum Mollusca; class Scaphopoda; order Dentaliida; family Dentaliidae; genus Pictodentalium; species Pictodentalium vernedei. The sequence goes on along the minus strand of CM062290.1, from coordinate 66,351,925 downwards.
TCGTCGATGCTCGGTGGTTTTCTCCTGGTACTCCGGCTTCCTCCACCTGTAAAACTGTCACGGTCACGATTAGCCATTGTGCATAAGTATGTGACGTTAAAACACCAATAAATAAGTAAATAAATATTACGGCGAATATTAATTTCTTCAAATACAACATCACCATTGGAGATATGGTTTAATTTAGCGAACGGGAATTTCCAGGTTACCAGTTCCGAAATTCAGTGCTTATGCCCGGGAAAATCATAGACTAGAATCGGGAATCAAAGGTTGCGGAACGCAACCTTTGATTCCTGGTTCTGTCCTATGAATTTCCCGGGTATCGGGACTGATATTCAGAAACGAGTGCCGGAAAAGGTCCCGGTATCGTGACTGACTTTCAAAAATAAGAACCAGAAATTTCCCGTTCCCGGGATTAAACACTAACTGATACAGGACTGACCGAAGCAAAAACACATGCCATAAAAACGAGGCCGATGGAAGTTTCTAACGGTGGTCTTAAGATAAATGCCACAACGTGCACAACATTGGGGCGAGAGAGAGTGTGTGCCTTTCATAATATAATAACTTGATTACCCCGTGTTCCCAAATGTCTCCCTATCTCTACGCCTATTTTCACATCCCAACACTCGAAGACGAATTGCTTGATGACATCCTGTACCCCATTTTCCCCAATATCCCCGATAAGCATACCAAACATCTCTGTTGTGTCACCCACTAACCACATATCCTTCATCCTCCCATCCCACTTCCCCATTATACTCCCAGTGAATCTTATTCCGTTAAACTGGTATTTCGGACATTCTAATAATAGAAAATGTTCCAGGGTTTCTACTCTCCACTACGCCTAAATAATACGTTTGACACTTTCATTGCTGAAGGTATTGGTGTCTTCATCGGAGACATCTTGTAGAAATCGGACACGAGTAGTGAAACGCGACGACTTTCTGGACATCTACACTGCAAAAATTATAGGTTCTCTTTAGAACCCAAACTGGTTCTAATCTTGTCCCTGAGATGGAACCAGTTCTGTTTAAACAGTAGTTATTTCAAATCAAAATCAAATATATTTATAAAGATTAACATTAAATATTAACAGAATTAAACATAAATTGAGGGGGTTTCAGCCGTAAGTTTAGAGCGATATGAACAGTTGGCATATCGAACCAGTTTTGGTTCTATACAGAACCAAAACTGGTTCGATATGCCAACTGTTCATATCTCCTTTGTTTCAAAATGTTTGGCGACTGCGTTGAATAAGCTCCAAGTTTACTCCAGAATCTACTTCAGTTCATGTAATATTCTGTTAAATTTGAATGCTAATCTTGGTAAATTTATTTGATTTGAAATAAATACTGTTTAAAGACCATCTCAGGGACAAGATTAGAACCAGTTTTGGTTCTAAAGAGAACCTGTATGTTTTGTAATGTACTGGTCTTAACATTTCACTGCACATTGGAAATGTCTCAATATCAGCCCAAATATCTTGTAGGATAAGCACAAGAAAAGTTATGTTACATTTTGTTTGTTGATAGGTCTAAGCTTTGACATCATTTCTTGGGCCACCCTTCCCGTAGAGTTTCCCTGATTTCAAAGCTTAGAATAATTAACCTTTTACCCAACGTAATAGACAAAACCGGACAGCGCTGTTCTCAAAAAAAAATCATCTTTCAAATTGTATTATATTGTATCGCAAAAACATAGCAGACGGTAATAAGCTTTGTTTATGAGACAAAAAAATTAAAATTTTATTTCATTCAATATGTTCTACAAGTGTCTGCTATCCCGGCTGGATAAAAGGTTAACAAACGAAAATAGGATTAACATTTTCTTGTTTTATTTCTTCAACTTATATCTGGTGCTACTGTATTCGTGGTAATTTCTATATGTAATGCACTATTTATCGTGCCGAATATATTCGTCAGATGGCTTTATGGGGCGGGTTCGTGCCCCCCCCCCCCCCGCCAGCCAACTCCGTACACGCAATGATAAATGATAAAACTACTGTTCACTGATATGTCGAGGTGACATACTGAAATGCATAGTAGTATTGTCAAATAAATTTTGAGTATTACTGCGGTGCTGCCAATTATTTATTTATTTATTTATTTGGGTTTAAGATCACATATCTTTCCTCAATGGCTAATCATGACCATGACAGTTTTACGGGTGGAAGAAGCCGGAGTACCCGGAGAGAACCACCGAGCAACGGGGACCAACTGTCAGCTCCCCAACATACTAACTCCACACAAGCAGGGTTAGCATTGGTTGAAGACAAGTGCACCATCGACGTGCAGTACGCCTTAGTACACGACGTCACCGTGCCCCCACGTGGGCAATGGGGGTGAAGTGTCTTGCCCAAGGACACAACGCGGTTGCAGCAGGTGGGATTCCAACCGAGGACCTCTCGGATTGCAGCCTGCACCTCTACCTACTGAGCCACCGCGCCCCCACTGTGCTGCCAAATAGGACCCGGTGACCAATGCCTGGCGAGAAATTTCTCTAAAATGGGAAATATTGGTAGAAACCATTGGCTTGATATGACTTTATATATTTAACCCTTTACCCAACGCAGACGATATCAAAATTAATTACTTTAAATATAATTTTTTTCAAATTTTTTCAAACAATTTCAACAAAACCATATCATGTGACCCCTCGTTGGAACGAGCTCGACGAGCTCGTTCCAACGAGGGGTCACATGGTATGGTTTCATTGAGAAGTTCTGAAAAATAAATTCATCTGCTGAATTTGCATATTACGCGGTCGGATGCGGACGATTCGTTGGGTAAAGGGTTAAAACGGATATCATTATTTCAGCAACTTTACAACTGTTAGCCGAAAATTTGGCATGGTACTTGAGTAACATTCTGCGTTTCAAAATAATTTTATCTTCGCTCTTTGTCATTCTTTGTCAAACATGTTTTGACCTCTTCGACGAGAGAATTCGTGTTTGTTCTCTGCCAACAACTTAAACATTTGCACATTTTCTTCTTTCACAATTTAAGACGAACTGACGTGTACTTAGTATTTTTCGTCTTACGAGGTCATTTCATCTACTTTGAAAAAAATCTCCGTGTGGGATTTTTTTTCGAACAGAGGGAATATTACGGTTTCTAATCCGAAGATCATTGTTTTACAAACACACCACGTGACTTACATACCAAGCATTTTGTTTTACTTAACACGAACTCATAACCACGACATCAACATTTGTTACGAATAACTAAAAAAGTTCGCTTGCATACACTCGACGAGTGAAACGTGCTCGACAGGCTCATCCCAATGAGAAATTATCGGCTACTGTTAGTGAGAAAAAATGAAAGATTGAATGATATTTTCTCTTTCTAATGCCTGGCAGATTTGGGTTAAGTGCATAGTTCATCACATTCCTTTGCTGGGGGTAGTAGGAAACGTTTTAAACTTGGCATTCCTGGTTTTCATCGTCATGAAAATCGACTTTTGATAAAGTTATCTCCTTCGAAAATATTAGACGTATGGCGAAAGTCCAGTTAAAAAGCCAGTATTTGTTGAGAACACACTTCTGACAGCAGTAGACAGAAATAAACCAAAGCTTCCCCCAGTAACTTTTAAGAAACAAAAAGAACAGACAGCTCTCGGAGCTGTCTGTTGTTTTCGTTTCTTAAAAGTAACAAAAGGAAGCTTTGCTTTTTATGGCAATCTGACTAGAAGCAACTGCTTGACAGATAATCCGTCATTTACAATATTTGTCACTATTAACCTACCAATACTAAATAACTGTTCACTTTGGCTCTTTGCTTCGCGACTGTGTTTTTCTTCTTCCCAGGAAAAATTAGCAAATCTTCCTCCCATACTTTTATATTAATGGAAAAGACAGTGTCAATATAAGTTTTTTAGGTTCATATCACATCATATTTACCACCACAAAAGTCCATAACTGTTTTATTATATACACCATCTTTAAAAAAAACCAATATTCTATTTGTCAATTAAAACTTCAATTATATCAACCAGAAATACTTTTATTTAACAATAAAATAGTTATCATCTGCAGAATAACATAAAAATGAGACGGAAGTCAGGTAAACTGCGCATGCACGTCGATTGGAATAGAACTAGAGAGGGGGTTTATAAAAAAAAAATATATTTAGAAAGTTGATATTCTCTGGAAAACCGGTGTACATGGATTTTTGGGTACCAGTCACGTGTATAAGATCCAGCCAATAGAAATGTTGTTATTTATAATGTGTATAATAATTTTATTTATAGTTCATATTGGGTGCCCTTCCCAAAACATAGCTTATGGCCCTACTTTGGACAGGTTTGTCGAACCTGCTGCAGCGGTAGACATGGGATATATTTTGTTGGAAATAAAGGAAATAGAATGAAAAATGAAATGATAAAAAAAAGAAGAACCTCGATACTGCACGAATATCCCGCAGGTTTTGATAGAGTGATAAATAAAACTCCATCTACACATATATCCTGGCTTGCATCAAACATGTCCTATTTTTGCTGATTTTATTACTGTCACGTAAAATTACATGTTGTTATGTCACGTTTGTTATTTTATGAACGAATCCACTAATAATATGTAAATAATATAAATGTACCTCATGTACTCTTGTCGGGTTAACCCTTTACCTAACGTAAGGGCGAAAACCGGTCAGCGCTATTCTCAAAAATCGCCAATTAATTTTCAGTATTATTTTCATCTTTTGTCTCAAAAACATAGATTATGACCCCTCGTTGGAACGAAAAATAACAACCCAAATCAATTTTTAACCCAACTGATTGTAACCCTTTACCTAACCTGAAAAGAAGACGATACTTGCAAACAAAATTCTTGAATAACTAATTTTTTTCGACGAGCTCGTTCCAACGAGGATCATAACCTATGTTTTTGAGACAAAAAATGAAAAAAATTAGTTACTCAAAAATTGTTTTTGCAAGTGTCGTCTGCTTTTCAGGTTAGGTAAACGGTTAAATAATCAACAAACATACTCAATTTGCTTCTATTTTGGTTCTCCAATTTACCAATTTTCACTCATTTTCCTTCGTTTGGGAGGGCTACCCCTGACTCAGAGCAATTCAATGCTCTAAATAATGCATGGATTTGTGATATTTAACGCAAATTCCTTGTCGGCGTGCTTTTTCGTCTGAGAGCGTTTCTGTCTCGGCATTCTTCAGAATACTTAACGGGTTCTCCACCATTTATCATTTGCTTGTTGATATGTTCGTGAAGGATAATACAGGGTGGAAAGACCAAGTGGGGGAGTTAATAGAGAACTATTCAATGGGGGTCTAGTACTTAGAAGTGGGCGGCCTTTCGTGTTTAAATGGTTAACAGCTAATATTCTGTAATATCTGCCTTTATTTATACAGGGTCTTGATATGATTAACAAGGTTTACAAGGGTCGTTGAAGCAGATTGTTGTGTATTTCAAGCACTGCCTTGGAAATAAGTGTGGGCGGTAATTGATCCTGGTCGAAGTCACAGCAATTGTAATTCAAAATGTCTGGAAACATGTTTGTTCGTTCCATCGAGCTAATTTCACGGAGAAATGTGGAAAAAAAATCGCCCACGCTGTTTACTTTCTTCGTCTTCTTAAGTAATTGTCGTGCAGTTCAGAATCTGGATATTTTCATCCCACTCAGAATCGAGATATTACGCAAGGCAGTGCATGGGGTGCATATGGGTGATTTTACCTGGGATAGAGATTTCCGAAGGAATCCAGGGTGTTTTTAGCCTACCGGACTAAAAGTCAGGATGAGCTATAGTGACCACTCACCGTCCGTCGTCTGTTTCCCATGAGCATGGTGTTTGTACCTGCTCCTCCTAAATCGCTGAACCAATTTTGGTTAAATTTGAGGTGATTGCTTGTTCTGACATCGCATTTTGTTTTTGTTCAATTCAACTTCTCCAGCCCTTAGGGAGAGGTTGGGGGAAAATGCTCCAAAATTCTTTAAAAATGTCTGCTCATGAACCAGTGGGTACAATGACTTTAGTATGGAGCTTCATTTTGAGGTGTAGAGTCTGCAGTTCAATATTTGCCTTTGTAATGGGAGGGGCAAGATTTTTTAGCGCCGCCGGAATTTCTATTTTCTGAACCGATGGTCCGATTTGAACCTACTTTGATATGCTGTATTATTGAGTCAAACGTACTTGATTCATGCAAAAAAACACCCCTTGTCTTCGTGGGAACCCCATAAGCTAAGAATAGAAATATTTTCAAATGCACATATTTCCCAAACCACACGGAACAGAGAACTTGTATTTGGTATGAAGTATCCTCAGGACCACTAGAACTGAATGGTGAAAGACAATTGCCATTGGGTGGGTCAGGGTGCTCTATATATGGGCATCGAAAAAATGCTGAGTCGGCGTATTTGCAGAATTTTTTTTAAAAGAAATTTAACAGAATGTTTTTAAAAGGTGTGTGTGTGTGGGGGGGGGGGGGGGGGGGTTGCAAATACAAGTGCGTTAAAATGAAGCCCCTTTGTTCATTCTTGAGCCCAATACAGGAGTCCGAATTTAACTTAAGTCAATATGGGAAATGATCTTTAAAAATCTTCTTCTTCAAATCCACAAGTCAGACTGCTTTCATATTTGGTATGCAACATCTTTAGGGGGTCAGATTCAAGTTTGTTCAATTCGGGTCCCTTTGTTAATATTTGTGCTCTCTGCTGGAGCCCAAAGCTTAACTTAGTGCAGTATGAGGAAATTTCCTTAAAAATCTTTTTTTTTTTGTCTTTTTGGGGAGATCCTCGAAAAATTCTCAGTGCATTTCGCACGAACTCCAATGCTTGATTGATTGATTGATTTCTTCATTTTGCAGTATACATGATACATTTAGAAATGGTACATACGGTAGTAAAAAGTGTTTTATGGATACCAAAAAATATATGTAAATTAACACAACTCAAGCATGAAAATATAGATGTATACTAAAGCGAAACAATACAGCCAGATTGGCTGTCCACCTGTTGTCTCCCCTGCTTTTCTGACAGAAATGTCGTATTTTGGGGATTTCAGAAAAACACTTCGCATTAAGCATATTAGTCTAGGCCTTCCATGCCGAGACCTTGGAAAGCATTACTATTGCATTTTACGTTTCAGTCTGTTGTTTTTTTTTAAATGAAGGCTTCGATCACATTTTGGGAACATTGGCCGAGCAAGACCGGTTCTCATAAGGTCACTAAAATTAAGCAACGTCGATCCCTGTTAATCCTTATATATATCAATAAGCGATTGATTCGGGTGCTTCCCGTTGTTGTGGCTTGTGTGTGATCAGCGAAGTTTGAGTGTGTGACTCTGCGAAGTTGAATCACGTGCCAGCTGTGAACTTTGGGAATGTTCACCAGTACTACGCAATCCTCACCCAACCTAGGTGTAAAATAGGGACCTGTTGAGGCGCTTGCCTTGCGTGCCGTGTGTGCCCGTCTGTGGAGCACTGGCAGTATGCTCCGTACTTTAAACATATTTTTATTTGCCATAACTATTGAGCAAAAAGGGATAGGAGAACAAGTGCTTTCCACTTAGTAAAAACCTCCGCTCCCATAACATGAATACAGAAAATGTTACAATGGCGAAACAAACAAGTTTTTGAAATTCATAAATGTAAAATAAACTATTTGAATGGGTTTATATATATATGTGTGTGTATGTGTATAAATAAATACGAATATGTAGCACTAAACAAAGACAGAAAAAAGGAAGAAATAAAGAAAGAAAAGCTGTTGATGTCCCTTTTGCATTCTGTGCCTCTCTCGATTTGAATAAATTAATATTCAAAGCCAAAGGTCGCTTGGGCGCTGTTCTGATTAGGATGTGTTATATTTATTTATTTATTTATTGGTGTTTAAGGTCACATACTTATGCACAATGGCTAATCGTGACCGTGACAGTTTTACGGGTGGAGGAAGCCGGAGTACCCGGAGAGAACCACCGAGCAACGACGAGCAGCTGTCAGCTCTCCAACATCGTAACTCTGAACTCTGCCCCGCAGCACAGGCAGGGTTAGATTGGTTGAAGACATGCGCAACATCGACGTGCAGTACGCCTCAGTACACAGCGTCATCGTGCCCCCATGTAGGCAATCGGGGTGAAGTGTCTTGCCCAAGGACACAACGCGGTTGCCGCAGGTGGGATTCGAACCGAGGACCTCTCGGCTTGCAGCCTGCACCTCTACCAACTGAGCCACCGCGCCCCCTAGGATGTGTTAAAATACTACTACTACTACTACTACTACTACTACTACTAATAATAATAATAATAGTAATAATAATATAATAATAATAATAATAATAATAATCATCATCATCATTTCTTCGCCTTCTGTACTGCAGCTTAGGGACGTGTCTCATTAGATCCATGCTGAATCACACAAAAGGTAGGGAAAACGCCGCGTCAGCGACTCGGGTCACAAACAGCGCAACCGTGACGATCATCGTGACTGCACAATCTGTGTACCGATGCGCTTGCTCAGCGTCACCCCGTATGCTCCGTTGAGTTGAGCTGAGGATGTCATGGAATGAAGAAAGGGCGTGTACGACTGTGATACGGGATAATAATGTAATTCAGAGAGCACTGTGTTCAAAGTACATCGTACAAAACCACAAAACGCGTTTTAATCCTTTGAACCCGAAAGAATGCTTTTCCATTCCAGAAACATGATACATCATACGTTCATTAACCCTTTACCTAACCTGAAAAGCAGACGACACTTGCAAAAATAATTCTTGAATAACTAATTTTTTTCATTTTTTGTCTCAAAAACATAGGTTATGACCCATCGTTGGAACGAGCTCGACGAGCTCGTTCCAACGAGGGGTCATAACCTATGTTTTTGAGACAAAAAATGAAAAAAAATATTAAAATTAATTGGCGATTTTTGAGAACAGCGCTGGTCGGTTTTGGCCGTAGAGTTAGGTAAAGGGTTAAGTAGAATGGCTGCAAAGTTAAAATGCAGGGTAGGCCAATCAATATTTTCAACGTTCTGCCCCAAAATATTAATTGTTCAACCCCCGGATAATAAATATGGACTCTTCCAATTACTTCCATTGAAATGACATGGAAGATACCACTAGTGTTCAAAAGGTTAAACGCTATAGATGTTCCGAATGAAGTAGTTTGCGTGACTCGCTTTGTTTCCCGATGGATGTTTTCAGAATCGCATAACTGAAAAAAACCAATGCGGAAGCAAACTTTCTTATTTAATTACACCCGTTGCTGTACTGTTTTGGATAAAAATCCCTCAGTCATGGGGAGAAGGATTCCATTTAGTAAGATATGGTCTGCATACACGCATTCTGGTGTACTGGAACGCACTCCCCGGTGTTTTCTGAAGAGTACTTACTTTTATCTTAATTATGGCAATTTTTCAGGTTATTTTGACATTCCGTATTTGATTTATTATTAATACTGTTTAATAACACCTTCCCTTGAATTTATTGGCCTTTTTGGAACACGACTCCGTGACTGGCTATCGTTATTTAAACCAAAACAGAACCACAGAATGTTTGTCTTACATCATTAAAATGATATATTTCTTGTGAAACCATCTTTTTAGACAACTTCAAAGTAAACAATTTGGAGAATGGGGTTTCGAAACGAGTAATAAGATAGGAGGCTGGAACTACTTTGTTAGGCGAGGGCACGTATGTATTAACTGAATAAAGAGGATTATGTCAAATGTATCCGCGAGCCCGTTACAGACCTGCGCAACAATCGGCTAGTCTTGTGCTGACGTATACGGCTTGTGGATACAATCTGCTTGGGTTTTGAAAACATCATCGTCTCGAGGTCTGTCTGCGCACATAATCGACTCATTTGCGGATACAATCGCCCCGGTTTTAAGGACGTATTTGGCTTGAGGATACATTCATTTCTCCTGGATGTCCACATTCAGATTTTAACATTCAAGAACCTTGGTTTTGTTGATTAGACTATGCAATTCCTGTAATGCAATTTTTGCAAAATTTTGACCCCCTTACATAGCGCAGTAGCCGCTTCTAACCTGCACTGTTCGCAAAGATCGCAATGCCGGGTTTATTCTTTTCTGTTCTTGCCTCCGATACGGGGCCTATGGTTTCTCACTGCTGGAGTGAGCTCATTGAGTCATTCCGTTGAGTGCCATGGCCTTGTCCCTGGGGCTGGGATTGAAAATCAAAGGACTCATAATCCAAATAAATTGAAATCCCATTTAAGAGCATTTCTTGTGAAAACAGTGTTATGTTTGCGCTGGACGAGGGGTTAAATGAGTATGTCATACAAGTGATCCTCATGAATCCCGTAATTCTTTCCAATTTTGATGTCAGTATTAATTATTTTTTTAATATGGGAATGGCAGGAAGACAGCCCCCATGGCTATGCTGTTTCCGTGCAGTGTACCTTTATTTCTGTACATTTCTGCAAGTTGTTTATTATACTCCATGTAAACGTATACTGCAAAATAAACTTTCATTTCATGCATCAGCCTTGCTGACCTATTAGGTCGAAACACATGTAAAACAATGACGTCATTGTGAATGGTCTCAGCAGCGGAAACCTTCACTAACAGCTCAAGTGTAGCATTTCGCACCTGGTCGTCCCCTGAGTTCCAATGTGTTTTATGTGCCTGCTGGCACATAGGACACATTGGAACTCAGGGGACGTAGTGGTAAACAGAATACGGATTTTGGATTTGTCACATAGGGTATTTATGAAACTGCTGGTCAATCCTCGCCTGGGGCGTGGTTCAAGCCTATCCGTGATTCCCACTGGGGATATGGTAGAAACCCGTAATCAATTTTGTGATATACATGATGTTGTTTTTGCAAAGTTTCCGCTACACACGCGCATTGTGTTGACGATTTGCAGCAAATAAGCTGTATGGTTTTGAAACAATTGTGTGGGGTGTCACGGGGCAGTAGATTACACTAGATGTTATTACACGACTACTACGAATAGCCGCTCAATATCGCAGTAGTTTGCCTATCAATTCTGGCTTCCCAGAAAACGAGATTCTCAACTTTTCTAAATCTGGATCACGCCTGTCTCAAACGATCCTCCCATGACGTCACAGACATTCGGGGATTTTTGAAGCGACCATTTTAGAAACGCGGAATAAAAACCCGAGTACCTTTGCACTGAACACTCTGGACAAACAAAACATCCATACTTTCATTTTTCTTTATATTTCAGGTGTCGTGTAATAACTAAATTATTACAACAATCAGTTTATCTGGGTTGTCATATTACGTGTCATTTCCGAGACCAGATTAGCCAGATCAAACACGACGACTGCGGCGTCGTGTTTGATCTTGTTGATCTGGTCTCGTCAACACGGCATGATCCGACGACATAGGTCAACTCAAATCTGCATATTTATTTATTCATTGGGATTTAACGACACTTTCGACAGTCAGGGTAAACTCGTGTTGGACAGTTTTACGGGTCGAGGAAGCCGGAGTACCCGGAGAGAACCACCGGGCAACGGCGAGCTACTATCAGACTCCCCAACGTACTAACTCAACACAAGCAGGGTTAGCGTTGGTTGAAGACAAGTGCTCCATCAACGTGCAGTACGCATTTGTACACAGGACCGCCGTGCCCCACGCGGTTAATCGGAATTAAGTGCCTTGCTCAAGGACACAACGCAGTTACACCTGGGGTGGGGGGGGGGGGGGCGAATCGCGGATCTTTCGGTTGGAAGTTCAATGCCGAAACCACTGATCCACGCGCTCCCAATAATCTGCGTATACCTGGTCTTGGCCCTCTGCCACAGTATAAATCTCTAGTCCCTGCTCCACATCCGGATCATGGAACGTATATTTGAAATGCAGAAACATCATCAATAGTGACGTGGGCTGCTTTGATTAGGGATGTCGAAAACATATATTTGTTCACAGAAATTAGCGATGCAAGCCGGAGGTGGTGTCCTTCTATTAACCGTTTACCTAACGTAACGGCTATATCCAGAAAGCGGTCAGCTCTTTTTCCAAAAATTACTATTCATTTTTTTTTAACCCTTTCCGACTGCGGTTATCGTGACGTTTTAACGTCATAAAGAATCAGGTTTTGGCGACGTCAAACGCAATCGTTAGCCCTTTGAATTCTGGTGGTATTTTCCACATCAGTTCAATGACGTCAATAGGAAGAGTCCATATTCATTATTTTGAGGTACACCAATTAATATTTGCAACGTGCAGCCTTGTGGCTGCACGTTGAAAATATTGATTCGTCTATCACACATATGCACTTAGCATCCATCCTATTTAATGAAATTATGAAGTATCATGTTCCTGGACGAAAACGCCGTTGCTTGGGTTCAAAGTCGGAGTACGTAATATTATGTACCGTAGTCGCAACGGGTTAAATTGCGTTTCCCAAAATATAGCTTGTGAGAGCTCATTCCAATGAGCTGTCAAAGTTAGGTTTTGGGGGCAAAAAATTAATATGTTCGTTTATTCAGGAAACTATTTTTTCCAATTAGAGTTGTCCCATCGGTTGTGTTAGGTAAAGAGATAACTTATCATTTTTTTTAAATGAATAAATGTTGAAAAGGCCCAATTTCCATGATGTAAATCTAGAAACCCCCTTTTCTTTTTCAAGTGCCTCAGTGGAGTATATATATATCGGTTAAGTAATTTTATTTCACACCTGTTCTATGAAATCAACATCTACAGCAACACTAAACAATGCGGAAAATGAAAACCCGTTCCGCACATAAGTGCGGAACAGAAATCGTTGACGACCTATGTTTATAAAGAAGCGAAATTTCACTGGAATTTTCTACAAATCGTGCACCGCAATCACAATTTGAATCGCTGGCGATAACTAAAAATTGTCCACTCAGTTACAATGTGTTCTTTGTGTCAGTAGGCGAAATTGTAACACGGGTTCCCCTCATAAATTTGGTTGGCGATAAAATGTATTCTTTCTGTTGATTGTTGTCAAATGAATTACTGATTGTCCTAATATTTGTTTTTATAGACATGAAGGCGTGTAATAAACAAAGAACGACATGTGTGTGTGAATGGGCTAATCGATATGGCACTTGTGCCATCGCTCGCGGAAGGATAAAAATGGAGGCCTGCGGCCTCTCTTTCTATCCTTCCGCGCTGGCAAGCGTGCCATATCGATTAATCCATTCACACAAGCGTGTCGTTCTGTGTATAAACCCGACAGAAATATTAATTTTCGACAAATTTATCGGTAGATTGGATATCGAAAACATCACCATGGCATATTTTGAACGTTCCTCTTTTTGTATTTTCAGAATGGCAGAATGCCGTGATTGGATTATTGATATTCTCTGCCTCGTTTGGATTTCTGGCTGCAGTTCTTGCCATCTGTGGAGTCTGCGCGACGCCTCTTCCAAAGAAAATATATTACTTCCATTCATCGGGTGAAATATTCCTCGTTTGTGGTGCGTATATCCCTATCTTATTTTAGTTATACTTTTTCCAATGAAGCCGAAAACGTGTTCTAATATATTTGCAAGAAAGAGAACAACAACCAAATTTCAAGTTTTCATTTTATTTTGTGATGATATGGATTTAGTAAATAACGAAAATGATGCTCATTAATGATGACATGACAAAATAATAATCTGATATTGGTTTTGTTCAAACTGTGTACAGACAGATGCATTTCAGTTGTGGGTCAAGGTCACACAGAAGTGTTGAATGACAAATCCAGACCTGTTTACATTTCCTTTGAGAAGTTATTTTGAATAAATGAATAAGAAACGCATTTGTGTTTCTGTGGTCAGAATGTTAATCTATGTTGTGCAATTCTCAGTTAGATTACATAATTCCTAAAACATAGATTTATCGCAACCGAGACGCTAAAAATGGAAATGTTACCCCCCAAACCAGACAATTTTTCCAATTTCGCTGTATTATTATGTTATGATTGGTCCTCCCTACCTTTATTTGGTACTAATTATGTCGTATAGCCTGGTTGTTGGTGCTTAGGTATTCCATTATGCAAAAATCGGTTTGAAAAGTGTCAATTGTGTGTTTCAGAGACTCCTTTAATTGTGGCCCTGCGGTGACCAGTTTCCCATATTTTGGATGTTAGAGACTGTTTATCAACTCCGTAACATGGATTAAAATTTTGAATATTTTTTGTAATTCTATGCGTTATAATGTGCGTTCTTAAGGCCACACAAAGTAGATCTCCCGTTTCGCAAGCCATTATTTGTAGAACTGCATGCGGGCTGGCGGTTTTTTATTTTATTTTTTATTTATGTAAGTATTTCTTTGCCATCAAAAGTTCATGCTCTTGGTTTGTTTTATGTTTTAGGCCTTATAATCTACAGAATAGCATGGGCAGTGGTGTATTTCGCCCTTGAGTGCAAGAAGGCTTTGCAGTGCTAAAGCATTGCAAAGCCGTCTTGCACTCAAGGGACAAATTTATCAATTTTATTAACTTGAATGAAATATCTGACATAAATCATTTTATCTTTATGTTTTTTTTAAGTTTGCATTGGTTATAAAAAGAAAGCATGCGGCAGCCAAAAAGACCATGCGGGAGGGCCTGAGAAACAGATTTTTAACTTTTTTAGGCCTAAATGTAATGATATAATAAAACGATCATACCCACAGCATACCAATTTCTTATTTTAAACATGTTATCTGCGAAATTATGTCTGTTAAACTGTCAAAACTAATTTATATATGTACCTTTGTGAGTTATATTTTTGTAGATACATGTCCATAAGAGGTAGATTATATAATAGTTTAACAATCTAATGTAGTGACCACCCATTTCCTCTTGTGGATGGTCATTACATTTATATCTCCAAACTATCGAACGTGTTTTCTTGATTGACAATTATCATCACTGGAAGAGATTTACAAGAAAGTTAGCTCCCCTTAATTTAAAAAAAAACGGTCAGTGAATTTAACATTAAAGGTATGGGAATTTAAGATAAAAATTGAAATTTCGAAATGTTAGCAAAGTTGTATCGTCGCTGTGCGCATCATTTCACAAACTTGAGGCATTTTCCTTTGGAGATGTATAAATATTACAATTATTCCCAATGGGGTTAGACGTTTGAATATTAATCTCTGTTTACCTCCATTTAAAAATAACAAAACGACGCTTTCCTCATCATCTGATGTTCTGTAACTTTTTTCTTTTCGTTATATCAAAAGTCTAGGCGGTAAGATTTGCCCATTATTTTCCTTGGGAAGAATAAAAGCTTGTAAACCACTGTAAAGTCACATTCGCCAAACAAGACGGTTACTTAGTTGCTTCTAATTAATTTGACATAAAAGAGCCAAGTTTCCGTTTGTAACTTTTAATAACCAAAAACAACAGACAGCTCCGAGAGCTGTCTGTTGTTTTCAGTTATTAAAAGTAACAAAGATACATTTCACCTTTTTCTTCTGATGCTATAGGTGTTTTCTTAACAATTAACTGGACTTTCTTCGCCCTCCAATAATTTCAGGGGAGATAACTAGTTTGTACCGTCGATGTGCGTATCGTTTCAAAAACATTCCGGCATTTTCCAGTCGACCAGTATAAAAATACAGAAGCTGCCTTTTTTTACAATTTTTTCCCCAATCAGTTTGAACGTTTGACTATGCCAGAGGCCCCGGGATCGATCCCCGATCGGGGAAAGTTCTCGAGGTGTCCGAACACTCTCTGTCAGCATCAGTTGTGGGGTTGATGCTGTCACAGCGTACCGTCCTATCGGGTGGGGTCGTAAAATGGCTGTCCTCTGTGCGGAGAGAGAAAACACTCCGTGCAGGCTAAATATCCCTTCGTAGTAGTCGAGAAGAACTAGGCCACAGCGTTGCCGCTATGAAGGTCATCCCACACACCTACTCCATTGGGCCAAGGAGAGGGGTTAATCTAAGTTGCATAACTTGTTCGCCAATCCTTGTAAACAAATAAGATTAAAAAAAAACGTTTGACTATTATTTTCTGGTTTCTATGTTTTTTTTTCTGTCCATTATATCAACAGTATGCGCATCGTGACATATCAGATAGACATTGTCCTTTTATTTGACACAACAGTCTAGAATGTGAGATTTGCACATTTTGCCATGGAAGAATAAAAACTTGCATATTTCTGTAAAATTACATTCGCTATACAAAGAACCAGGATGGACATTTGCTGTTGGGAGATATGATACTGAAAGATATTCTTAATGACGGATTATCTGTGAACCAGTTGCTTCTAATTAGCTTTCCATACAAAGCCAACTTTCCCTTTGTTACTTTTAATAAACGAAAACAACAGAGCCGTCTGTTGTTTTTATTTATTAAAAGTACAATTGTACGCTTGGTTTTATTTTCTACAGATACCATAGGCGTTTTCTCGAGAATCACTCCCTTCTTAATTGGACGTTCTTCGCTCGTCTGGTAATTTCAAGGGAGATAACTTTATCGAAAGTCGATTTTCATGACGATATGCGTCAGGGTTAAAAGATTAAAAGTTATGGAGATTCCGTGTTAGGGTATATGTGTAGAATCCCACACGTATT
This sequence comes from Pictodentalium vernedei, assembly GCA_031216915.1. Taxonomy (NCBI): domain Eukaryota; kingdom Metazoa; phylum Mollusca; class Scaphopoda; order Dentaliida; family Dentaliidae; genus Pictodentalium; species Pictodentalium vernedei. The sequence goes on along the minus strand of CM062290.1, from coordinate 66,335,459 downwards.
CTACATTTAAGTGAACAAATATGATTTTCTAGAGCTATCTGATGATGGCAAGCGACACCATGTTTCTTTAAAGAGTAACGCAAAGCACTTTTCTGTGGCGCCATGTTACTGTCAGTCGTTTCGATCCCTGTTCAATCTTGTGTTCCAAAACCTTAGCAGCCTAAAACGTGAAAATACCCCAAACACATCCCCTCGTCCACGTGCAGTACATATTCCAGATGTGAGCTGTTAATTGAGAGAATGTAAAATTTTGAGTGGATTCCGAAAGTTTTTCATGAGCGAGAACTAAAAATTGTACGATTACTCGAGTGATGATGTCACGAGTAGAAATGTTTTTTCCGCTCGTCACAGTGAAATGATTTCGGTATTTATCGAAACATGTAAGTTTTCTTTTCAATAAATGCATTTGGTTTTGCTTATTTCGACAGCATTTGGCAAAACGAAACAAAACAACAGTTACTACTTGTGAATCAAACTCGGCCTGTGGAACAGCTTTTCGTTGTGTGTTTATGTATTGTCACTTGAAATCACCGGTCCTCGAATAAACATATACAATCTTTAGCAGTTAGTATCAACTATAATGTTTTTAAAAAGAAACTTTCAAAGGCTATATTACTTCCGTCATCTGTCTGTCTGTTTCCCACCGTGACACTCGTTCTTGTCACTGCCAGGTGCCAAACACCAACGGAGGCTGTTGATGCAATTTACTGTGATGGAAGGGGAGTAACTCTTTTTCAGTTGTCTGTTGTGGTTATCTTTTATTTTTATTCAATCTTTTGCTTCGTAATTGAAAATGACGTTTTACTTCCCACCTTATTCTCGCCACGACATAACCTTAGCTGCTGATGTGGCGTTAAGCATCAATAAATAAATAAATAACCTTTTTCGGTGAAGATGAATCCTTACCACTGATCAAGGTGCGGGGATTTTTTTTCTCTCACTGATATCTTGCGAAATTTTCTAATATTTTACGAGAAAATGCATGAATAAAATGAATCTGTTTCTCGGGGGTTGTTTTCTTGGATGTCAGGTTATTTTACACTGTTAATGCTCAATGCATTTTGAGTGATGTTCAAATCTCGTCAGCAGATCACTGTTGATCTAAGTTGCTGAGACCATGTTTCTGTTGTTTTCTACCCTTGGTGTGCTGTTTGGAACTGGATAAGTGTGTTGGCTTTATGGACCCGCGAATATCAAATTCCCGGTCGAGTCTGATTTGATATCGAATGCAATCAGGCAGAGAACTTCGAATCGTATTTCAAATCGAATCACAATGCGTTTCGGGTTGGAGATTCACACATTTGCAAACGTGGAATATAGCAAATGTTGTCAGTTCCCACTCGAGTTTTGTATTAAACGGCAACGTAATATCCCAGAACGGAATCGAAAATAGTTTTGAGAGGAGAACCCCCCCCCCCCCCCCCCCTCCTGAAATCTATACAGGGGACCTGGTGATGGAAGGAGATTTCAAGAGGAAACACTTGATAGGATTTTAAGAATATCTCGACCATTCGACACTTTCCGAATCAAGGTGACTCGACAAGAACCGAATAATTTGGACGATTTCGAATCGAATTGAATTTCGAAACTTCGCAGCACCCTAGTTTGCTTTGAAGTCTTAATTTTATGTTGAATGTGAATATTCGCAAAGTTGCATGCGCGAATATTCGCAATGCAGAATGCGAATATTCCCAAACATAAATGTGAATTTCGCAATGTTGAATGCGAATATTAGCAATGTTGAATGCGAATATTTGCATTGCATTGCGAATATTCGAAATGTTGAATGCGAATATTCGCAATGCTCGACCCCCCCCCCCCCCACCCCCACCCCCACTGCACTACACATGTTGGCCCCAATGGGCTTCCGTAAATATAAACTAGAACGGCTTATTCAAAATGCAAAATTGTTAAAACTGTGATGAGTATAAGAGAAGTGGAGAAGAAGAAGGAGAACAGTAGTTAGATTATCGTCGGGGTAGAAGGGACGGAATGTTAAGGGAACAAGATGAAGTTAAGTAGTTTGGATTTGAAATATAATTCACTTCGAACGAATACATATATAACAATGGGTTGTTTATTTTGTCAACAAAGAACTCAATTGAAATTATTTGAAACTACCACTGGAACTGAGGAATGTCTGTACTTTGGGGAAAATTAAAACATTCTGTTTGTCAGAGAGATTAATAAATCCAAAAAGTAAATCACTGACAGTTGTTATTGTACAGAAGTTTGGTCCGTTCAACATTTCTCTCCTCTGAGTAGTGTAATTCGTGCAGTCGAAAAATAAATGAGTAGTCTCCTCTTTCGGGTGACCACAAGTACATTTTGAAGTCGAAGAGGTACAGTTGAGGAACTTGCCATGGCATAAATCACTACAACACACAAACTAATACAAACATCCAACTTGACCTAATAATAATAACACTTTGGCCAGCCGCTGATTTGTCGCGGTTCTCGGACGAGAAGGCCATGGTTACCCCTGTACTCCCAACTGCCTCCCTATTCCCACGCTTCTCCTCTCCTCCCAACACTCGGAGACGAACTGCTTGATGATATCCCTTGTCCCATTCTTCCCAATCCCTCCGATTAGCATATTAACCCTCTCTTTTGAGTCTCCCCCTAACCACATGTCCTTCATTCTCCCATCCCACTTCCTCATTATACTCCCAGTGAATCTCATTCTTTTAGACTGGTATTTTGGGCATTCTATAAGAAAGTGTTCCAGGGTCTCCACCACGCCCAAGTTACACATCTGGCACTCCTTTTCACTGTTTTTTCCCAATTTTCCCCTCAGCTCGAGGGACCGCGACCTCAGCTTGAACAACAGTGACCCCCCAAAGGTGCCATCAAGGTACTCTTCAAAACCTGGCTCCTCTTTATCACGCAGGCCACCCAAAGACCTCTTTGATCATGCTTTTATTTCGACCTTCTACTGAAACATCCGCTCTGTTGTCTTTTGTGAACTATTTAAATTGAATTTTTATTATTTTTTAATTTTCTGTCTCAAAAACGTAGGTTATGACACCTCGTTGGAAGGAGCTCGTCGAGCTCGTTCCAACGAGGGGTCATAACCTATGTTTTTGAGACAAAAAATTCGTTATCCAAGCATTACTTTACAAGTGTCGTCTGCTTTTCATGTTAAAAAAGCGTTAAAACAAGAATTTAATGTAAATTGGATTTTAAGTCAGCTAATACACTAGACCCAGGATATTCGGACAGATAATGATCGAGGGATTTGTCCAGCACCATTATCTAGTCGAATGTCGTAGTTTCCGTGATAAATGATAACTTATTTGCAGTATATAGACTACAAACAAATAATTAACAAATAATTAATACAAACATAGCAATAGTATATATACTGCATGGGAATGACATAGCCCGACAGGCTGTCTTCCTGCAATTCCCATACACACTAAAAACTAAAGTGTTAAAACTGACACTTTCAAGGTGTTGAACCCATTCTAACTCTTAGGGTTTGATTTTAACATTCAAAGTAAAATGCTTTAAGCACTTAGACATTACAATCGTCAGACATCTGAAACTTGAATGGATGGCACTTCCCATGTGTCTACCATTGGTGGTTCTTCCAAAATCGTCCATAATTTGATTTGCGCTTGGTGGGTACATAATTAAAAGGACACAATGCAGATGACGCGGGTCAGGCTCGAGTGTTCGAGCTTGATTCGCGTCATCTGTGTTGTTTCCTTTTAAGTGTCGCGACATTACACTTGTCAAGTGGTTTTATTGTAACACCTGTCAAGTTCTGGGATATCTACACTTGAACAAAGTGCTAGTTCAGCACTTAGTAAGTGTTAAATACAGCACTTCAAGTGTAGTTTTTAACACTTTAGTTTTTAGCATGTACGAAGACCCCAAACAGATGCCCTGGCAGCAGAGTTACTATGACGATTTACTCTTTATAAGTGGTGAGGTTGCTTCGCTCTTAAATATGGGGAAAAGACAAGTCCTGTGGGCGGTGCGGTGAAGTTATTCGTGTCTTCCACGATCCCCCAGCAGTAGCTACGGACTGTAGTGCGAACATCCATGTGAATAGTTCGAAGAAGCATGCAATTACGAGAAACGACTCGCGCGCAACGGTTTGCTGCGCTGGAACATAACGAATGTGTGCATCACCCTGGACATCCGCGACAGTCAAATCATCTAACCCAACCTGACGCGCCATGCCCCAGCAAGACCCATGGTCGACAAGAATGTCCATCAGATAACTTCCATCGCACAGTGCACAGCATACAACTGTCCTTACGGCTTCCGTGCATAAATTCTTTACATAATCCACAGTGCTCACATTTCTCTCAGCCTCCATCATCTCCTCCTTTGCAATTATTTCTCCCCACAAAACATAGTGCATAATCCCTCAATGGAGCGAGTTCGGAAAAGTCGTTCTAACGAGAGGCCATCATATACGTTTGAGGGAAAAAATGAGATTTCTCAATTATTCAAGAACATTTTTGTAAGTATCCCTGTCTCATCGTCTTAGGTAAAGGATTGATCGTCATTTTTCTTTTATTTTCAGCAATCAGTACAACAGTTGCCTTAATAATTTACCCAGTAGCTATAGAATTCGATAGCACAATTACGACCCATCGCTACGGAATAGGCTATGGAATGGGATGGGGAGGAGCGTTCTTTTTCTTCGCCGCAGCGATCTGCATGAGTCTAGATGAATTAGTTAGAGAATCAACAACTTTAAAGTGCTGTAAATGGTGTTTCAAATCCAAACATTCAGACAGAACTGAACTGCAGCAAGTATGACGTCAGTGAAGTGTGACGTCATTATATGATGTCACACTACGATGGAATGGTATTTTAATTGATTTTAATTTTAAAATATATATAAATATATATATAAAAATTTGTTGCCGCCTCCACTGGTAACAAGGTTATGAGGTCAAAATGAATGTTGCATGACTTTTTTATACAATGGCATTCTCGATTTATCTCTTCGAGCGTTATGTTTTTGTTGTTCGCGTGGGGCGGTGAAGTATGTGCCTCGGAGATTCTCTCTCTGTACATTATTATGTTGTTTCTATATCTCGTTGACAAATTGAACTGTCTTTGTAAATAATTGTGCTCAATGACGTATTTACGGAAGAGGTTTTTATATTTAAACAAATTTAAAATTTTCTCTTATTATATTTGAATATTTGTTATTCTAATGGCTTCCATGCACAATGAATCTATGTGTGTGTGTGTGTAAATGAATGTACTGTCAAACAATGTTTCTATATGGGTGAATTCAAAAGTATACATAACTGTTGTGAAACTTTAAAAAGCCGAATATCACAGAACGGAAGCAAAGTAGTTTTGAAAGGAGATCCCGCCCCCTCCCGCCAAACTCTTTTTATATCACCAGGTTCAGGGATGTGGCTAGAGGTTTCCGATTGGGAGGGGGGATAGGGTAATGAATTTCCAACATGGGAAGGGACCGGGAGGGGAAACCCCCTCTCGGTCCCTCCCCTAGTTGGAAATTCACTACCGAGAAACATTTTGAAAATGCAGCCTTGAAAGGGGGCATAAAATTGATTCAAGTAACTGAAATGCCAACACATTTATGATAGAATTATCAGGTTATTATTATTTGGTATTATTTTGGGAATTGAATATGTGCTAAACAAATGCTCAAGCTGAGAACTTGGAGCAATTCACACTGTCCTAACATTAAATCAGATCTTATGCAGGAATGATCAATTTTCGATGGTTCATCATTTTGTAACTGTGAATGATGGAATTAACTCAGGATAACGATTTTACATGATGTGATTTTCTTGAAGTGCATTTCGGGGATTTTTTTTTATTACGATAAATAACGTACTATAGAAATCTCGTACCGATTGACATCATGCATACTTATGAAGCTCGATATTGAGTACACTGTAGTTGTAAATAGTAACAGTTGGAATTTTTGCCGATTTGAAACCGAGTTGGGTTTTGGGAAGTAAAGGAGACATCAGCATCACCAAAGAAGCTCTAAAATCCAGATAGATGGAATTTCCAACTACTCATGACTTGCCATCTGAATTTCCAACTATAGGAAATTTGGGCTAGGATTGGGGGGGGGGGGGGGTGACGACCCCTCCTCCCTGTCGCCGCGTCCCTGACAAGGTCTCCTGTACATGTGGCTTGGTGATAGAAAGGGTGTTCAAGAGGAGAAATGTGGTACGTTTTTTGAGAATATCTCAACGATTCGAAACTTTACGAATCAGCGTGACGGGACTCGAATCCCGTGGACTGGAATCGATCGGGCTATTGAAATTAATCTGGAGCTGGTGAAGGAGTTGGAAGATAGGAGTAATGAAAAGGACGCGGGGTGTTAACCTAAGAAGATGTAAGGAGTGCTCCCCCCCCCCCCCCCAAAAAAAAACAAACAAACAAACAAACAAAAAATACAAACCAAACCCAAATCTCTGTCCCGTTGGGAAATAGTATGGCAGAGTATTATTGGACAGTAATTGGCATATTCAAAATAGTAATAAAACTGTCACAGGTGACTGCCAGTTTGGGGATATGTGTCGTGGTGCAGCCCTAGAAATTATCCACAGCAATAAGCAAAGATGTTTTAAACAATAATTTTATTTCACTTAATTGAAATTTGTGAACAATCATGGCCTGTATAAACGCCTGCACCATACATCAAATGACTAACAATTAGGTGCAAGTGCAAAGAGGATTAATAATAATAACACTTTGGCCAGCCGCTGATTTGTCGCGGTTCTCGGACGAGAAGGCCATGGTTACCCCTGTACTCCCAACTGCCTCCCTATTCCCACGCTTCTCCTCTCCTCCCAACACTCGGAGACGAACTGCTTGATGACATCCCTTGCCCCATTCTTCCCATTCTCACCGATTAGCATATTAACCCTCTCCTTTGAGTCTCCCCCTAACCACATATCCTTCATTCTTCCATCCCACTTCCCCATTATACTCCCAGTGAATCTCATTCTTTTAGACTGATACTTTGGGCATTCTAGAAGAAAGTGTTCCAGGGTCTCCACCACGCCCAAGTTACACATCTGGCACTCCTTTTCACTGTTTTTCCCAATTATTCCCCTCAGCTCGAGGGACCGCGACCTCAGCTTGAACAACAGTGCCCCCCCCCCCCCAAAGGTGCCATCAAGGTACTCTTCAAAACCAGGCTTCTCTTTATCACGCAGGCCACCCTAAGGTCTCTTTGATTTGACCCCCTCTCGCCAATTACGGTTACAATCCTCCATGACCCTTTCTCTGAGGATCTTTTTGCCCTGGTTTGCCCCAGCGTCAAGGTCCGAGATCTCCAATGAGTAGTTTTCTACTAGCTCCCTCACTTGGATCATCCACCCCGTCTTGATATTTGAGTTGAAAGTTCTCAGGAACATTACTTTACACCATCGGCTATCGGGGAGATTTACCAAATAATTAAGATAACTGAGTTTCAATAGGTCTATCCTGTCCTTGATCCTCATCCACCCAAGCTCACCCCTGATCGCTTCTAGCGCTGCGGCATTATTCGAGTCTGTTATCCATCGGCCTGCATCGTTCTGCAGGATTTCCAAGCTATTTACGGCTGTGTTGTTTAGGGGTACAACTTCCGTACCGTATGTTAGACTTGGCAGACCCACCATTTCCCAAATAGTTTTCCCCACGAAAACCTTATTGGAACTGTTTCTCCCTATAAGTTTCATTTGGTTAAGGATTCGCTTCCCCTTCAGAATCAATTTGTTTGTGTGGTTTCGGTAGATGCCTCTTCCTGTGATGTTTATATTTACCCCCAAATACTCGTAATCGCTAGTCTCTCCTACACTAAGAAGTCTACTGCTCTCTTCAGGAATGCAGAACTCACCCACTCTCCACCTTCGAGTGGGATCCACTTTGCGGCCCACGGGTATAACTTTGCTCTTGCTTTCATTAAGTTCGAGTCTCCATTTGCTCCCATATTTCCCAACAATTCCCAGCATCTTCGCTAGCCCCTCTTCGCTTTCTGACACTAGCACCATATCGTCTGCAAAAAATAGCCCTGGGATCTTCAAGTCACCAACTGCAACCCCCTCGTCGCTATGCAGGAGTTCATCTCCTAAACCTTTGATGTACAATGCAAAAAGAATTGGCGAAAGGATACACCCCTGTTTAGGCCTATCTCCATAGGCACACGTTTTGTTGTAATGTTTCCCAGGCTAAGTTCACTCTGTACATCTTTATATACTGCTTTCATAATCCCAACAAACTCCCCCCCCCCCCCCCCAAGCCCAGAGCCTCCAGCTTGCGCCACATACCCTCCCCCCATACTCTATCATATGCCTTTTTAACATTCAAAAAGGCCATGAACATCTTTTTCTTTTTTGCTTTCGCGGATTCTATCATTTGGGATAGCGTGAAAAGATGGTCAGTGACTCTCCTTCCCTTCCTGAAGCCATTCTGGATTTCTCCCAAAAAAACCCTTCTCTTCGATCACCTCCAGCCTTCGGGTTGGAAGATAATTGAAGTAGAAAAAATATATCGAAGCGGCCGAAATTGGGATTCTTTGGCTAAATATTGTAATGTCTGTGTGTTGACATGTCAACGCTTTCATGCGCCTATTTAACTCATTTTGTAACTGCGAAACATAGCTGTGGAAAGAAGTGGAGGGGCACGTGCCCCCTGTGCCCTCCTGGTTCAGCCGCCTCTGCGCAGATGGGATGTCCCAACTCTTTGATCGGAATATTCCAATGGGTGCCCAAAGGGCATTGTCTTGATATATATATATATGGACTCGATGTAACCATTTATAATGATAGAGCTAGACAATTGTGGTGTTTCGTGGTCACATTGCGGAGACCGTTTGCTTTCACTTCACTTAACGCAATGGTTACTGTACATTTTTCTGCGCTACTCACAAAAATTGCAGTTCAGATATCGTTAATTTATTTATATTTTGCCTCCGAAACAAATTTTATGACTTCTTCCTTGGGGTGAGCTCAAAGAGCTCGTTCTAATGAGGGTTTACAAGTTATGTGTTTGAAGTTAACTCTTTACATGTTACTGGCGGATATTCCTGTCCAGCACTGAGTCTCTCTTGTCACTGACATAAGTGTAATTTGGGCATATTTAAACATATTTTCTCACTAGTCATGGCTGCTTTACAGCAGCCATGGCTAGATTTGATGAAAAGATATCTTGAAAACACTCAGCGGAATAAGAGTTAAAAATGTACTTTTTTTAGTTATTTAAGAGTACGACTTGTGTCGTCTGCTATTCGTGTTATGTAAACAGAATTCGACTAAATCAGGAGAGCAGGGCGAATTGCAACTAAATCACACGTGGTTTGTAGTTTCTACCCAGAAGCTACAGCAAAGTTCAACTGTTATTGACTTCCAGTTTTAAACTCTGCGTGTGCTTCTTCTGGGTTTTTGTTGTTGTTTTGTTTTTTCTAAAAAAAGAGAATTGAAAGTTATTGATTGGGTGGAAACTATTTGCTACGGGTGTCATCGTGGTAATCAACTCTTCAGGGTATGACTGAATTCCGTTCACTGATCTCAATAGAATTGAATTGCTGGAATATCAGCTCGATTTTTAGGTGTCCTAAGAACTGCTCTACAAGTAAAATTTTAGGCGGAGGTATTAGGCGTACTGCACGCCTTATAAATTCCACTCATAGGTTATTTCTTGCTCATTGTATTACAAGACGCCATCGCCATTTAAGATTAGATTATTTTGGCGAGTAGAGATGGGGAAGCATGATATCCTGGTTCTCCCACTCCCAGCCCACCGATGAATTTTGTGTCTGTAATTTATATTATCTTATTTGATTTTATTTATTTATGTATTTTCGTATTGTTTGGTGCCATAAAGTTATCTCCGCCACGTTAAAAAATGAAATAGAATGCTTTTCTTGCTTGTGAATTGGTATACTTGTATTTTACTGATGTTGAGAAACAGATTTGGGCACGTGCATTGCCTGCAAATTACAAACTCACGCAGTTGTGTCGAATAAATATATTCCGGCTCCTGCATTGGTGATAAGAACTCAGTTTTATGCTGACGTTTGTGTTAAACGGATTCTTCATCTTCAGCTATCGCGAAAAATCGGTTTTACGGAGCTGCTCCTGCAAGTAAATTGTATTTTTGTATTTTCCTTTAACCCTTTGAAAACGAGCGGCCGCTTTTCCGGCCCAGAAGCATGATACGTCACAATTTCATTAAGGTGCTATTTAAGTAATGGGATTTTGTTTATTTTGAAAATTCTCACCTCTGATATTCCTTCAATTCAGATCAAATATATACAAAATGTACATCAAAATGAAGATTGAGATGTATGGAACACGAAACACATGTGTAATCAACTCATAGAGTCGACTGTAGGCACCACTGGTTCCTGGAAGTCTGCTGCCGTATTCGTACCAGAACTGATAATTTAATAATATTTCACAAAAACAACTTATGGGCAAATGTGCTTTACATATCCAAGAACAAAGCTAGGGGATCAACATTCTTCAAAACACGACAACAGAGCTGCATGGGGGTAAATTCCAAAGCCTCTGCGCTTGTTTACGTTGAATATACTTTCGATTTCCGGTCGACGTCATCGGACTGAAAAAGCATGTAAAACAACGCCGTCTAAAATCAAATAATGAAAAAGATCGTCTTCATACAGTATACTGTTATTAGATAGAGATTGCACAGTTGCCATATTCAATGCAAGGTATCATGACACCTGTTGAAATTTCTTAGAATTACGATTTTGTTTTTCGATGGAAATTCGTGGTATCGAATGATTTGCACATGTCTGTCGAGCATTGAAACCATCTTCAATAAAAAATGCAGACAGTGTTGTCCTTTTCCAAAATGCAGTCCTATCGCTGCACTCGAAAACGTTTTGAATGCCTAGTTTTGTTATTGAACATCTGAAGTACATTCGGCCAGGAGTTGTTCTTGCGAAATATTATTTTATTGTCAGTTCTGGTGTAAATACGATAGCAGACTTCCAGGAACCAGTGGTGCCTGCTGTCAGCTCTATGAGTTGATTACATATGTTTTTTGTGTTCTATACATCCCACCCTTCATTTTGATGTATAATTTGTGTATATTTAGTCTGAATTTAAGGAATATGAGAGGTGAGAATTTCAAAATAAACAAAATTCCATTACTTATATAGCCCCTTAAGGTGCTATATAAGTAATGGAATATTGTTCATTTTGAAATTCCCACCTCTGATATTCCTTATATTCAAATGAAATATACACAAATTATACATCAAAATGAAGGTTGGGAGGCACAGCACTCGAAAAATATATGAAATCAACTCCCGAGAGTTGACAGCAAGCACCACTAGTTCCTGGACGTCTGCTACCGTATTCGTACCAGAACTGATAATAAAATTATAATTATCATATCCAAGAACAAAGCTAGAGCATCAAAATTTATTCAAAACAAAGCGACAGAGCTGCATGAGGGTAAATTCCAAAATTGACGGCTTTGTTTCCATAAAATCTTACTTTTGATTTCCGGTCACCGTCATCGGACGGAAAAAAGCTTCGATACACAACGCCGTCTAAAATCAATTAATGAGAAAGATCGCCTCAATACAGCATACTATTATTATATAGAGACGGCATAGTTGCCATATTCTATGCAAGGTATCATGACACCTGGTGAAATGTCTTAGAATTACGATATTGTTTTTTGATGGAAATTCGTGGTATCGAGTGATTTGAGCATATCCGTCGAACATGGAATCCATCTTCAAAAAAATGCGGACCATGTTGTCCTTTTCCCAAATGCAGTCCTATTGCTGCATCCTAAAGTGGTTTGAATGTCTAGCTTTGTTCTTGGATATGTGAAGCACATTTGGCCGTAGGGTGTTCTCCGGAAATATTTTATTATCAGTTCTGGTACGAATACGATAGAAGACTTCCAGGAACATGTGGTGCCTGCCGTCAACGCTATGAGTAGATTTCATATACTTTTCGTGTTCTATACATCTCAACCTTCATTTTGATGTACAATTTGTATACATTTAATTTGAATTTAAGGAATATCAGAGGTGGGAATTTGAAAATAAACAAAATTCTCTTACTTGTATAGCACCTTAAGTAGGATGGCTGCTGACTGAATGTGTGGGACAGACCAATTAATATTAATTGGTTTACCCCCAAATAATGAATTTGGACGCTTCCAATTGCAGCCTTTGAACTGACATGGAAGATACTACGAGAGTTCAAAGGGTTAAGATTTGAATTAATTGACTTGATCGGTTCATAATCCCGAACAGTGTTTGTTGGTTATTTGCCTTGTAGTTCTAGCCTATCGAGGCGGAAATAAGTTTTGCTGGCGTGTGCGCAGATTTGTAATCGTGAGTGTTACTGTTTGTGTAACCCCGGAGCATTGGGTTTCTGACTTGCTCTTTTTACTGGGGAAACACTCCTGACATGATCTCTTAATAACCTTTGCCCTGAACCTCACTAGCAGTTTCCACTTTTTGGTTTGGTACCCTCCCCCCCCCCCCCACCCTCTCCCGTTTCATCAATAGAAAAATAAGTGCTGCCCCTCTTTTAAAAGCGTAGCCACGTCTCTGGGTGCGTGCTACAATTAATTATGGAGTCTTGTACGGTCTACCTTTTTAAACTACCCAATCCGGATCGTGGCAACACACTTTGCATGAAGCATCGAGTGATAATTCTTGTTGCGCATATCACCGCGATGTTTGTGGTTATTGACCTTTGGTTTGGGGCCTTTAATAATTTTAGGAATAAAGTTTCCCCTCAAATAGATGTGAACGCAAGACGGGAAAAAGATAGTCAATAGACATAACCAATGTTGACCAAATAGAAAGAACCGTGCAATGTTATGAGGAAGTCTGTTTACTGTAATTCTAAGAGTAAATGATAGGGTCGATGTAAAGAGGATATCTACGCTGTTTTAATGAATATCTGGAATTATCTCATGAGTGTAAACCCGAAAGTTTCATTTTTCACGAGCGCTTGCGCGAGTTAAATATAATACGTCCAGGTCCATACGAATGAGATAATTCCCGATATTCACTAAAATATCGTAGATTTTCTTTTTATTATATGCTGCGTGACATTTTACTGCGTAATATTCAGCGCAATTCGACTGCAAACATTTTCAACTAAAAGCTGCTGATCGTTCCTTCATGCGCTGAAGAGTAACGGCATTTAGAAAGCTAACCTACCGAAAAAAATGTATCGTGTGGACCTGAAAGTTTTATTTTTCACGAGCAAGCGCTCGTGAAAAATAAAACTTTCAGGTCCACACTCAAGAGATAATTCCCGACACTGACTAAAATGGAGTAGATTTTCTTTTTTATTAAACGCTACGAGACATTTTATTGTACAATATTCATCCCAATTCGACCGCAGATGCGTACCTTTCAAAACAGTAACAAAGATCAGCTGATCTTTCCTTCAAGGCGACGTGATGCGGCGTAGCGTGACGTCATTTAGGAAGCTGCTGAGGGGTATTTCTCGATATCCATCGAGTCGATAGATATCGAGACATATCTTTTAGATAATTTGCGATAATTCACAGGCTAGCATATAATAAATTCCTTTATATGATTCCCGCTTAAGGACTCCTTATAAGACACCATACCATAATATATGAAAAGTGTCGCGCGGTTGCGCTGATGAATTTCCGTTCGAAATCAGATAACTACCCAACAGTTGGCAACATACACTAATTTGTTTATAGTCATAGATAAAACTTTGCAGTTAACGCCAAAGAGTGCAAGAACCTACAGAGAGCTTCAAAGAATTCAAATAGGTATAGGTCACCCATATCCAAACAAATACCATAGTATACTATTATACTGTCTAAAAATACCCTAGTATACCATGGTATTTGGAACAATAGTAAACTAGGGTACTTCTTATAACGGTTATTAGGGAGCACGGTGGCAGACTATTGGACTACTCTGCTATAAGTCCCGAGTTCGATCCCGCGTTGTGTCCTTGGGCAAGGCACTTTGTCCCGGTTGCCTACATGGGGCACGATGACGCCGTGTACTAAGGCGTACTGAACGTCGATGGTGCACATATCTTCAACCGCCGTAACCCTGCTTGAGTGGAGCTTGATCAGAGTTAGAATGTTGTGGAGCTGACAGTTGCTCGTCGATGCTCGGTGGTTCTCTCCGGATACTACTGCTTCCTCCCCCTGTAAAACTGTCACGGTCTGTATTAGCCATTGTGCATAAGTATGTGACTTTAAACACCAATAAATATATAACTAAATATAACGGTTACTTCATTTTCCAATTCTAAACTATGTTCGGTTATGTTTACAAGTATATGTGTGATAACTAATTAGAAGTGGTGTAGGGGTAGGGTTTTGTGTGCTTTCGTGGGGTGGGAGCATATCTCTCATTGACGACTACCTCTTGTTATTGAACTGTTTTCTAACGGGATAAATAGAAAGACACGGGTGTTGCAATAGAGGTTTTTTCATTCAGTAAGATGATTCATCGGCACGTAACAGGACCGTCGAGGCTGATGTCATTTGCCGATGAATACACTTGTTGCAAAAAGACCTTTGCATTCTGGACGCGATCCGGGCTTTACGATCAATGCGATCAAATTATATCTGATTTTCTTCTCTAATTCTAATTTCCATTCTCTGCGATCCATGCTATCTTAGACTTGCTGCAGAGCATGGACAGTCAAACTAAATCCAGAGTGGTACACACAATTATTAATTATAATTTGACGCAACGAATCGTTGCGTCAAATTATAATTAATAACTGTATGATTGTTTACTCATTGTTTTTAGTTGAGTCAAAATAATACATTTGACTCCGCTGAAAATGAGAAGAAATTAAAGCAGGCGCTTATTTTACAACGAGGCTCAGACTACATCAACTTAATATTTTATATGGTTGACTGTACTGAATAGGCAATGCGTTTTTTATTCGCATATATTTACATTGTTTTGATTAACGTTTGGTTTTGATATCCACCAGACGTGTTCTGTTATTATTTAGATTTCTGAATTTGTGCAAATAATTTGGAGTATGGTTTTCCGAAAATTAGAGAAAATGTTCTTTATGTAATAAAAAACAACATTTGCGAAAATTTATTTTGTTCATCGGGCAAGAGGTGGAAACTACAATTTTAGAATTATTTCTTCTCTTGTTTTCAGAAACTCCCTCACAAATTTGGTATAAAATGATACATTTTGTACTCTACAATAAAGTTTTCTTTTGGACTGAAACTTACCACTACAAGATTCCCCACAGTGGTTACCCTGTGGTAGAATTGCTAGCAGAAAATAACATGAGTCGTGACAACCGTTACTTATTCCTAGTTTCTTATTCGACATTCGTCATCAACCGATGAAATCTGGGAATAAGTAACGGTTGTCATGTGTCCGTAATAAAATCGTTAATTGTAACGTTATCGCATTGCTGGTAATACTCGAATTGCGCCTATTGTGTAAAGTCCAGAAGCCAGCTTTTTGCAACTGTTTTATTTTATTAACCCTTTACCCAACGTAACGGCCAAAACCGGCCAGCGCTATTCTCAAAAATCGCCAATTAATTTTCAAAATATTTTCATTTTTTGTCTCAAAAACATAGGTTATGACCCCTTGTTGGAACGAGCTCGTCGAGCTCGTTCCAACGAGGGGTCATAACCTATGTTTTTGAGACAAAAAATGAAAAAAATTAGTTATTCAAGAATTTTTTTGGCAAGTGTCGTCTGCTTTTCATGTTAGGTAAAGGGTTAATATATCTCATTGGTTATTTACATACACTTATTTCCAAGCAGCTTACGTTATTTAAACTTGTACCGAGTACAGAATAAAAGTGTCAAACATTTATTATCGACTTGTTTTCAAACATGAAATTATAGTCTACAATTCCATCCTGTTGTTTACCATTCATTGGGAGTAAAAGAACAGAGAGGAAGGGCAAAGGGTTACTTCTAAATATAGCGTTGGCAAATAAATGTCTGGGGAGCACTGTGTGTCAGTGATTACGGCATTGAACTTCACACCGAAAATCCACTGTTCGATGCCCGCCAGGGGTAACTGCGTTGTGACCTTGGGCAAGGCACTTAATCCCGATTGCCCTTGTTCTGAATCTGATCCCACTGCAGGCTTTGCCGGCGAGTTGTGATCCCATGCTGGACACCATCGAGAATCTGATGCAAATCACATGACATGTACATTATCATGATAATTCATTTATCTAACGATTCTGTAACATAAACATATCAAATCTTAAATTATTAATACAGTTTTGGGACATAAAAAAAGTTTAAAAAAAAAAAAAATATGGAACAATCTTGTTGTGCACTTTAACAATGAGTAACGCGGTCTCCGCAAATTTTAAAACTCGCGTTGTAAAATTATTCACTCTAAATGTCACTTTCTATGATGATACGCTTGAATTTACAAGTGTGCAATATTTAATGGTGCAGTTTCTATTTATTGTGGAGGTGGGGGATCATTTGCTATTAATAGTTCTGTCGCTAATTAAAAGGAAATGTGTTTGGTTTTGTAAGCGATCAACTGAGTCGATCACTGATACGCAAAAAGAATGCATTCATACGCCTGTTATGATAGCCCGTCGCGTTCCCGGAAACGAGTCGTCCGTATGATACATAGACAAAACTACATGTATGTTTCAATGAGTCGTTTTGTATTCAATGAGTCAGATGTGCGTAGGAAGAAATCGTCGAGACCGAAGGTCGAGACGTTTTCTTTCTACGCACATCTGACGAATTGAATACAAAACGACTCATTGAAACATACATGTGGTTTTGTATTTATTACATGACCCAAGCACCTACTGACCTAATTTTCTTTTCTATCAACGGTAGTAAACACCATGCACTTTATGCAGTCGCATTGCATAAAAAAAGTCCCGGTTGGAACAGGTTGGTGTGCAATACGGAATTCCGTATTGCACAGCCGTATTGCACGCCGTATTGCATAAGAGAGACTGCATGGGCATGTAATAAAGAATCAGAATAAGTCGTCTATATGATACGGAATCGGAACTCATTATGTGATACGTTCCGTTTCTCATGGTTTTCATGCTAAAAGCTATATGATTGTTAGATCAAACTTTTCACGGAACGAATAGTTGCGTCAAAATAATAGTCAATGATTTTTTGTTTCACTTTGGACTTCAGTTTATTTTCTCTTTGCCTTTGTTCGACAGCAAGGTACAAATTAGATGAATCACACTATCTCAAAAAGAGGAAAACAACTTGCTCTTTATTACTCTATTGTATTCCATTGCTTCTCGTGTGTCATAGCTTCCTACTTTCAAATACAAACCACAGGATTCAAGTAGGGCTTTGGATTCAAGGAAAGGCTTTGAATTTAACTATGGGCCGTTCACGTCCTTGAAACTGAAATCCTGGGAAATGGGCCAGGAAGTTTTGAAAAGCCTTGAATATCATGAAATAAAAACGTTGACGAGGTGTATAATCATAACTATAAAGGTCAATATACCATAGATTGTGAAATCGTAGTCCTAACTGGGACACTGCGTCCGCTACCCCTTCGACTTCCCTCGATGGGAAGAGGAGGGAGGGTGTAATGACCGGAGGGTCCTAATTAGGGTTAGGCAAGGTGAAGCCTTGATAATTCTTGAAATTTGCGGTTGTAATGTATTAAAAAAGCTGAAAAATGTCAAAAAACGGCCTTGAATTTTATCCTCCCGTTCCTGCTGTAAGCCTGCAACGAGAGTGTCGCAACAGGATGCACATTGCTTTAAATAGAATAGAATAGTATCCGTTGATGCCTCCTTTATGGTGAAGATATACTTTTTACCGCATCTCACTTCAACTCGACGCAAAGCTTCTCGCTTTACGACGAAAGGGCCTGCTCCAATAAACTGTAGGAATATATTCTTAAAGCAGAAATCCGTTTCTCAACAGAACGCATGTTGCTTAAAACAGTTAAGAGGTAGTGTCCCTTAGTGCTTCACTTTGGCTGGAGAGATACTCTTACTGAATCTGACCCTAAACTTGCTGCTACACATTTCTGCTTTTCGATTTGGATTGCCAAGATCCTCTCCAATAAACTGTACAATGAAATTCTGTTAAGCAGAAACTCACCTCGTGACAAGATGCAGTATTGCTTAAAAGAGCTAAGAGTCGTGTCCCTTGGTACCTCATTTTAGCTGGAGAGATATTCTTACCGAATCTAATAATTCCACCTCTCTTCCGCAGCTCCCTGCTTCTCATTTTGTGGTAAAAAAGGCTCTCTCAAGTAACCCGTAAGAAGATATTCTTAAAACGGTCTCCACAGGATACATACTGCTTAAAACAGTTAAGAGTTGTGTTTCTCAATGCCCCGTATTGTCTGGGAGATACCCTTACCAACTCTGACTCCAACTCTTCTCGTTTTGAGATGAAAAGGCCCTCCCCAACCAACTGTGCGAAGATATTCTTATGAGAGTGGCATTCCGTACTAAGTCCGTGAAGGATTACCTTCACGTATGATGCGCTGGCTTTTAAGCTGCCTTTTTAACCCTTTACCCAACGTTACGGCCAAAAACCGGCCAGCGTTATTCTCAAAAATCGCCAATTAATTTTCATTTTTTTTTTCAGTTTTTGTCGAGCTCGTTCCAATGAGAGGTCATAACCTATGTTTTTGAGACAAAAGATGAAAAAAATTAGTTATTCAAGAATTTTTTTTTGGCAAGTGTCGTCTGCTTGTCATGTTAGGTAAAGGGTTAACACCGAATTCCTGACAGGTATCTTCGTATGGAATATTATTCACAGCAGAATAGATATGTTTGTGTGTATACGGGTAGGGGTGGGGTGGGGTGAGGTGAGGCGGGAAGGGGTGAAGGTAAGTTATAAATTAATCCTACGCCCCTATAAAGAATGTAAGGTTGAAGTATTACTAACCCTGCTTACCATTCGTTAACCCTCATTATTATCTGTAAGATTGATTATTGTCACTGCTTATTGTCATTTACGGAAAACACGTATGATTACGGTTTGAAGGGGTTAAATCTCAGTTGTTGTGTATTACACTCCAAAATCCATTGGGTTAAAAAATAAAAACCCAAATCAATTTTTAACCCAACTGATTGTAACCCTTTACCTAACCTGAAAAGCAGACGATACTTGCAAACAAAATTCTTGAATAACTAATTTTTTTCATTTTTTGTCTCAAAAACTTAGGTTATGACCCCTCATTGGAACGTGCTCTCCGAGCTCGTTCAAATGAGGGGTCGTAACCTATGTTTTTGAGACAAAAATGAAAAAATAAAAATTAAGTGTCGATTTTTGTGAATAGTGCTGGCCGGTTTTAGTCGTTACGTTTAGTAAAGGGTTAAGGGGCTCGGTGGCTCAGTTGGTAGAGGTGCAGGCTGCAAGCCGAGAAGTCCTCTGTTGGAATCCCACCTGCGACAACCGCGCTGTGTCCTTGGGCAAGATACTTCACCCCTATTCCCCACGTGGGGGCACGGAGGCGTTGAGTACTAAGGCGTATTGCACGTCGATCGTGTACTTGTCTTCAACCAATGCTAACCCTACTTGTATGGAGTTAGTATGCTGGGAAGCCTGACAGTTGCTCGCCGTTGCTCGGTGGTACTCTCCGGGTATAACGGCTTCCTCCACCCGTAAAACTGCCCGACACGAGGTGACCCTGGCTGTCGGAAGTGTGGTTAAACCCCAATAAATAAATAAATAAATAATTTTAGAGTGTGTCATTTCTGAAAATAGGCCCAAAATTGGGCGTTTAGAACTCACTAAATATCTGTTACAAACGACCACAACCACAGATAAAATGCCACGAAATCTACTTAGAAAAGGTCAGGAAAATTTCAGCCTATTGAAAATTTGGCCAGGATTGGGGTGGGGGTGGGGGGACATAATTATAAGTTATAAGCTTCACTTCATCAAATATTTTATATAACTTCGTCAATTTGCCGTCGTGCTCGGAAGTTTACTTCCTTCTAAGCGGCTTTCATTTTTGACTAATTATTATAAGTTACATATATAAGTTTTTAACTTATATTCAACTTATATTCCAGAAATAAATAATTTAATGATATAATTGTCTTTTGTTTTGATACAACACTGCAATTTACCCCTAACATTTTATCAGTTAGCTGAAAGATAAATAAAATCTCTGGCTCGCCTGTTCGTTCAGTTCTCGTTCACACCAGATTTTCGAGTTAACTCCCTTGATCGGACAGTCTGTTGATAATGTTTCATTTCCACCATTGCCTCCACGTCCCTACCTTTGGTAGACCTAACATGGCCACAGCTTGGTACACACTAAAATTAGTTGGGTTAAAAATCAGCCCAAATGAACTGGGTTGAGTGAATATGAACCCAATTGGGTTCATATTCACTCAAACCCAGTTCATTTGGTGAACCCATTTGGGTTCATATTCACTCAAACCCAGTTCATTTGGGTTGATAATTAACCCAACTGATTGGGGGCGTGGTAGCTCAGTTGGTAGAGGTGCAGGCTGCAAGCCGAGAGGTCCTCGGTTCGAATCCCACCTGCGGCAACCGCGTTGTGTCCTTGGGCAAGACACTTCACCTCCATTGCCCACGTGGGGGCACGGTGACGTTGTGTACTAAGGCGTACTGCACGCCGATGGTGCACCTGTCTTCAACCAATGCTAACCCTGCTTGTGTGGAGTTGGTATGTTGTGGAGCTGACAGTTGCTCGCCGTTGGTCGGTGGTTCTCTCCGGGTACTCCGGCTTCCTCCACCCGTAAAACTGTCACGGTCATGGTTAGCCATTGTGCAGAAATATGTAACCTTAAACACCAATAAAAAAAAACAACTGATTTTAAGGTGTATTGTCTCCAACCACCCTGGTTTACCAAAGTATTTTAAGATAATACGATGGTGCAACGTGATACTCTCCTTTTAAGGATCTTGCCTAGGATTAGAAGATCGGATATCAATTGTCAGAACGACAAGTTTGTTTATACACTTTACACCCGAGTTTTGCGTCACTGAATATTGCTGTAGGTATGGATTTCGCTAAAACCTCTTGAGCTGAAAATCGTCTCTCAGAATTACATATGGCACCTTGTCTCATTCAAGTGACAAAATATTTATTCCAATTGGAAAATCACATAAAATGTGGTTCAAAACTCACTAAATATATATAAGAAACGACCACAATCTCATATCAAATGCTACGAAATCTCTACTGCAAAAGGTCATGAAAAGTTCCAATTGCTGTTGGTTTGAGACTTAATATTTCAAACTATTGAAAATTTTGGCCGGGACTGGGGTGGGGTCACCCACCTATCACCCCAACCACTGTCGCTGCATTTCTTCCCTAAGGAGACATAATATATATTTCTATTTATATATTGGTGTTTAAGGTCAATTATTTGAGGTTACTTATGCACAATGGCTAATCGTGATCGTGACAGTTTTACGTGTAGAGGAAACCGGAATACTCGGAGAGAACCACCGAGCATCGACGAGCAACTGTCAGCTCCTCAACATTCTAACTCTGTTCAAGCTCCTCTCAAGCAGGGTTACAGCGGTTGAAGACATGTGCACCATCGATGTGCAGTACTCCTTAGTACACGGCATCATCGTGCCCCCGTGTAGCAACCGGGATAAAGTGCCATGCCTAAGGACACAACGCGCGTCGTCCCGAACGGGGATCGAACACGGGACCTCTAAGATAGAAGTCCAACAGGCTACCACCGAGCCCAAAAAACAAGTGTAACAGGAAGTGGTCCTCGCCAATTTGTAACGGAGGTGGGGTGAACGACTCCCAGGGGCTAGAACCCTGGTTGGAATATCCCTGTTGGTCTTCAGCTTCGTAAGTATCTGGGTCAACTTTCAAAATATGGATAAAATATAACTCAACTCGGGAGGTAGAATAAATATTAAGTTATCTGTCGTGGTCTGGATGAATACACAAGAAAATTGGAACAACAGCTAATACGTGATTTATTGAGAAGCCAAAAATAGTATACTGTCCAAAAAAGGTTAAGCCCACTTCCCCTATAATACCAGTGAGCATACGGGTGATACATAAATTCTCATGAGAGAAAACCTGCTATTTGTAATAAGGAGAATATGTCTTATCACGTTGTTCAATATCTGGTGGAACCTCCTCGATCATCTCTAATAGATCTCAATCGACATGGCATGCTGTCGATGACCTTCCTAATTTCTCTCAATGTGATGTTGTCCCATTTCTCTACAAGCGCACGACGCAGACTGTCGATGTCATCAGGTGCTGGCTGTCTTTTAACCACTCCCCAGCCGAGCATGCCCCACACATGTTCTATCGGGTTGCAGTCCGGACTCTTTGCACGGCGGTGAAGTGGTCAACAGCCAGCAAAGGTCCACCAGTTTTGAGGAGCTATGCTTGCTCCGATAGAGGAATGGGGAACGTCACAATTGGAGATATTCATATACCCACAGGTGTTATTGGGGGGGGGGGCGGGGGCTTAACTTTTTTTGAACAGTATATGATATGAAATGACATGATTATGAATGATGGGTCAAAAAACACGGGCCCACTACACTTTTTACCCAAAAGAGGTTTAAGTTGCACCCAACAAGTCTGTTCATTGTGAATGGTTCCCACTGAACTCGGACCTGGAGAGAATCAGTGTCAGAAACGTTGATTCGCACCATGACCGAGTCGAACGGGTCCAAAAATAACGGAACCCATTATGGTTAACCTTTTACAGGTTACAAAGCGTCCCCGTTACTGACAAAGTATGGAGGTTTAAGTTTGGCCGATAGATAATCAAAGCTTTTGCCAAACAAAAAGAGGGCGACGAATTGTGAGCGAGACCGCTCTTATATAGCATAATTTCGCGGGGAAAGATTTCGGATACTGGAATCTGATTGATCCCTCGCTGTCACCTCGACGAATGAAACAACAGCAAAGTGCACTACGGCATGAACCAATAAATTACATCGATTCATTTTGAACATGGAGATGACTAGAAGCCAACAAAAACAGAATTGAAACATCTGTTATGAGCAGACGAATTATAACAGAGTAATTCAGAACTTTGTTGTATATTATATTTCAACTGCTGTTGCGGTACTGCTGTTACCAAATCTGTTACACAAGAATAGCTCCACTTCTACGGGTGCCAAGGGAAAACATACTAAAAACTGTTAACTCATGGACCATCAGATATAAACCAATGGCCCGGCAAATTTTCAGCTGTTTTGTTGAGTTTTTTTTTTTAAATATTGCTAATGGTTCTTGTGTGAAAAATGTATACTGTCGTGATTTTGTAGTTACCCAGTAGCAGTATATAGAGATTATTACCATTATGTGGATGTACAAAATATGTATTCGAGTCTCGCTCCGGGTTCTAAGGGCAGATCACGACTCGTCGTGATCTGCCCTTAGAACCCGGAGCGAGACTCGGATACATATTTTGTACATCCACATAATGGTAATAATCATTTTATCTTACAATTTATTGGGGATAAATCAAGAAAGTAGACGAATATATAACGAACTATTTATTCGTACGGATGAACAAAAAGAAAAAAAAATGGAACTCACGCGAAAGGAACGTGCTTGTATCCGACCCCTGATACAAATATCTGTATCAGGGGGTCGGATACACGACGGTTGCGGAGTTAATACAAACAAAATACATGTTGATTGTAAGATAAAAATGAATAAACGCAAAATATCTTTAAAAGTATCTAAAATGCTAGGATATTAAAGGTCCTCTTTAGACCCCCCCCCCCCACCCTCCCCTCACACATGCACACAAATATATATAATTGCATTGTTTGGGTTTCACGACACTTTCGACAGCCATGATCACCTCGTGACGGACAGTTTTGGGGGGGGGGGGGGTGGAGGAGGCCGAAGTACCTGGAGAGAACCACCGGGTAACGGTGAGCAACTGGCAGACTCCCCAATGAACTAACTCTTCACAAGTAGTGTTGGCATTGGTTGAAGACAAGTGCACCACTAACGTACAATAAGCCTTAGTGCACGGCGCCAATACCGTGCCATCACGTTGGGCAATCGGGATGAAGTGACTTGCCGAAGGACACAATGCAGTTAGCCCTGGAGGGGATCGAACGGTAGACCTTTCGATTTGACTCCCAATGCCGTAACCACTGAGCCACCTTGTTCCTTATGTTGAGAACAATGAGGTTACATTGGGTGAGCATCGAACCTTTGAAGACACAAAAAGTTCATCATCTGCATGAAGTATGAGAAAGTATTCGAATCACAGCGCCCAAACCTGTTGGGCCACCAATTCATTCGTATTATAAGACAAATACAGTTTTAGATCTGCTTCCATTTGGTCATCACCATTTTACCGAATCTGAAAAATAAAATATCTCACGTGTCTTTTTGCACTACCCAAGACGCCACTTGATGTGGGGGTGGGGGTCAACTGCTCAAAATCGGTAAAATGTATTTGTGTCTATAAAATATTAGTTTATGGCTGATGTAAATTTTCCGGTTTTAACCCTTTGAACACTAGTGGTATCTTCCATGCCAGTTCAATGGCAGCAATTCGAAGAGTTCATATTCATTATATTGGGTAGACCAATCAATATTTTCAACGTGTAGCCTCAGGGGGCTGCACGTTGAAAATATTGATTTGCTTACCTCACACATTTACTGAACAGCCATCCTATTTAATGACGTTATGATGTATTAAGTTCCTGGACGGAAAAGTGGCCGCTCTTGTATAAAGGGTTAATTTGGACATTTGACGCAAACAGTACCCCCTCATTTGTTGTGGGATGAGTTGTTAATGCTGCATTCTCTGCACGAGCGCTTTGATGAATTAATGAAAGAACGTTATTACTGGCCAATGTGATTGTCCGTGCAGTGCAAGCTAACCAGAAGTCAACCTAATTTGTGTAGATATAGTCCAATATACTTTTGCCCTCGTATTCATCAAAGGAACTCGTAAGTGGGTTTTTGTGTCACATGGATACAAGCACTTCTTTGAAATCAGAAGGAAAATATGACGTTTTTGAGATTGGATAACTTTTCATTCGATGAACTGTTTTGTATTCATTGTGGTACAGCATCGATTACACAAATGTTGGTGTGACAACATGGAATAACTTCAATGTTCATGGATTATTGACGGTAACGTTGGTGTGTTGACATTTTTTTATTTCATAAATAATGTCGGCTCCATGCGTTTTTTGGAAGAAAGCTGTCTCAAATAGTTTTTCGAGGAATGATATCATGGTTGGATTTATCAAGAAGGTAAAAGGTAAAAAGCCTTGTTCGTTACTCAATCCCAATATCACTAAACAAGAATATGAATACAGGGTGTGGTGCCGACTTTATTTGTGAAATAAAAATGGATAAAATTTTAATGTGTATAACCCGCAGCCAATTTGCACTGTCAAAGTCTTATATTAAAAGTTTAAAAATGACATGTATTTTTATTGTTCAGTTTGATCCTATGTCCCGTTCAGAAATAGACAAGTCTTTTTCTTAATGATATTTTTACAATTAGGCTATATCCACGTGTGTTCGACATGTGCCAAAGATCACTAAAAATGGTGTAGTTGAAGCTTTTTTCACAAATTATGTATTTTCCCATGATTTGGTATTAAAAGAGGGACGTCTCTCTTTTAAAGTGCAATATAAGTAATTAAATTTTGTTTATTCTGAAGTTCCCACCTCTGATATTCCTTATCTTCAAATTAAACATACACAAATTGTACATCAAAATGAAGGTTGGGAGGTATAGAACACGAAAAATATATGAAATCAACTCATAGAGTTGACAGTAGGCAAGACTGGTTCCTGGGAGTCTGCTACCGTATTCGAACCAGAACTGATAATACAATAACATTTCCTGAGAACAACTTGTAGCCAAATGTGCTTCACATATCCAAGAACAAAGCTAGGGCACCAACATCCTTCAAAACACAACGACAGAGCTACATGGGGGTAAATTCCAAAACTCTTTTGTTTACATTGTAAATTACTTTCGATTTCCGGTCAACATTATCGGACGGAATAAGCATCGAAAAACAATGTCGTCTAAAATCAAATAATGGGAAAAGATTGCCTTAATACAGCATACTATTATTATATAGAGACTGCACAGTTGCCATATTCTATGCAAGGTATCATGACACCTGGTGAAATGTCGTTGAATTACGATTTTGTTTTTTTGGAAATTCGTGGTATCGAGTGATTTGCGCATGTCCGTCGGACATGAAATCCATCTTCATTGAAAATGCCGATAGTGTTGTCCTTTTCCCAAATGCAGTCCTATCGCTGCATTCTAATGTGTTTTGAATGCCTAAGCTTTGTTCTTGGATATCAGAAGCACATTTGGCAACAAGTTGTTCTCCAGAAATATTATTGCATTGTCAGTTCTGAGGAATACAGTAGCAGACTTCCAGGAACCAGTGGTGCTTGCTGTCAACTCTATGAGTTGATTACATATGTGTTTCGTATTTATATCTCAACCTCCATTTCAATGTATAATATGTGTATATTTAATTTGAATTTAAGGAATATCAGAGGTGGGAATTTCAGAATAGACAAAATTCTATTACTTATGTAGCACCTTAATATTAAATCATGGGGAAGTACATAATTTGTCAAAAATTCTTCAAATACACCATTTTAATGATCTTTGGCACATGTCGTACACCTGTGGCTGTATCGACGTCAACAAAAAGCATTGGTGAAAACGCATGGCTCCACGGATGAGTGTGTGTGTCTGAAATGGCTAGGCAATGGAAAAATACATTCGCAGACCTTGTGATTCCAAGTTATAAAACATTCCAGGTATTCGTTTTATGCAATGAGGGTATAAAAAACGATTATCCTTGTCTGCATGGGGTTTGGGCAGAGTGAGTTTTTAACCCTGTGAACCATGATGACATCTACCATTTCAGTTCAACGACAGAAATTTGAAGGGTCCATATTCATCATTTGGGGGTAGACCAATTAATATTTTCAACGTGAAGCCCTATGACTGCCCTATGACTGCACGTTAAAAACATTGATTGGTCTACCCCACACGTTCACTGATTTATTTATTAATTTATTGGTGTTTAGGGTCAAATATACACGTTCACTTAGCAACCATCCCACTTAATGAAATTATGACGTAGGCCTCTCATGTTTCTGGACCAGAAAGGCGGTTTCTCGTGTTCAAAGGTTTAACAGGTCGTGCCTTATTGTGAAACAAAGACAAACACTGGCAACAGTGAGACCGTTAGCAAGCTGAAACATTCCAGGCTATTGATTATAATTTTTGCGCAACTGGTTATCGCGTCAAAAATTATAACCAGTATTTGTTCGTATTTTTCTCATTGGAACTTACACCGACCCACCTCATTCACCCGATTTTTGCTCTTTTCTCGTATTTGCCCCCCCCCCCCCTCCCAAAACAAAACCCCGCCTGGGCAGATAGGCAGATATAGCTACTGACCGATGAATCCGAACATTAACCCAGTTGTGCAAATACAGCCCCCCCCCTCCCCCCTCCCCCGTTCTCCATCAATTGTTTGGAAATTGTGAGGCTTTTTGTTAAACCTTTTGCAAATAGAATGGAAATATGATTTATATTTTAGCTAAAAAAATATATGTTTTTACACCGAATTTTCAATAATCAATTCCGCCTGGACGACAAAACGGTAGTCATTTGGTTGCCCAATACGAATTCTATCGCAAATTTCTTTTTTGGTCTAACTGAACATTTTGCTCCATTCTCACTCCACCATAGAAATGCCATCCGTGCCCCTTTTTTAACCCTTCTGCTAACGTAACTTTATCTAACCGGTCTACGTAACTCGCAAACATCGTCTTCAAATTTCAATATCTTTTCAATTGCTGCCTCAAAAACACAGCTTATTACCACTCATTGGAACGAGCTTGTCATTAGCTATGGTTTGATGCAAAAAATCAACATAAGTTATTCACGAAATGTTTTTGCGTGTAAAAGGTTAAGCCTTTACCCAACGTATCGACCAAAACCTGCCAGCGCTATTCATAAAAAGGACCATTCAGTTTTCATTATTTGTTTCTATTTTTTGTCTCAAAAACACAGCTTATGGCCCTCATTGGAACGAGCTTGTTCCAATGAGGGCTCATAAGCTATGTTTTTTAGGCTAGAAATGAAAAAAAATGTTATTCAAGAAGGGGGGGGGGGTATCCAATTACGAAGCAATTAATTATTGAGAGAACACCCATGACAACAGTAGAAAATAAATCCAAGTGTACTTTTGTTACTTTTAATAAACGAAAACAATATACAACTCTCGGAGCCGTCTGCTGTTTTCGAACGTTTATTAAAAGTAACAAAAGGAAACTTCACTTCTAATGGAAAGATGATCCTCCATTAAGAAGATCTATCAGTATCGCATTTACAAACACCAAGTGTCTACTTTAGCTCTTTGTTTAGAGACTGTGTTTATACAGTAATTGGCAAGTTTTTATTCTTCCCAGGAAAAAAATAGCAAGCCTCACCTCCTAGACTTGTATATAAAGTCTCAGTGTCTAAGTGGACGTGTGTGGTAGAACAATTAATATTTTCAACGTGCAGCCTTCAGGCTGCACGTTGAAAATATTAATTACTCTACCCCCAAATAATGGATGTGGACTCTCCTAATTGCTGCCATTGAACTGGCATGGAATATACCACTGGAGTTCAAATGGTTGATGGAAGGGGTAATGTATGTATTACATGTAACGATGTGCACACAGTGGCGTAGCGGAAAATCTTGTGACCCCCCCCCCCCCCCACCCCCCGGCGAGATAGAGACGGGGGCCCTTTCATTATGGTGGTAGCCTTTAAAACGGGAGCAAATTTAGTGTTGTTACCGTGCACAGCATACAGGATTTCACGTAGTATATACGCCATAAATTAAATGAAGGTATGGCCTATAGGATCGATTCTAAAAGTACGACTCTGTAGATTTTTTCATTACGTTTTAAGTTTCACCCCCCCCCCCCCCCCCACCATCCAACGATACACCCATGCACGCTCAACATATGTGACTTGAGAGGCACCATGTATGTATATTGTTCATTGCTCACCCCTATCAGTTACAATGATGTAGCGTTCACTTAACCCTTTACCTAACCTGAAAAGCAGACGACACTTACAAAAATAATTCTTGAATAACTACTTTTTTTCATTTTTTGTCTCAAAAACATAGGTTCTGACCCCTTGTTGGAACGAGCTCGACGAGCTCGTTCCAACGAGGAATCATAACCTATGTTTTTGAGACAAAAAATAAAAAAAAACTAGATGGTGCCATTTGTGTGCGAAGCACACTATAGTATATCCCCGCATTTGCACTTTCCTTTTTGGTTAGTGCAGGATACAGACTTGGATAAAAAGGCTTCACGCATGTGTGTGATTTAAAATGATAAAACAGTATTTAATTTCCTTCTGAAGACTCACATGTGAAACTACTTCAATATTTCAAACAAGATACTTCACCCAACATGATGTATAAAGGGTAGTGTTCTGATCACATCATTGTCACATGATTGAAAAACCACTTGGACCCAAATCAAAATTCCAAAACCTTCATGCACATCTACAGATGCTATCTGAACATGTTAACATGGTTTAAACGTTTCGAATTCAATACCCTAAGAACCTTTGAGCAGACAAAGATTTTCTAAGGATAAAAGTGGTTCCACTGGAACCACCTGGAACAAAATCAAAATTCCGAAACCTTCATGCACATCTACAGATGCTATCTGAACATGTTAACATGGTTTAAATGTTTCGAATTCAATACCCTAAGAGCCTTTGAGCGGACAAAGATTTTCTGAGGGTAAAAGTGGTTCCACTGGAACCACTTGGATCCAAATCAAAATTCCGAAACCTTCATGCACATCTACAGATGCTATCTGAACATGTTGATATGGTTTAAAAGTTTCGAATTCAATACCCTAAGAGCCTATGAGTGGACAAAGATTTTCTAAGGATAAAAGTGGTTCCACTGGAACAACTTGGACCCAAATCAAAATTCCGAAACCTTCATGCACATCTACAGATGTTATCTGAACATGTTAACATGGTTTAAACGTATCGAATTCATTACCCTAAGAACCTTTGAGCGGACAAAGATTTTCTAAGGATAAAAATGGTTCCACTGGAACCACTTGGAACCAAATCAAAATCCCGAAACCTTCATGCACATGTACTGGTGATACCTGAACACATTAGCATAGTTTAAACATTAATGCAAGTGAATGTAACACCGGACGGACGGACGGACGGACGGACGTACGTACGTACGTACGTACGTACGTACGTACGTACGTACGGAGATAACGACAATATCCCCGACAATACCCTAAGATGCTATCTGAACATGTTAACATGGTTTAAATGTTTCAAATTGAATACCCTACGAGCCTTTTAGCGGACAAAGATTTTCTGAGGGTAAAAGTGTTTCCACTGGAACCACTTGGACCCAAATCAAAATTCCAAAACCTTCATGCACATCTACAGATGCTATCTGAACATGTTAAAATGGTTTAAATGTTTCAAATTCAATACCCTACGAGCCTTTGAGTCGACAAAGATTTTCTAAGGATAAAAGTGGTTCCACTGGAACCACCTGGAACCAAATCAAAATTCTGAAACCTTCATGCACATCTACAGATGCTATCTGAACATGTTAACATGGTTTAAACGTATCGAATTCAATACCCTAAGAACCTTTGAGCGGACAAAGATTTTCTAAGGATAAAAATGGTTCCACTGGAACCACTTGGAACCAAATCAAAATCCCGAAACCTTCATGCACATGTACTGGTGATACCTGAACACATTAGCATAGTTTAAACATTAATGCAAGTGAATGTAACACCGGACGGACGTACGGACGGACGGCCGGACGTACGTACGGACGGAGATAACGACAATATCCCCGACGAAAGCGGGGATAATAATGAAAATTAATTGGCAATTTTTGAGAATAGCGCTGACCGGTTTTGGCCGTTACGTTAGGTAAAGGGTTAAAAGAATAATACATAGACTACAGAGAGTACGTCGTGTGGAAGTGAGAGTTTGAAAATTATCTCTCTCTCTCTCTCTCTCTCTCTCTCTCTCTCTCACTCTATCTCTCTATCTCTCTCTGTCTCTTTCCCTCTTTCCCTCCCTCCCTCTTTCTTCCAGCGTTGGGACGTCCTCTTCAAGACGCCCCCCCCCCCTTCCTGCGGGTCCATCCCCTACGCCACTGTGTGCACACTGTTGATATAATGAATAAAAAAAGTTTCAGAACATCAAAAGATGGTGAAAAGGTCGTTTTCTTATTTTTAAATGACTTGCAACAGAGAATAATAGTCAACCGTTCAAGCTGATTGGAAAAGAGATGTAAAAAGCCAGCTTCTGTACCTGTATACAGCTCTACAGGAAAATAAAGCCAGGTTCTGTACTTGTATACAGCTCTACAGGAAAATAAAGTCAGCTTCTGTACTTGTATACAGCTCTGCAGGAAAATAAAGCCAGCTTCTGTACTTGTATAGAGCTCTACAGGAAAATAAAGCCAGCTTCTGTACTTGTATACAGCTCTACAGGACAATAAAGCCAGCTTCTGTACTTGTATACAGCTCTACAGGAAAGAAAATAAAGCCAGCTTCTGTACTTGTATACAGCTCTACAGGAAAATAAAGCCAGCTTCTGTACTTGTATACAGCTCTACAGGAAAATAAAGCCAGCTTCTGTACTTGTATACAGCTCTACAGGAAAGAAAATAAAGCCAGCTTCTGTACTTGTATACAGCTCTACAGGAAAGAAAATAAAGCCAGCTTCTGTACTTGTATACAGCTCTACAGGAAAATAAAGCCAGCTTCTGTACTTGTATACAGCTCTGCAGGAAAATAAAGCCAGCTTCTGTACTTGTATACAGCTCTACAGGAAAGAAAATAAAGCCAGCTTCTGTACTTGTATACAGCTCTACAGGAAAGAAAATAAAGCCAGCTTCTGTACTTGTATACAGCTCTGCAGGAAAATAAAGCCAGCTTCTGTACTTGTATACAGCTCTACAGGAAAGAAAATAAAGCCAACTTCTGTACTTGTATACAGCTCTACAGGAAAGAAAATAAAGCCAGCTTCTGTACTTGTATACAGCTCCACGGGAAAATAAAGCCAGCTTCTGTACTTGTATACAGCTCTGCAGGAAAATAAAGCCAGCTTCTGTACTTGTATACAGCTCAACAGGAAAGAAAATAAAGCCAGCTTCTGTACTTGTATACAGCTCTACAGGAAAATACCTAAAGTTTGTGAAATGAGGCGCACGTCGGTGATACAAATTCGCTAACATTTCGAAATTTAAATATGAAATTCCCATACCCTCAATGTTAAATTTTCTGACAAGTTTTAGAAAATTAAGGGGAGTTAACTTTCTAGTAAATCCCTTTCAATGACGAATGTTGTCGACCATGGAGTTAAGGAGTGCCAAAGGAGACCGTGGAGAAACTTTCTTTTTGGATGTCCCAAATATCAGTCTGACAGAATAAGATTCTTTGGAGTGTAATGGGAAAGTGGGCTGAGAGAATAGATAGAAGAGGGTTAGTCAGCAAATAAGTGAAATTGGGAAGAATGAGTGAGGTGCGGGGTATTTAAAATCGCACATCGATTTTGTGCGTTTAGAGGCGAGAAGAGGCGGGGAGGGTGTGGCATTTGAGAGGACGGAGGTAATCAAGAGCTTCTCAAATAAGAACCGCGACAAATCAACGGATAGCCAATGAACAGTAGTGGCCGTGGATTGGGCGTGATGTCCACGCATGCGTTTACCGAGTTATAAAAATCCTCATCAGCAAACATTTTATTAATGAAGCACCGGGTTGTATCCAGGTTGTACCCGGGTTGTACCCGGTGCTTCATTAATTAATTTTTTGATAATTATTCCTATAAATAGCAATTAAGAATCTAATATTACTGCGTCCGTGGAAATATCACCCACCCGTGGAAAGTGACCGTTCCACATCGGCCATTCTGTACTATTATATTATCAAATGGTGAAGTTTTCTTTTTTCGAGTAGAACGCTCGGTGCATCTTGCCACTTCGCTAGATAGGGTGTAAACTTTCAGACCAGCAAAATGCCCATTCCGATTCATCCCCAAATATATTTTAGCAACATCCCAAACGCGGATATAAGTATAATATGACGAGGAATGTATTGACAAAAATGGTTATTTTTGTATTGCTTCAAAGACATTTAAGTTACCTTTCAAGCTCTATTATTCAAGAGCATTGTATTTTTTTATCCCTGGGGCTTTTCTGCACCAGTCCTCCGCGGACGGCGTCAGTGTTAGTGGATCTTTTAAACATATGGGTATTATAACTGAGGATGGAGTGAGTGAGAGAAGTGTGTTGTTGTTAAAGAAGTCTTAGTCAGAATACCCTTTGTCTGCCCATCCCAGGACCATTCGACAAATGACAACAGTAAGCCCATGAAACTTCCTTGTTAGTTATATCTGGTGATATTTTACTGGGCATTTCGTTTTAGCTTGTCAGCTGTCCCCCATAGTGCAACTGGGAGGAGTAGGGATTAGATATTCAAGTTGTCGTCAAAATTAATCCTTTACTTAACATAACTCTCATATCTTGCCAGCGATATTCAGAAACATATTCAATCAAATTTCATTATTTCTCCACTGTTAGAGATGTGTAATTTTCCGAAAAACCGAACCGATACCGATATCATGGGGATACCGAAAAAATCGAAACGAACCAATCGTTGAATACCGAAACCATCTGAATTTTCAAATTGTTCTACAATTCACTATTTATAAGTCCCTGCTAAGGGTTGATAACAGTTGAAAGGTTCATTTTCATGAAAGTAGTGACTGGAAAGTTTCTTTTCAGTTTTGTTAACCCTCAATGGACTGGGCAACTGTCCAGATTTCTCACCAGTCTACAACCTGTATATGTCCAACTGCTTGGCAGTGATTTCTAGTCAGGTCTTGGCTGCCTATTGAGGCAGCCAAGACGTGACTAGAAATCACTGCCAAGCAGTTGGACATATACAGGTTGTAGAGCAGCCAAGACCTGACTAGAAATCACTGCCCAGATTTTTTGTCTATTATCAGCAGGGCCTCCTAAATACGGCATTGTCAGGGTACATGCTCTGATATCACAAAAGCCTGAAATAGGTCTTTAGACATTATGGTGCGTTTAGAACAAGTCAGAAAATTACTGTAGGTATGATTTGTGGTCGTAAAAAATGCCACTGTTGAGCTGATTGGCAGTGGCATTTGTAGCGTTGTGGTAGAATAATACTACTACTACCTATTCTGGTTTTCCTGATGTGAATTCCTTTTTGGTTCTTAGTCAAGTCAGACACCGAATACCGAACCGATACCGAGGTATATCCCCCCCCCCCCCCCCATAAAATTATCGAAACCGATACCGACCTCAAAAGGGGTCATAAGCTATGTTTTGAGATAGAGATGAGCACTATACTGAACATGCAACTGGATCGATATCATGATGGTACCGAAAAAACGAACAGAACCAATCATTGAATATCGAAACCATCTGTATTGCCAAATTTCCCTACATTTGCTATTTACGGGGCCGTGTTGAAGCCTTTAGCAGCTGGAGTGTTCGTTTCTCAACCCCAGTATTACTCACCAAGTAAAAGAATATGCCTACATTATTTGTGAAATAAAGATAGATTAAATTTCGGGATTTCCTTGACACACAGCCTTTTTGAATTGACCGCGGAGTCTCGTATCTTTGTTATTAAAATATTAAAAGTTAGATACTAGTTTTTTTCATTTTTGATCCTCCAGGGCCGTCGAGAGGGGGGGGGGGGCGGGGGAGGGGTTAGTAACCCCGGGACCCGGCGTTCCGCACTGCCCGCGAGGACGAAACCGCGCCACCCGAGAGACTCAGGTGTATAGAACCGAGAGCAGAATAAATCCGTTGAAACTCTTCAACTCTGGGTCAATAGAGCGTCCAAACCAATCAGCATGCATGATGCATGCTGATTGGTTTGGAACTCAGTTGACCCAGAGTTAAAGCGTTTCAACGGATTCATTCTGCTATGATGCATGTAGCATATGTAGCATGACAGTAAATCGCTTAATGCTGAAAATCCTTACCACATGGCAACGCCTTTGTATACAGTTTTAGGTAAGAGGAAAAGCCCCATAAAAAGAGACAAAGAGGATAAAAATAACTGCAAGATGCAGTCGTGCGGCTTCAATGTACAGTACAATCTGTATGCACCAGAGTATGTCTACATGCTTTATCATATGCCAGTTAAAGTGACGTGAACAATAAGTTCGG
The DNA here is from genome assembly GCA_031216915.1 of Pictodentalium vernedei. Taxonomy (NCBI): domain Eukaryota; kingdom Metazoa; phylum Mollusca; class Scaphopoda; order Dentaliida; family Dentaliidae; genus Pictodentalium; species Pictodentalium vernedei. The sequence goes on along the minus strand of CM062290.1, from coordinate 66,300,254 downwards.
TTGATTCAATATATATATATATATATATCCCTTCTTACCATTCTCTTGTGTCGTCTAGTCTTTGAGAGGCAATTGAGTCCTATAGATATTGGTCGGGGGAAGGGTGAATATTTCCATGGGTCCTTGGTAAGTTGGGTTTGAAACAAGGGGGCCCAGGTGGTACCATCTAATTGATCCCCCCGGGCCCGTATTTTTGTCTCGGCGGCACTGCGATCCTCGCCCAGTTATAGACGGATAACAGGGTCGGTCAAGTAAACCCACAGCACTGGCGGAAATCAGGGGTGGATTTGGGTGAATGAGGATCAAGGACAGGGTAGACTTAATGAAAGCCTGTTATCAGAACTATTTGGTAAATCTCCCCGACATCCGATGGGTTAAACTAATGTTCCAGATAACAGGATGGATTGAGCAAGTGAAGGAGCTGACAGAGAAGGTTTGTGTAATGTACATCTCGGAATTAGAAGTGGGGACAAATCTCTGATTCAGAAGTGGGGACAACCGAAGGTAAAAACATAGCCAGATGAAGAGACAATGGCGATTGCAACCGGAATTGACTAGAAGAGATCAAATCAAAGAGATCTGTGTGTCGCCTGCATGATGAAGAGAATCCAGATTATGATGACTACCTTGATGGCCCGTCTGGGGGGTCGGGGGCTCACTGCTGTTTAACCTAAGGTTGCTGGGCCTTTGAGCAAAAAAGACAGTGAAAAGGAGTGACAAATCGTATCTTGAGTTCCAATGTGTTCTATGTGTCTACTGGCTGCCTACTGGCACATAGAACACATTGGAACTCAGGAGACGAAATGTGTCATTTGGGAGTAAAGGAAAGGCTGGAATTCTTTCAGTTAGAATGACCAGAATGTCAATATAACAGAATAAGGTTCTCTTGGGGTATAATGTGGAAACGCGACTGCAGAATGAAGGATATGACACAAAAGGCATGATTAGTATGCTTATCGGAAAGATTGGGAAGAATGAGGTACGGGATGTCATCAAACAGTTCGTTTCCGGGTGTTGAGAGGAGATAAGACGTGGGGGGGGGGGGGGGGGGATAGAGAGACATTTGGGAGCAAAGGGTTAATCAATGCATTCTCACCTGAGAACTGCGACAAATCAATGGCCAAACAAAGTGTTGTTATTATTATTATTATTATTATTATTATTATTATTATTATTATTATTATTATTATTATTATTACCATATATACACTAATATACTAATATACTTAAAAACCGAACCGATAGCGATATAATGGGATACCGAAAAACCCAACTGAGCCAATCATTGAATACCGAAACCATCTGTATTTTCAAATTTTCCAACCTTCGCTATTTATAAGGCCTTGTTGAGGCTTGATAGGAGATGAAGTGTTCACTTTCACGGAGAAGTGACTAATTTTCATTTCAGTTTTGTTAACCTGTTAAGAACTGAGTAATTGTCCTGAATTCCCACTAAACTTCAACCTGTACGTGTGCTTAGCCGTGATTTCTAGTCAAGTATTGGCTGCCTGGTAAGGCAGCCAAGACTTGCCTAGAAATCACTGCCCAAATGATTTGCCTATTGTGAGTAGGACCTCCCAATGATTGGAAGTTAAGGGCACATGTTCTGAGATCCCAAGAAACCCTGAAATAGGCCTTCCAGGTTAAGTGTGCGTGGAACAAGTCACAAAATTATTGTAGATACGATTTGTGCTGGCGAAAGAATGCAAATGTTGAGCTCATTGGCAGTGGCATTTGTGGCGATGTGGTAGAATAATCCAAGAACAACTTATTCTGTATATTCCAAGAGTGAATTCTCCTTTAGTAATAATAATATAATAATAACATTTTGGCCGGCCGCTGATTTGTCGCGGTTCTCGAATGAGAAGGCCTTGGTTACCCCTGTACTCCCAACTGCCTCCCTATTTCCACGCTTCTTCTATCCTCCCAACACTCTGAGACGAACTGCTTGATGACATCCCTTGCCCCATTCTTCCCAATCTCTCCGATTAGCATACTAACCCTCTCCTTTGAGTCTCCCACTAACCACATGTCCTTCATTCTACCATCCCATTTCCCCATTATACTCCCAGTGAATCTTATTCTTTTAGACTGGTATTTTAGGCATGCTAGAAGAAAGTGTTCCAAGGTCTCCATCACGCCTAAATTACACATCTGGCACTCCTTTTCACCGGTTTCCCCATTTTCCTCCTCAGCTCCAGGGGCCACGACCTCAGCTTGAACAACAGTGACCTCCCCCCCCCCCCCCCCCGAATGTGCCATCAAGGTACTCTTCACAATCAGGCTGCTCTTTATCACGCAGGCCTCCCAAACATCTCTTTGATTTGACCCCTCTTTTCAATTAAGGTTACCATCCTCCGTGACCCTTTCTCTAACGATTTTGTTACCCTGATATGCCCCAACGTCTAAATCCGAGATCTTCAATGAGTAGTTCTCTATTAGTTCCTCACTTGGCCCATCCACCCTGTTTGTGCTATCAGCAAATCTCAGTCAAGTCAGAAACCGAATACCCAACCGAAGTAGTGGTATACCCATGTAAAATACCGAAACCGATACCGACATCTAAATTACAATACCGTCCACCTCGTTTGAGACAAAAACGTAAAATATCTAGAGGAGTTGGGGTTTTTTTTCAAGTGCAGGTGTTGTCTGTATCGCGAGAAAGAAAAAGAAGTTAGACAAGCCAAAGCATTGCTTACAGCGAGACCAATATCAAACTCTAACTACAAACAGTTGGGCATGACCCCCGTGGGAACCCCGGAAGTGAAACAGTGCCCGTTGACTGTGGTAAACAAACTCTCTTTCACTGGTAAAATAGGACCCAGTCACTAATGCTTGGGGTGCAAGTCCTCTAAAATAGGCAACATGGGGTATAAACGATTGACTGACCTTGACTTTATCACCATGCTGTGGTCATGATTGGCCATTGTGCAGAAGTATGTGACCTTAAACACCAATAAATAAATATAGTTGGAAATGACATCGAGTAAACGATTATCGACAATGAACTGGTAATTCTTTTTCGTGTTGAGCTCTTGCCGTGTTGTTGTCAATTCGTTTGGTGGCTTGTTAACTCTTCCGAGGACAGCAACAAAAAAAACCAAAAAAAAACCCATCCTTTTCACGACATTTCATAGGCGGGCATCCATGTCTGTATTATTGTTTACGTCGTTTTGAGAGGGGTGGGGTTATATCTTATGAAAAAACTGGTTAGTTCTGCTAAAACAGAAACAGGAATGACATGACCTGAGAGACAACTTATACGGAACAGACACTCTGGAGACAACCGAATGGATGTGTTGACACCTTTCCTGACATGACATATTTAGGCCATGGGGGTGTTTGTGTGTGTGTGTGTGTGGGGGGGGGGGGGGGGGGGGTCAGTGGCATTGCGGTAACCGGTTCTCGTCAGATCATCGAAGTTTAAAAGCAACGTCGCGCCCGGTTAATCATTGGATGGGTGACCGTCTGAGCGATCAATTCGGACTCCCGCGTTGTGTCCTTGGGCACGACACTTAACCCCGAATGTCCACATGGGGGCACGATATGGCCGTGTACTAAGGCGTACTGCACATCAATGGTGCGCATGTCTTCAACCAATCTAACCCTGCCTGTGCTGCAGTGCGGAGTTACGATGTTGGGGAGCTGGCAGCTGCTCGTCATTGCTCGGTGGTTCTCTCTGGGTACTCCGGCCTCCTCCACCCATAAAACTGCCATGGTCATGATTAGCCATTGTGCATAATAAACACCAATAAATTAATAAATATTATTTAGGTCACACTTTCACTCACTCTGAACTTTATTTATTAGAATACTGGTTACAGGAAACACTAGCATATGTTTAGTTAATAAACCACCGGGACCACCTGGTGGTCTATTAGCTGAATATTTGCAAGGGTTGTCGTGCTTTTTTATGAAGAATGTAAATAAATGGGCTCAAAGTCCATTCTCGTGTTATTTTAGTTGTACCCCACTCTCCATCTAGGATAGCCTTCAGATGACAAACAATGCATATTAAAACTCGTCTGATGCCATGAACATCAGAAACGTTGGGATTGTTCTGACTCCCCTCCCTCGTGGAAGTAGTGGATTGGTGCAACGTTTCTCTGTAATCAACGGCCAGTTGCGTGTGCTCTGCAATTGGGAGATTTAGTATTTATAAAATGGTTGGTTCAGCTTAACACTTAACCCAACGTACCGTCAGAACCGACCAGCGCTATTCACAAAAATCACCATTCAATTTATATATATTTTTTTTTTCAATTTTTTTGTCTCAAAAACATAGTTTATGACCCCTCATTGGAATGAGTCCAGCGAGCTCCTTCCAATGAAGGGTAATAAGCTATGTTTTTGACTCAAAAAGGAAAAAAATGAGTTATTCAAGAATTTTATTTGGAAGCGTCGTCTCCCTTTCGTGTTAGGTAAAGGGTTAATTAAGTTGGAAGCGGTAATTGTACCCCTCCCTCCCCTCCCCTTCTTCAATCGGTCACGTTCGCGACGACACTTTGTACGAGGGTGAATTATCAACAAAGGCAGAAGCATCTGGTACTTTAAAAAAAACGATCATTTAGAAATACCAAATAAGGGTTCGATTTTGCTCATTTATCATTAAACATCAGTTACCAGTGCCAAATTCACGAAATCAGACTTTGTTCAAGAGTGCCGAGAAGTCCTCATATTTGCAATAGGAGCCCGTCACACACACACACTGAGAGCTCGAAAAATGATGTTTGGAAACCATTGCAGTTGATAGATCCTCTTTGCTCATTTAACGTTTTACTCAACGAATCGGCCGTATCCGTCCGCGTAATATGCAAATTCAGCAGTTGAAAAAATAGTATTTTCCAAAAAAATTTCAACAAAACCATATCATGTGACCCCTCGTTGGAACGAGCTCGTTCCAAGGAGGGGTCACATGATATGGGTTTGTTGAAATTTTTTGAAAAAAATCAAAAATGATATTTAATTAATAGACATTAATAAATATAATACTATAATGTCATATTTGAATATCTATTAAAAGTGTAAAAGGGGGTCGATCAAACGTCATTTTCCGAGTTGTCAGTTTGTTACCAGTTCCTGTGGTATTTGCAATGCGAAGACGTCATTCACTTCAAATCTCTAAATTGGAATGAAAAACTATTATAATGGCGCTTTCCGCCCAATGAACCCGCCCACAAGCAGGAAAGGTTAAATATTAGTTCCGATTATATATTTGTAAGAAGGGGTTTAGCGCAGTGGCAACGAGTAGAGATAGAGATCTCGAGGTAGTGAGTTCGAATTCCATAGGAGTCATTTTAACCTCAAAATGGTCGAAAAAGAGGAAAAAAATGAAATTTTATATACTTTTTGGTAAGACCGTCCCGTTTCACCGACACCGCTGTGTCAGGCCCCCTCCTTGTATCACCACCTCATCCCTTCCATTCACCTCTGTCACTCACCATCTTGTTTTTATGAACACGTCTTTTATTTTTTAGTTTATTTTATTTGTGTTTGTTTATTTTCCTATTTATATGGCGCCAGAGGGATTCGAACACGCGACCTTTAGGTTTACGAGCGACGTCGCTACTGACTACGCCACGCGAGTTACATTAAGTAATGTTTCAGTGTTCATCATAGTCTAAAGTACTCTGTAATTCACATCAACATTTGTACTGGATCAGTTTATGCAGGATAAAAGAATACATTGGGATTGTTTATTTAATTTCCGTTTGGCATGGGCTGGATTCGAGCATTCAACCCTGAGATATATGAACCACGACGTTACCAACTACGCCATGAGATCTTCATTAACAACACTTTGAATGACCAACACACTCAAACATGTTTTGAAATTGAGTTCCACATCATGAAACAGGTTGCCATTAAATAGAAACAAATACACTATTTAACTTCAACTTAGTCTTCTTTTTACTTTGATGAAGCCCTAGAGAAGTTTAAATGTTGTTTGCGGAAAAGAAAATAATATTATTTATTTGCTCTGACGGGGCGTGAACCCGCGCAGACAAAAATCGTAAGAATAAAAAATGAATAAAACGCTTTTATCAACTGCGTTGTTCGAAGCTTATGTTCGACGACCGTATCTATTGTACCACGGTGAACTTGTTAATTTTTTGAACCAACGGGTTATTATGTGAATATTTACAAATGAAAGCAAAAAATGAGACACATCGATGTAATTTTTATTCATTCTGCCAGTTTTCAAGATTCACAAGTAGACTGGAGGTGGGGGTTTGATGTGTATATAATGTGATGTAGGGATAAGGAGGACATAACGAATCGGTGCATATGTTGCACGTGGAGACTTTGGTTCTGTGAGAGGAGTTGTAATGGAAAATGTTCATGCACGTGAATTACATGCTTATTGAAGTTCACGCATGACTCTCCTAAGGAAATTTGCTTTTGTAACAAGGGAGGGCCTCAATTCTTCAGTTTTTCTTTTACTTGTGCATTTCAATGGTTGCGGAAATTTTATGAAAGTAAAGTTTTTTGTGATACAGTTTAGTTTGTTTTGTGTTCTTTCTGGATTAATTTTATTCATTTGATTCGCTGATGGAAATTCAGGATTCATACAAGTAGTTCGATTTTTAACATGATTTATTCATCCCTCTAAAGGCGTTTTGTTTTTAGAGTCCTGCGAATCACTTCTTTTCGCTTCGAATCGAATTGGGTTTACTATTCGAATTCGAATCGAATCAGGGACGTCTTGAAGATGACCGACTGGGAGAAGGGGGTGCTGTAAACCTGATTTGTTTCGACAGCGATGGCTCAAGTCCCGACTGACAAATTATTCCAACTCTGTCACCAAGGCATGCCTTCGTCGAAGGCATGCCTTGGTGATGGAGTTGGAATATTACCCAGGAAGGATTATAATGCAAAAAAAGAAACTGGAAACTTTATTCAACACTGGTAGTGTCTAGTGAGACTTGGAATTAGTATGGCTGGTGGCATATATAGGTACACATGTTGTTTCAGTTTAGATAGCGGAAACTACACTCAGTCTTTATTGTCAATATTATTTATGTACAATTTCCACCAGAACTATAGTCTTGTGAGACGACGAAGAAGACTGATGCAAAGCTATATTCCAGTGAAAAGATTGGAAAGGAAGCGAATCGTGCAGCCGATTCGAATCGAACCGAATAGCTACTTAAGATTCCAAATCGAATCGAATCTCGAAGCTTCGCAGGGCGCTATTTATTTCACTTTTTTTTAATGATCATCATTATTATATTTGACATTTGTAATACCACAACTCTCTACAAACTACATCACGGTAAAAGTGGGCTGTGAGATATACACAGGACAACAATTCCTCCCGTTTTAGTTAAAACAGCAAATCATGCCATGGCCCACTTTTAGTAAGAAATAACTATTGGTTTTTAGGACATTCACTTGGTTTCCATCAATTACGCCGACGATAATCGAAACGCATAGGAGCTGTTACTAGCACCCACGTGTGTGTATTGTGTCTGTGTGATGGAGAGGAGGGATATGATTAAGCTCTAGACAAAAATGTCACCGTCTTCTGTCACCAAATTTGGTGCAGGTGCGGTACTTGGTACCTTCTGAACAGGTATTGTTTTGAGATTTTAAATTCCAACGTCAGGTTCACAAAATTAATTAAAATACATCTTCGGTGTCTAGCCAGTTGCCTGTGCCCTCGAGAGCCCCCGACTTTAACATTATATAGAGGGTCCTCGAAACAATATTTGCCTTTGGAGGTTAAGGCCACGCGAACACAAACTTTAAGATGTGCTCTCAGAGCAGCCGACATGCATCTTCGTCGAGTGCTCAATATCTGATGCCTCTTCTATGGATACGACCACGATTAAGGTGCCATCTGCGGCACACTAAAATTCACGACGTTTCTTGATTAAAACTATTAAGTTTCTACGTTTTTATCACTAGATTCCCATCTGATGCTTTTTAGAGAGATGAGTGAAAAACTTTTGCACCGTTATCTGTGTGTCCAGAAGAATGCATGTTGCTTTTCAAATTGTAGAATTACCCAAAACAAGATGCCCCTTTACAGTTTCAGTTTCATCTTGCGCAAACATTTAAGATTTTGTGATACATTTCACATTTTCAGTATCAGATATTCAAACCGTAACTGTCTTCAGATTTGGGGAGTTTGAACCATATTTTCCCACTACATCATACATTTATCCGACGATTCTTACGTTCACACACCTCTGCCTTTGGGGGATCTTTTTAGACAGGAAGCCCGCAATCTCCAAAATTATCTACAATAATGGTATTGTCATGGTAACTGTCTTGGCAAACTGCTCATTTTTAATTGCAGTGGTTATATCTAGAACATTTCCAACCTAAAGTCACCAAAATATCATCATCTATCTGTGACAGTTGTTTGTTAAAACTGAGATCGTTGAACCTGAGAACTATTGGGTAAATGGTCCCGACGGAATAGTTATTCTTGTGGTGGTGGTGGCGGTGGTGGTGGTGGCAGGGGTGTAGGCTCCGTGGTTATTGTACAAACACCGTTTAATGAAAAGAAGGAAAAGTACCCCATCAGATTAGTGGCATGCTGTGAAACTCCCCTTCATCCCAACCCAACACTCAGAAAAAAAGTATATTTATATGACCCAGCACCTATTTTTTCTTTGTATTCCTAGAATAATAAATTCCTGTTTCTGTAGACAGTCAGGATTTGACTACAATCCTCTATCACGGGGTGTTATTTAACAATTATCTCGAAGATTAACTCGACATATCACAGCGCAGCAACTGTTTTGAAGCTACAAAGGCTAGCAGGGAAGTCTTGTAGATCTAAAGGTTTATACAGAAATTATAATGTCAAAGAAGAATGGTATCATTCAAAATCAGATACAGTTTAACCACAAACGTTTGCTACCCTTTCTTCATCAATCTCCAAAACCCAGGGTCCTTATAGGAGTTGAGAAACCTTCTGGATTCAGGGTGTCGTTGGCGCAAGAATGTTATGTTTTTCTGGGATTTTTGTTTGTAAGCTATATGTGAGATTTATTTTATAATGACCATTTTCCTTGCCAGTTGTACACTTCAGTTTAAATCTTTGATATCTAATTAGTCGGATTATAATCCCAAATTTTTAAAGCAATTAAAACTAAGTTTGTCACTTCCTCGTTAAGGCATTGCAGATGGCATCATGATGTACTCACGCTACGGCCTGTCCGTTTTGGCGAACAATTCTATCTGTTGCAGTGTTTGCGACCGCTAAAAACTATATTCTTTTCGTTTGTGGATAGTTGAAGTCCCAGCCATCATTTCTTGTAAGTCACTGTGAGAGTGCTCTCAAAATAATTCCAATCTCTGATTTGAGTATTCCATTGGAAAGCAAAATTGTAATGGAAGTGATTTAAGTAAGTGGTTGGTGAAAATTTATTGGATAGTGCTTGCAAGCAATAAATTTCAAACCGAATAGATATGATCGTTTCAGAATGATTGTGGGATACATCTAAAACATTGATACCTTTATCGCAGTACAAGCATACCTAATGATACTTTTAGCTTAGGCCTCATAATGTCACTTTGATCAGACACTTATTTGCCAATGATTCTAATATTGGCCTTGAATTGATAGATTAGACTTTAAGACTATTATGTTATATATATTTTCAGTTGTGTTTTTAAAAATCCACACCACCACACACATTCACATACCCCACACACATCCACAAAGCTTTGGCCGACATACGCCATCCCTGACAAACATTCACACACGCACATGTTGCCGTTGCAAAGCACATTTTCTGGAAGAAATGACGAAACGGGAAAATAAGATCGTTAATAGGGGTACGCTTGAAGAGTATTTTTCTTCATTTAAAAGAAAGGCGTTTGTGTTGCAAAATTTTCAATCGACGCTTGGAAACTCCAAAGTGCCTTCAAAGTCCTATAGTTTGAGAAAACCCTGTCATTAATATTACTTCCACTTTCCCTGTTATTGAAGTGTTGATGGCCCAGTGGTAGCGCTCTGCACTGGTGATCTCAGGATTGTGAGTTCAGTTCCTCGCAGTGATGATTTTTTCATGTCTGCAATGCAAAAAGAACCCACTGCTCGATGCAACTTTAAGGTGAATATTAGTTCTAAGAATGATGATAGTGAGAAGACGTTGGCTAGGAAGTAACTCATAAGACTTCTGAGCGCAAGGTTGTGAGTTCAAACCCCCAAAGAGAATGACTTTTTCATGTCTGAGAAATATAAACACACATCTACCTGATGCAATACAAAGATAAATATCAGTTATTAGAATGATATTGAAAGGAATGTGATGGTCTGTTGGTAACTTGTTGTGCTGCTGATCACAACGTTGGGAGTTCGAGTCCCCAAAGAGGAAGAAATGTTTTCATGTTTGAACCAATGTTTGAACCAAATGCAACCAACGAAAAGATAAATAGGAAATCTTAGTTAATTATTATGGGGGATCCCGTGGCTCAGTGGTAGAGTAGTGGACTGCGGACTGGAAGGTTGTGAGTGGTTGTGGGTTCGAGACCGGGAGCCTCCCGAGGTAATGAGAGCGAAAGACCGAAATGAATCATCTGGTACTAAGATCGAAACCGAGAAAGGAAACAGATGGTTGAAGAATGAGGGGGAAGATTTTTCATTTCAAAATCTACTCTAGTAACTACTTTTAGCTACTTAAAATTGGAAAATCTTTTTTCTTTAAAACGCCTTTCTGATTCTCAGTCCTCGAGTGACTCTTTGCTTTGTCGTTTCACACCTTTCATTACAATGTTCATATATTGATTATATTTTATTGTAGTTTAGTTTATCACATTATTAGTTTGCCCCTAGTGGGATTCGAACCCACTCTGCTAGGTTTGTAAGCCGCGTCGTTACCTATCGCGCCACCGAAGAACTGCAAACGAGCGTGTGCTTTATCATTAAGTATTCTCATTTCAACAACGCAATATGATGAGATGGCATCAAATAAATGAAATTACTGTTAGTATTTTGTTTATTATTTCTGTTTGTCTCTAGTTGGATTCGAACCCACTCCGCTAGGTTTGTAAACCGCGTCGCTACTTATCGCGCCACCGATGCACTGCAATCAGGTGTATGTTTTATCATTAAGTATTCTCGGTTCAACACCGCAACATGATGAAAGGCTTCAAATGAAAGAAACTACTTTTAATATTTACTAAACAAAATCAGACTTTTATTGTAGTTTTAATTTACGGTTTACATGAAGGCATCAGGTGAATGCAGACATTCAATCCCGTTGATCGAAGGTCGCTGCGAAATCTTCGGAACTGGCACGAACACGTTAGTCGGTCTCACTGTTGGACTTTTCCAATTCAGAACTTTGCAAATACAACTCAACTGAATAGAGCCGATGTTGAATAAACAGGGACTATCATTATTTGACACAGCTGAATCCGCGTCTGTTCTGTAATTATCTCAAATATTCTTAAACGAATGGAGTTTTGAAACAAGGGACAACTTTACTCCCGATTAAAAGTATTCCACTCAAATGGGATTTTTGGGGGTTTGAACCCGTGACCACAAGATGTAGTGAATATAATAATGTAAACATACGCCCATACTAACTGAGCTAGTAGGACGAGGCTAACCGCTTACGGAAAATGTGTCTTCATTATTCACCCGTCGAGTGCAATAAGGCACCATCTGCAATGATTTGACATTGCAGATGGCGTCTTGTTATATTCAAGAGATGTAATTAGTTGCAACAGTCATTGAAAGCAGTTTGTTGGATTTTTTCACAATGAAACCTCAAATTAATACTTCAACACAGTCACAGAAATGTTCAGGTTTTCTGTCTCCATTTATTGATATTCAATTGAGCTCTCACTGTTCAACCTGACAATGAATGTGTTGTGCATATCAATAAAAAAGCACGACGCATTCATCGTATAACATACACCTGTCCATGGCGTTTGGTTTGGAATCCACGTTGCGATACAAAGCCTGACACAGCGAGCCAGTTCACAATTGCACATTCGCAAACATCGTGACTTTTACGCAAGTATTTTACGATTGCAAGGATATTTGTAATTCACAAACTCGATTATAAAACGGGAAAGTCCGAACAAGAAAAGGAAGTGTATTCAACTTTAACGAATGTAAAGTTGTTCGGGATGTTGAAAGAGCAACTGGGGTTGGAAACCTTGAACTTCGTCTCCATAAACTACGCTTTTATCAATTCAGCCACCGGCAGTGGCGGCGCCAGAAATTTTTTTGTGAGGGGGGGGGGGGGGGGGGGGGGGCAACTAGGGGGGCAAACTCCCATGAAGGGGGCAAATACGTAAAGGATCATATCATTACTTTGTTATGAGGTAGTCCAAACTTGGACCCAAAGTCCGTAATATATTTTTTTGGTTTGGTACGTCCTGTGGACGTACCAAACCAAAAAATTATATTACGGACTTTGGGTCCAAGTTTCGACTAAATGTAATGGTAATTAGTGGTCCTCCTTTCAAAAAATCCTGGATCCGCGTCTGGTGGGTCTGTGTGTGAGAGAGAGTGACTGAATGTGTTTGTGTGTGAGGGTGGATGGAAATGCATGCGAGATGGTTGGGGGGGGGGGGGGGGCAAAGCCTTCGTTTGGGGGGGGGGGGGGCAAATGCACCCCCATGCCCCCCCCCCCCCCCCCGCAGCGCCGCCACTGGCCACCGGGACCAAACTAAGTGCAGTCTATCTGCTGTGGCAACTCTGCTGCTTTCTATATTGTACAACCACTTCACACTCGATATTGACAGCTGTTGTAAAACGAATGAATAATTAAAGTGCTACATAGTGAATGGCAAGTTAGCTTGAAAATAGGTGATAGGTTATTTTCGATGTCGTCAAAAGTCTAAACAAAATAATAATTTGTCACATGTTTGCTGCCAATCCGCATTTATGAACAATGCTTCGTAGTTTTCAGCATCAAAGAATGCTAAATTATGACATATTTTTAGATATTTTACGTCATCTAAAATAACATGTCACCTATTGTCAAGCTAAATTTCCCATTACTCATATAACACCTTAATGTTCGTATCAGATCAGTTTGGAGTTTCCTATAGTTTGTTCAAGTAATTACACACTGAAACCCACACGAACAGCGTGTTTCTGCTTTTTAATGAAAAACGGATTTTGGTCACAGATCTTTCCGGGGCTTGAACTCACAACTACAAAAGCGTGGTAGTTAGGAAAAAAGTTGTGTTCGTACCAGACGCGCTATTAACACAACACCTAAACAATTATTTTCAAAGGACCCGAAAAACTATTTATACAGTTGTAATGTTGTGGCCTGAAAATAGTTGAATCTCTGAACAATGGCGGTTTCTAAGCGACTTGCCACTCCAAAAAAAAAAAAAAAACAAAAACAAAAACAAAAACAACAAAGTGAATGAACTGAAATGCATGCTTTAGGTTGTTACTAGCTGTGGCTTGTGTAAATTACAAATCAACAAAAAACAAGGTCATTGAACTGGAGTCCATGCTTTACCTTGTCACTAGCTGGCCTGTGTAAATTACAAACCAACACATGAAAAAGGAATTACCTTGACTATTTTCAGGCAGCTTTTATTTAATGTAATTCATTTTTATTCACACAAAAACATGAAAAAATCGGTATGGCATAGCCGTGGCGTTGCTGTTCCGTATGTCGATACTTGGCCAATCGAAACCAAACTTGACATATGGGTTGGGTATGATGAGAGGAAGAATTTACTTGGAAAGTCATTGCGCAAAAGATCAAGGTCACAGTGACCTTTAACATATAAATTTTCGTAGATGCTATCTCTAAAGTTCTACTGGACCGATTGAAGCCAAACGTGACATATGGATTGTGTACACTGAGAGGAAGAGCTGTACAATATCACTATGGAATCATTGCGCCTACGGTCAAGGTCACAGTGACCTTTCACTTACAATTTCGTCTGGTTTCCGTTCTCTAATTAAAGTTCTGATGAGCCGAGTTAAACCAAACTTGGTATGTAGGTTAGGTATTACGAAAGAAATCATTTTATGGATTGTGTGGTCCTTGCGCCAAAGGTCAAGATGATAGACAAACAGTGACTTTTACCTAACAAATTTCCATGGTTCCATTCTCTGATTAAGGTTCCGTTGGAGAGATCGAATTCAAACTTAACACGTGGGTTGGGTATGATAAGAGGAAGGGTCCTACTTATTTTAGGGTTATTGTGCTGAAGTTCGAGGTCACATTGATCTTGAACTTACAAATATACCTGTTTTTTGCTCTCGTTGCTGTATCCGGGCGTTTTTTCGGGGGGGGGGGGGGAGGTTGGAAACCTCTAGTTTCCATTTTTAGAATGAGAACGGTGAAGTATAAACATTGGTATATTTATCATTCATTGATAGAACAAAGGCCGGGGTGAGCAACAAAGAACCTGTGCCTACTAACGCATCAAGGGGGTAACTCTAGCTTGGTTCATATCGGCTGAGATTGGCTTCATTTGGGCCGAGGTTGAAGTCATATTTGCCGAGTTTGATAATAGGCAATTGCGTAAATGTAAATGCTCTCCCTTGTCTATAGCCTCTATGTGTTTGTGTATGTGTGTGGAGCGGGGGGGGGGGGGGGCAGGGGTGAAAAGGTTGGCGGAATCAAACATAGTTCAGCCGAGCCCTGCACTGAAAGGCATTAATCATGATATTCTGAGATTTTGGGTATAAGCACACATATCGCAAATCTGCACTCCTCATAACTCTAAAGGAATTTGAAAATTGGATTTGTTCAAAACGTACCCTCTTTACTCTAAATTACCACTGATAACCTTTGTGTGGTAGCTGGACAATATAATTGAAAGCTCATCCCATAGCACTGAACAAATATGGGACTATACTTGGGGGTATCCAAAGCAAATCCACCCTCATCACTTCACACACCGTTACACGTCATGCTCGTCATTATGTATGCAGAAATATCTCCCAAAAGCATAGGTTATGACCCCTTTTTGGAACGAGCTCGTTCCAATGAGAGGTCATAACCTATGTTTTTGAGACAACAAAATGAAAAATATAGTTATTCAAGAATATTGTTTGCACGTATCGTCTGCTTTTCATGTTATGTGAAGGGTTAAGCTTTTGTCTCACGAAATTCAAATTTTATTATAGTTTTAATTTCTATCTCAAAAACATTGCTTCTGACTCCTCACTGGAATACGCTCGTTCCGATGAGGGAGTCATAAGTTATATTTTGGTTGACACAGAAGGAATAGATATTCAAGAATTTTTTGCAAATGTCGCTCCTCCTCCCCTCTTCCATTTGTGTTGGGTCAAGGGTTGACAAGTTCCCTGTAGGGTTTATAAAATGTTGTTCGTATACTGCTATGTTGTGGAATTCGGACTCATTCAATTTCTCTTCTAAACAAGGGCGGCCATCCTGGTAGCTGTGACCAACGGGTCACAAACACACGAAATGCGCACAAAGCATTATTACTATACTACCGAAAAATTATAGCTAGCGCAAGTGAACAAGCCCCTGCACACATGGCCTTAAACGCACGACGCTAGAAACAAGAATACACTTGGCACGGTGGATCACGAAGAGAAAGTTTGATCACGGACGGACACAACTATGGATGGACCCTTAAGAATTTTTTTTTTTTTTTGCTTACCCAGCCTATGACGCCAGAGAACAAAAGAACTACCACCCAACGAAACAACACACTGATGCAGGAACTCTTGTGTTAGACCACTCCTCCTACAACATGAAGCAGTGAAAGTCAACCTGGACGAACGGACGTGTCCATTAACATTAGTACCCCCAAATCTGCTCGATTACAGCTAAAACTCTAACAAGAATATCCCCTCAACATGCACACACGAGCGCAAATTCCGGGAGCCCCAGGCACGATATTTACGCCCATGTATGTATATCGGGAGTAGTGGGGACTCGCCCAATGGGAGTGGTTCGTCGAAGGCAAAGTTTACTATACTTTCGGAATTCCCATAGGACTGTTTGTTTATTTGGTGTTTAACGACACTTTCAACAGCCAGGATCACATCGTGTCGGACGGTTTTATGGGCGGAGAAAACCGCGGTACCATGAGAGGACCACTGGGCAGCGGTCAGCAACTGTCAGACTCTCCAACTAACTACCTCTGCACAGGCAGATCTGGCAGTAGGTGAAGGCAAGTGCACCATCGCCGTGCATGTACGCGGGGGCGTGACAACCGTTACTTATTCCCAGTTCCTTATTCGACATTCGCTGTCAACCGATTTTATGAGGAACTCGAAGTAAGTAACAGTTGTCACACCCCCTTCCCATTGGACTGTCCACGTATCCTCATAACATTGAAAATGACAACTAGGCTAGTTCGTTGTAAGGTTCTTCGCAGCGTCAGGTTTATTTTGGGCCCGTAGATACCCGTCTTGGACCACCCAAGTGTCATTAAACCCCAGTATACGACCAACCAACCCACCCTGCCTAAAAATGAGTCACAAAACAGTATTTTATCAGATCTTTCACGGAAGATAGCAGTAAATCTCACTCGTCATCTTGCCCAAATTGAAATACAGGAGAGTACCAAGCAGTCTTGACGACTCAATGACGACAACACATAACTGAAAACTAGCAAAAAGGCCTTGTGCTGCTCACAGACCAGCAGTTTATTAAAGCACTATACTCAAACCATAAAAACCCTTCATTGACGGCTCAGTCGACCAGGTAGAAAAACCAGAGATAAAAAATTATTATTTTGTTTTGAAAAAATTCACTCTGGAAAACCCTGTTTTCGGAGTGCCAAGGCAATCTTGCCGTCTCCAGGGTTGATGCCGATCCTCATCAATATGATGCATGGACAAATGTTGGAGAAGTTTTGCTCTACGCCAAGCCCCCCCCCCCCCCCCCCGCTCCCTCCAGATACACCCCTAAACAGTCGTATCCAGCTGTACTCCTTAAAAATGTGATGTTCCACGAGAGCAGCGGAACGCCAGAATGATTTTCTTCCCCTCAATGACCCAATTATCATCAACCAAACAACATCCAATGCTCGTACTACCCGCCCGCCATGCATATCTTGCATCCTCAGCACATCAATTAAACCCGTACCACCTAACCCGTTAACGTGCGAAGGACTGAGCCACCAAGACAAATATTTTCCGCAACACTTTCAGTGCCGCGGAAAAATTTTATTCGCCTTGAAAACTACTGAAGCCAATATTAGCTTCACGTCGTTTTTAGTTATTAAATTGTAGAAAACTCGTACATTTGAGAAAATGTCTAATCAAAATAGTGAATTATTATATATTTATTTATTGGAATTTAACGACACTTTTGACAGCCCGGATCACCTCGTGTCGGACAGTTTTACGGGTTGAGGAAGCCGGAGTACCCGGAGAGAACCACCGAGCAATGGCGAGCAACTGTCAGACATGCAGGGTTAGCATTGGTTGAAGACAAGTGAGCCATTGACGTGCAGTACGCATTAGTACACAACGCCACCGTCCAAGGACACAACGCGGTTACCGCAGGTGGGATTCGAACCGAGGACCTCTCGGCTTGCAGCCTGCATCTCTGCCTACTGAGCCACAGCGCTCCCAAAACAGTGAATACCATGTCCGAAACGCTCACTGGTTGGATTTATCGCTCGGACTAAAACCCATATTCTCCAAGAAAATAAAAAAAGCACTTGTGTCTACTTTTCAATTAGTCGTCCCCCGAGTTTCAATGTGTTCTATGTGCCTACGTCGTCTCCCGAGTTTCAATGTGTTCTATGTGCCTACATCGTCCACCGTGTTTCAATGTGTTCTATGTGCCTACGTCGTCTCCCGAGTTTCAATGTGTTCTATGTGCCAGTAGGCACACAGAACACATTGGAACTCGGGGAACGAAGTGCTTCCTATACACACATGTTAAGACAGCCGATTGAAATAGGCTCGTCGCGTCGAGGTCGCCCACGCAGGTAATAAACTGTGTTTGTGTTTCGAAAAATAAAAATTCAGTTAATTATATCGTATCATTGTATTACTTAAAGGGTTAATCTTTGAAAGGAGTGTTGACATATAACATTTCTTTCTTAACCCTTTACCTAACGTAACGGCAAAAACCGGCCAGCGCTATTCTAAAAAATCGTCAATTAATTTTCATTATTTTTTTCATTTTTTGTCTCAAAAACATAGGTTATGACCCCTCGTTGGAACGAGCTCATCGAGCTCGTTCCAACGAGGGGTCAAAACCTATGTTTTTGAGACAAAAAATGAAAAAAATTAGTTATTCAAGAATTATTTTTGCAAGTGTCGTCTGCTTTTCAGGTTAGGTAAAGGGTTAACCCGTTAATCGGTGGTTCAGTGGTTACGGAATTGGACTTCCAACCGAAAGGTCTACGGTTCGATCCTCGCCAGGGAAACTGCGTTATGTAAGGGCAAGGCATTTCATCCCGATTTTGCTGTGTACTAAGGCGTACTGCACGCCGATGGTGCACTTGTCTTCAACCAATGCTAACCCTGCGTGTGTGGAGTTTAGGAGTCTGGTAGTTGCTCACCGTTGCTCGGTGATTCTGACTGGGTACTCCGGCTTCCTCCACCCCGTGAAACTGTCGGACACGAGGTGCCCCTGGCTGTCGAAAGTGTCGCTAAATCCAGATAATTAAACTAACCCGTTACTTAATTCCGAATAGCAGACGGCACACCCCCTCCTCACCCCCCCCCCCCAAAAAAAAAAGAAAAATATCTAGAAAAACTTAAAATGTTCATTTTTTGGCCTCAAAAACATAAGTTATGTCCATTCATTAGAACGAGCTGAACGACCTCGTTCCATTGAGGAGTCATAAGCTATGTTTATTAGACAAATAAAAAAATACAATTTGAATGGTGATTTTTGTGAATCGAGCTGGTGGTTTTGTCCCTACCATCAGGCAGAGGGTTTACACTATTTTCGGGCTTCGGGTCACTTTCAGCATCGGAGGCTATATTATGATAGCAGTATAAAGCAAAGTTTAGCCAATCATGTACAGCTATGCTACCCATTTTAGAAGAGATAAACACTATGCGTTGGTTAACGGATCATTTTATGTTAGAAGGGCAGATCTTGTCTACGACAGTTACAAATCAGTTATCCACTTCTCGGGGTTCACACAGGGATGAGAATAATCTATAAATTGGCCAGAAAAGTCAGAACTAGCCTACTTTAATTCTGTGACCCTGCAGAGGTTAAAGCCCTTGTGGCCCTGCACAAATGAAGACGGCTACACTCTGCGTGCGAAGCGATCAAATGTAACAAGTTACAAGTAACAGGGTACTGCAAAAACCGTGACATTTCGGGCAATATTCAACAAAGGGCAATAACTAGATTCATTTGAATCGAATGATGGTGGTAACCGAATTTGTCCAAGACATTGTAAATATGAATCAGAGAAGAAAAATCATTTACAATCTGATAACTACTGTTCAGGTCATCGAATAAAGAAACTTTCGGGCGGACGGACGGACAATTTGTGCCTTGCTGTCGAACAAAGCAAATATGTAATTAAACAAACGCTTTGTTGCGACAAAATTATAATAAATTATTTTAAGTTTCACCTTGTATGTGTGTCGCATTGCGCGCAACGCTCGTGTCGCGTCTTTGTTTCATCGTGGCCTTACTATTCCGCATAAATCCGAACTGCATTTGATCCTTTGCAGTTAGTAGTGGTATAACCTGTGCAGGACGATACCAGGTAGAAAGAGGAGGAGTAAAGATTAACGGTGTCGTCCATTAACTCTTAACCCGATGAGCAATTTAAAAATCTTTTTCATCAAATCTAGTCATGGCTGCTCTAAAACAGCCATGACTATATTTGATTAAAAATTCAATAAAAAAGTTTGACTTATTAAAGAAATCATTGGTAAAAAAGTGGCTACAATTTACAGGGGAAAAATTTGATAAAACATGCTCAAACTATATTTATTTTAATGGCGAGAGATTTCCTTTTCTGGGAGGTAGTATCCACCAGCAGCTTGCAAGCAGTTAAATATCGAGCAAGCACCGGTAGGAATACAGACTGAAGGAATCCAAAACGTTGGAAATGGAGACCCTGATACAGAAATTCAACCAGTACAAACAATTTTATTTTATTAAAATTTCAATATTTCAACAGAAAAAAACCGGAATGTACAAAATGATGCATATCTTTATAAAAGCTATCTCGTCAGTAGAATGTCATGTACCCGGACACCTCATAGTTGCAGGCACGACCCCCGGAAGTGACGTCATGTCACGTTACCCATCTGTGCCATGTTGTGTTGTCATCGTAACCCTCGTGAGCGGCCATCTTGTGACGTCATCCCCAGATTAATACGTGGAGTTAAAGTATTCTGACATTTCGAGATGTGTTTATGTCATGTGTACACATTACATGCAGCACATAGGCACATGCTGGATGTGCAGATAGGCGCTTATGTGAAAATGCACAATGTGACATAAACACGTTTAGGGTAGTCGGAATACTAATGGAACAAGGTAGTAATGGCACAAGACTGCAAGAATGTTAGAAGACTGCATAATACTGGATGGCTACAACAGAGCCAAATCATAAGACAGATAGTTGGAGATAAGATGATAAGACTACCTGTATAGGAGCTAGGAGCCGTAGAGGAGCTGTAATAGGAACAGTCATAGATATCCTCAAATACCGGTATGTGCCTATGTACTAGTACACAGTGTGTCACATTGTGCATTTTCACATATGCACTTATCGGCACATCCAGCATGTGCCTATGTGGTACACGTAATGTGTACATATGACATAAACACATCTAGGGAAGTCAGAATACTTTATAAGTAGACGGGGGAAGTCATAACGTAGATTGTAGACTCATAGGTAGAAGCAGAAGATTCTGCAGGAATCCGGCTCAAATAAACAATTGTCGGGTTGTTTGTGGTAATTAGATTTACTCTAGCGAACTTACCCTCGAGGCCCTCACGGTCCTCTAGCATCACGTGCTACTATTATAAGCCATGGTACGGAGGTCCTAAAAAGGCTTCTGCACGAAACTGTAGTAAATAAAGTCGTTTTTGGTGATTTGGATGGATTGTCGGGTCTATTTGGGTAATTAATTCTACGAATCGGAAAACTACTCCTATTCAATCGAACAGATCCTCCGAACATACCCTGTTGTAGGCCTTTAGGTAACGTAGCAACCACGTGCTACCATAAAAACCAAGATGGCGACTTCAGTATACAAAATGGACGACGGAAACACCTATCACCCTAACACGCGCTGCGCATGCGCACTAACTCCACGTATCACTATAGAGATGACGTCACAAGACGGCCGCTCACGCGGGTTACCTTGACAACATAACATGGCGCAACTGGGTCATATGACATTACACCACTACGGGGGTCCTGCAACTATGAGGTGTCCGGGTACATGACATACTACTCTCGTCGAACAAGTATCTGAGAATGTCATTGGGTTTATAAGGACGTCACATGCAAGCTGCATGTCAACTATATACGGCCAGTTAAAATCTATATACGGCTGATAGTCAGGATTACAGTTAAAAATTCAATAATTCCTAGAAACTTTATTTAGGGCTGAATAAATGCTTGCAGGAGTAATGACCTGATTGGCCATAACGGGGCCCCCCAACAGTATGGGTTGCCGGAGTCGGTACTACAGGAATAAATATCTAACACTTCAAACAAAAGAAAACGTCCGGCAGTGGTGTAGCTACGTGGGGGGGGGGGGGGGGGGGGGTGACTTACACCCCTTAACATTTTCATACGCCCCAAAAACAAGTTTCACACAACATAGAGCCCCCAAATGGTTGTTAATATAGGCACTGTACACGCTATAAACGCCCCAGATTGGCTCATGGAGCACTAAATTTTTAAAAATTTTCGCGGGGGGTGTGGAGAGCTAGTCCTAACTAGACCCGCTGGTCCTTGTCCCCTCCACCGGGGAGGTGAGAGGAGGCAACGTCAGTGGGCTCCTAGTTAGGACTACGAGAGATCCCCGAAAACCCCACTCAACGGCCTTTCAAATGTAATCTTTGCCACTACACGCCCCCCCCCCCCCCAAACAAAAACTTAATAGGGAACCCCTATTATTAAATCTGGGCTAAGTGTCTGACTTCCGACAAGAAACCTACTGGGGGTGTCGCAACTCCTATACCACCCACCCCACTAACCCCATTTGGTTACGCCCCTGCTTTCAAGTACTGTTGGGTAAGAAAGTTGGTACGTAAGTTTTATTGGAATGATACTATATACGTTTTGAGCGACTGGGGAATTGGCAGTTTGGAAACCCGAGATTCCGGGAGAAGCCCCAAACTCTTCCTGATAGAACATTTACACAAAAACTTCAAAGGATGGGGGAGCGATATAGAAGAAACCTTAAGCATGCTGTTCAATGCATCGTTGCATAACTAGAGTACCTTCACAGCATTCACATTTGTGTTTTGAACAGCCAACTCCAGAGGAGCCTCGCTACCGTCATTCAGATCACAGTTTGCTAATACAAATCGTTTTAAAGCATAAATGTTGTTGCATGCAACACATAGTTGTATGGCGGAATAGCCATCTTGTCCGGCTTCCTTAACATCTATGCCATGCTGAATTAAAAGATCCAAGTCTTCGGTCACAGTAAATCGGTCAAACGCTAAAACCGAACTAAATGATTTTATAATTACATGCATAACATTATCCCCAGCATTGTTTTTGAGACAAATATCACAGTCTGCATCAACGAGTATTTTGACACATTCGGTCTGTCCCCTCATTGCCGCGACCATAATGGGTGTAAGTCCGAGTTTGTTCTGAGCATCCATCGAGGTTGAGTCGACTTGAAGCAGGTTTAACAGGCAATCTGCTCTATTATTACTCGCCGCTATATGATAAGGCTGCACATTACAGAATTTTGAGCTCCACATACAATATTCAATGCTCCCGTTTTTTTTTAAATTTTGCTTTTTGTTTAGCGGTTCGATGATATAAAGTTATTTACGCGGAACGATCTTGATTTAATTGACCAAATATTTATGGAGCACAGTGTGGGATTGGAACCTCTGCCGACAAAAACAACCGCCTTTGGTAATGAAACACCCAGGATGACAAAAGGGCTTCGTATCTCTGCCAATAATAAGGGCAAACTTTTCCACAAAAAACTAAGATCTCCCACAGAATTGAATATCGAGAATTACAAAAAGTTACTGTAAGTTATTCAACAAGATTAAAAAACAAAGCAAAGCTATGTGTTATGAAAAAAACTCTTCTTGGAATTATGAATAACATGCGGAAAACATGAACAATCTTAAATAAAGCATTAAACATAAACAAAAGCAAACGTAACTTGCCTTCACTATTCCATCATGGTGACAAGACAATATATGATCCAAATACGATTTAACACGAGTTTAATACCTTTTTCGCTAATATAGGAAGTCAAACCTCCAAACTAATACCCAAACAGGGTAGGTTATTTACTGAGTCCCCGAACGATCCACACCACGATACCCTATTCATCACACCAACGTCGTCCTTTGAAATTACAAGGACACTACATGAGGCCTACGTTAAGTCAAGACTGCGAGAATCATTTACTTCCACCATCCTTAAACACTCAATAAACTTGGTTGCGGATCCACTTGCAGATATTATAAACACTTCCTTCAGTAAGGGGAAAGTTCCCGACAGGATGAAAAATGCCAAAGTAAAACCTGTGTTTAAATCGGGAGACGAGAAGGAGTTTACAAACTACAGGCCGATCAGCATTCTTCCCGTATTTTCCAAAATTCTTGAAACACTTATGTCCGTAAGACTTCTAAAATTCCTAAATCAATTTAATATTCTTTACCAACGCCAATACGGGTCCAGGAAAGGGCATAGTACTTTACATCCGACTATGCAACTGCTAAAATATATGGCTCTCGAGAACAACAAAGATCGCAAAGAGTACGATAGCCCTGTTTCTGGATCTATCTAAAGCCTTCGATACCATACGTCATGAAATATTATTAAAAAATAGACCATTACGGGATAAGAGGTAATGCAAACAATTGGTTTAAGAGCTATCTTCACAGCAGGACTCAATATGTCTCTCTTGGAGACAGTTAGTTGGTCTAGCGGAACTAACATGTGGATTTCCTCAAGGTTCTATCATCGGCCTTATTCTCTTTCTCATATATATAAACGACATATATAAGTCAACAAAGATGAAGCTCCAATCTTTTGCAGATGACACCTCGGTATACAAATCTGGTGCGGATATAAACCCCCTAGTCTTGGACTTTAATGAAGCCCTTCAAAAAATATTTGATTGGTGTGCTGCTAACCACTTGGTATTAACCCTTTACCCAACGCAGACGACATCAAAATTTATTATTTTAAATATCATTTTTTCAAATTTTTCAAAAAATTTCAACAAAACCATTTCATGTGACCCCTCGTTGGAACGGGCTCGACGAACTCGTTCCAACGAGGGGTCACATGATATGGTTTTGTTGAAATTTTTTAAAAAATAATATTTTTTCAACTGCTGAATTTGCATATTACGCGGGCGGATGCGGCCGATTCGTTGGGTAAAGGGTTAAACGCCAAAAAAATACATTATACTTAACCCATGTCACAAAGACAAGAATATCTCATCCCAACAAATACGGATAAACAATCAAGTTATTGATAAAGTTGGTTATAGTGAGACTGAAAAATATGTCAAATTCCTTGGTATAAATAAATCTTGATGAGAACCTTTCCTATAAGGCACACATGTTGCATATTTGCTTGAAAGTTGCTCTCGCCAACTACGCACTCAACAAAGTAAAGAAAGTTCTCCCACACAAAGTCATGAAAACTCTATATTTCTCACTTATAAAAAGCCATTTGATTTATGGAATTCCATTATGAGGGTGGGGAGGGGGAGGGGCTCAAAAGCCTGTAATCGTCTATGTAAATTACAGAAGCCACAATTAAGAGGTATAAACAACCAAAAATATAATGCTCATACTGACCCCTTATTTATCAAAGATAATATATTGAAGATTAAAGATTTATATAAATTACATACTTCCCTGTTCTTGTTTGATTGGCACAATGGAAATCTGCCAGGATCATTTGATGACTTTTTTTCGACCGTGAACAACGAAACTTTGATGAACACGCCAAACGGATCACATTCGTAACCATAGAACGAGAGCCAAAATGGTCGATACCGTCCCAGTCTTTGCACTCCTTAAATTATGGAACGAATTAGACATAGACCTTCGGAAACTTACTAACAGGGCAGAATTCAAAAACAAGTTAATAGCTAAACTTATTTCCTCTTACGAGAATAACATCTCCTGCTCAAATCCGTATTGTCCCGACTGTGCTGTTTAACCCTTCCTTCATTTTTATGTGTAGCCTCGGCGACCCAGTCCAGTGTCTGTTATTCCTTAGTGGATAACAAGGATAAAATAGACAGTGGACGTTTTCTGTTAGACTGTCCTTTGTGCATTACCGTTCTCGAACTAAATCAGTCTGGGGCTCGCCCAAGGCAGCCTCTTGACTTGGTCCCTGTCAAACATGTACACGATTATGTTAATTTGTTGAAAAGTAGTTTTATATTTGATTGGGGCCATTTCAGCGGCGCCTAGTTGCTCTTGAAGTCCAGCCATCACGTGCATACACACATATGTTATAATTGACGTTAGTACCTTGGACGCGGTGAGAGGTTAATGTAAATAGTTCTGGGGAACCTCAGTGCCTTGTCTCTCCTCGCCTTTATGATCCTTATTAGGACGTACCAAACCAAAAAATTACATTACGGACTTTGAGCCCAAGTTTGGACTAGTTTTACTATTACTATATATGTTGTCTGTGATTATTATGGCTAGTTGCGATGTGCAATATCTCAATATATAAAATGGACAGTGACACCGATAGTATTATGTTACTACTTTTGATAGAACTATAGTACTATCTCCCACAGTCAATATGACCATAGGGGTTGTGGACGTTATCTCAGAATATGTCCTGTTAGGGTACCCATAATTGGTGAAAAGAGTGTGTGTGTGGGGGGGGGGGGGGGGCTGTGCTCCCCCCCCCCCCGGCTCCGCCGCCCCAGATTATATCCACCTTTCTCATAACATCAATAAAGGAACTTCAGTGAGACAGTTCATCAGACACTCTGGGGTCATGAAAAATCGTGGAATCTCATCTGGAAAAGCGATGATTCTCCAGAATCATAAAGTCTAGTTCTATCTTACTTTTCTTTCCTTTTTCCATGGGGAAAGGTAGGAAGACGGTCAATCTGACTATGCCTTTCCCTGTCAGAACACATTCATAAATTTATCTTTTACCTGGTTGTGCATGTGTTGTATTAATGTAAATTTGGATATTACAAGTTACAGGGCGTTTAGTTGGCAGATACAGTGTCGTATACGGCGAAGAGAAAACAATATCAGGTGAGGCGAAGCCGGACCTAATATTGTTTTCTCTGAGCCTATATGACACTGTATCTGTAACGTATTTATTATGCCCGTCATGCTAAAATGTCATTGGGGAAGTCAACTCAACGAATAGTTAAATGATGCGCACTTCTCGAAAAATGTAAACAAGGCAGACGATGTTTACATACGCAACAAGGGGAGTCATTTTGCTTCCGCAGTCTAATATAAATCACTCGTAACTTGTTCTATAACCGCCAATGTTTTGTGCTGGTTTGGCATTTTATTTTAACAGTTTTATTCAATCGAATGCAATGTTTGTACGGCGGGCTATTTTATATGGTGGGTCTTCTGTACGACTGCGCTGCAGCATGTACGTACGTGTAAATTACAAGATGAGGCGTGTGGATATAATGATAAAACAAAAAGGGTGACGGGCACCTAATATTAAATTAATATTGGGTGCTTTGCAGCCATTCTGACCCTAATATTGCGGAGTCTATGTCTTTTAGTAACTTCATTTGTTTTGATAAACAAATTTACTAGCATAATAATGCAGATTGAATGCATTTGTCAGTTGTTTTGTATTTGTTTGGTATATTGAAGACAATATCAATATCAATAACTCAACTGCCGCAGTCTGCTGCGCTGTCGAAGACGCATTCTCTGTTTATAGAATATCAAGTATTATTACCACTTTAGCGTGCGTTCTCTAGAATATTAACACAATTTTACCTTTACGGTAAAGGTGCATAATGCACAGACTCAAACCGGAAGTTGTGTGTTAACGTGATTAACAGCCCGCTTCCGGCTAATTGTTTCGTAAACATCCCCGACTCCGGTTATAGTTTATGTAATTCGTCATATCAAACGCGCCACTGGTTCCGAGATGACGAAACGCGCTTAACTGCAATGAATGTCAAAAAAAACAAGTGAAATTTGTGTGATTTCCCCATTACTTCGGTGATGAAGCATTCGAATTGTCAAGGTGAGTGTAATTAATTCATTACGGTAGGTTTTTGTTAGTAGATTTCGGGAGAAGGCCAATTTTTTGTGGCAAACAAAAATATTTAAATTAAGCTACATGTCATTGACCACGTGACGTTTTGTTTATCTAGAAACAGACGACACATGTGGTTTGGTTAAATGTCATTGCGAAAACTCGGGATGTCACAATCAAGTGAACTTGATGAAGAATATTTGGATTTAACCATTTTAGAAATGGTAATAATAGTAATAACAAAATTTTGTTGGGCGTCCCAGTTTCTTAACGGCCTTCCAGGAATGATTAACAGCCTTCGGGGCGTTAACAGCCCTCGACTTCGTCTCGGGCTGTTAATGGACCCTCAGGCTGTTAATCATTCCTGTCGGCCCGTTAATAAACCGTAACGCCCTCCAAAATCATGTTATTGATATATTAAAGTAACCCCTGCTCATAAATGCCTTGAGAATTGTGGCAGTGGACAATTGTTTCTCGACTTATTTGGAAAAATGAGAAGCATACGAATATGTGTTGTTCACTTTGGTCTAGTGGCATAATCTTTTTAGATAAGTCGTCCGGTGGCGAATCTGAAACGATTGTGACACTCAATCTGACTGAACTGAAAAAAAAATGATTTAGAATCTTCGCCGACATTTAACCCTTTACCTAACGTAACGGCCAAAACCGGCCAGCGCTACTCTCAAAAATCGCCAATTAATTTTCATTATTTTTTTCATTTTTTGTCTCAAAAACATAGGTTATGACCCCTCGTTGGAACGAGCTCGTCGAGCTCGTTCCAACGAGGGGTCATAACCTATGTTTTTGAGACAAAAATTGAAAAAAATTAGTTATTCAAGAATTATTTTTGCAAGTGTCGTCTGCTTTTCATGTTAGGTAAAGGGTTAACAAGATCATCGCCTGATTGTATGAAATTTGTCTCTGGCGTGCCACAACCAACTCAACTAGGAGGGAAACATGGATACAATAATCACAGAAGCTATCAATAAAGGCAGTGTTGTTCATAATTGTAAAATTTGAAATTTTTTTGAATTTTTGCAGCGAATCAAAATGATGCTTCCATGTGCAAATTAGGTGATTATTGACGTTATTGGGGTGTTGAAGAATCCAGTTAAGAATTACGCTAAGCAATAGAGTTGAGAACAATGGAGTTGTACGGGATTAATAATAATTAATAACACTTTGGCCAGCCGCTGATTTGTCGCCGTTCTCGGACGAGAAGGCCATGGTTAACCCTGAACTCCCAACTGCCTTCCTATTCCCACTCTTCTCCTCTCCTCCCAACACTCGGAGACGAACTGCTTGATGACATCCCTTGCCCCATTCTTCCCAATCTCACCGATTAGCATATTAACCCTCTCCTTTGAGTCTCCCCCTAACCACATGTCCTTCATTCTCCCATCCCACTTTCCCATTATACTCCCAGTGAACCTTATTCTTTTAGACTGATACTTTGGGCATTCTAGAAGAAAGTGTCCCAGGGTCTCCATCGCGCCCACGTTACACATCTGGCACTCCTTTTCACTGTTTTTCCCAATTTTTCCCCTCAGCTCCAGGGACCGCGACCTCAGCTTGAACAACAGTGACCCCCCAAAGGTACCATCAAGGTACTCTTCAAAACCAGGCTTCTCTTTATCACGCAGGCCATCCAAAGATCTCTTTGATTTGACCCCCTCTCGCCAATTACGGTTACAATCCTCCATGACCCTTTCTCTGACGATCTTTTTGCCCTGGTTTGCCCCAACGTCAAGGTCCGAGATCTCCAATGAGTAGTTTTCTACTAGCTCCCTCACTTGGATCATCCACCCCGTCTTGATATTTGAGTTGAAAGTTCTCAGGAACATTACTTTACACCATCGGCTATCGGGGAGATTTACCAAATAATTAAGATAACCGAGTTTCAATAGGTGAGATTAGAACCTTCTTTGACAAAACAACAGCATCATTTCATTTCTGAAAACATATTCAGTCGCGCTATCAACTGCTCTCTCAGAGAAATCTCATTCGTTATTCACTAACTATCTATAAGTAAACACTATTCATTATTGTGAATGTTAACACATTATGCAGAGGAATCAGATTGATCATCGAACTTCCGCGGGGAAATTGGAAGCATGTCTGTTTGCTGTTCGAACTTCCGCAGATAAATTAAAAACATGTCTGTTTTCTGGATATTCAAGAGCTCCAAACATTTTTTTTACCAAGCTGAGAAAATTAAGGTTGAATCGAGTGAGATTAGAACCTTCGTCGACAAGAAAAAAAAGAGAGCTAAAAAATGTTAAATTGTTGCCCAAATGAGTTATCGGGGAAACCGCAGAAGCGAATAATCGAATATCGATAAAACAATGACGTTTATAATTGTAAATGTTGGGATTTTTGTCACATGATCTAAATTATCTTTGTACTTTCATGGAGAAATCAGACGTCTCTCTCTCTCTCTCTCTCTCTCTCTCTCTCTCTCTCTCTCTCTCTCTCTCTCTCTCTTGTTATCAAGGATGAACGTTTCCAGGGCTTTCCCCGTATACAGGGATGTTTCGATAAAAGTTTGCCTAGGAACTTTGATTTTCAATGAAGCCCGGCTTCACTCGACAATTTCAGAGTACTTTTATCCTTATCATCAAGAGGCGTCCGACTTTGATCACCCTTTACAGGTAGGCCTACTCCAACATACACTCCCCAGGTAAATGCGCAACTCGTATTCTAAGTATCTTGAGTGTCATTTCTTGGGTGCCAGCATAGACAGCCAAGACTTATCCAGAAAGAACTGCAAAGCTTCATGCTGTAAAGGGTTAAAGTGTAGCAAAATTGTATAAAAATCTACAGATTTTTAATTCTTAACCCAACGCAGACGATATCAAAATTTATTATTTCAAATATCATTTTTTTAAATTTATCAACAAATTTCAACAAAGCCATATCATGTGACTCCTCGTTGGAACGAGCTCGACGAGCTCGTTCCAACGAGGGGTCACATGATATGATTTTGTTGAAATTTTTGGAAAATAATATTTTTTCAACTTCTGAATTTGCAAATGACGCGGGCGTATGCGGCTGATTCGTTGGGTAAAGGGTTGAAAGCTAACACACTTGGCACGTGTGTCCCGTGTGTCCCGCTCCCCAGCGCGTGTCTTTGGCTCTAAGAAAGCGCCTTTCGCTTTTAGTCAAACGATTTTTGGGGATTTTTGTCCCAAAGCTATTTAACATCTGGTTGTTGCATGGAAAATTAAAACTCCCGAACGAACATGTCGTTGAGCTGAGGAATCAGGTACCGTATGATGCGAATCTTCGTTCGCGAAAAGCATTCACATCAGTGACATCACTAAAAGTTTAAGAAAAGACTTTCAACCGAACTATTGGGGAAACGATAATTGCACAGGTATTTGACACAATGCGAGAGCTGGCTGGGACGTGGGGGCAATGGTGGGGATGGTACATTTCCAACAGATTGTCCGATCAGGGGAGTTAACTCGAAATTCTGGTGTGAACGAGAACTGAATGAACTGGCGAGTCAACGATTTTAGTCATCTTTCAGCTAACTGATAAAATATTAGGGGTAAGTTGCAGTGTTGCATCAAAACAAAAGACAATTATATCATTAAATTATTTATTTCTGGAATATAAGTTAAATATAAGTTTAAAACTTATATTTGTAACTTGTAACTTATATTCCCCTCCCACCCAAATCCCGGCCATATTTTCAATAGATGGGAATTTTCCTGAGCTTTTGTAAGTAGATTTTGTGGCATTTTATCTGTGGTTGTGGTCGTTTGTAACAGATATTTAGTGAGTTCTGAACGACATTTCGTGTGTTTTTCTTATTGGAATCAATATTTCGTCAATTGAATGCGACAAGGTGCCATCTGTAATTTTAAGAGACGATTTTCAACTCTGGAGGGTCACATATTTCGAAGACAAGAAAGTGGGTGCATTCGGCTTTCCTCAGCACTTGGACATTCACAGGTTGTACTTGGTAAATTATCAATCAGGGGGGGGGGGGGGGGGGGGGGGGGGGTCAAAAAGTTGGTTATTCGGCAGCAGGTGGGGGTGCCGTTACATATTCGGAGGGGACACGCTTTTTGAACTAAGACCCTCTAGCCATCGAAATTTTGATTATTCAAAAGCTAAAACACAAAACGAATTAATTTTTCAGTGGGAGATTTGTAAATCGTATACATCAGCTCAATGCATGCCTATATGCCACGGGCTTTGATGGCTGACCTTTTTTATATAACTGAGTAAAGTCTCATTATATTTTTGTGTCTACAAGAAATAAATATCAACGCTTGGGGGGGGGGGGGGGCGCCCAACACCCACACGTGTCTTGACGCCGCACGCCTTTGGCCATAAGGTATTTTCTAAAGCATAAAATGAAAGGAAGTTGTTGAATACAACGTCTCGCAAACTGAAGGTTTTATTGCACGCCAATGCTTTTATTTTCATAAAATACACGCTTTTTCTGCCAAAACCGAAGCGAACAATAATGTTTTTTGTATTGTCCTTGAATAATACGGATCACGTGCGCGGACTATTTAATTATTTCTTGTTTACATTTTGGTTATTTTTTGGCAATATTTTATGTTTTTAATATTTTTTAGTAAACAGAAGGCGTGCAATAAATACAGAACAGCATACGCGTTCGAACTGTCATTTTTTACTGCAGGGGGAGGGATAATGTTGAACAAGAAGCCGGAGAGCTTCGAGTTCAATATTTATTGATTTTACATTTATTTATTTATTGCTGTTTAAGGTCACATACATTTGCACAATGGCTAATCGTGACCGTGACAGTGTTACGGGTGAGGGAAGCCGGAGTACCCGGAGAGAACCACCGAGCATCGACGAGCAACTGCCAGCTCCCCAACATCGTAACTCCGCACTGCAGCACAGTCAGGGTTAGATTGGTTGAAGACATGCGCACCATCGTCTTGCAGTACGCCTTAGTACCCCCAGTTCAATATTATCCCTCCGCCAAAATCGATTAATAATTTTTTAGTAAACTGTAGGGGTGCAATAAATACAGAACAGCATACGCGTTCGAACTGTCATTTTTACCGCACTCGATCAATTTGGGCGGAGGGATAATATTGAACTTGAAGCCTTCGGCTTCTCCTTCAATATTATCCCTCCGCCCAAATCAGTCTCGTGAGGTAAAAGATGACAGTTTGAACGCGAATGCCGTTCTGTCTATGTCGTTGTCTTCCAAAAAAACATTCTGCCGTTTCTGTAAACATTGCCCAATAGCATAGAGTGCATTGGGTCGAGGTGATTGTTAGTATCTACATACAAATCTGTGAATTGTCAGTATCTACATACAAATCTGTGAAGTCCAAAACACTACTAGAATGGCCAATGTCGTTCAAACAGCAGGCTGTGCAGCGCCCGAGTTGTCTGCCCTTTGATATCCCACTCTTGGAAAAGAACCAGCCAATGGAGGCAGAGGAACTCCATTCGCCAAGTTATCTGTTGGCACACCGATTGTAAGTATGTTTGGAAGACCCGTAAGAGGATTGATTCCAGTAAGTCCATTAATACCGGTTAGCCCTGTGGTCGGAAATCCTGTAATCCCTGTTGTCGGAAAACCAGTTATTCCCGTTGTAGGAAATCCAGTGATACCATTTAGTCCTGTCGTCGGAAAGCCATTAATTGTTCCAACATTGACAGGGATGGGTCCAATCAGGCCCGGTATCTGTGGTGGAATTTGATCCTGTTGCTGGCAAGGTAATATGATTGGCTGTTGATTCTGTGACGATGCTTGTGGGATTGGAATCATTATTGGGATAGGCATTGGATAAGTCATCTGATTATTATTAGTTTGTGTTGGTTCTGGACTGGGCTGCTCCGGTGCAGCTCCAGGCAGGTACTGATGTATTATGGTCGTATCCCTCGATTCCTGTTCACTACTAGCAGGCTGAGCTACGAATAGGGCATTTGGAGTTTTCGTGAGTGGCACTCCTCCATTTTTAGCTTGTCGTCTGCTTCTTTGTATTGGCGTGGCTTTGACAGACAGCGCTAAAAAAGCTAAAAATTAAAAAGATAAATTATTCACAAAACACATTCTTTCAAAGAACGGCGAATTTCGGTTTGGTGTATGGGTTCCCGATTCGTCAGGGCCGGATTCATGAATTGTAATTACGATGGGAAGGCGAGAGAGTCCATGGAAAATCGTAGAGGGTACGATGCAGTACAACTAAAGTCTCTAGATGGGATTTGTTCTATAAAAACGCATGAGGAAAAGAAAATCTAGTGTTTCTGAGTGGATACCGACCATTTCTAGCAATAATTCAACGCGTATTCACTTTGAATTGATGCATGAAACCCGCTAGTCCAAACATGGCCTGAAAGTTAGTAATATAAGTTTTTTGGTTTGGTATGTCCTTTCAAAGGACGTATCAAACCACAAACTTATATTACGGACTTTCAGGCCATGTTTGGACAAGAAACCCGCCAGCTGAATCGGAATGCAAGACGCCATCTGTTCCATGTATCGATCAAATCACTTCCGCGTATCAATGATTCAATGCGCTGTTTACTTTCATGCATCAATTCAAGGTTGAAACGAATGGAATTATCAGATTCTTATTAAAAGCGTACAATAAAAAGAAAATCTAGTGTTTTTGACATATTGAACTATTTCTACTCATTCATTTAGTAAGGGCGAGAATTTCGAGTTATCTCCCGTCATTTTTCACGCACGAAAGCGGCCCTATTTCACATGGAATTGTCTCCAAGGAGGAGAAGTATTATTTGTCGCAAGGTCATAAATAGACAAAAAAAAAAAAAAAACAGTTTTCAAAGTTAAATGGAACCATTAAAACTATAACGTATCCAAAATATGTTTATAGAACAAAGAAAATTAATTTTTGCTTTAAACAAATCTATGTCCGCACAAATACTGACTGAGGTGTGTTCTAGACAAAGATTTATTCACATGTGCAGTCAATCATGAAGTAAGGGTCACAGTGACCTAACAGTGGTGCACACACACTGCCATCCCAAAATGTACGAGCTAAAAGTCAGTAGCCTTGAAAATAGCACCTAAAGTATGATCTCAGTAAGTAATTCTTCGCGAAGTGGTGGACTGTTGGACTTTTATGCTGGAGGTCCCGAGTTCGAACCCCATCCGGGACGACCCGCGTTGTGTCCATGGATAAGGCATTTTATCCCGGTTTCCTACATGGGGGCACGATGACGCCGTGTACTGAGGCGTACTGTACGTCGGTGGTGCACATGTCTTCAACCTCTGTAACCCTGCTTGAGCGGAGCTTGAACCGAGTTAGAATGTTAAGGAGCTGACATTTGTTCGTCGATGCTCGGTGGTTCTCTCCGGGTACTCCGGCTTCCTCCACCCGTAAAACTGCCACGGTCACGATTAGCCATTGTGTATAATTATGTGACCTTAAACACCAATAAATAAATATAAATAATTCTTCATGAATAACGGTCAGGAAGACCGACAGACTGTAGACCGACTCAATGGACGAATGCTCTGACCGATGGACTGACGGACAAGATGGTTTTAGCAACATAAGTGCCAGTTGGTGATATCAGCACACAATGGAGCTCATGTGAGTGAGGCTAGACATACTACATTGTCTTGTTTATTTATTTGCTTACGAATTTATTTATATGCCATTGAGAATTTAATGTCATGTTTTACTCAGCTGCTTAACTTATCGAGTGATTAACCCTTTGATACTTTTGAATGTCTTATGACGTACGAAATCAAATTGCGCCTTGATACTTTCTGGTCATTTGTTTTCTTATTATTTTTCGATTTTTTAAAGTTTTAACCTCAAGTTGCTATATTCTGCAAAATAATGCTCAGTGACAACTTCAAGCCAAATGTTATCGCAGCTTAAAATACTAATATAATCCTGCTGTCAAGACTTCTTAACTGGTTGAGTACTAGGAGCCACAATCAGGGCTTTCAAAAAATGAGGATACCAGAGCAAAAGCCAACACTTTTCTTGCTTATATTTCATATTCAGTCAAACACAAATAATATTTTGTTTATATAAGTTTGTTTTATTACAAATTATTGGAGAGTGCCTCTGGGCACTCTCCAATAATTTGCAATAAAACAAGTTTTGAATAACAAATTCAGACCACCAAAAATAATCTAGCCCTCACCAGTTAATCACTGATGTGAAAAATATCTTGTTATTTGTACTTTCCGATACTTCAAGTGTATGTTAACCCTTTAGCGAACGTAACGACCAAAACCGGCCAGCGCTATTCTCAAAAATCGTCAATTAATTTTCACTTTTTGTCTCAAAAACATAGGTTATGAACCCTCATTGGAACGAGCTTGTTCCAATGAGGGGTCATGACCTATGTTTTTGAGACAAAAAATGAAAAAAATAGTTATTCAAGAATTTTTTTTGCAAGTGTCGTCTGCTTTTCATGTTAGGCAAAGGGTTACTTATTTTTGACGAGACTGTAATTCAGCAGTATTCCGGGCTCCAGAGATTCGAGTGCCCAGATTTCCCACTAAATTAGAATAAAGTCACCAATTCACTCATGTTACGCAGAGATTCGGGGAAATTTTCAATATTTGCAGTCCGGTTTCGAAATATTTCCTGGGGTATGACATCTCGGGAAATTTAAAGAATTTGGATTGGAAAAGTCGAGGATGTCCATTATATTATTGTATCCAGGGGTTAATGGAAAGACAGCCAAACTGGATACATTGTACCCCAACAATATACATGTGAGAGTGTTAAAAGCTGATTGCTATGAAATTATTGTACACTCATATAGATGGATATCGTTACATAAATTCAGTTCTGTTCAGTTCAGTTCCCTGGTTGGACCCTCTCGTCGCTTCGATACTCTGACTGCGCTATTCGACATCATGAGCTAGAGACAAGTGCGGGAACCCCGTATCAGATTTCACCACAGGCCCAGGCCCAGTAATAGATTGACCCCAGGGACAGAAATTCCCCTCGCCGGTACTGTTTATTGAACTGACACCCGGTGGGAATATTGTTCTATAATAATACTACGCATTAACCCTTTACCCAACGTAACGGTAAAAGCCGGCCAGAGCTATTCTCAAAAATCGCAAATTAATTTTCATTATTTTTTCATTTTTTGTCTCAAAAACATAGGTTATGACCCTTCGTTGGAACGAGCTCGTCGAGCTCGTTCCAACGAGGGATCATAACCTATGTTTTTGAGACAAAAAATGAAAAAAATAGTTATTCAAGAATGTTTTTTGCAAGTGTCGTCTGCTTTTCACATTAGGTAAAGGGTTAAAAGGATTAACGCTATTATGTTTATATCGTAACTATTCCCTGGTGCTGTGAGTCGGGCTGAAGCATTGGGACTTCAGTTGTGCTTCCTATGCTTTTTCCTAGCATATGAGTCACGGCCTGGTGGAGCACCTTTGTCGATATCATTATCATGACCACGGAATAGGTATGAAGTTAAGATCAACCAATCGTTTATACCTGTGCTGCCCACTTTAGAAGACTTTCACCCCAGGCATTGGTTACCGGGTCCCATTTCATCAGTAAAGCAGGATTTGTTTACCACAGTAAAACAAGCACTGTCCCATTTCCTTGGCATATGTACCGGTATACTCCGCCACTCTGCTCCGTTTTGGGCAGTTGGGATTAAATGTCTTGCCCATAACGCAAATCAGGATAGAGCCTTAGACCTTTCGGTGCTCTAACCAATCAGCCAAAGTGCACCCCGAAATTTATTAAAAACAACCTATCAGTGGAACGCGGCGGCTGAGTAGATAGAGATGCAGGCCGCAAGCCCAGAGGTCCTCGGCATCCGCGTTGTGTCCTTGAGCAAGACACTTAATCCCAACTGCCCACGTGGGGGGTCGGTGGCGTTGTGCATGTACTGATGCGTACACATCGATGGTGCACTTGTCTTAAACCAACGCTAGCCCTTTTTGTATGGAGTTAGTACGTTGGGGAGTCTGACAGTTGCTCGCCGTTGCTCGGTGGTTCTTTCTGGGTACTCCGACTTCCCCACCCGTAAATCTGTCCGATACGAGGTGATCCTGGCTGTCAAAAGTGTCGTTAAAATCCAATAAATAAATAGTTGGTCCTTAGTGATTATTACTTGGTTAGTTTCATATCGGCCGAGATATCAGCTCGAGATAACTTCATATCAGCCTGAGAACGTAGGTTGGAGGTTGATGTGACGTTACTGGGGGACGATATCCCGGCCGATATGAAACTAACCAAGTAATAACCTCTTTTTGAACCAAAACGAACAATCACCCAAATTCGCGGATTTATTACAGTTTTCTGGCGACGTTATTCTTCCTCATTCTTTTCACAAAGTCCGATGTTTCCTCTTCTCCCACTACCAGTTCAACTATCGGAATGTCGTGGCTTCCCCGCTGGGGAAGCCGCGACGTTCGGATAGATGAACCACCTATTCCCCCACTTTTGTGAATCTCCGATTACGACTCCGAATCTTAGTCTGCGACGAATTTTTTGTGCAACCCACTTCTTTCTTCTATTCACCCGCCTGGTCATTACTTATTGGCTTCATTAATTCCTTATCATACAAAACTCTGCTTCAAACCACTCCACCATACATGGTAACGCCATTTTTTCTAATTGTGATCTACGAATAAATGTGAATATTTCGATGTAAACAAATGGGTTACGCCTGGTAACGTTTCGGGGGTGGGGTGGGGGGGGGGGGG
Organism: Pictodentalium vernedei; assembly: GCA_031216915.1. Lineage (NCBI taxonomy): Eukaryota > Metazoa > Mollusca > Scaphopoda > Dentaliida > Dentaliidae > Pictodentalium > Pictodentalium vernedei. The sequence goes on along the minus strand of CM062290.1, from coordinate 66,262,261 downwards.
GGTCTCTAGCTTTCTTCATATCGGCGTCATGTCAGCCTTTCACTCGATGAGTGTGTTTAATTAGAACATTAGGAACACCGTCAAGTGTTCAGCGCTGCAACCCGGATGGCTGTGAGCTGAACATTTGACAGTGCGATTTCAACCATTTTAAAAGCTTGTGAATACTTCATAGGGTGGACAATGTACATTATCATGTTTTAGTAGTAATCCGCCTTCTCAATACTCTAATTTAATGAAAGTGTCAATGAAACTGTAGCTTAACTTACCTGTGTGTTGTGTTTGATGAAAAGGATAATGTTCAGTCTTTATGAAAGGATTATGAATTACGACAAGAATTGCGATAATTGAGAACATGTTAATTTCTGTTCCCTGTATGCTATGTTTTCAAAAAAATAATTTGAGATGTAGAGTGTACTAAAGAACTGATGGTTGGGTTAATGTGGCCTTCAGGGTTAATGTGTGTCAACCGAAGTTACAGTGAAACTATTCCAAAACGAGCCATCCTATCAAGTAACAATGAAATCCCTTCATAAATATAACTCGTAGACTTTGATAAAAGAATATTAGTCACACGACGGCTCTGCAGACACAGTTGACTGATCATGACCAATATAGGACAGTCTCATCTAGATATCATACCAAGTTATCCTACCAACTTACAACTAAATCCCTTTATAAAAAGAACCTGTAGACAGTTCTAAATGAATCCAGGCCGCGTGACTAGGTGGCGATAACGGCTGACTCATCGTGACCAAAATAAGAAAGTCTTATCTAGACATCATATCGAGTTATCCTTCAAAGTTACAATGAAATCACCCCCATAAATATGCACTGAAGACTATGCTAAACAAATCTAGGTCACAGGCCTCTGCGGCCATCACGGTGGATCGATCATGGCCAAACTAGGACTTCTAGACATTATACCGAGTCATCCTACCAAGTTACAATGAAATCCCTTCATAAATACGACTTGTAGACTGTGCTAAAGGTTTTCGGGTTTTGGGCTCGGGCAGCCATCATGGTTGACCGATCGCGACCAAGTGGAGGATGTCCTCATCTAGACATTATACTGAGTCATCCTACTAAGTTACAATGGAATCCCTTTATAAATGCGACCTGTAGTCTGTGCTAAGGGTTTTGGGCTTGGGCAGCCATCATGGCTGAATGGTCGCGACCAAAAGGGGACGTTCTCATCAAGACATTATCTGGAGTCATCCCACCAAGTTACGATGAAATTCCTCCATAAATATGACCTGTAGACTGTGCTAAAGGTTTTCGGGCCCCTGTAGCCGTCACAGTTGACCGATCGCGACCAAAAGAGGGCATTTTCATCTAGACATTATATGGAGTCATACTACCAAGTTAAAATGAAATTCCTCCATAAATACGACCTGTAGACTGTGCCAAAGGTTTTCGGGTTTGGGGCTCGGACAGCCATTACGGTTGACCGATAGAGACGAAAAGGGGAGGTTCTCATCTAGACACGAGCTCATACCTACATATGGAATTCCGTGACGATCGGACAAGAACTACGGGGTGTGGCCTGTGCAAAAGGAAAATGTGAACAGACTTACAGATTTCCCCGCACGCGTGCAGGTGGCAATAGCTTATCGTGACTTTGTCAAGTTTAGCTAAAACGTATTTATAGTATTGTCTCCAAACATTTTCCCAATGCGCGTTTGTTCTTCATTGGAACACTTCGACCAGCTACTAATCTGTAGAGGATTCCATGTGGCAAAGCCTTGATTACCCCTGTGCCCCCAAATGCCACCACCCCACACACCGTCGTCATTGTCTCCCCACAGTACCAGATAACGAACAATTCCATGCTACCTTGTGCTTCCTTCCTCCCATTTTCATTGATTAGCGTACTAATATCACCACATATCTTTCATTCTCTCATTCCACTTCCTGATTTTACATTCTCGGTTCTCTGCTTGAGCGGAGCTTGAACAGAGTTAGAATGTTGAGGAGCTAACAATTACTTGTCGATGCTCGGTGGTTCTCTCTCTGTACTCCGGCTTCCTCTACCCGTAAAACTCCCACGGTCATGATTAGCCATTGTGCCATTGTGCATACGTATGTGACCTTAAACACCAAATTAATATTCGCCTCGAAAATAACGGGAGTCCGTTCCAGTGCGGGATCGTACGCTATGTTTTGATGCACACAATGAAAATTATTATTATTTATTGGTGTTTAAGGTCACATATTTCTACATAATGACTAATCGTGGCCACAACGTGGATGTAAAATCAAGTACAACCAATCGTTTACACCCATGTTGACCTTTTTAGAGGACTTCCACTCCAGGCATTGGTGAGCGGGTCTTATTTTACCACAATAAACAAGCGCCGATTCACTTCCCGTGGTTCCCGCAGGGGAGAACAAACATTGAAAATATAAAATTTGAATGGCGATTTTTGTGATTATTACTGAACGGCATTGAAGTTATGACAGCTAATGGGTTAAACGCCAAAACATGTCTAATCTGAAGCGTTGAAATGGTATCCGAAGTTTGTGTTATCCATGATGAGTGGACGATGCTGAAACAGGGTGGTTTCCGAAGTTAGGCTATCTTACAATACCAGGAGGGGAGTGGAATACAACTAAATCACTCGTGGGGTGGAGCTTTAACCCGAACAGAAACCCTTGTCTAGCTCAAAAGGCATGAGAACAGCAAGCAAAGCTTCAAAAAATGCACCTTCATTTGGAGGTCCATCGGCTAAAATTGTGTTTGCCCCGATCCGTTATCAGAAGAATCCAGCTCTTTGCCGGGTGGAAACGACACCCCGCTGGTGTTTTAGCGGTAATACGCCCTCCGTTAACGGTGTATGTACAAATTTACAACTACTTTCGTCTGGTATTGTTTGCTGATAAAAGGGAATACTTACCGAACATGAACATATGAATCACGGAAGCCATTTTGCTGCGAAATAACTAAATTTTAAGAAACAAGCAAACGGATGTTTCATTTATACTGCTAATTCGGTAACGAGCGAGAGTTTGATGCTCGGAAAGGGCTGGGCACGAGGAACAAGAAAGAGGAAAAAGACAGATTGTCGACTATGTGTGAAATGTGTAGCATAACAAACATTTTATTTAGGTTCAGGATAAAAGTAAACTAGCCGAGAAAACTTTTGACCCACATATAAACGAGGAAGCTGAATAGATTATTGATAGGAAAACGAACTCCGAACTGCCTTGGTTAACGCTTTACCTCCATACTGACACACCGAGATCGCCCCCCCCCCCCCCCACCCTTCCTTCTAGCCGCTCCGAAAAAAGAAAAGAATCGAAGAAAACAAATGAAGAATTATCCTCATCATTGTAAACCCTTTTCCCAGCGAATCGGCCACATCCGCCTGTGTAATATGCAAATTCAGCAGCAGAAAAAATACTATTTTTCAAAAGATTTCAACAAAACCATATCATGTGACCCCTCTTTGGAACGAGCTCGTCGAGCTCGTTCCAATGAGGGGTCACATTGTGTGGTTTTGTTGATTTTTTTTAAAAATTTAAAAAAAAGTATTTTTAAAATAATAAATTTTGATGTCGTCTGCGTTGGGAAAAGGATTAAAACCTAAAGATGCATAAACTTCTATGTTTACAATTCTCCGGACCTTATAAATGGTCAGCGCTGTTGCAATCAAAGAATGTGTGGTAGGTTGAATGATCATTTCCGTGTTGGATTCAAGTAGGAGAGGGCCGGACGTACGCTTCCTTATAATTTACTATGTATAGTGTAGCCGCCCAGTTAATTGAATAGGCACTTTGCGGGTGAAAATTATTTGATTATTTACTTATTTATTGGTGTTTAAGGACACATACTTATGCAGAACGGCTAATCGTGACCGTGACAGTTTTACGGATGGAGGAAGTCGGAGTACTCGGAGAGAACCACCGAGCATCGACGAGCAACTGTCAGCTCCTCAACATTCTAACTCCGTTCAAGCTCCGCTCAAGCAGGGTTACAGCGGTTGAAGACATGTGCATCATCGACGTGCAGTACGCCTTAGCACACGGCATCATCGTGCCCCCATGTAGGCAACCGGGATAAAGTGCCTTGCCCAAGGACACAACGCGGGTCGTTCCGGGCGGGGATCGAAATCAAATTATTTGATTGAGAGGAGTAATCACTTAACAGGGATTTGGTTAGTTACCTATGTCCAAGTGATAAAATGATTATTAATTCTATTATATCTTGTTTGACAGGGCTCTGTGAGCTCTGCCAAATGATCTATAACAGAATAAATGTCTGTATTAGATGTAGATCTACAAACAATGGGAATTTAGTGAATGCCATAGTAATTTCACTACATATTACAAGATATTTATTCAATTAAAAGGAGTTTACCCCTATAACCTATGTGAAATTAACAGGTGAAATTTGCACTGAAGGTATGGTTTTGTGTTTGGACGTTATATTCAATTAACAGTGTTATTCCAATTAACAGATGGATACCCAGTTAAATCGGTTCCATCTTGGTGTAAAGGATTATTTTGCTCGTTTTCTTCAGCAAAATACGCCGTAACATTACTTTGTACAAACACCACCCAATGCCAGTAACCTCATATGCAAGGAAATGGTCGCGAATGTATCTGTGATCCAAAAATAGAATGGAATATATTTATTTATTGGTGTTTAAGGTCACATTTGGCTATGTCATCGCCTCAGTACAAGAATAAAATTTATAATTGTGTTGAGGAGATGACACCCAATCGTTTATATTTATACAGTCCAATTTAAATGGCGCACACCCTGGTATTGCTTACCGTGCCTTTTTTTAAATATCAACCAAATCTTATGTAACTCGACGAGTGCGTCTGGTGGGGGGGGGGGGGGGGTGTTCTTTTTTTAAACTGCTGAATTTGTATGTTCCGGATGCGATCAATTCTTTAAGGAACGGGTTAAGATGCTGAGTTCCATTTGTAATCCCCTCCCCCACCAACCCTGGCTGTAACGTATCCAACTGAGGTTCTTGGTAGTCACGAATTTCTGCTTCAAATCAATATTTCGAGGCATTTTTACTACATTTTAAATCAATATTTGAAGGAATTTCTCTACTTTTGAGCCCCAAAATTCATATTTTGGCCACATTCTAGACATGTTTACGACAGTTTCACGAGTGCATTTTCTGAAATTTCCAACTTTTTCCAATTTAGGGCATCGAATTTCCAACAATTGTAAATGTGACGACTGATGGGGGGGGGGGGGGGGGGGAGGGCACACATATATTATATATACCACGGGGTGGGGGGGGGGGGAGCACGCACATAAATACACCTCCAGATAGAACAAGCATATATATACCACGGGATGGCAAAATCCCCCACATGCAAGGAGAGAAGTGGGTCTTATAAAAAAAACCAAGATCATCCCACAATGTATGTCATTTAGAAGGTTTCGTGAAAATCTGATTACATTTTTCAAGCTATGGCCTTCATAAAAGTCATTAACTCTCTGCACACTGATGTCAAAATATCAAATTTCTAAGAGGCAATTTTCCCCATAATGCATCTGGGAATTTAACCAATTCAGTCTTGTTTGACAGAGCTCAATGAGCTCTGTCAAACAAGACTGAATTGGTTAAATTCCAAGATGCATTATGGGAAAAATTTATATTTTCAAATAATGATATTTTGACATCAGTGTGCAGAGGGTTAAAAGACAAATACCGAGTTTTCAACAAAATGGGGCATTTCTCCTTCAAAAGTGGGGGACATTTTGTGAATATCGAACGTGACCAAGATCTTCTCATAATGTGTGACTGTAGTAGGTTTCGTCAAATTCAGATTACATTTGTTCAGGTTATTGGGTTCAAAGCGTCACCATCAGACAAACACAAAATTCCAACTAGAGGCTCTAAAGAGCATGTAATCGCTCACCTGGAACTACATATAAATGAAAGTGTCAATGACACTGTAGCTCAACTTGTCAAGACATGTACATGTACAGTATGTGACACAGCAATGACAAACATCTAGGTAATGACCTGATAACAAAGGTACACATAAAGTATAGTAACGGTCTGTACATAAATACTGACCATAGCCTGTAACAAATGTATAGGTAAAGTATTGTAAAGGTGGTGACAGTCAGATGCTAAACTAGAAAAGAAATCTTTGAGTCCCAGAGTGGGTCTCACTGAACCCCAAAATATCTGTTCTCATAGCACAGTGATAACAAAGGCACCCCAAAACACACTCATTCCTGTCCCAAGGTGAAAACAAAGGTACCCAAGAAGTTTCGTGAAGATCAGTTCATAAATACGAGCTGTATAGAAGTTGTGACAAAAAACTGATTGGACCTAATTTCGGTACAAAATGGCCACTGGCAGCGATCTTGAATTTTGGACCGCACTCAGAAACACTCGTTCTCGTCCCAAGGTGATAACAAAGGTACCCAAGAAGTTTCGTGAAGATCGGTTGATAAATACAGGCTCTAACCCGAGCCGTATTGACATGTGCACTTACAGTGTATAAGTAGCACTAAATAAATCAAAATTCGTCTAATTTGCATAATTTCTGCACGAGAAAAAAACCCGTACTGTATGTGATGTATTCCATTTTACTAAACATTCATACAAAAAATTATTCAAGTTCTGTACAAAAGACTGATTGCACTAATTTTGGTACAAAATGGCTGCTGGTGGCCATCTTGAATTTCGGATCACACCCCAAAACACCCGTTCTCATCCCACGGTGATAACAAAGGTACCCAAGACGTTTCGTAAAGATCGGTTCATAAATATGGCCTCTAGCCTGAGCTGTATAGAAGTTGTGTACAAAAAACTGCTCAGACCTAATTTCGGTACAAAATGGCCACTGGCAGCAATACAGCCTCTAGCCCGAGCCGTATTGACATGTGTACTTACTGTGTGTAAGTAGCACGGAAAAAATCAAAGTTCATCTAATTTGCATAATTTCTGCACGAGAAAAAAACCCGTATTATATGTGATGTATCCCACGGTACTAAACATTCACACAAAAAAATTATTCAAATCAGAGCTTTCATGTGGAAGTTCTGCGCAAAAATCTGATTGCCTCTAATTTTGAACAAAATGGCTGCCAGCGGCCATCTTGAATTTCGGACCACACCCAAAAAACACTCGTTCTCGCCCCACAGTGATACCAAAGGTACCCAAGAAGTTTCGTAAAGATCGGTTCATAAATGCGGCCTCTAGCCCGAGCCGTATTGGCATTTGCACTGACAGTGCTGAAAGTAACACTAAATACATCAAATTAGTCTAATTTGCATAATTTACGTACGAGAAAAAAACTCGTATTATATGTGATGTATCCCATGGTACTAAACATTCATACAAAAAATTATTCAAATCAGCGCTTTCATACGGAAGTTCTGTGCAAAAAACAGATTTCTGCATCGTCGGTACAAAATGGTGGCAGGCTGCCATCTTGAATTTCGGACCGAACCCCAAAACACTCGTTCTCGTCCCACGGTCATAACTAAGGTACCCAAGAAGTTTCGTAAAGATCGGTTCATAAACACGGCCTCTAGCCCGAGCCGTATTGAATTGTTGACGGACAGACGGACAGACGGACGACTGGCCATGGCATAATCTCAAATTTGGCTTCGCCAAAGTTGAGCTAAAAATGTGATTTTCCATAGGCTTTCCATGATAACTATGAGCTGCAATTGTGGCCATGTTTACAACATTACATCAACATTACATCAGGATCATTGGTAGAAGGTGTCCCCGTCCTCAATCACGTGAAGTTTCAAAACATTTGAATCCATCAAACAGAATCATAGAATGTCTCTGCTGGCCATATTTTCCAACCAACTGGAACAAAAAGAGGATCGTTTGTAGAGGGCCTCCTATAGATCATTCCTTCCAAGTTTTGGTTCACGTCCAGAGAGAAGATGAAACTGTGATTTCTCATAGGGTTTTTCTTTTGTAAATATAAACCGCAACTATGGCCATGTTTGCAACACGATCAACTTTAAACGAGGAACTTTGGTAGAGGATGCCCCAGTCATCAACCATGCAAAGTTTCAAAACATTTGGCCCTGTGGTTTCAGAGGAGAAGAGTTTTCAAAATTGACCAATCAGAGAATGCTCTTGGCGTTTTTCATCCAACAGGAATAAAACGAGTAACAGTTGTAGAGAACCCCTCCTAGACCATGCCTGCCACCTCTGGTTCACACTGGCTCAGTACTTTCAGAGAAGATAACGAAAATGTTATTTCCTATAGAGTTTTTTATTGTAACTATAAGCCACAATTTCAGCCAAAATTGCAACCCGATGAAGATTAAATGAGGTTTATTGGTAGAGGGGGTTACAGGCATCAGTCGCGTCAAGTTTCAAAACATGTGGCCTTTCAACAAAAAAAATCAGTAAAAAGGGTTAAATATTTTGAAAATTACATTTTTTTTCAGACAGTATTCTCTTTCAAGTAGCTTTGGATAGGTAAAAGGTTACAGGAAATACATTTTATTCCAATTTTGTCATATCTTAAATGATTACTGGTCAGCTAAGCTGACATAAAGGGAAAAGAAAATAAACAACACTTCCATGCTTTCGAAACACCTGTCATCAATCAGTGTTTCTGATAAGTAACTTGAGAGTAATACATGTATTAACATAATTACAGATGTAGTTGTTTACAGTACAAGTTAAAACAAGAGCAACGCTAATGCGTGTGCCCCCGAAGATAGCAAAGTCGGACTTGCATGTAAATAATCAGATCGAGCTAAAAGTATAAATGTTCTGTAATAAACTTGGTGCAAAGCCACAAGAAAATGGGTTTTAGGATTGGATCATTCAAATTGCTTTTATAAACTGTTAAGGTGAACTTTATTATGGTCTGGAACCAAAATCACTATAATTCTTGTGTCATCCATATTTATATGGATATATTAATATTTAGAGGTTAAAGTGCCATGCAAGCACTGGGCTGCAAAATGAAAGTGTCATTGACACTGTAGCTTAACTTGTGTGTTGTGTTTGATGAAAAAGATAATGTTCAATGTTTATGAAAGGATTATGAAATGAGACAAGAATTGTGATAATTGGGAATATGTTCATTTCTGTTCCCTGTATGCTATGTTTTTGATAAAAATAATATGAGGTGTACACTGTACTAAAGAGCTGAGGGGTGGGTTAATATGACCTCACAATTAATGTATGTGGCCCTCACAGTTAACGTATATCAACGAAAGTTACCAAGTTACAGTGAAATTATTCCAAAACGAGTCATCCTATCAAGTTACATTGAAATCCCTTCATAAATATGGCCTGTAGACCGTGCTAAAGGTTTTCGGGCTTCGGGCCCCTGTAGCCATCAGTTTCCCAATTGCGTCCAAAGGGGAAGTTCTCATCTAGACACTATATGAAGTCAACCTACCAAGTTACAATGAAATCCCTTCATAAATATGACCTGTAGACTGTGCTAAAAGTTTTTGGACTTTGGGCTCGGGCAGCCTTCATGGTTGAATGATCGCAACCAAAAGGGGACATTCTGATCTGGGCATCATCTGGAATGATCCTACGAAGTTACAATGAAGTCCCTTCATAAATATGACCTGTAGACTGTGCTGAAGGTTTTCGGGCTTCGGGCCCCTGAAGCCATCACAGTTGACCAATCACGACCAAAAGAGGATGTCATCATCTAGGCATTATATGGAGTCAAACTAACAGGTTACAATGAAATCCTTCCACAAATATGACCTATAGATTATGCTAAAGGTTTTGGAGTTTTTGGGCGCGGGCAGCCATCAAGGCTGAATGATCGCGACCAAAAGGGGACGTTCTTATCTAGACATTATTTGGAGTCATCCTACCAAGGTACAATGAAATCCCTTCATAAATAGCACCTGTAGACTGTGCTAAAGGTTTTCGGGTTTCGGGCCCCTGTAGCCGTCACAGTTGCCTGATGGTGTGCAAAAGGGGCTGTTCTCATCTAGACATTATATGAAGTCAACCTACCAAGTTACAATGAAATCCCCTCATAAATATGAACTGAAGACTGTGCTAAAGGTTTTCGGGCTTTGGGCTCGGGCAGCCATCATGGTTGAATAATCGCAACCAAAAGGGGACATTCTCATCTGAGCATCATCAGGGGTGATCCTACGAAGTTACAATGAAATCCCTTCATAAATATGACCTGTAGACTGTGCTCAAGATTTTCGGTCTTCGGGCACCTGTAGCCATCACAGTTACCAATCGTGACCAAAAGGGGATGTCATCATCTAGGCATGATATGGAGTCAACCTAACAAGTTACAATGAAATCCTTCCATAAATACGACCTATAGACTATGCTAAAGGTTTTTGGGCTCGGGCAGCCATCAAGGGTGAACGATCGCGACCAAAAGGGGATGCTCTCATCTAGACATTATTTGGAGTCATCCTACCAAGCTACAATGAAACCCCTTCATAATTATGACCTGTAGACTTTTCTAAAGGTTTTCGGGCTTCGGGCCCCTGTAGCTGTCACAGTTGCCCAATCGTGTCCAAAGGGGGACGTTCTCATCTGGACATTATATGAAGACAAACCTACCAAGTTACAATGGAATCCCTTCATAAATATGACCTGTAAACTGTGCTAAAGGTATTCGGGCTCGGGCAGCCATAAAAGTTGAATGATCGCAACCAAAAGGGGACATTCTCATCTGGGCATCATCTGGAGTGATCCTACCAAGTTACAATGAAATCCCTTCATAAATATGACCTGTAGACTGTGCTCAAGATTTTCGGGCTTTGGGCACCAGTAGCCATCACAGTTCACCAATCACGACAAAAAGGGGATGTCACCATCTAGGCATTATATGGAGTCAACCTAACAGGTTACAATGAAATCCTTCCATGAATATGACCTTTTGCCTATGCTAAAGGTTTTTGGGCTCGGGCACTCGCCAAGGCTGAATGAGCGCGATCAATATGGGACGTTCTCATCTAGACATTATTTGGAGTCATCCTACCAAGTTACAATGGAATCCCTTTATAAATATGACCTCTAGACTGTGCTAAAGGTTTTCGGGCTTCGGGCCCCTGTAGCCGTCACAGTTGCCCAATCACGTCCAAAAGGGGACTTTCTCACCTTGACATTAACCCACCAAGTTACAATGAAATTCCTCAATAAATATGACCTGTAGACTGTGCTAAAGGTTTTCGGGTTTTGGGCTCGGGCAGTCGTCACGGTTGGCAGATCATGCCCAAATGGGGAAATTCTCGTCTAGACATCATAAGGGGTCATCCTACCAAGTTACAATGAAATTCCTCCACATTAAACTTGACCTGCAGACTGTGCTAAAAGTTTTGGGGTTTCGGGCTTGGGCAGCCATCACGGTTGATAGATCATGCACAAAAGGGGACGTTCTCATCTAGACATTATACAGAGGCATCCTACCGAGTTACAATGAAATCCCTTAAATACGACCTGTAGACTGTGCTAATGGTTTTCGGGTTTTGGGCTCAGGCAGCCATACCGGTTGCCCGATCGCGACCAAAAGGGGAAGTTCTCATCTAGATACGACCCCAAACCTGCATATTAAATTTCGTGACGATCAGACAAGAACTGTGGGGTGTAGCCCGTGCTAAAGGACAATGTGAACAGACTCACAGACTAACAGACTTCCGCACGCGTGATGGCAATAGCTTATCTTGACTATGTCAAGTTAAGCTAAAAACAGGTATTTTGCTGACAGTACCGATCTCCGTGCAGACAAGAGAGGGATTGGGTTAAGCATTAGAATATTGCCTCTGGCGGCCAGATATTTCCATCCTCTCATTGACCATTCCTACGAAGTTTGGTTCACGTCGACTCGGGAGTTCCAGATAAGATAAAAATGTGATTTCCCATAGGGTTTCTATAGTAACTATAAGCCGCAATTGCAGCCATGCTTGCAACCCGGTCAACATTAAATGCGGATCGTTGATAGAGGGTGTCGCAGTCATCAGCCATGCAGAGGAGAAGATCTTTCAAAATCAACCAATCAGAATCAAAAAATGCTTCTGGCAGTAGGGGAGGGGGGGGGGGGGCTGAGGGCACCAAAAATTTGCAAGAAGTAACGTGAGGGTGGGCGGGTCTCTTGAGTGCACCAAAAATGTGCATTTCCAACTTGTGCAATTTTTTGAATTTTTTAAAAATATATCAATATATCAGCTAATATATACCACCATTTGTGTTTCAAACCTTAAAGATGATGTTGTACATCACACTCTTAGCATAAATACAACATCAGGAGGCTTTATATGTAAGAATATTGGGCTTAATCTGGGAAAATGTCACACGTTAGTAGGGGGTGGGTGTCTTTTTCGAAATGTAGAAAATGTGCTGACAATATTTTGGGAAAATTCTCTCTGATGCACTAAATTCAACCCAAGTTATTTATTTATTAATATTAGTTATTATTTATTAATAGAATTTGTATGGATAGAAGAGGAAAGAAGCAAACACCTGCGAATACTGACAGAACAATTCAAATGAAAATTTGGGCCAAGCCTGATAATGAACAGCTTGTCATTTGTAGATTGGGGCACACAGCAGCCCACAGAGGTTTAAATTGGTGGTACCAGTTTAAGAACATTATGAAACCCCCCTAAAGACAGCTGTGCCTACTAAGTTTATTTTTGATTTTAATGGGAGAATGGGGTTGGGTGTCTGAGAACGGTAGTAGAAAATTTGCACGTAGGGGTGGGTGGGTGTAATAAGGAACTGAATAAAAAATAGGACGTCACGTCTTGCAAATTTTTAGTGACCCCCCCCCCCCCCTCCCCTCCCCTGCTGGCAGCCACGTTTTTTGATGCACGGTAACAAAAATGAGGAGCATTTGAGAAGACCTCCATAGACTATCTCTGCTAGGTTTGTCGCGTCGGCTCAGTAGTTCCAGAGAAGAAGATGAAAATGTGATTTCCCATAGGGTTTCTATAGTTACTATAAGCCGCAATTACGTGCAAGTTTACAATCCGATCGACATTAAATGAGAAATAGTTGGTAGGGGGTCACATGCATCATTTATGTGAAGTATCAAACAATTTGGCCTGGCAGTGTCAGAGGAGAAGATTTTTGAAAATTCACCAACCCGCGGAAACGAAATGAGGATCGTTTGTAGGGGACCTCCCATAGGCCATTCCTGCCAGGTTTGGTTCATGTCAGCTCAATAGTTCCAGAGAGGAAGATGAAAATGTGATTTCCCACAGGATTCCTATAGTAACTATAAGCCGGATTTGAAGCCACATTTACAACCCCATCAACATTAAATGAGGATCGTCGGTAGAGGGGCTCCCAGTCATCAACCATGCAAAGTTTCAAAACATTTGGTCCTGTGGTTTCAGAGGAGAAGATTTTTCAAAATCCACCAATCAGAATCAAAGAATGCCTCTGGCGGCCATGTTTTCAAACCCATGGGATCAAAATGAGGATCGTTTGTAGAGGACCTCTCATAGACTATCCCTGCCAGGTTTGGTTCATGTCAACTCAGTAGTTCTAGAGAAGATGATGGAAATGTGATTTCTCAGAGGGTTTCTACAGTAACTATAAGCCGCAATTGCGGCCATGTTTGTGACCCAATCAACATTAAATGAGGATTGTTGGTAGAGGGGGTCCCAGTTATCATTTATGTGAAGTTTCAAAACATTTGGCCGGGCAGTTTCAGAAGAGAAGATTTTTGAAAATCCACCAACCAGAATCAAAGAATGTCTCTGGAAGCCATGGTTTTCATCTGACGGGAACAAAATGAGGATCGTTTGTCGAGGGCTTCCCATAGACCATTCCTGCCAAGTTCACATTGGCTCGGCAGTTACAGAGAAGAAGATGAAAGTGTGAAAAGTTTACGGACGCCGGACGACGACGGAAGCCAGGTGATGAGAAAAGCTCACATGGCCTTTTTGGCCAGGGGAGCTAATAAAAAGGGGCATAACTCTTACAAAAGCCAACAAAATTTGGTGAATATCCAACTCGACAGAGACTTGCCTGTCGCAAGTTGTATAAAAATTTGATTACACAGGGGCCGTGGAGCGATTTTGAAGAGGTGGGAGGAGACTGAATGTCGTGAGTGCCCGGAACGACCGGGGAGGGGGGAGGGGGGGGGGGGGGGGGTCCAGCATTCTCCGCTGGAAAAAAACACTGAAATGTATTATTTTGCTCTGCCTCAAAAACAAAAGGATATGGCCAGAAATTATCTCGGACAAAATTTAAAGAGGAAGACATAGAAACATCCATAATTTCTTTTAAACACATTTTCTCGAAAGATTCCAGATTATTCAGACAATTACATGAAAAGTCACTAGTCGTGGCCAGTATCACAACCTGTCCCCTTATAGATAAGCCTATGGAGTCGAACTCATGTATCCAATAAACCATGAAACTTAAAGCCTATATTGAGTGTATCTCACTATGTGACTGTGTCATAAATATCGGAATTACAATCCCGTAGTAGTTGCATGCCCCCACCCCACCCCCGTCTCCGCTGCCCCTGTTACATTTGTTCAAGTTATCGCGTTCGCCATGTCATTAATATCTATCAGACGAATTCTAAAAAAAACAGGACGTAACCCCTGCAAAAGCCAAGAATGAGATCCTTTTATAATCTTTTATCCCTTTACATAACGTTACGGCCAAAACCGGCCAGCGCTTTTCTCAAAAATCGCCAATTAATTTTCATTATTTTTTTTTTTCATTTTTTGACTCGAAAACATATGTTATAACCCCTCGTTGGAACGAGCTTGTCGAGCTCGTTCCAACGAGGTGTCATAACTTATGTTTTCAAGACAAAAAATGAAAAAATTAGTTATTCAAGAATTATTTTTGCAAGTGTCGTCTGCTTTTCGGGTTAGGTAAAGGGTTATCATGCTTATAACCAGTTTCGTTAAAATCCGATTCAAGTTATTGTGTTCGCAAAGTCAATAACAGACAAACACCGAATTTCCAACAAAAGATTTGAGGAAATTTGGTGAATATCGAATTTATTTATTTATTTATTGGTGTTCAAGGTCATATATTTCTGCACAATGGCTAACAGTGACCACAACATGGATATAAAGTAAAGTCCAGCCAATCGTTTATACCCATGTTGAACATTTTAGAGGACTTCCACCCCACGCATTGGTGAGCGGGTCCTCTTTTACCAGTAATACAGAACTTGTTTACCACACTGAGCAAGCATTGCTTCGTTTGCCGTGAATATCGATAAACTTGAGTTGAGATCTTCTCACAATGTATGCCTACAACAAGTTTTATTTATTTATTTATTTATTTATTTATTGATGTTTAAGGTCACATACTTCTGCACAATGGCTAATCATGCCCACAATATGGAGATAAAGTCAAAGTCAGTCAATCATTTATACCCCATGTTGCCTATTTTAGAGGCCTCACACCCCAAGAATTAGTGACTGGGACCTATTTTACCAGCAAAACAGAGCTTGTTTACAACAGTAAACAAGCACTGCTTCACTTCCCGGGGTTCCCACGGGGGAGCAAGTTTCATGAAAATCTAATTACATTTGCTCCAAGTTATTGCATGCACACAACATAAGTAGACGGACACACAGAGTGTGTGTGTGTGGGGGGGGGGGGGGGGGGGTTCTTTACCCCCTACCAAATTCTGTTGGGCCAGGGGATAATAAAATCAGAACTGAAGATATTTTTAGGCCATGCACATCAACCTGCAGTACTCAGGCACCCCGTGTATAGACATCTACCTGTGCACTTCTTGCAAAGCCAGTGAAATTTTAAGGACCCACCATGCAAAGCTGAAATTAATGGACCACTGGTAAACTACCCATTGGTACATGAGCAGAAAATTTCCCTGTTTGTTTTCGGGTATTTACTTGTGTAACCCCTAGCATGTTGCTGGCAGATGTTGCTACCCAGGAAGAAAATCTCCTGCCACTAAAACATGCAGAATGTAGGCACATTTTATCAAGTGTTTCCTTTACATACATGTTTTGTTCAGTGATTTCTGAAATTAAAATGTCACAAGATTTCCCATCAAATCTAGTCATGGCTGCTTCAAAGGGAGCCCATATATGAACCCAGGAACTTAGCTTTAACAAACTTGAATCTCACCCCCCTAAGGATGCTGCACACCAAATATCAAAACATTCCGACTGCTGGATCTGAAGAAGATTTTTTAAGAAAATTCCTCATTTTGAACTAAGTTACAATTTGAGCTCCCACAGTGAGTCCAAATATTGACCTAGGGACATGGCTTGAACAAACTTGAATCTCACCCCCTAAGGATGCTGCATACAAAATATCAAGACATTCCGACTACTGGATCTGAAGAAGAAGATTTGTAAAGAAAATTCCTCATTTTGAACTAAGTTATTATTCGGGCTACCACAGTGAGCCCAAATATGAACCCAGGGACTTGGCTTGAACAAATGTGAATCTCACCTCCCTAAGCATGCTGCATACCCAATATCAAAAGATTCTGCCTGCTGGATCTTGAAAAGAGTTTTAAAGAAATTTGCCTGAATGCACTAAGTTCAAATTGGGCTCCTATACTGAGCCCAAATATTAACCCAGGGAGCCGATTTGAACAAACTTGAATCAGATCCACCCCATAATGTTGCATACCAAATATCAAAAGATTCTGCCTGATGGATCTGGAGAAGAAGATTTTTAAAGAAATTTGCCTGAAATGCACTAAGTTCGAATTCAAGCTTTTATAGTGAGCCCAAATATGAATCCAGGGGGCCGATTTGAACAAACTTGAATCAGATCCACCCCACAATGTTGCATACCAAATATCAAAAGATGCTGCCTGCTGGATCTTGAAAAGAAGATTTTTTAAGAAATTTGCCTGAAATGCACTAAGTTTGAATTCGGGCTTCTATAGTGAGCCCAAATATGAATCCAGGGTGCCGATTTGAACAAACTTGAATCAGACCCATACCAAGATGCTGCATACCAAGTATCAAAAGATGCTGCCCACTGGTTCTGGAGAAGAAGATTTTTTAATAATTTTTCTATAATTCATACGGTGCTATCAGAGTTATGCCCCATACAGAGCCCCCAAGGGACGTGGCCATTTCATTTGAACAAACCTGAATTGTCATATAGTAATGAACATCCACATGAAGTTTTGTGAAAATTGGACCAGTGGTTTCAGAGGAGAAGTCGTTTGAAAAATGTTCACGACGACGGACAGCAAGTGAAAAGTTGAGCTCCCGTCGGTGAGCTAAAAACCAATACACACCATTTTAAAGTACATTAAACTCCCAACTTCATTTTCAAAACTTTTCAAGAGCTTTGAATTTTCTTTTCTTCATATTAACTGGTAGAGTGCTGGAAGCCCATATTTGGGCTTTACTCTGATGTGCAGGGACCGTAATATAAAGGGCTCATATTCAGTGGATATGCTTCATATTATCATTGAAGTGAAATTATTTAGTCTGGAAAGATTTGCCTTGTTACAATTTATGGGAGAGTGCCTGAAGGCACTCTCCCATAAATTGCAACAAGGCAAAGACATGTGAACAAATTTTGATGGTCAAAAATAATTCAGCACTCTACCAGTTAAGGAAAATTAAGATTTCAAAGTGCAGTGAGAGCACTGTATATACTCTTCTTCTCCGCAGGCATAGAGTATAATGAAGTTCACAAATGTAACAGCTTAAAATAGAATTCTGCAACTTTCAATTGTCTTGCTTGCTTGATATACTATGTCCTAGGTTCATTGTCTCGAGGACGAAAAAAGTCAAGGACTTTCAAGGACCTTTGCAAACTATTTTCACAGCAGACCTGATTTGATTTGATGAGAAATTCCAGACTTGGTCCATCACTGAAGGTGATTAACACCCCCACATACCAGAATACACCTCTGAATGTTGAGCTTCAGAAACTAATAATAAATCTAAGTTCAAGGGAGATAACTTGGTTAAAATTGCCGCAGAACAAAAAATTTGGAATATGCATATGCCCACTTGCTTGTTAGACATAATGTTTGAGAAGTTTAATCAAAAATGCTTCATCAATGAAGGTGTTCCAGACACAAAAATCTCATGTACAAATCTATATTAAATCGTCAAAGTTGAAGGGGAGATAACCTTGTAATGATGGGAAATTTGGAAATATGCGCATGTTCACGCATTTGTGGCCATATTTGAGAAGTTTCATCAAAATTAGTTCAATAATACAGAAGGTATTGCACGAACAAGAAACCCATTTGAAAATCCAAACTAAATCTAAGTTCATGGGAGATAACCTAAAAATTGTCGCAGGTGTAAAATTGTAGAATATGGCATTTCCACTTGTTAGTCATAATGTTTGAGACGTTTGCTCATAATCACCCCCAAAAATAAGCCTGATACAGTAACCTTGGTAATTTATTATATTATTGAATTAACACAGCAAACTGTTGGTATTACTTACTCAAATAATACAGAAAAGATTACCTGTATTTGTTGACATGTCAAGTTTGGTTTTCGTGCGGGATGGATAAAAGTTCAAGTTCAAGGTCACTGTGACCTTGAGCTTTGGCACAATGACCTAAAAATATGTCAGCTTCTTCCTCTCATCATATTCAACCCACATGCCAAGTTGGGTTTTGATCAGGAAAGAATAATTTTAATAAAATTAAGAGAGCTGAAACCAGCTCTGAATGATAAAATTTCGATTTCAAGTTCATTGTGACCTTAACCTTTGGCATAATAACCTAAACAAGAAGGACGCCAATGCCCTATAGCTCACCAACATTCCTCTTGGATAGTAACTTTGGCAAACACAAGAACTGTATCAAATAGGCTCATAACATGCGACAAAGCTGACCTAAACACAACCTCTTAAAAGTAAAACACAGAAACTGACATAAACACTAAGTTAAACATGAAATTCTGAGCTAAACAGAAAACTAAACGCAACTAAAAATGTCAAGAAAAATTTTTAAAATGCAGAGTATGAGGAGTTAATCATGGAACAGTGATACTGAGGAACATGTATGATGAAATTCATGAATATAAGTGCCATGGGAAGAGAATGAGCACAGCAGCTGACCTAAACACTTAGTTAAACATGAAATTCTGATCTAAACAGAAAACTAAACGCAACTAAAAATGTCAAGAAAAATGTTTAAAATCCGGCAAGAAGATCACAGATCCACAAGTTTAGTTTTGACATTGAATTTCATGAAAAGTCAGAAAAGCAAGTTATTTGTCGCAACAGCAACTTTTGCCAACAGTGATAACTACAGTTTTCATGCCCCCACTCTTAAACTTTTACTTCAGGCATTTCCTACCATTGCCCTATTCTCACTCAATACCAGAACATGTTCCTAGTGCCTCAACAGGTTCATGTTCAAGGATGTACCAATGGCACCACACAGGGTCACTCAGGAGATAGCTCTTTGAACCAAAAAGCAAACACCAATACATGTTTAAATCTGGTGTATTTTGTAACTAGAACTGCATCCATAGCATTTTAAGGTCTGACTAATAGCATTCTTGAACTCCTGTTGTAGCTGTGATGTTTGAATAAATATGGTCCAAGCCTGAATGATAATCAGTAGTTTCTTGACAAATAATTGGATGAAGATTGAAGGAAGTCCTAAGAAAATCCTGAAAGTTGCGTAATTCTGTAGAGGGGTTGAGAATATCCTCATTAAAATCACCACAAAATCAATAGGTGTCTTCCTGTCCTATCGAGTAACCTCTGGTGTAAAGTTGGTGAAGGTGCGACAAATAGAACTAAAGTTATTGCTCACAGAAACCAATTAGTTGAAAAAAAATTCTATTTATAGTGACCTTGACCTTGGGGCATCAGACCCCAAAGTCAATAGACGTCTTCCTTTCCTATGGAGTAACCTCTGGTGTAAATTTGGTGAAGGTGCAACAAATAGAACTAAAGGTATTGCCCGGAAACCAATTTGTTGAAAAAAATTCTATTTATAGTAACAGTGACCTTGACCTTGGGGCATCAGACCCCAAAATAAATAGTTGGCTTCCTTTTCTATGGAGTAACCTCTGGTATGAATTTAGTAAAGGTGCGATAAATAAAACTAAAGTTATTGCCCGGAACCCAATGTCAATAGGTGTCTTCCTTTCCTCTGAAGTAACCTCTGGTGTAAATTTGGTGAAGGTGCGACAAATAGAACTAAAGTTATTGCCCGGAAACCAATTTATTGAAAAAAATTCTATTTATAGTAACAGTGACCTTGAGGCTTCAGACCCCAAAATAAATAGGTGGCTTTCTTTCCTATGGAGTAACCTCTGGTGTAAATTTAGTGAAGGTCCGATTAATAGAACTAAAGTTATTGCCCAGAAACCAATTTGTTGAAAAAAAATTCTATTTATAGTAACAGTGACCTTGATCTCGGGGCAACAGACACCAAAATCAATAGGTGTCTTCTTTTCCTATGGAGTAACCACTGGTGTAAATTTGGTGAAGGTGCGACAAACAGAACTAAAGTT
Organism: Pictodentalium vernedei; assembly: GCA_031216915.1. Classification (NCBI taxonomy): domain Eukaryota; kingdom Metazoa; phylum Mollusca; class Scaphopoda; order Dentaliida; family Dentaliidae; genus Pictodentalium; species Pictodentalium vernedei. The sequence continues at coordinate 66,241,881 of CM062290.1, read as the reverse complement.
ATTGCCCGGAAACCAATTTGTTAAAAAAAATTCTATTCATAGAAACAGTGACCTTGACCTCAGGGCATCAGACCCCAAAATCTATAGGTGTCTTCCTTTCCTATGAAGTAACCTCTGGTGTAAATTCGGTGATGGTACAGCACATAGAACTAAAGTTATTGCCCGGAAACCAATTTGTTGGAAAACATTCTATTTATAGTAACAGTGACCTTGACCTTGAGGCTTCAGACCCCAAAATCAATAGGTGTCTCCCTTTCCTATGGAGTAACCGGTGGTGTAAATTTGCTGAAAGTGTGACAAATAGAACTGAAGTTATTGCCCGGAAACCAATTGTTTACGCCCGCCCCCCGCCCACCCACCACTTCATCAAACTATTTGTCGAGGTTGATTTGTCAAAACTCGACTAAAAATGCAGAGTATGAGGGGTTAATCATGGAACAATGATACTGAGGAACATGTATGATGAATATAAGTGCCATGGGAAGAGAAGGAGCACAGCATCTGACCTAAACACTAAGTTAAACATGAAATTCCGAGCTAAACAGAAAACTAAATGCAACTAAAAATGTCAAAAAAAATGTATAAAATGCAGAGTATGAGGGGTTAATCATGGAACAATGATACTGGGGAACATGTATGATGAATTAAGTGCCATGGGAAAAGAAGGAGCACAGCAGCTGACCTAAACACCAAGTTAAATATGAAATTCTGAGCTAAACAGAAAACTAAACGCAACTAAAAATGTCAAGACAGATGTTTAAAATGCAGTGTGTGAGGGGTTAATCATGGAACAATGATACTGAGGAATACGTATGATGAATATAAGTGCCATGGGAAGAGAAGAGCACAGCAGCTGACCTAAACACTAAGTTAAACATGAAATTCTGAGCTAAACAGAAAACTAAACGCAACTAAAAATGTCAAGAAAAATGTTTAAAATGCAGAGTGTGAGGGGTTAAATCATGGTAGAGTGATAATAATCATCATATAGCAGCATTATAAAGGCCATGATATGGAAATAGGGTGAGTAAGTGACCTAAACAGAAACTTTAACATTATTGGACACGTATGCTGATGCTAATGCCAACCGATCGAGCCATGCCATAAGCTCACACAACTAAAGTTGGTGAGCTCAAAATAAATAGGGTTCTTCCTTCCATCATGCTCAACCAAGAGGCCAAGTTTCGTATCAGTTGGGCAAGCAAAATTTCAATTAGAGAAACAAACTCGGGTAAATGTTTTATGTCAAGGTCACAGAGACCTTGACCTTTGGCACAATGATCTCAAATGGGGTTCCTCCTCTTATCATGCCTAACCTACATGCTAAGTTGGGTTTCAGTTGGCGAAGCAGAACTTTAACAAGAGCTGGACTGTCGTCCGGTGCATATCCCGATGTGGTGTTCCGCCTAGTGTGGGCATACCTATGACCAACAAATATTATAGAAAATAATGAAAGTTATGAATATTGTCGGATGGATTCACACACAGATGGACAGACGGACAGTCGGACAAACAGATGGATGCATGTAATCCACTATACCCACCCCCCCCCCCCATTTTCTTCAAAAGTGAGGGAATAACAATTTCCTACAATTTCTAAGTCAAAAGGAACGGTAAATTGTTTGGTGTTTGGAAGTTTTATGCAATGAGGCAGAAGCCTTTGTCATAGGCAAACCGCATGCCATATTTCACTGAAATCTGATAACCCATACCTGAGATACAGGCTGAACAGACAAATAATGTCCATTTCCTACAATTTCTAAGTCAAAAAAGGGGGATAACTCTAAAAAGTAGAAAGTGAGAAACATCGTTGAATCATTTTTTCAAAGCCTACACCATAAGCAGTGTTCATGGCAAATTTTATTGCAACAGAACATTTGATACCCGAGATACAGGCTGAACAGACAAAATTTGGCTCGGACGGACACAATAGTGAACAAGTAATAAAAACAAGTAATAAAAAAAAAATAACTAGTGTGGGCACACCTATGACCAACAAATATTATAGATAATTTACTTAAGTTATGAAAGTTATGAATATTCTCGGACCAACTCACACACGGACAGATGGACACATGGATGCACAGATGCATGTACTCCAGCATACCCCCAATTTCTTCGAAAGTGGGGATATAATTACAGAATGGAAACCAACACTGATAAAAACTGATATTCAAAGTCACTGTGACCTTGACCTTTGGCACAATAATCCCAAAATAAATAGGTTTCTTCCTTTCATCATCCCTAACCCACATGCCAAGTCGACCAAGCTTTATTTTAGAGAGTGGAAACCAACTCCGTCTACAGATAGACAGATGGACGCACAGATGGGCAAATGGACATTGCCATGGCTATATCCCCCAAAAATTTAAATTGGGGTGGGGGGGGGGGGGAGGAGGGGGGATGAAAATGAAGTAGTTGCATGCACAAGAATGTCTGTATGGATGGATGGACGGATGTAGGTACGAAAATGCAGCATATGTACATACGGACGGATGTTCAGGGCCTCAACAATATAACCCCCACTCCTTTGAAGTGGAGGTTTAAATATACACAGCAGGTTAGTCCAAGTCAATAAATGCAGACTATCAGAAGAAAATGGAATTCCAAATTTCCAATATCTATATTTATCTTACAAGAATGTATTTCCCCCCAATACAAGTATAAATGTCTAATGTCTAGACAAAATACAAATCTGTATTGAAGGGAAGTAAAAGTATGTGCGAACATTCGATTCAAGAAGAGAACATTTTTTTTCACCTCCACCCAATTGGTATCAAGTTATTCCACAAGTAAAGGCCATTTTTACCAGCAGTAATTAACCCTTTACCCAACGCAGACGATATCAAAATTTATTATTTTAAAAATGATTTTTTGAAATTTTTCAAAAAATTTCAACAAAACCATGTCATGTGACCCCTCGTTGGAACGATCTCGTCGAGCTCGTTCCAACGAGGGGTCACATGATATGGTTTTGTTGAAATTTTTTGAAAAATAATATTTTTTCAACTGCTGAATTTGCATATTACGCGGGCGGATGCGGGCGATTCGTTGGGTAAAGGATTAAATGATAAATAAATTATCAGCTCAATGAAGTAAATTAGACCAGATCATTTTTTGCAATGATGATATTTTTATATTGTCATACCATGTGTTAAACATGGAAAATAAAGCAAAGAAACGCACAGCTGAAACACTGAGCTTCCACAGTTCAAGTATAGTATAAGTGGAACAAATGAATGAGGATTAGGTCACGCACAACACAAGGATGCAATCCCATGACTGACATCATGATCTTCATTCACAAAAAATCAATTTGTAGATGCTGAATGACTGTCAAAACAAACGCCATTAAAAACTGTGCCCAACCCCTTCAATAAGCAAGCAAGTCAAGAGAGGGAAGACTAGTGTATGATACATTCCATTTTGTACTGGTACATACATATTGGTTATTGCCATAAAATGGGTTTCCAAGAAGGTGTCCCTTCATTGTGTGAGCAGGTCAAGAGAAGGAAGACTAATGTAAGAAATATTCCAGGTCTCGTTACAATTATTCAGGTGAAAACGTTGGTTTTTCAAGAAATGCACGGCTTCTCATTAACACGACCGAGGATATTTCACATTTAAATTACCTCCCCTATTCACAATATTCACAGTGTATACAGTTTTTGAAAGCTCTGACTATGGCCTTTTTTGGAGACAACTGCACATAATAATGAAAGTGTCAATAACACCGTAGCTCAACTTGTTTAAGACATGTACATGTATAGTATATGACACAGCAATGAAAACATCTAGGTAATGACCTGATAACAATGGTACATGTAAAGTATTGTAACGGTCTGTACATAAATGCTGACCGTAGCCTGTAACAAATGTGTAGGTAAAGTATTGTAAAGGTGGGCGACAGTTAGATGCTAAACTAGAAAAGAAATCTTTGAGTCCCAGAGTGGGTCTGACTGAACCCAAAAATATTTGTTCTCATAGCACAGTGATAACAAAGGCACCCAAAAACACTCGTTCCTGTCACATGGTGATAACAAAGTACCCCAAGAAGTTTCGTGAAGATCAGTTCATAAATACAGACTGTAGCCCGAGCCATATTGACATGTGCACTTACTGTGTATAAGTAGCTCAACTTGTCAAGACAAAGACATGTACATGTATAGTATGTGACACAGCAATGACAAACATCTAGGTAATGACCTGATAACAAAGGTACATATAAAGTATTGTAATGGTCTGTACATAAATACTGACTGTTGCCTGTAACAAATGTATAGGTAAAGTATTGTAAAGGTGGGTGACAGTCAGATGCTAAACTAGAAAAGAAATCTTTGAGTCCCAGAGTGGGTCTGACTGAACCCCAAAATATTTGCTCTCATAGCACAGTGATAACAAAGGCACCCCAAAACACACTCGTTCCTGTCCCAAGGTGAAAACAAAGGTACCCAAGAAGTTTTGTGAAGATCAGTTCATAAATACAAGCTGTTTTGAACTTGTGACATAAAACTGATTGGACCTAATTTCGGTACAAAATGGCCACTGGCAGCCATCTTGAATTTTGGACCGTACCCAGAAACACTCATTCTCGTCCCAAGGTGATAACAAAGGTACCCAAGAAGTTTTGTGAAGATCGGTTCATAAATACAGCCTCTACCCCGAGCCGTATTGACATGTGCACTTACTGCGTTTAAGTAGCTCTGAATAAATCAAAGTTCATCTAATTTGCATAATTTCTGCACGAGAGAAAAACCTGTATTATATGTGATGTATTCCATGTTACTAAACATTCCTACAAAAATTTATTCAAATCAGAACTTTCATACAGAAGTTCTGTACAAAAGACTGATTGCACTAATTTTGGTACAAAATGGCTGCTGGTGGCCATCTTGAATTTTGCGCACAAATTATGCAAATTAGATGAACTTTGATTTAAACCAAGAAGTTTCGTAAAGATCGGTTCATAAATACGGCCTCTAGCCCGAGCCGTATTGGCATTTGCACTTACAGTGCTGAAATTAACACCCAAAAACATCAAAATTAGTCTAATTTGCACAATTTACACACGAGAAAAAAACCTGTATTATATGTGATGTATCCCATGGTACTAAACATTCATACAAAAAAATATTCAAATCAGAGCTTTCATATGGAAGTTCTGTACAAAAAACAGATTTCTGCATAGTCGGTACAAAATGGCAGCTGGCAGCCATCTTGAATTTCGGACAGCACCCAAAAACACTCGTTCTCGTCCCACAGTCATAACAAAGGTACCCAAGAAGTTTTGTAAAGATCGGTTCATAAATATGGCCTCTAACCCCAGCCGTATCCAATTGTTGATGTATGGACAGACGGACGGACAGACGGACGACGTGTCATGACAAAAGCTCAAATTTAGCTTCGCCAAAGTTGAGCTAAAAATTATTCAAATCAGAGCTTTCATATGGAAAAATTGGATTGCACCTAATTTTGTACAAAATGGCTGCCAGTGGCCGTCTTGAATTTCAGACCGGACCCCAAAACACTTGTTCTCGTCTCACAATGATAACAAAGGTACCCACGAAGTTTCGTAAAGATCCGTTCATAAATACGGCCTCTAGCCCGAGGTGTGTAAGGCGCGACAGATAGACAGACGGACGACGGGCCATGGCAATACCTCAAATTTGGCTTTGCCAAAGTTGAGCTAAAAATTATCCCCCATATTGAACAAAGTTAAAATTTGGGCTTCCATAGGAAGCCCAAATATTAACCTAGGAACTTAGTTTGAACAATCTTGAATCTGACCCTCATAACAATGATGTATGCTAAACATTAAAAGAATCTGACTGGTGGTTCTGAAGAAGAGGATTTTTAAAGAATATTCCCCATATTACCCTGTGTTAAAAATTCGGGCTCCTGTATTGAGCCCAAATATGAACGAAGGGGCTTTATTTTAAAAAACTTGTATCTGACTCCCCTATGAATGCTGTATACCAAATATCAAAAGATTCTGATGATTGGTTCTGGAGAAAAGGTTTTTTTGAAATTTCTGCAAATACATGTATGCTGAATCAGCATTTTTCGATACCCATTACAAAACACCCTAACATAACCAACGGCAATTTTTTTTTACCGTTCAATTCTACTGATCCTAAGGATACTTCACACCGAATAACAGCTCTCTGTTCCATGTGGTTTGGGAAATATGGGCGTTTGAAAATATTTCTATTTTTAGCTCCCAGGGTTCCCATGGGGATGCAGGATTTTTTTTTTTTGCATGCGTCAAGTACTTATGACCCAATAATACCACATACCAAATTTGATTCAAACCAGACTATTGGTTCAGAAAACAGAAATTCTGGGCGGGGCCAAAAATCTTACCCCTCCCATTACAAAGCCAAATATTGCTTCACGAACTTCGTTTGAACAAACTTGATTCTACACCTCAAAAGGAAGCTCTATAGCAAATATCAAATCATTGTACAGTACACACTGGTTCATGAGCAGATTTTAAAAATATTTTGGAGCATTTTTCCCCACTCCCTCCCTATGGGGCTGGCATGCTGAGTTGAACAATGCAATGCCCCTCCGGGACTATCACTCACACCAACTGTCACTTGAATTGACCCAGTGGCTTCGGAGAAGACCAAAACATGGTGTTGACGGACGCCAGACGGATGACGGACAGAGAGCGATGAGATTAGCTCAGCTTGACTTTTTTAAAGAATATTACTCATATTGAACTGAGTAAAAATTCGGGCTTCCACAGGGAGCCCAAAATGAACCCCGGACTTGGCTTGAACAAACTTGAATCTCACCTCCAGTGGGATGCTGTATACCAAATATCAAAAGATTCTGACTGGTGGATGTGAAGAAGATTTTTGAAGAATATTCCTCATATTGAACTAAGTTGTAATTTGGGCTCCCACAGGGAGCCCAAATATCAACCCAGGGACTTGGCTTGAACAAACTTGAATCTCACCACCCTAAGGATGCTGCATACCAAATATCAAAGCATTCTGACTGCTGAATCTGAAGAAGATTTTTAAAGAAATTCCTCATTTTGAACTAAGTTATAATTCAGGCTCCCACAGTGAGCCCAAATATGAACCAAGGGACTTGGCTTGAACAAACTTGAATCCCACTCCCCTAAGGATGCTGCATACCAAATATCAAAAATTTCTGACTGCTGAAGCTGAAGAAGATTTTTAAAGAAAAATTCCTCATATTGAACTAACTTACAATTCGGGCACCCACAGGGAGCCCAAATATGAACCCAGGGACTTGGCTTCAACAAATTTGAATCTCACCCCCATAAGGCTTTTGTATACCAAATATCAAAATATTCCGAACTGCTGGATCTGGAGAAGATTTTTAAAGAAAATTCCTCATTTTGAACTCAGTCACAATTCGAGCTCCCACAGTGAGCCCAAATATGAACCTAGGGAAACGGCTTGAACAAACTTGAATCTCACCCCCTACGGATACTGCATACCAAATCTCAAAAGATTCTGACTGGTAGATCTGAAGATTTTTAAAGAATATTCCTCATACTGCAATAATTTAAACATTTGGGCACCCACACTGAGCCCAAATATGGATCCAGGGATTTGTTTCAATAAACATGTGAAACAGTCTTCTAAAGAAATTATATGTGAAATTTGAAAGCCTTTGGAGCAGTGGTTTGGGAGAAAAGTAGTTCTAAATGTTTTTCCCATTACCCACAGTGTTAAAAAATGCTGACTCAGCACTTTTTCCCCCAAAAAGTACCCCATGATAATTCTGTTGGTCCTAAGAAAGCTTCACACCAAATAAGAATTCTTAGTGCCGTGTAGTTTTGGAGATATGGGCGTTTCAAATTTTTTTCTGTTTTTAGCAACAGCGGTTCCCATGGGGCAACAGGGATATCGGGGGGGGGGGGGGGGGGGGGGGGGGGGCATAAATTAAGTACTTACTACCCAATAAGCCCTCATATCAAATTTGGTTCAAATCTGCCTCTCAGTTTGGAAAATAGAAATTTGGGGCGGAGCAAAAATTCTTTCCCCTCTCATAATGAAGGCAAATATAGCTCCTTGAACTTCTCTTGAACAAATCTGAGTCTACACCTCAAAAGGAAGCTGCACACCAAACATCAAGTCTCTGCTGCTGGTTCATGAGAAGAAGATTTTTTAAGATTTAAGTACACTTTTTGGGCGTGGCCTTAGCTACCAAAGGGCAAGGCAACTTGATTTGAACAAAATCAAAATGCGATGTCATAACAAACTATTATCTCAAATATCAATTAAATTGGTTCCGCGGTTTGTGAGAAGATGCAAACACCAGGTTCACGGACAACGGACAGTGATTGATCATTATACCTCCCCCAACTGAAAGTCAGGCATGCTAAATGAAAGTGTGAATGACTCTGTAGCTCAACTTGACAAACTTGAACTTGGTTAGTTATAAATGAAATGGCAAAATTAAAGATTATTGGTACCAATGTTATATGATGAAATTTCAACATAACAGCATTCATTATGTGTGCACAACGTCAAAGAAATCCAAGCATTTTTAAATGTAAACTGTAAGACTGGCTAAAGGAAGAATGTTGATACACAAATGCAGTAAGTTCAGAGGTTACTGTAAATGGCAATTTCTTTCACAGAAATGAATGCTAACCAATAGCTCTTATCTAAAGGTCTTGCCTAATGAGCACACCAAGTTCAAAAACAATCCTATGATAAATGTTGCCTGTTGTCCATGTCAAAGAATGTTGATGCACAAATGCAATAAATTCAAAGATTGTTGCTAACAGCAACAGTTTTTGATGGAAATGAAAAGAAAATCAATAGCTCCTATCTTTATCACCCTGCATGAGCATACAAAGTTTCAAAACAACCTGATAATGAATGTGCCCCCTGAGGCATGCCAAAGGAAGATGTTAATGCACAAATGCACTAAGTACAAGGTCATTGCTAGTGGCAATGTTTTTTTTTTTTATGGAAATTCATAAATATACCCTGCAGATACAATAATTTTTTATGGAAATGAAAAAAAGCAATAGCTCACATCTAGAGGTCACCCTGAACACACATACCAAGTTTCAAAGTGATCCAATCATAAATGTGCCCTGAAGGGTGTGTTAAAGGGAAATTTTGAGGTCTGACTAAACTAAGTTCAAAGGTCAGCGGCAACATGTTTTGACAGAAATGGAAGAAAATCGACAGCTCCCACATAGATGTCACCCCACACAGGCACACCAGGTTTGCAAGCGATCCAATCATAAATGTGCCCTGTGGGGTATGTCAAAGGGAAATATTGATGCTTAACTGCACTAAGTTTTTACTAAGTTCATCGAAGGTCATTGCCAGTGGCAACATTTTTTGATGGGAATCGCAGAAAATTCATAGCTCCCATCTAGAGGTAACCCCAAACAAGCATACAAAGTTTCAAACCAATCTGATCATAAATGTGCCCTGTATGGCATGCCAAAGGAATATATTGATGCCTGACTAAACTAAGTTCAAAGATCGTTGCCAGCGGGAACATTTTGACAGACGGAAATGGAAGAAAATCGATAGCTCCCATCTAGCGGTAACCCCAAACAAGAATGCCAGCAATCCCATCATAAATGTACCCTATAGGGGTGCCAAAGGGAAATATTGATGCCTGACTAAACTAAGTTCTAAGAACGTTGGCCACGGCAACATTTTTTGAAGGAAATGGAAGAAAATCGATAGCTCCCATCTAGAGCTCTCCCCAAACAAACATGCCAGGTTTCAAAGCAATCTTATCATAAATGTTGGGTGTGCCAAAGGGAAATACTGAGGTGTGATTAAACTAAGTTCGAAGAACGTTGGCTGTGGCAACATTTTTTGACGGAAAGGGAAGAAAATCGATAGCTCCCATCTAGAGGTCTCCTCAAACAAGCAATCCCATCATAAATGTGCCCTGTTGGGTGTGCCAAAGGAAAATATTGAGGTTTGACCAAACTAAGTTCAAAGAACGTTGGCCGCGGCAACATTTTTTGATGGAAATGGAAAATGAAAGTGTCAATGACACTGTAGCTCAACTTGTTAAGACATGTACATGTCAAGTATGTGACACAGCAATGACAAACATCTAGGTAATGACCTAATAACAAAGGTACATATAAAGTATTGTAACGGTCTGTACATAAATGCTGACCATAGCCTTTAACAAATGTATAGGTAAAGTATTGTAAAGGTGGGTGACAGTCAGATGCAAACTAGAAAAGAAATCTTTGAGTCCCAGAGTGGGTCTGACTGAACCCCAAAATATTTGTTCTCATAGCACAGTGATAACAAAGGCGCCCCAAAACACACTCATTCCTGTCCCAAGGTGAAAACAAAGGTACCCAAGAAGTTTTGTGAAGATCAGTTCATAAATACGAGCTGTATAGAAGTTGTGACAAAAAACTGATTGGACCTAATTTCGGTACAAAATGGCCACTGACAGCCATCTTGAATTTTTGACCGCACCCAGAAACACTTGTTCTCGTCCCAAGGTGATAACAAAGGTACCCAGGAAGTTTTGTGAAGATCGGTTTATAAATACAGCCTCTAGCCCGAGCCGTATTGACATGTGCACTTACAGTGTATAAGTAGCACTGAATAAATCAAAGTTCATCTAATTTGCATAATTTTTGTACGAGAAAAAAAAACAGTATTATATGTGATGTATTCCATGTTACTAAACATTCAAACAAAAAATTTTTCAAATCAGCGCTTTCATATGGAAGTTCTGTGCAAAAATCTGATTGCACCTAATTTTGTATGAATTTTGGACCACATCCAAAAACACTCGTTCTCATCCCACGGTGATAACAAAGTTACCAAGAAGTTTCGTAAAGATTGGTTCATAAAAACGGCCTCTAGCCTGAGCCATATAGAAGTTGTGTACAAAAAACTGATTAGACCTAATATCGGTACAAAATGGCCACTGGCAGCAATCTTGAATTTTAGACCGCACCCAGAAACACTCGTTCTCGTCCCAAGGTGATAACAAAGGTACCCAAGACGTTTCGTGAAGACCTGTTCATAAATACAGACTCTAGCCCGAGCCGTATTGACATGTGTACTTACTGTGTGTAAGCAGCACTGAAAAAATCAAAGTTCATCTAATTTGCATAATTTCTGCACAAGACAAAAACCCGTATTATATGTTATGTATCCCATGGTACTAAACATTCACACAAAAAATTATTCAAATCAGCACTTTCAAATGGAAGTTCTGTGCAAAAATCTGATTGCACCTAATTTTGTACAAAATGGCTGCCATCGGCCATCTTGAATTTTGGACCGGACCCAAAAACACTCGTTCTCGTCCCACGGTGATACCAAAGGTACCCAAGTTTGTTGGTTTGTTGGTGGTTAACGTCACATATTTATGCACCATGGCTAATCGTGACACAACATGGAGATGAAGTCAAGTTTAGTCAATCGTTGATCAACATGTTGCCCATTTTAGAGGACTTTCACCCCAAGCATTGGTGACTGGGTCCTATTTTACTAGTAAAGCAGAACTGGTTTACCACAGTAAACAAGTGCTGCTTACTTCCCGGGGTTCCCACGGGGAAAGGTACCCAAGAAGTTTTGTAAAGATCGGTTCATAAATACAGCCTCTAGCCCAAACCATATTGGCATTTGCACTTATAGTGCTGAAAGTAACACCAAAAAACATCAAAGTTAGTCTAATTTGCATAATTTACGCACGAGAAAAAAACCTGTATTATATGTGATGTATCCCATGGTACTAAACATTCATACAAAAAATTATTCAAATCAGCGCTTTCATACGGAAGTTCTGTGCCAAAAACTGATTGCACCTAATTTTGTACAAAATGGCTGTCAGCGGCCAACTTGAATTTCGGATCGGACCCCAAAACACTTGTTCTCGTCCCGCTGTCATAACAAAGGTACCCAAGAAATTTCGTAAAAATCGGTTCATAAATGCGGCCTCTAGCCTGAGCCGTATTGAATTGTTGACAGACGACTGCCCATGGCATAAGCTCAAATTTGGCTTCCCCAAAGTTGAGCTAAAAATCGATAGCTCCCATCTAGAGGTCACCCCAAACAAACATACCAGGTTTCAAAGCAAAATGAAAGTGTCAATGACACTGTAGCTCAACTTGTCAACACAAATACATGTACATGTATAGTATGTGACACGGCAATGACAAACATCTAGGTAATGACCTGATAACAAAGGTACATATAAAGTATTGCAACGGTCTGTACATAAATACTGACCGTTGCCTGTAACAAATGTATAGGTAAAGTATTGTAAAGGTGGGTTACAGTCAGATGCTAAACTAGAAAAGAAATCTTTGAGTCCCAGAGTGGGTCTGACTGAACCCCAAAATATTTGTTCTCATAGCACAGTGATAACAAAGGCACCCCAAAACACACTCATCCCTGTCCCAAGGTGAAAACAAAGGTACCCAAGAAGTTTCGTGAAGATCAGTTCACAAATATGAGCTGTGTAGAAGTTGTGACAAAAAACTGATTGGACCTAATTTCGGTACAAAATGGCCACTGGCAGCCATCTTGAATTTTGGACCGCACCCAGAAACACTCGTTCTCGTCCCACAGTCATAACAAAGGTACCCAAGAAGTTTCGTAAAGATCGGTTCATAAATACGGCCTCTAGCCCGAGCCGTATCCAATTGTTGACGGACAGACGGACCATGGCATAAGCTCAAATTTGGCTTCGCCAAAGTTGAGCTAAAAATCATAAATGTGTCCTGTAGGGTGTGCCAAAGGGAAATATTGTGGTCTGACTAAACTAAGTTCTACGAACGTTGGCCATGGCAACTTTTTTTGATGGAAATTGAGGAAAATCGATAGCTCCCATCTGGAGGTCACCCTAAACAAGCATACCAGGTTTCAAAGCAATCCAATCATAAATGTGCCCTGTAGGGTGTGCCAAAGGGAAATATTGTGGTCTGACTAAACTAAGTTCTAAGAACACAGGCCGTGACAACTTTTTTTGATGGAAATTGTAGAAAATCGATAGCTCCCATCTAGAGGTCACCATAAACAAGCATGCCAGGTTTCAAAGCAATCTGATCATAAATATGCCCTGTAGGGTGTGCCAAAGGGAAATATTGAGGTCTTCTGACTAAACTAAGTTCTAAGAACGTTGGCCGCGGCAACATTGTTTGACGGAAATTGAAGAAAATCGATAGCTCCCATCTAGAGGTATCCCCAAATAAGCATACCAGGTTTCAAAGCAATCCAATCATAAATGTGCCCTGTAGGGTGTGCCAAAGGGAAATATTGAGGTCTGACTAAACTAAGTTCAAAGAACATTGGCCGTGGCAACATTTTTTTGACAGAAATTGAAGAAAGTTGATAGCTCCCATCCAGAGGTCACCCTAAACAAGCATACCAGGTTTCAAAGCAATCCAATCATAACTGTGCCCTGTATGGTGTGCCAAAGGGAAATATTGTGGTCTCACTAAACTAAGTTAAGAACGTTGGCCGCGGCAACATATTTTGACAGAAATTGAAGAAAATTGATAGCTCCCATCTAGGGGTCACCCCAAACAAGCATATTAAGTTTCAAAGTGATCTGATCATAAATGCGACCTGTGAGGTGTGTCAAAGGAAATTGTGTACGTAGGTAGGTACGTACGTATGCCGACGGACGATAAGTGATGGCAATAGCTCAGCTTGCCTTTCTCAAGTTGAGCTAAAAATTGTTAACTTTGTGACGTTAAGCCCATGGACAACGGCCGGCCGACAGAGCACTCTAATACCCAGATTTTTTGCATTTTTTTACAGTAATGTTCACTGAGAGAAGGCCTTCTCTTGCACATTTCTGACTCTGATATAAGCTTTGTAGATTAAATTTGGCATTAGATGAAAGCTTGTAACACCAGTGCTTCCACTATTCTCTCAAGGCAGTGTGCTTCAACCTGAGATAAGGAAGTTATATGGATGCAGAGTTGTATCACCAAGGACAATGGCTCTCATGGAGGCTGTGTTGGTATATTAGCTGAAGGGTTAAAAGATAGACTCATGTCAGTTGTTGACCTGATCCAAAGGACTGACATTTGAGGAATATGCTATTTGAATGGAGCTGTACAAATGTAATGATTAAGAATATTCAGTCCCAAATTATCTCTACTAATTAGACCAGACTCTGATAATTCCCTGGAAAGTTCTCCATTTTACTATACCAGTGAACAGCATTGTCAAGCAAAATTTTGTAAAAGAAAAAACCCTACAAAATTCTCCTGATAAATACCATTACTGGACATTAAATACCCCAAAGTGGGAGAACTTTCCTGGAAATTATATCTGTACAGAGTACCACTGAAAAAAGAAAAGTATGTTTTAATATTTCTTTTAGTTATCCTGCAACACATTCCCACTGATACAAATGGTTGATATGGAGATTGGAGGCCAGAAATTGCAATGAAAGCAAACCCTGTTTCCTACTTAAGGTCTTGTTACAGTTACAGGTGAAAACATTGGTTTTTCAAGAAATGCACAGCTTCTCATTAACACTGGCGAGGATATTTTGCATTTAAATTTACCTCCCTTATTCACAGTACTCACAATTTATACGGTTTCTGAAAGCTCTGAATATGGCCTTTTCTGGAGACAACTGCACACAATAAAGAAACTGTCAATGACACTGTAGCTCAACTTGTTTAAGACATGTACATGTATAGTGTGTGACACAGCAATGACAAACATCTAGGAAAAGCCCTGATAACAAAGGTACGTGGAAAGTATTGTAACGGTCTGAACATAAATGCTGACCATAGCCTGTAACAAATATATAGGTAAAGTATTGTAAAAGTGGGGTGACAGTTAGATGCTAAACTAGAAAAGAAATCTTTGAGTCCCAGAGTGGGTCTGACTGAACCCAAAAAATATTTATTCTCATAGCACAGTGATAACAAAGCCACCCAAAAACACTTGTTCCTGTCACAAGGTGATAACAAAGGTACCCCAAGACGTTTTGTGAAGATCAGTTCATAGCCCGAGCCGTTTTGATATGTGCACTTACTGTGTATAACTAGCACTAAACAAATCAAAGTTCATCTTATTTGCATAATTTCTGCACGAGAAAAAAACCTGTATTATATGTGATGTATTCCATATTACTAAACATTCCTACAAAAATTTATTCAAATCAGAACTTTCATACAGAAGTTCTGTACAAAAAACTGATTGCACTAATTCTGGTACAAAAAGGCTGCTGGCGGCCATCTTGAATTTTGGACCTCACCCAAAAACATTCGTTCTCGTCCCTCGGTGATAACAAAAGTACCCAAGAAGTTTCGTAAAGATCGGCTCATAAATATGGCCTCTAGCCTGAGCCGTATACAAGTTGTGTACAAAAAACTGATTGGACCTAATTTCAGTACAAAATGGCCACTGGCAGCCATCTTGAATTTTGGACCACACCCAGAAACACTCGTTCTCGTCCCAAGGTGATAACAAA
The DNA here is from genome assembly GCA_031216915.1 of Pictodentalium vernedei. Lineage (NCBI taxonomy): Eukaryota > Metazoa > Mollusca > Scaphopoda > Dentaliida > Dentaliidae > Pictodentalium > Pictodentalium vernedei. The sequence continues at coordinate 66,226,437 of CM062290.1, read as the reverse complement.
GGTACCCAAGAAGTTTCGTGAAGATCGGTTCATAAATACAGACTCTAACCCGAGCAATATTGACAATGTGCACTTACTGTGTATTAGTAGCACTGAATAAATCAAAGTTCATCTAATTTGCATAATTTGTGCACGAGAAAAAAACCTGTATTATATGTGATGTATTCCATGCTACTAAACATTCATACAAAAATTTATTCAAATCAGAACTTTCATACAGAAGTTCTGTATAAAAAACTGATTGCACTAACTAAAGTACAAAATGGCTGCTGGTGGCCATCAAGAATTTCGGACAGCACCCCAAACCATTCGTTCTCGCCCCACGGTGATAACAAAGGTATCCAAGAAGTTTCGTAAAGATCGGTTCATAAATACGGCCTCCAGCCCGAGCAGTATTGGCATTTGCAGTTACAGTGCTGAAAGTAACATTAAATAGATCAAAGTAACATTAAATAGATAAAAGTTAGCCTGATTGGCATAATTTATGCACGAGAAAAAAGCCTGTATTATATGTGATGTATTCCATGGTATTAAACATTCACACAAAAAATTATTCAAATCAGCGCTTTCATATAGAAGTTCTGCGCAAAAATCTGATTGCACCTAAATTTGCACAAAATGGCTGCCAATGGCCATCTTGAAATTCAGACCGGACCCAAAAACACTCCTTCTCTTCCCACGGTGATAACAAAGGGACCCAAGAAGTTTCGTAAAGATCGGTTCATAAATACGGCCTCTAGCCTGAGCCGTATTGGCATTTGCACTTGCAGTGCTGAAAGTAACACTAAATAAATCAAAGTTAGTCTAATTCGCATAATTTACCCACGAGAAAAAATCCAAGGCAGAAACTTGTTTTTGCCACTTTTGTGAATGCTTTGAATGGGTTATCTGTTATTTTGTGGTGTTATTTTGAATGGTGAGCCTTCCTGAGGCGATCTATTCGGTGTGCACTCAACTCAATGACGTGAATGACATTTTCGTGAATGTTCTCCCACTTGGTTATTCTAGTCTGATATTCTTTTCCATACTATACTAATCAATGTTATTTTAATTCTGGCTGGCACAGGTTTGGCTCTGTTGGAGTGTCAGTATGTTATCATTTGGTTTCGCTTTTCCAATGAACTGAAAATAGATTATTGTGCATTCTTTCTCTCTAGGGTGATTAACCCTATGGAACAAGTAGTAGTAATTGGACCTAATTTTTATTGCGTAATCCTTGTCACTTTAGCCTCGTCTGGATCTTTATCCAACTTATTCACCATGTGTAGCTGTGTGTATGCTGCTTTTTCAAACAATTTCCCTCCCACCCATTTCCTTCCCACGTGGTTCTCTCCCAATTGGTTTTATGGGTATGGGAGCTTGTTCATCCATTCACTCCTTCAATGCATATTCATCTGTTTTGAGCGTGTTTTGGCCCAACTATTTTCAGCAGCTTTATTATTATTATTGCTTGTAACTTTGTAATTATCAGCTACGCTGTTCTATGAGCCTCTGGAGGCTCCTATTAGTAATTTAATAAATATCAGTGCAGCCCTTATCGCAATCAGTGTTCGGTGTTGTTTTATTTCCCATTCCATCCTTTCACAAAAACCTGTATATATATATATGTGATGTATCCCATGGTACTAAACATTCATACAAAAAATTATTCAGATCTGAGATTTCATATGGAAGTTCTGTGCAAAAATCTGATTGCACCTAATTTTGTACAAAATGGCTACCAGCGGCCGTCTTGAATTTCGGACCGGGCCCCCAAAACACTCGTTCTTGTCTCACGGTGATAAATATGGCCTCCAGTCCGAGCCGGGTGGGCCATGGCAATACCTCAAATTTGTCATCGCCAAAGTTGAGCTAAAAATCTTAAAATATCACTCTAATAACTGAATGACACAGTTGATGGCTAAAAAAATGGTCAAAATTTTCTCATTTTGGGGATAAATTTCCAATTTTTGAGCATCGATAGTGATAAAACTGTGTTATAGGAATTCCTCATTCCTTCACTGAGGATTTTGCAGCATAAGATGATCATTCCGACAAATAAAAAAACATATGCGTTTCTTATTCATTTTTCCAGAAGGCTTTCTCAAAACAAATTTACACAAAAATTGTCTCATTTGTTACCTTCAAATTGTCAGGTCCCAAACAGGTCTGCCAGCGGACGTCTTGAGCACTCCTGTGTGAGCTTGACAACCAACTGAAATGCACTTGACAGTACACAGTTTGAATCAAGACCATCAACAGATTATTTTGGCCATATCACCATTAATGAGAATTATTTACTAAATCCACACCACCACAAAATAAACTTATAGCTCAAAATATCCATTTGGCTGAGGATATCCAATAACCTCGGATATGACCTTTTAATAGTAAATGATTCCTCCAGTTAAAACTGTTATTATTACCATCATGAAGGTTTCCAGGAAGGTGTACTGACGTCTTGATCTCGCCTCTGATATCATATATATAGAATATACCCATAGTAGCTTGGTGTACCAAATGTTCACCACAAATGATGAAGTGGTGTTAACCGCGAGCCTTCAGCGCATGGTTAACACCACTTCACGAGTGGTGAACATTTGGTACACCAAGCTACTTTGGGTATATTTTATTTATACCATGATCGTCAGATTATCAATTTTACTGAGCACCAGACGTACATACGAGCGAATCTGTTTTTGTTTACACAAGCATTGGTTGGCAGTACTTCGGCTTGATGGAGAGTTAATCTGAGTTATGCCTGGAATGTTCCACAATCAGAAGTAAAGCATCAGTGAACTAGTTTTCAAATTTACATTCTGCGATACAAGATAATCAACTGCAGCCTAATAGGCTGCAGTTGATTATCTTGTATCGCAAAATGCTATACATAATTTAACATTGTGTAGCTTTTTGCAAGTTTTGCATAGCAAAAAGCGATGCGACACCGCTTATTTTGAGCCCTGCTTCAGGTTCCCAAGGGGAAAAACAGTCTATATATATATATGCTGATCCTTCCAAGCTATACTTCAGAAGGAGGGCAACAAAAACAAGTAATGGTAGTTGATTCGTCGGTGTTGGGATTGGAGTGGATGAGAAGGGTTAAAAACAACAAAAATTACAGAGTTTTGTAAATTTATTGAAGAAAGTGTCTGTAGTACCAGTATAACTGAGCTTCATCTATTTACAGCAGAAATGAAGTTTGAACATTTTGGTTTAGTTAGGTTTCAATAATTTGCATGGATGAAATGTTTAGGAAGAAACTATTGTCGGTAGTTACTTTGCATGGATGAAATGTTTAGGAAGAAACTATTGTCTGTATATATGTAGTTACTTGTGTTCATTCAACACAGATGTAATCTACATATTATATTTTATTGGAAAGAGCTGTCAGAAAAGTTATAACTATGAGGACATCACAGGGAGTATGTCTAACTAGTAAAACATAAGAGAGGTTATTTTCCATACAACAAAAAAATGACAATTTCTGAGAAAAAGTTTTAGAAGGCTGAGCAGGGCTTTATCCTCTACCCAACGTGACAATATCAAAGTTGTTATTTAATGTATTTTCTTTCTCTAATTCTTCAAAAAACTCCCACCAAAACCTTATCAGCTGACCCCTCATTGGAATGAGCTCATTCCAATGAGGGAGGTCATCTGAAATGGTTGCACTGAAAATTTTTGTTGAATATTTTGTAAAAATATTTTGTCCAACTGTGCAATTTAAATTGGTAAAGTGTGTTGCGAATAAGGCCAATTTAAGTATAGGATTAAAATGCAGTGAGAATCCAGGGTCAGATTGTCACAAATCGGCAGTAAAACTCTTGGGATTCAGGAGAAACATGAATGAAATTTAAGCTCACAACATTCAACTAATGGATGCTGAGGTAAGTGGTCTGTTAGCTGAAACCCTATTAGATTTTCGTTAGCATTTCATGCTTTTCCAGAAATTATAAACTCAAGTTCGGTGGAAAATACATCACAATCGTTGTGATATCCAAGAAACCTCTCTCACCATACTGTACAGTTAACATATGACTTGGTACTCAGCCAACTGGCCTGTGGACATCACCAATTCTGAGGTATGGACAATGTCCATCACCCATTTAGCTAGATTTTAGCTCAGCAGATCCTTAAACACCAAAGAAGCAAACCCACAGTTCTTGAACTCACCGGTGATCCATAACTGCAATTTCATTTATTTGGGACCCAAGGCTTGTCTGAACTAGCATGTACATCTATTGGAAGAATGGAGGATGAGCTCCAAATCACTTTGAACTGATTAAGGATAAACTAATGTTATGGGAGCATTTAGCACCGGGTGAATGTTGAACTCAAGTTTTTTCTCCAGTGAATGTCAAAATCAGCAGCCAAGCCAATAAAAAACATTTAAATGAAAATGATACAGTGAAAAGCCATTTTTTTAGAAGGAGGTATAGTTGAACCAATATGTAATTACTGAACTGTTCAACCCTTTACTCAGTGCAGACGATATCAAAATTTAGTATTTTAAATAACATTTTTTCAAAATATTTCAACAAAACCATATCATGTGACCCCTCGTTGGAACGAGCCCGACGAGCTCGTTCTAACGAGGGGTCACATATGGTTTTGTTGAAATTTTTTGAAAAAATAATATTTTTTCAACTGCTCAATTTGCATATTATGCGGGTGGATGCGGCCGATTCGTTGGGTCATGGGTTAAGGCTTGGGGTCGGATATACTTCGACATATCGCATGTATTCAAAAGGTCTCAACTAGTTTTTTCCAAAAGTTTTCTGCAGAATTTCGTCAAAATAATAAATTGATAAATGGCAGTCCAAAAATTTATTTTTCATTTCATCTCCTTTGATACAACTTGAAATAACCTGGCTCTTCTTGCAACTGATTTCACAAAGATGAGGAAATGGTTTGTTGCACATTGTTGGAAAGGGCTTGACGAGCCCTTTCCTGCAAGGTGTGACACAACATTCCATCAGCAAAAAGGAAATATGAAATTTTTTTACCTATTTTAGAATACAGTATGAGGTGAGTGATAGGGCTGCATGGTATATCGATAAACTGAGATATACCGGTATTCAAACCAATATCGATTGAATGCAGGTGTAATTACAAAAATATTGGTTTATCGTCATTATTTATTTACCCACAATTTAATTTTCAAGATGTCTTGAGTTTTTTTAACTGTAGCTCCGAATGAATAATATTATCCCTTTATCCAAGGAATTGTCTGCTTGAACCCTCGTAATATACAAATTCAGCGGTTGAAAAAATAATTTTCAAAAGTTTCAACAAAACTATATCATGTGACCCCTCATTGGAACGTGCTCGTTGAGCTCATTTCAATGAGGGGTCACATGATATAGTTTTGCTGAAATGTTTGGTTAAAATCTGATAAACTAATTTTGAAAATAATAAATTATGATATCTTTTGCGTTGGGTAAAGGTTTTTTGAACTGCATCATCAAGGCGTGCTAATTCGTTCCGACTGTGATGCCTCGAGTCTCAATTGTTTTCGATATACCGGTATACCACAGTATTTTTTTGAATACCGGTACCAGTATTCAGTTTTGAATATCATGCAGCCCTAGTGAGTGAAATACTATAAATACAATAAAACACAACTCATAACAGGAATTCTTTTGACCTCTTTGGGAAAAAGTAGTGATTAATCGATGTTCGGCAATAGCATCTGACATCAGCCGATTTTAAGTCATCGGTAGAGGTGTTTAAACACCGATCCATGCCGATGGTTACATGGAACACTACTGGATCAAAATTGTATTTATGTTTGATTAACAATCTCATACAAGCAGTAACAAACTTAATAAGTTGCCACAATTATTGGCAGGAATCAAGATTGACCTAATCTCATTGATTGGTCTGATCATCCCTTTGATGCTCATGACACACATTCTGCATGTTGTGTGATGACTCAATGAAATGCAAAATCAGTAGAAACAAGTTAACAGCACAGCATCTTTGATCGTAGATCAAAGATGTTGTGCGGTTAACTTGTTTCCACTGATGTCGTACTTTTATTTTAGTACACACACTGACATACTCTTCAGGTCAACAAACAAAACAACCTGTATGCACTGTAAAAGTAACCCTATCCTCTGCATTCTTAAACAAACTACTCCTTTTGGTTGTTACTATCTGACATCGGCAGATTGCGTGCTCAACTAATCGGCAAGCAGATCATGACGGTCACAAATCCTTATTGGTTAATCACTAGGGAAAAGTCTGGGGCCCATACCTTGGGACAATTTGAATTTGTTTTGGAGGGAAAAAACCTAATACAAAAACTAAGAAATTTTACATCCCTGAAATTTTTTTAACAATATATTTTTTTCAACTGCTTAATCTGAAAATTACATGATCGGATATGACAGAAATGATTCAGAATTTATTTTAATTTAAATTTTTTTTTTTTTAAATTAAAAAAAAAAACATATCATGTGACCCCCAATGAAACCAACTCGAAGAGCCCATTCCAATAAGGGGGTCACATTATATGATGGTGATGAGACATTTTTAATATTTTTTTTGTCATCTGATCAACTGTTTATGTGGGTGGATGTAGTCGATTCATTACATAAGGGGTTAATCAGAATTTGTCAATCTCAGTTAACAAGCACTGCTCCACTTTCCAGGGATCCCATGGGACCTCTATTTATAGATCAATCCCATGACCTAAACAGTCGAGAAATATCCGAAACAAACGTATGAAACCAAAATATTACCAGACCAGAAGGCAAAAACAAAAACCAAAGGAATAAATAGAAATTACAAATACCCAACACAAGTATGTATAATTATTTATATATTAAGAAATGTATCTATTTACAAAACATACATTAATAAAACCACAAGAATATATAACACCATGAAGTACAAGTCTCAAGCAGAAAATCTTTAACCAAACAAGAATCATACAGTGCAGTCACCGGAGACTGGTTGTTATCCACATGTGGGCAGTGATGTCCACGCATGCGTTTACCAGGTAATAAGAATTATCATCAGTAAAATTTTAATTGATGAAGCACCGGGTTATACCCGGTGCTTCATTAATTAAATTTTGATGACTATTCCTGTAATTAGTGTTTGGAATCTAATATTAGTGCATCCATGGAAATATTGCCCACCCGTGGAAAGGGACCAGTCCACCGTGGCCATGCTGTATATATACCAATAGAACGTGTGCAAACAATAGCAGAATAATCAGGCCTAGAATAACCCAGGAATGATCGCTTTGGTTATGCAGGGGTTACACGTCAGTTGTGAAATACACGAACGAACTACAGGTTACGACAAAATAATACAACTACAAAAAATACAACATAAATTAAATTCCAAATCTGGTATGATTAGTTTGTCTCTTGGGACTATCTCGACTCATTGGCTGTACAGTTAATTCTCTTGAGTAAAATAGCATGCCATCTATATCTAAACAGAATTTCTGCCACAATAAATAGCAAAAACTAATGCGTGATCTCGCAAAAGCGAGATCACGCTTTAGTTGATGCTATTTATTGTGTCCGTAATTCTGTTAAGACGTAAGCAGCATGGCTGGCGTAGTAAAACAGAGAAGGTGGAAAAGCATGGCAACACATTAATCATATATGTTACCACCATGTTATTTAGCGTAACCTGAAAATGGATCACAATATAAGCTCTTGGCTTCCAGGTCTGATAATTCAACTTTTTTGTTGGGCGGAATTTAACTCAACATACAGCAATTATTTTATTTTTTGATGTTTTAAGCAGCTTTCAGCATCTGTGGCAACATCATGACCACAACCCAAGTATAAAATGAAGTTTAGATAATCGCCGATACCAACTTTAGAGGATGTCCAACCTTAAGTTGTATATTATGCACAAGGCCAAAATTAGGTGTGGGCAAGTTGTCAGGGGCCTCCACATATTTCCCGAAAAAAAAAAAATTGGAAGGAAAAATGTAGGCAGACTTGAAGGACATGGGTGATAGAAACAAAGCAAACTGGTTGTTTTCCTGTCATTGATCAGCACATGTCGGCAGACAAACATCTAACGTCATCCAACTCAACATCGATTTTCTTTAAAACAAGGCATTGCTTTGCTATGCAATAGCAAACTACTGAAGGCTGCCCAGGACTCTCCACGTCTAAATCTGGCCCTGATTATGCAGCAGGATGTGGTAAATTTGTCAGGGGTAACAGCCACATCCGGCCATCACTAAACACAAATATCACCCTCCAATTTATGATTTATTTTTTTTCAATTCTTGCTTACAAAACATAGCCTACAAGAATAAACTCATTCCAATGTGAGGCCATAAGTCATGTCGTGTAGAAAAAAAAAAGGACAAATTTTTAGTTCTGTAACAATACTTGTTGCATAGGCTGTAAAATCATATTATTTCTGATGTTTTAACAATCTGTAGTCCATTATGCTGTTTGCTAATCAGTAACCTGTGACCAAATTTTTTCTTCAACGTATAAAATGATTTCTACCAGGTTGAAAGGAATTAATGCCATGCTTTTAACCCTTTACCTAACACAAAAAAAGACGACGCTTGCAGATAAATCTCTTGAATAACTATTTTTTTTGCATCCAGAACATAGCTTATGACCCTTATTGGAATGAGCTCATTCCAATGAGGGGTCATAAGCTACTTTTCGTGACAAAAAATGAAGAAGTAATGAAAATTGAATGGTGAATTTTGAGAATAGCGCTGGCCGGTTTGGGCCATAATTATAAGGGTTAAAAGGAGATTTCTACTTTTCACATACAAGTGCATGATGGGAACAGCTAATTTTAGTCTTATAAGTTGCTTCTTTAAAATTCACTTGCTGATGGTATTATTCATAATCCTGAGAATCAGAAGAAAAAAATTAAAAACAAAGAAAAACATGCCTCGAGAATTATCCAGTTGTTTCAAATCATTTTAGCCTAAAAAAACAAAACAAACTCCATTAAAAAAACATATTCTTGTGCAGAAAAACCAACAAATTAGTCTGATTGGCCTGCACCTAACAACACCTTGAGACTTGTACCTCATGCAAAACATGGACCCTTAACAATTGTGCCACCATTCATACACAACAACCTTTCTTTTCACTAAAAGGAAAATTTCACATTATATACAATTAATAAGTTGAAGATGCCGAGATTTCACTTTAAAAATAAGTTTGATTCACTCACACGAAAATAAAAAAAAATATCGAAACAGCTATGCACAAATAAGACGGTGCAACTTTGGTGAAGACAATACTTTTTTATTGTTCTGAAAAATGGCATCAAATTTGTATGGTATAGAAACAAATGCATTATGGGGCTTCTCTTCATGATAGAAAAAAAAACAAATTCAAGAATATTACCAAACCTTTCCAGGGCAGAAGACCAACTAAAGCTCATCTGAGCTTGCAATTACAATTTGATGAGAACAATAAGATAAAGATTTTATAAATTGGTCAGAGAAACTTGAGAAGGACTCAAAACCATTAATGATATTGATACCACTCATAACATCACTGCCTGGAAAGCTCTGAGACGGTTCCAAGAAATTATGTTATATACTATTTTAATTAAGAGTGTGTGATTCCTTCTATTTCTACATCTGTATCCATGTCCACATCCAGCTAGAAATTCAAGCTTTTATTACATGCCCATGCAATCTCTCTTATGCAATATGGAATTCCGTATTGCACACCAACCTGTTCCAACTGGGACTTTTTTTATGCAATGCGACTGCATAAAGTGCATGGTGTTTACCACCGTTGATAGAAAAGAAAATTAGGTCAGTAGGTGCTTGGGTCATGTAATAAATACAAAACCACATGTATGTTTCAATGAGTCATTTTGCATTCAATTCGTCAGATGTGCGTAGAAAGAAAACGTCTCGACCTTCGGTCTCGATGTTTTCTTCCTACGCACATCTGACTCATTGAATACAAAACGACTCACTGAAACATACATGTAGTTTTGTCTATTGATTAACTTCCTTGATATGCAATGCAATTATAAATTTTCTGTCGTATGGGTGGGGCTGACCATTCTAAGGTGGGTGGCCCACTGGTTATGTTATACAGTGCAACACTTTTAATTGAATAGGCATTTTGCCAGCAAAAAAAAAATTCAATTAACAGTATTCAATTTACTAGAATTTGGTAATTTTGCTTAGTTCTGGTGACATGTTGAGTATTTATTCTATCTTGTTTGACAGAGCTCAATGAGCTCTGTCAAACAAGATATAAAAGAATAAATGTTTACATTGGAAGTACAGAGGTTACATAGGTCTGTCATGCTTGAAAATATGAAAATTGCGTGTACCATTTTCCCCCAAAATTGCATTATTTTTTTTTTTTTACAATTAACAGGGATTTATTCTACACCCTAAATGCAATTAACAGAGCAACTTTTTATTTTAGGAATGGTAAATGGTTTGGTGTTCAAAAATTATATGCAATTAAGAGGGTTTTTCAAAATGGCAATATCTAATTAACTGGGATCCACTCCATAGAAAGTCATATTTGGGTTTCACTAAGAACTGCTGGAACCACAATTAAAATGCTTTACACATATATGCTGTGGAAGTGCTTCATATTATCTTGAAGAGGAAATTGTTTTGTTCTTATTGTAAGTCTTGTTACAATTTATTAGGGAGTGCCATGAGACAGTCTCCAATAGATAGTAACAAAAACTGATTCATATGAACAAAGTTTCACCATCAAGATTAACCCTTAAGGGCCTAATTCTGACTTTGATAACTTTTTAATGCAAAGGAACAGGTGCCCCAACATGCATTGTATGGGTAAACTCAAAACTTGTTTTCTAAGTACCTTGTCATTTGTATCTAGGCAAGTCTTGGCTGCCTGCATAGGCAGCCAAGACTTGACTAGAAACAACTGCAAAGTCAATGGATGTAGACTTTAAAACTATGGTGAAAACGTATAAAAATCTCCAGATCCTTTAGGGTTAATCTAGCACTCTCGAAGTTATACTGAAAGTTTTTTCCAACCACAGTCATCAAATTTATACAGCAATATACAATTGCAATTTACAAATAATATTCTATCTTTCTACTTCCTAAACGCGTTTACAGTATACTTCACAGGTAAACTAGTGGAACACTGGTAAATTTTTCACCAATTAACCCTTAATTTCTGAGAGAAATCTTGAGGGGCACCATCAACACATGAAATCATCACCAAGAAATTGGCATGTGCTTCTTGACCTCTACTCTTCAAATTATGAATACCTGATGAGCGAAATTCCAGTGATGAAGTATTTTAACCCATGAAAGGTTTAAAAAAATTTGCACTACTCCACACCAGGCCTTAAAATTTGCCCCAATTGGCAAGAATTGGTTTTGATTCTCATAAATTCCTGCTGTGAGAATCAATTTTCAGTTAAGTTAGAATCTCAAGTAGAGTGTTATACCCTTGTCAGTGCAACAACACGTTTTGCGAGAATAAAAGTCGATTCCCATTGTTCTTGAAAAAATCATTTGAAAGAAAGAGTTGACTCTGATGCTCACATGAATTTTAAGCCATGTAAAGGTAAAGTTTTTAACCACATTTTGTTATTCAAGAATACTGACAATTTTTTTTTTTTAACACACAGGATTTGAAGAAAGTATCGGGAGATTAACACTGACAAAAAGTTTTTTTTTAACACACATTGGTTTTGCAGAAATCAAGAGATTAACTCCCAGTATGCCAAGTGTATATTACTGCCCAGGACACCAAGTCTTGCCACTACAGTACAGTCACTGTGGGCTGGTCATTTTCCACGGGTGAGCAATATTTCCACAAATGCAATAATTTCAGATTAGAAATGCGAATTATACGAACAATCATTAAAAATTCAATTAATGAAGCACCGGGTACAACCCCGTGCTTCATTAATTAAAAGTTTGCTGCTGATGATTTTTATTACCTGGTTAATGCATGACTGGACATCACCGCCCACGCATGGATCACGCCCAATCCAAGGCAACTGTACTGTATAGTATGTAAAATCTGGGTACTTTTCACCAAAATTAACTCAGTTTATTAAAGCATTTTTTGACCAATGGGTTCTTGAGTTGAATTTTAATGAAATTTTCATCACAACTAGTCAATGCTGCTTCAGAGCAGCCACAACTAGATTTGATAAAAAAATTGAAACAAATACTCAGCAGGTTAGGTGTTAAAAATGAAATTTAACCCTTTACCCAATGCAGACAATATCAAAATTTATTATTTTAAATATCATTGTTTAAATTTTTTCAAAAAATATCAACAAAACCATATCATGTGACCGCTCGTTGGAGAGAGCTCAACGAGCTCGTTCCAACAAGGTGTCACATGATATGGTTTTGTTGAAATTTTTTGAAAAATAATATTTTTTCAACTGCTGATTTTGCATATCACGTGGGCGGATGCGGGCAATTCGTTCGGTAAAGGGTTAAATACCAACCAACAAAATGCTCTCAACACAAAATCTGAAATATAGATAATGGCAGAGTGTTAATACAACTTGTAAAAGTTCAGTGGAGCATAATACACCAAGCGAGGCGATCTGTTTTTCAGTGATCAACATTCATTAGTTCGGCGAAATGTGCAATATTCAGGTACTCTGTACCATATTATACACATGTACATGCAACTAAGGGAGGTATATAATATAATATACACAAACAGTTTGTAAAAAATACTCCAATATCAGATTCTGGCTAGGTTCATTTCTTTCTTTGGGTCGTCAAAATAAATCAGTCCTCATTTCCCCATAAATACCTCTGAGAGTTTATTCACCATTTACATATCACTATCATATTCAGAAACCATACACGCTCTCATCACTATAAGCTATGTACAAAAAGAAATCCTCCTCATGATGTTCCTGTAAGTGAAAGAAATAAGAAAACTTTTATAAGTACTGGAAATGAGATGGGTGCGAGGGCAATTGCTCCCGTCAGCACCCATGTTTTCTATTTAACAGGAGGTAAAAAATGCACTTCAGGGCTCGCAAATAGGGTCGCCCGGAGTCCCGGGACAACCAGAAATTTTCTCGGGCAACCAAAAATGCTATTCCCTCTGCCCGATGGGCAACCGATTTCAAAAGATAATTCTTTGAGAAAATTGAAATATAAAAACAAGCGAGAATTAATAATTAAACAACTGTTAAAATGGGTAAATATGCGTTCCGATGGTTAAGGGAAGTACTTTTCAGACAGTGGCGGTGGCTCATAAACTTCAGCAGTCAACAGGTACATAATTCCTTTAAGTTCTTTCCAAAATAGCTGTTCAGTTGAGAAAGTTAAAAAATTTATAGTAATTTATATATTTTTTATACTTACCAATGACCCAGACTTAGCTGGTGCTAACTCTAACAAAACCAGGGCCAAACACAAATTTTGCCCCCCAATCCCCAAAATTTGCATCCAAAACAAAAAGAAATCATGTCCTAAAGGACCTCCATACTACGCCTCTACTGCGCATGCGCAGTGACGCAGTCGTCCCGAAATTGGCGCCAATTATCATTCTTACTGGCAGTGCCTGGTCAGCGCTATGTACTCAGCGGAGAGGCAAGAGTTCCCAACTCCAGGGAGGGCCATCCCCGTCTGGGTCATTGGTAAGTATAAAAAATATATAAATTACTATAAATTTTTTAACATTTTTATACTGTACCAATGACCCAGACTTAGCTGAATAGTAAACAGGCTGGAGGGCCTAGGACATAAAGGAAAATCCAATAAGCTCAACTATATAGTAAAGAGGTAACCCCTTAAGGAGAAAAGGAGTATTAGGCTTTACATGTATCTTTCTTATTTAATATTAAATTAGAAAGATACACTACCCTTAATAATTGAGCACAATAACATTCATGTTCTCTATTAACATCCAGTATAATCCTTATACTAATTATTTTTAAAGCAAGCCAATAAATAAAGTAGTCCAGAGAATTGAGACTCTTTATAGTCATTTAAAAGTGTCCGAGTATTGTATATTAAAGCCCGTTTGACACTTGACATATACAAATGCTTCACACCGCTACACTTTAAAAATAAGACATGAATGAATTTAAACATTAATATTACACTTTAAAACCATCCCGGAAGCGACTCAGAAATACTGACTTGGAGGAGGCATTCCCTTGCTTTTCACTATAAAGCAGGTGACCTAAGGGAACACCCGCCCCCCCTTCCCCTTGCCCTGGGTCAAATAGCCCAGAGCGAAGAGGGCAGCCGGACGGAGTCACTGCCGGAACAGAAAGCCTGCATAACTATAGTTGCAACTGTTTAGTGGACGACATTCTGAGCAACAGATAACGGACCTAAACAATGCAGGTCTCCAGAAATGGACTCAATATTTCTGAGATAAAAATTCGTAAATGTGGATGGCTGAGACCAATAAGCAGCCTTCATTAAATCTGTAATAGCAACACTATTAGCATAAGCCCAGGAAGTAGAAAGAGCTCTTACTTCATGAGCAGAAATCTTAAGCACAGACTGCTGAGAAGAAGATAAATCTTCATAAGCAGTACGGATAGTTAACTGAATCCATCTAGCAATAGAATGGACTGAAATGTCCTTTCTATTAGGCATCAAAGACAGAAAGAAACGTTACCGTCCCTTTCTGATAAACTGAGATCTCTGTTTATAGATACGTAGTGCTCTAACAGGACAGAGTAAAGGCCTACGCCCGTCTGAAGACGGAAGAGCCTTAATAACAATAGGTTCCGGATATTTATTAGGAGCCTGATTCTTAGCTAAAAAACCCACATTAGTAGTGAAGGTGATAGTGTTCCCAACACTACGATAATGAGAATCATCCACCGATAGTGCATGAAGCTCACTGACTCTTCTGGCAGAAGAGAAAGCTAAGAGAAAAGCTGTCTTATAAGATAAGAATTTGAAATCTACTGTCCCAAGAGGTTCAAATGGCTTTTCCTTCAATTTAAGGAGAACCCAAGCTAAATTCCACTTAGGAATTAATCTAAGAGTTCTGGGTCTATTTATCGAAAAGTTTCTAACCAATTTCGATAAAGAGACATTAGATCCAATTTGTAAACTATCATGATGTGCATAGGTATCAGATAACATAGATCTATAACCCTTTATAGTAACAGGCTGCAGTTTGATTTCGTCAAACAAGTATACTAGAAAGTTTGCAATGTCTGGTATAGAGGGATCAAATATATCTACAGAATGATCCCTACACCAACGACGAAAAACCTTCCACTTAGCCGCATAGTTTAGCGAAGAGGAGGTCCTCCTACAGTTAGAAATCGCGTCCACTGCTCGTCCTGTAAAGTGCTTGCCATGCAAGAAGGACCGCACAACGGAAAAACGTGAAGGTTGAGACCTTGCGGGTTGTGATGGAGTTGGCGCGATTTCCCCTGCGAAAGAAGATCCTCTCGTGGAGGAAGCTTCCGCGGTAGGTCCCACAACAGACACCTGAGTAGATTTATCCACGGTCTCTGTGGCGACAGAGATGCTACCAACAGAATCTTGCATTGAGATTGTTTTATCTTTAGCAATACTTGTTGAATTAACGGCGCTGGAGGATACGCATATCCTATCATTCCGTCCCAAGGGATCGACAGAGCGTCTACTGCAAATGCTCTTGGATCCGGACACGGAGACACATACGTCTGCAACTGATTGTTGAGATGTGTCGCAAATAAGTCTATCATTGGCCGTTCCCATTGGTAGCAAATCTGATTGAATACTTGTTTGTTGAGAGTCCACTCCGACGGCAACAAGCGACCCTTTCGTGAAAGGGAGTCTGCTAGCACATTCAGACGACCCGGTATGTGACGGACCGAAAGAAGAACGTGATGTTCTAACGCAAACAGAAGGATTCTTTCCGTTAGATTGAACAACGGAACTGAATGAGTGCCTCCCTGATTCCGTATATACGCCACTACTGTCGTATTGTCGGATAGGATTTGGACATGAGCATCGTGAATAATGTCCATCCAGTGACGTAACGCAAGCCAAATTGACATCATTTCCTTGATGTTTATGTGCTTGCACAGGAATTGCGGATCCCAAAGACCCTGGCATCTCGAATCCGTTGGGATTAATGATGCACCCCAACCTGTTTGACTGGCATCCGTCATAACGGTAAAACTCGGATCCGGCAACTGCAGCGGAACTCCTTGAGTTAACCACTGAATGTTTGCCCAAGTCTGAATCTCTTGTTTCACTTGATCTGACAAGAGAACGTCTACATCGAGCAAATGAATTTTCACACTCCAATTCTGAGTCAGGAAAATTTGAAGAGGACGTGTGCGTAGCCGCCCCATCGGAATGAGATCCGCGGCGGCTCCGCACAGACCTATCAGTCTCATAAATTCTCTCGCCGTGACTTTGTCTGCGTGCAGACAATAGCGAGCGTAACAACTGACTAATTTCGCTCTGGTTAACGGCAGACGAACGAGATTGTTGTGCGTCTCGAAGCTCATTCCCAGATGAGTGAATGACTTGGACGGCACCAGATCCGACTTCTCCTCGTTTACTATAAAACCGAGACGTCGGAGCAATAGAAGAAGATTCTGAACATCGTTCTGAAGCGTTAACTCGTTGCCGTACCTCTGAAGAATGTCGTCCAGGTAGGCCGACGTTACCGCAGACGAATGAGCTCGGAAGTAGATCATTACCGAGTTCATTACCCGAGTGAAAGCCCAGGGTGCTAGATTCAATCCGAAGCACATGGCCCAGAACTGATACACCACTCCTAGGACTGCGAAGCGTAGATACTTTCGGAATGTCGGATGTACCATGACGTGA
Organism: Pictodentalium vernedei; assembly: GCA_031216915.1. NCBI lineage: Eukaryota > Metazoa > Mollusca > Scaphopoda > Dentaliida > Dentaliidae > Pictodentalium > Pictodentalium vernedei. The sequence goes on along the minus strand of CM062290.1, from coordinate 66,209,696 downwards.
AAGTACGCATCTTTGAGATCTATGCTCGTTGCATAATCGTTCACCCGAATACTCGCTCTGACCGATCGAATCGTCTCCATATAAAACTTCGGAGCGACGATCAGCTTGTTTATCCAGCTCAAATCTATGACTGGACGGAACGAGCCGTCTGGTTTCGGAACCAGAAACAGATGGCTGTAGAATCCCAGAGATTCCTGGTTTTCTACGACCTCTACCGCGTTCTTCATTAAAAGAGACTGCACCTCTGATAACAGAGCGTCTCTTTTCTGTGGATTTGACGGAAGATGAGTCCACTTTGGACTTCGAGTTAATGGAGGCTTTCGTTTGAAGGATATCTTTAGACCGTCCGAAGTCACTCCTCTCACCCAAGGGTCGTCCGTAATCGACGCCCACTCTTGTGAAAAACTCGACAACCTTCCGCCAACCGGAACGCGATAGAGGTTTAAGCCATCACCTCCTGGACCTGCGGGGCCTGCGGTAGGAGAAACCACGTCTTCCACGACCCGCACCTCGCCTCGTCGACCTCGGGGCGTCCGACCGATTGTCCCGGCCTGAAGGACGTCCCGAACGAGAGTCGCTATCCTGACGGTCTCTCGAATAAGACCAAGAGGACGCACCGGAACCTCTATAGGAACCTCTCTTGGGCGCATTAGACCCAGAAGTGCCTGTCTTATTCGTGTCTGCTGCATCCGACTTTTTAGGAGCCGATCTGAACAACAGAGAATCATTAGCTTTCTTTTTAATTTTATCATAAATAGCGGAAAGCTTGCCGTCAAAGAGAAGTTCTCCTGAGACCGAAGCGACTCTAAGAGAGTTCTTCACCTTAGAATCCACTAGTGTGGATGTAGCTAGGGCTGCGTCACGTCTAACCAACTCCAGATTTGCCACTGAAAGGGCGGAGTTACACGTGGAATAAGCTACTGCCCTTGAAAGAAGTCTTAAAGAGGATTGTATATCCTGAAACTCTTCCCCTTGAAGGCGCAGTGATAACGCCTTAGTAAGGTGATCTGCGTAAGATAAGGCATCTAAATTGGCTCTGTTAGACGCTATAGCTGTTTCCAACACCGCGGTTGGAATAGAAGCTGACGACGGTAATGATAGCTCTAAGTCTTCCGCCTCGTCGTCCATACGCAGAGGAACTCTCGGTATACCCTGTCCTGCCGTATCGAATTTATTCCTTGCATTAATGAAAGGCAGGTTAAGAGTATTAGCGGACAAGAAACCTGCTTTCCCCGTCCTGGAAGCAAGTTTAAATATAGCGTCGTTCAATAATTCAAATGTTCTTGCAACATTATTGGACTGCGACGGAAACTCGGGAGCGATGTCCCTGAACCGCTCAAAAAATTCAGAGTCCAATGACGCTATAATTCTCTTGTCCGGAAGCGCAGCAGTCTGGCCCGACGGAACAACTTGAGGGAGAAAGTGCCGGATGAAGTCCACGGCAGCTTTATGTTGTTCCGAAAGGGATAGCTCCAATTCATCCGTATCCCTTTCACCATCCGGTCGGACCTCCAGATGTTCCCGGTCGTCCGCCCCCGATGCTTCGGCGGAGCGTACCGACCCAGCGCCGTCGGATAATTCTCGATCCGACACCGTTTCTGTCGGCTGCTGGGATGCTGCGATAAGCTGTGCTATCTGCACAAGAATGTCCGACGTCGAGACCTGCGGAGGCGCAGTCTTTCGCTGCTTCGCCGAGGGCAGCTCCGCATCAGATGGCTCCCGCATACTTTTCCTATGCGAACGTCCGGAGTCCATCGGTCTCGAATCCCTGGAGTCCATCGGTCTCGAATCCCTACTTTTCCTATGCGAACGTCCGGAGTCCATCGGTCTCGAATCCCTGGCTGCCGGATGGTGTGACCTGGTTGCCGAAGAATCCTTCATCGGCGAAGCTGGTAAAATATCGACGGTCACGCAGCCAAGGTGCGGTCGTGTGCGCTGACGAGAAGAGGAAGCCTTAACAGTCTCTGCGGACTGCTTATACAACGGAGCGTCCCGAGCGACGGACGTATGCTCTGCTAAAGACACATTTTGTACCACAACATCTGGTCCCAGATGTTGTTGTACGAGAGAGGGACCTCTCTCGCTCGCGGCCCGGCTGGACCTGGACCAGCTAGGAACCGGACTAAAAGGCTTCCTCCGTTCTCGTTTACTATCCGCCGTCACTGGGTGTGCATCTATTATGTTTATAGTGCTCGCATCACCCAAAATTTCCTCTTGGACCGCATCGGACGAACCCGGCTGCCGAACCATTCGGTGAATGGACGCTACACCGGGCGAGCTAGCGGACGACATTTGTCTAATCTCCATGAGCACTTTTGCCGCTAGCTCTGAATTCATTTGTGACGACGGACGCACACTTGAAGAAGATAACATGGAAACATCACCCTGTTCTGGTTCCTCTGAAATAGAAACTGAGAGAGTAGAGTGACCTTGTGGAGAAAGAGCCGGCAGCAATCTTTCTCCAGAAACAACATATCGTGACACACGTTTCCAATGTTTCTCATCCCAATGTTCACATATAGGACAGGGATTAATGCGAGAACACTGACTACAATTAATACAATGATCATGAAAGTCAGAGGAAGATTTCTTCCTATTACAATTTGAACAAAGTCCCTTCATTGTGAAAGAACAACAATAAGTCCTAGTTACTCGCAAAAACCCCTGACACAAAGATACATAATAACATGATCCATTAATAAATGAAAAAACAATTGCAAAACAAAATAATTTTGAAAAAATATTTTTTCAGAAAAGCCCAAGTTGCTGAAAAGTAACGTTGAGCCCCGATGGATCCGATGGCAAAGTGTGGTCAAAAATTTTAAATTTATATAAAATAATTAATGAGACACTTTCGGATAATATAAATGTATCTTATAATGAGATAAACTACCACAAAGGCAAACAGCCCCCCTCAAAAAAGGCTGTTGCCAATGAAAACAAACAGTGTAAACACACTAGAAAACATGACTCCAGGCACTGAAAAAACTGGCCCGGAATCAGTCATCAATTACACTCTATCTGATGCAAAACAGAGACTCCCAGGGGAGAATCTGTAGAACATCAGATGGAAGATGCAGAACACAAACGTTATACACCCATGGGTGAAAACGTAACTATGGGGAAAATAACAGAAAACATTCTGTAACCAAGCAACTCTCCCAGGAAATTTTAGAAATGAAACTTCTCAAAAATATGCCAAAAGCATGGGAGAATTGCCAGGGGGGACTTTAGAAGGCTAGGGGAGAGGAAACACTGAATAAGCAGTGCAACAATTAGCAAGAATGACAACAAGAGGCCCATGCCTCGAAAATAGGCAACTTAACATAATTTCATCAAAAAATTTTAAGTACAGCCCTGATTATTTTTTGCCACTTCTTTTTCCTCTCCTCCTTCTATCCTCCTTAGAATCACATTTTCTCCAAAAATTACGTGTCTGGCATCCTTTAAACTGAGATTTACAAGCACAAAGATCAGTGAGATGTTGACTGATGAAGGGCCAAACAGAGAATGATAATTGGCGCCAATTTCGGGATGACTGCGTCACTGCGCAGTAGAGGCGTACTATGGAGGTCCTTTAGGACATGATTTCTTTTTGTTTTGGATGCAAATTTTGGGGATTGGGGGGCAAAATTTGTGTTTGGCCCTGGTTTTGTTGGAGTTAGCACCAGCTAAGTCTGGGTCATTGGTACAGTATAAAAATATAGGCAACTTAACATAATTTCATCAAAAAATTTTAAGTACAGCCCTGATTATTTTTTGCCACTTCTTTTTCCTCTCCTCCTTCTATCCTCCTTAGAATCACATTTTCTCCAAAAATTACGTGTCTGGCATCCTTTAAACTGAGATTTACAAGCACAAAGATCAGTGAGATGTTGACTGATGAAGGGCCAAACAGAGAAATGATAATTGGCGCCAATTTCGGGACGACTGCGTCACTGCGCATGCGCAGTAGAGGCGTAGTATGGAGGTCCTTTAGGACATGATTTCTTTTTGTTTTGGATGCAAATTTTGGGGATTGGGGGGCAAAATTTGTGTTTGGCCCTGGTTTTGTTAGAGTTAGCACCAGCTAAGTCTGGGTCATTGGTACAGTATAAAAATATTGGGTTACATGAATTTGCATGTAAAGTATTCAACAAACCTAAACAAATGGTCACCACGTCGGTACTGTTTAGCCCTGTCCCACTAATACTGTTAGCAACAGGCTGACAGCACCCCCCCCCCCCCCCCAATATAATATGTTTGAGATTACTTCTCAGTTGAGATAGTAAGTTAACGTAGCACAGTGAACCAAGACACTTTCCAGGCTGTAATGGGGGGTGGGGGTACTACGGTGCCATATCCAACGTGTCAGTTGTCATGATGCATGTTTTTTTTTGCACAACTGAATCTGAATCTTGATCTGTCTCCGTCTTTCAACACCTGTTGTTATACATCGTTTGTTGTCATATCTGATTGACTCACATTGAAATGTGTATAAATTGAGCAATCAAATATCAGTCCTAATGCTGGGCCACCATTTTCTGGGGCGGGCCACCAGATCTCAAAAGAAGCCTGCCTGACGGGCAATCACGTTTTTTCACTATGTGCAAGCCCTGCACTTGTCGAAAAAATAGTGTGGAACAGATGTAGAAATGGACAGACATTGATGCTGGTTATTGAAAGGAACCATCCTCTAGTCATGACCAATCAACCATAAAAAAAAAACAGTATCTGTTGGATGTATTGTTTTCAAGTTATCGCATGGGTAAACAAAAGTTAACGTATGGATGGACAGACAGACAGAAACAGACAGGTAGATGGACAGATGGACATTGATGCTGGTTATCTAAAGCCATATAAATAACAGTCTATATAATAGTTCCTTCGAGTGTTCCATTGTTTATGGTTGAGACAATACACCAAATTCACGGTACGATACATATCAAGGTACACAAGTCACGATATATGTATCTTGACATTCATCTTGGTATTGAAGCTACAGTTGGGATCACAGGGACAATGGTGGAGCCTGTAATTCTTTGTTGGGAAGCACAGATACATTACGGAGGAGGATGGGTCAACTTCAGCACCCCCCCCCCCCCCAATTCCCCATCACGTACTACCCTGACTGGTCACACATGTCTGAGCTCATACACTGGCATAAGCGCACCTCTAACTTTATAAATGTGAGCTACCAAGTGGCCCCTCGGAGTCTTAGCACATCTTTCTACTCTTCAGTTTTAGAATAAAGATGATTTTAATCACAGGCGCTGGTAATTACGACGAAAGTTAAAAAATTTATAGTAATTTATATATTTTTTATACTTACCAATGACCCAGACATAGCTGGTGCTAACTCTTAAAATATAGGGCCAAACACAAATTTTGCCCCCCAATCCCCAAAATTTGCATCTAAAACTAAAGAAAACATGTCCTGAAAGGCCCTCCACACTTCGCCCCTACTGCGCATGCGCAGTGTCAAGGACGTTCCGAAATTGGTGCCATTAATCATTCTAATAACCAGTGCCTGGTAAGCGCTATGTACTCAGCGGGGAGGCAAGAGTTCCCAACTCCTGGGAGGGCCATCCCCGTCTGGGTCATTGGTAAGTATAAAAAATATATAAATTACTATAAATTTTTTAACATTTTTATACTGTACCAATGACCCAGACATAGCTGAATAGTAAAAAGGCTGGAGGGCCAAGGACATAGAGCAAAATGGAATACGCTCAATAAAATAAAATAAAGTCATCCCCTGTAGGGAAAAAGAAGTAATAGGCCTTACATGTATCTTTCTTATTTATGATATATTAGAAAGATACAACACCTTCCAAAATTGAGCTTCATACATCCATGTACTCTATTAATATCCAATATAATCCTTATACTAATAATTTTTAAAGTAAGCCAATAAATAAAGTAAGTCTAGAGAATAGAGACTCTTATACTCCTAAAAGTGTTTGAGGATTGCATAATCATGTCCGTAGACATATGCAATATTTAAAAGCTATACTTTAAAAACTAAGACTTGAATGAATTTTAAAAACCTAAACTTCTCACTAAACAACCATCCCAATAACAGCTCAGAATTACTAACTCCGGAGGAGGTATCCCCTTGTTTTCATAGTAAAACAGGTGACCCAAGGGAACACCCTCCCCCCCCCCCTTTTTCTTGCCCTGGGTCAAATAGCCCAGAGCGAAGAGGGCAGCCGAACGGAGACACTGCCGAAACAGACAGCCTACCTAGCTATAGTAGCAACTGTTAAGTGAATGACATTCTGAGCAGTAGATAATAGACCTAACAATAGAGGCCTCCAGAAATGGACTCGATATTTCTGAGATAAAATTCATGAATGTGGATGGCTGAGCGCAATGAGCGGCCTTCAAAAATCTATAATAGCGACACTATTAATGTAAGCCCAAGAAGTAGAAGAACTCTTACTTCATGAGCCGAAATCTTAAGCACAACTGCTAAGTCAATGATATACCATAAGCAGTACCGATAGTTAATAGAATCCATTAACAATAAAATGGAGCGTAACGTCCTTCTACTAGACATCAAAGACAGAAGAAGCTTACGCCCATAGTAATAAACAGATATCTGTTTATAAATACATAAACTGTACCCGGAAAGAGTAAAGGCCTATGCCCATACGAAGACGGAAGGACCTTAAAATAATAGGTTCCGGATAATAGGAGCCTAACTCTTATGCAACAATCCAACCTAAATAGTAACGGAAGTATTGATTCCGAAACTATGAAAGTGAAAATCATCCATCGATAGTGCATGAAACTCACTGACTCTACAGTAAAAGAGAAACCAACAGAATTACTGTCTAAAAGGTCAGAATTTGAAAACTACTGTTTCCAGAGGCTCAAATGATTACTTAGCTAAATAAGAACCGAAGTTAAAATCCGTATAGGAATTTAATCTAAAGATTCTAAGTCTATTTATCAAAAAGTTACTAACTGACTTAGATAAAGAGACAAAAGACTCAATTGTAAACTATCGTAGAGTGCATAGGTATGAGGTAACATAAACCTATAACCTAAATAATAACAGGCTGCAGTAGATCTTGTGAAACAAGTATACTAAAAAATAGCAATGAGTAGTATGGAGGGATCAACAATATGAACATAATGATCCCTACACCACGACGGAAGAGCCTCCACTTTAGCCGCATAGAATAGCGAAGAAGAGGATCTCCTATAGTAAGAAATTGCGTCCAAAGCTCGTCCAGTACAGTGCTTACAATGCAATACGGACCACACAACGGAATACATGAAGGTTGCGACCTTGCTGGTTGTGATAAAGATGACACGATTTACCCAGTGAAAAAGATCCTCACATAGAGGAAGATTTCACGTTAAGACCCACAGTAGACAAGAGAGTAAATTACTCATGATCTCTGTGAAGATAGAGATGCTATCAACAGAAATGTATTGTGGTTGTTTATCTTAGCAATACCTGCTAAAACAACAGCGCCGGAGGATACGCGTATCCTATCATTCCGTCCTATAGATCAATAGAGCGTTAACAATATTAGCTCAGAGATCTGGACAAGCCAACACATACGTCTGCAATTGATTAGCAAGCTGTGTCATAAATAAATCATCATTGGGCGCTCCCATAGATAGCAAATCTGATTGAATACTTGTTTGTTGAGAGTCCATTCTGACAGCAACAAGCGACCCGTAAGAGAACGGGAGTCCGATAGAAAAATCAGACGACCCGGAATATGACGGACCAAAACTGAACTTGGTGTACTATAACCAACAGACGGATTCTTTCCATTAAATTGAATAACGGAAACGAAAGAGTGCCTCCCTGGTTCCGGAGATACGCCACTACTGTCGAATTAAAGGACAGGAATTTGGGCATGCGTTTCTGAATAATGTTCATGCAATGACATAAAGCAAGCCTAAAAAACATTATTCCGCGGAAGAAAACTGATTGCTAAAAGACTGCGGAACCCAAAGACCCTGGCACTTCGAATCCGTAGGGATCAGTATTATATCCCAATCTGTTTGACTGGCAACCGTCATAACAGCCACACTCGGGTCCGGCAACTGCGGCGGCACTCTCTGAGTCAACCACCGAATGTTTGCCCCAGTCTGAATCTCTTGTAACACTAGACAGACAAGAGAACGTGTAAATCGAGCAATTCATGGATTGCCGAAAAGTTGCCGTCGAAGAGAAGCTCCTCCGAGAACGAAGCGACTCTAAGAGAGTTCTTAACCTTACTATCCACGCGTGTGGATGTAGCTAGGGCTGCGTCACGTCTAACTAACTCCAATCAGCCACTGAAGGGCGGAGTTATACGTGAACAAACTACTGCCCTCAAAAGAAATTACATTGAGAATAATATCCCGTAAATCTTTTCTTGAAGACGTAATGATAACGCCTCAGTAAGGCGGATTAAGTATAATAAAGCGTCTAAGTTAAGTCTACTATACATAATGTCGTTCCCAACATTGAAATTGGAAAAGACATAAACGGCGAAAAAGAATATATGCAGTCTTTAATCGCATCGTCTAGACGCATATGAACTCTCGGTATGCCCTGCTCTGCCAAAATAAACTATTTGTATAAATGATAAAATGGCAGAAATGAGCAACGCGGACAAGAAACTAAACTATCATGCTTAGTAGCAGGCTTGTATATATATATATATATAGCATCGAAAAATAAAACACATGTTGTAATGACAATATTGGACTGCGTCGGTAAGTCAGGGACAATGTCCCTGAACCGATCGAAAAATCCGAGTCCAATGACGCTATAAGTCTCTTATCCAAGATCGCAGCAATGAAGTCCGAAATAATAATCACTGGAAGATAATGCCAGAAGATATGAAAGGCATCTTCCGATACTACTAAAGGGAAAACTCGAAATCTTTCGAATCCCTTTCGCCATCCTGTCGGACCCTATAAAGCGTTCGGTCGTCCGTACCTGATGCAACCGCAGACCGCACCGACCCAGCGCCGTCGGATAATTCCTGATTCGACCGAGAAACTGTCAATTGCTGGGATACTGCGAAACAACTGTGCTAACTCGGATAGCACGTCCGTCACTGAGGCCTGAGGAGAAGCGGTCTTACGATGCATTGCCACTGGAAGCTCCGTGATCGTTACCCCGTGCATACTACCAATATGCGAGCGAACGGAGTGTATAGGCCTCGTGTCCCTTGGCTACCGGATGGCGCGACCTATTCGCCGTGGAATCACTGAATGCCGAAACTGATCGGATACTCGAGGTCACGTAGCCAATGTGCGGTCGTGTGCCCTGCTGTGAGGATGAGGAAGCATTAAAGACAGTCTCTCGGACTGTCAATATAACGGAGCGTCCCGACCAACGGACATATGCTCCGAATGTAAAATATCTGAACCACAACATGCGGTCCCCTATGTTGTTGGGCGAGAGAGGAACCTCTCTCGCTCACAGCCCGGACGGACCTGGACAAGCCAGGAACCGGACTAACAGGCTTCCTCCGATCTGTCCTCAATCTGCCGTCACTGGGTGAGTACTAAAGTAATTAAAGTGCTCGCATCACCCAAATCTCCTTCCTAGACCGCAACGGACGAACCCGGCAGCCGAACCATTCGATGAATGTACGCTACACCGGGTGAGCTAGCGAATGTCACTCCGTAGGCGATAGACATATTCCATGAGCACTTATTGCCGCTAACTCTTCATTAACTATGACGACAGAGGCACACTTTTGAAAGACATCTCTATAACTCTTCGAACAAGAAACCAGAAATGCTTGGTTAGCAAGCATAAAATAATAATATATATAGCGTCGTTCAATAATTCGAAAGTTTGTGTGACATTATTGGACTATGTCAGAACTGAGGGACGATGTCCCTGAACCGAACCAAAAATTTCTAAGTCCACCGACGCTATCAGTTTCTTATCCGGCATCGCAGCATTCTGGTCCGACGAAAGAAGCTGTAGAAGACCAAGTCAGATGACATACACAACAGCATATGTTGTTCCGAAAGGGAAAGCTCGAAATCCTTCGAATCCCTTTCGGTATCCCGTCGGACCGGATGAAACTTTTGGACGTCCGTACCCGCTTCCGCGGAGCGTCCCGACCCAGCATCGTCGGATAAAATATATGCGACAGATTCAGTTGATGCTGGGATACTGCGATAAACTGTGCTATTAAGGAAAGCACATCCGTTCCCGAGGCCTGTGCAGTAGCGGTCTTACGATGCATTGCCGCCGGAAGCTCCGTGTACGCTGACTCCCGCACACTTCCTATGCGAACGTCCGGAGTCTGCAGGCCTCGTGTCCCTGGCTACCGGATGGTGTGACCTGGTCGCCGAAGAATCCTTGATCGGCGAAGCTGGTAATATATCGGCGGTCACGCAGCCAAGGTGCGGTCGTGTGCGCTGACGAGAAGAGGAAGCCTTAGCAGTCTCAGCGGACTGCCTATACAACGGAGCGTCCCGAGCGACGGACGTATGCTCCGCTTACGACACATTTTGTACCACAACATCTGGGGCCAGATGTTGTTGAACGAGAGAGGGGCCTCTCTCGCTTGCCATCCGGATGGACCGGAACGAGCTATGAACCGGACTAAAAGGCTTCCTGCGTTCTCCCTCCGATCCGCCGTCACTGGGTGTGCATTAGGTTAATTTATAGTGCTCGCATCACCCCAAAATTCCTTCTAGACTGCAACGGACGAACCCGGCTGCCGAACCATTCGGTGAATGGACACTACACCGGGCGAGCTAGCGGACGTCAAAGGCCGTCGAACCTACTAGGGTCCTCTTAGGCAATTGGCGTATTTACATGAGCACTTTTCCGCTAGCCCTTCATTAATTGTGACGACGGAGGCACACTGTTGGAAGACATCACAGATACATCACCCTAATCTTGATCGTCTGAAATAGAAATTGATAAAGTAGAGTGACCCTGCGGGGAAAGGACCGGAGTGTCCAAATCCCCAACAACATACCGTGACATACGCTTCCCATATTGTCATCGAAATCATACGATACAGAACAGGAGTTAATGCGAGTACACTGACCACATATAGAATGATAATAAAGTCAGAGGAAGACTTCCTCTTAAAACAATTGATCAATATCCTTTCAATGTGAAAAGAAAACAAGTCCTGGTACTCGCACTAACCCCTGGCAATCAAAATACATAATAATAATATGATCCATTAATATAGAAAAAATAATTGAAATCAAAATATTTTGAAAAAATATTTTTTCAGAACAGCCCAAGTTTCTGAAAAGTAACGTTGAGCCCCAATGGATCCCAAGCCTAAGTGTGGACAAAAATTTTAAAAATATTTTAAACAATTTATTCAACACTTACGAACAATAATAATGTATCTAGTTATGATTAAAATAACATCAAGATATTATTTTTTAGAAATCCCCCCCTCACACAGAGGGCTGTTGTAAATGTAAACAATGAGTGTAAAAACACTAAAATAAGACTCCAGGCACCCAGGCCCGAAATCAGTTACCAAAAATACACTATCTGATGCAAAACAGAGACTTCCAGGGAAGAAACTGCAGAACATCAGATGGTAGATGCAGAACACAACGCCTAACCACCCGTAGGTGAAGACGTAAACATGGGGAAGGAACAGAATTCATTCTGTTATTCAGCTAAAACTCCCAAGAAAATTTAGTAATAATAATTACAAAAACTATGCCAAAAGCATGGGAGAATAGCAAGGGGGAACTTAAAGGACAGGGAGAGAGGAAAACACTTAAAAAAACAGTGTAACTAAATAATCAGAATGACAACAAAATGGCTGCTGCCTTGAAAATAGGTAACTTAACATAATTTCATTAAAAAAATTTAAGTTACAGCCCTGATAATATTCTGTCACACATTCTTTTCCCCTCCTCCTTCTCTATCCTCCTTAGAATCACCATTTCACTAATATTTATGTGTCTGGCATCATTTAAACTGAGATTTATAAGCACAAAGATCAGTCAGATGTTAACTGATGAAGGGCCAAACTTAGAATGATTAATGGCGCCAATTTCGGAACGTCCTTGACATTGCGCATGCGCAGTAGGGGCGAAGTGTGGAGGGCCTTTCAGGACATGTTTTCTTTAGTTTTAGATGCAAATTTTGGGGATTGGGGGGCAAAATTTGTGTTTGGCCCTATATTTTAAGAGTTAGCACCAGCTATGTCTGGGTCATTGGTACAGTATAAAAATATAGGTAAGTAGCCATCTGATGATCAAGACAACTGACCTTACCAAATACATAAAAAAAAAGCTGGAGTACCCTGGTCCCATAGGTTGGCAATGAAAATACATTAGTGATTGAGAATGCTCTTGCAGTTCATGGTTTGACTTCCATTTCGCCATTTTCAAATCGATTCACCCAAACGAAAAAAGTTGTGGCAGATAATAATAATAATTGGTGCACATCAAGGGGGCTAATTAATAGGCAGTGACATCGTTGAAAACATGAGTTAAGTTTTATCAACTGCTTTGAAAACACTCGTAAAATAGCTATAAATTTATAATTTTGCATAACCAATGCACGTTTATAATAAATTGGTGTATTGTTACACTGTTTATCTGTAGTTTTACCATTTCTGAATCGGAACGTTGGATGAGCACATAAAATATTGAATCGCAACATGCAAACAAAATGTCGGTGATTGGATTGCACCTGGAAGATCTTGCTGCGCAAACAGGGATGCAAACCCAAATAAAAAATACCCTTATTTAATAATCGGTATTCTGATGTACCCTGGTGTTATATTCTGAATTGTGGGGTATTTGAGTTGGCCAAATCACTCAAGCCTAAAATGTGATGTGTTGAATGTATTGAGAGAGAAAGAGTTGAATTTCAAGATTGGTGACCAGCCTAAAAAGTGCTATCCTGATATGAGGAAATTTTGATGTCAGCACTGGTACCCACATCGTGGATTGCCACATCGGTACGTATCAGTGTACCGGGATATCGTCCCAAGCCTACCATCGATGCGACCTTGATTAATTACTGAAGGAGAATTTGCATTCATGGGAATAAATGAACTTTTTACAGTACAAATAATATATAATAATAACACTGTGGTCATCCTTCTGACAGATTTTCAACTGACTACATTGGTAACTGGTTGTACACAGATATCTGGTTAGCCGTTTTAGCACTAGACTAAAAACAGAAATCAGATTAACCCCCAAACTTGCCAATCAATTTAGTGTACAGTGACAGAATCATGAACTGATTGATAACAGGACCTCTTTTGTGAACAAAGAACTGAACCATTTCAGCCAGTTCTACGAATGGAGGAAGCCAGAGTACCTAGAATGAAAGTGTCAATGACACCGTAGCTCAACTTGTCAAGACAAAGACATGTACATGTATAGTATGTGACACAGCAATGACAAACATCTAGGTAATGACCTGGTAACAAAGGTACATATAAAGTATTGTAACGGTCTGTACATAAATACTGACCGTTGCTCGTTGCCTGTAACAAATGTATAGGTAAAGTATTGTAAAGGTGGGTGACAGTCAGATGCTAAACTAGAAAAAAATCTTTGAGTCCCAGAGTGGGTCTGACTGAACCCCAAAATATTTGTTCTCATAGCACAGTGATAACAAAGGCACCCCAAAACACACTCATTCCTGTCCCAAGGTGAAAACAAAGGTACCCAAGAAGTTTCGTGAAGATCAGTTCACAAATATGAGCTGTGTAGAAGTTGTGACAAAAAATTGATTGGACCTAATTTCGGTACAAAATGGCCACTGGCAGCCATCTTGAATTTTGGACCGCACCCAGAAACACTCGTTCTCGTCCCAAGGTGATAACAAAGGTACCCAAGAAGTTTTGTGAAGATCGGTTCATAAATACAGACTCTAGCCTGAGCCGTATTGACATGTGTACTTACTGTAAGTAGCACGGAAAAAATCAAAGTTCATCTAATTTTCATAATTTCTGCACAAGAAAAAAACCTGTATTATATGTGATGTATCCCATGGTACTAAACATGTATTCACACAAAAAATTATTCAAATCAGCGCTTTCATTTGGAAGTTCTGTGCAAAAATCTGATTGAACCAAATTTTGACAAAATGGCTGGACCCCAAAACACTCGTTCTCGTCCCACGGTGATAACAAAGGTACCCAAGGAGTTTCGTAAAGATCGGTTCATAAATACGGCCTCTAGCCCGAGCCGTATTGGCATTTGCACTTACAGTGCTGAAAGTAACACCAAAAAACATCAAAGTTAGTCTAATTTGCATAATTTATGCACGAGAAAAAAAAACGTATTATATGTGATGTATCCCATGGTACTAAACATTCATACAAAAAATTATTCAAATCAGAGCTTTCATATGGAAGTTCTTACAAAAAACAGATTTCTTCATTCATCGGTACAAAATGGCGGCTGGCAGCCATCTTAAATTTCGGACCGCACCCAAAAACACTCGTTCTCGTCCCACGGTCATAACAAAGGCACCCAAGAAGTTTCGTAAAGATCGGTTCATAAGTACGGCTCTAGCCCGAGCCGTATCCAATTGTAGACGGCCAGACGGATGACGGGCCATGGCATAAGCTTAAATTTGGCTTCGCCAAAGTTGAGCTAAAAACCCACCGAGCAGCACCTAGTACATTTAACCTTTTACCCAACGTAATGGCCAAAACCGGCCAGCGCTATTTACAAAAATCGCTAATAAATTTTCATTATTTTTTCATTTTTTGTCTCAAAAGTATAGGTTATGACCCCTCTTTGGAACGAGCTCGTTGAGCTCGTTCCAAAGAGGGGTCATAACCTATGCTTTTGAGACAAAAAATGGAAAAAAAAAGTTATTCAAGAATTTTGTTTGCAAGTGTCGTCTGCTTTTCATGTTAGGTAAAGGGTTAACTAGGGATTCTTCTGCCCTCTTTGGAAAAGGGTCTGGAGGCCCATGCAATTGGCAAAATTTGCGTCATGAAGGCTCCAATTGGGAATTTGTTTGGGAGAAGAAACACTCAAAGAATAAGAAATGTTACCTGCTTCATACTGAACTGAGAACATTAATACAGAAGCTACTATATGTATAGTACATGTACTACGTTTCATAACAAACAGCAGCATGAATATGATAAAATATTGATCGGTCTCTGTAATCTCTATAGGGCTGCACTGTATATCGATAAAGCGAAATATACCGGTATTCAAACCAATATCGATCGAAAACCGGTGTAATTACAATGAAAGAGTCAATGACTCTGTAGCTCAACTTGGATATGACAGGAATTAGAACTTGCTGTGACCAAGACAACTGAATAATGAATATGACAGGAATTAGTATTTGTTTTGGCCCAGTCAACAATAATAAAAGAATTACAAGGTGACTGTAATGGACTACAGATTAAGACCAATCATTGTAGATTATTATTTTTGTGTGGAAATTTTCAGTCCCAAACAAAATATTTTCAGACTAAAATTTTTTCTTCTTCTTCTTAAAATTGACCAAAATGCATCAAAACACAAAAAACTAATTTCCGGATTTTGGTCCAAAATTTTCGAAGTCCCACCCAGACTCCAAATTTTCAGTGTAAAAAAAATTTTTTTTTTTTGTCTTAAAATTGACCAAAACGCATAAAAAATCAAAAAGTTAAAAAATTTATAGTAATTTATATATTTTTTATACTTACCAATGACCCAGACTTAGCTGGTGCTAACTCTAACAAAACCAGGGCCAAACACAAATTTTGCCCCCCCAATCCCCAAAATTTGCATCCAAAACAAAAAGAAATCATGTCCTAAAGGACCTCCATACTACGCCTCTACTGCGCATGTGCAGTGACGCAGTCGTCCCGAAATTGGCGCCAATTATCATTCTTACTGGCAGTGCCTGGTCAGCGCTATGTACTCAGCGGGGAGGCAAGAGTTCCCAACTCCAGGGAGGGCCATCCCCGTCTGGGTCATTGGTAAGTATAAAAAATATATAAATTACTATAAATTTTTTAACATTTTTATACTGTACCAATGACCCAGACTTAGCTGAATAGTAAACAGGCTGGAGGGCCTAGGACATAAAGGAAAATCCAATAAGCTCAACTATATAGTAAAGAGGTAACCCCTTAAGGAGAAAAGGAGTATTAGGCTTTACATGTATCTTTCTTATTTAATATTAAATTAGAAAGATACACTACCCTTAATAATTGAGCACAATAACATTCATGTTCTCTATTAACATCCAGTATAATCCTTATACTAATTATTTTTAAAGCAAGCCAATAAATAAAGTAGTCCAGAGAATTGAGACTCTTTATAGTCATTTAAAAGTGTCCGAGTATTGTATATTAAAGCCCGTTTGACACTTGACATATACAAATGCTTCACACCGCTACACTTTAAAAATAAGACATGAATGAATTTAAACATTAATATTACACTTTAAAACCATCCCGGAAGCGACTCAGAAATACTGACTTGGAGGAGGCATTCCCTTGCTTTTCACTATAAAGCAGGTGACCTAAGGGAACACCCCCCCCCCCCCCCCCCTTCCCCTTGCCCTGGGTCAAATAGCCCAGAGCGAAGAGGGCAGCCGGACGGAGTCACTGCCGGAACAGAAAGCCTGCATAACTATAGTTGCAACTGTTTAGTGGACGACATTCTGAGCAACAGATAACGGACCTAAACAATGCAGGTCTCCAGAAATGGACTCAATATTTCTGAGATAAAAATTTGTAAATGTGGATGGCTGAGACCAATAAGCAGCCTTCATTAAATCTGTAATAGCAACACTATTAGCATAAGCCCAGGAAGTAGAAAGAGCTCTTACTTCATGAGCAGAAATCTTAAGCACAGACTGCTGAGAAGAAGATAAATCTTCATAAGCAGTACGGATAGTTAACTGAATCCATCTAGCAATAGAATGGACTGAAATGTCCTTTCTATTAGGCATCAAAGACAGAAAGAAACGTTTCCGTCCCTTTCTGATAAACTGAGATCTCTGTTTATAGATACGTAGTGCTCTAACAGGACAGAGTAAAGGCCTACGCCCGTTTGAAGACGGAAGAGCCTTAATAACAATAGGTTCCGGATATTTATTAGGAGCCTGATTCTTAGCTAAAAAACCCACATTAGTAGTGAAGGTGATAGTGTTCCCAACACTACGATAATGAGAATCATCCACCGATAGTGCATGAAGCTCACTGACTCTTCTGGCAGAAGAGAAAGCTAAGAGAAAAGCTGTCTTATAAGATAAGAATTTGAAATCTACTGTCCCAAGAGGTTCAAATGGCTTTTCCTTCAATTTAAGGAGAACCCAAGCTAAATTCCACTTAGGAATTAATCTAAGAGTTCTGGGTCTATTTATTGAAAAGTTTCTAACCAACTTCGATAAAGAGACATTAGATCCAATTTGTAAACTATCATGATGTGCATAGGTATCAGATAACATAGATCTATAACCCTTTATAGTAACAGGCTGCAGTTTGATTTCGTCAAACAAGTATACTAGAAAGTTTGCAATGTCTGGTATAGAGGGATCAAATATATCTACAGAATGATCCCTACACCAACGACGAAAAACCTTCCACTTAGCCGCATAGTTTAGCGAAGAGGAGGTCCTCCTACAGTTAGAAATCGCGTCCACTGCTCGTCCTGTAAAGTGCTTGCCATGCAAGAAGGACCGCACAACGGAAAAACGTGAAGGTTGAGACCTTGCGGGTTGTGATGGAGTTGGCGCGATTTCCCCTGCGAAAGAAGATCCTCTCGTGGAGGAAGCTTCCGCGGTAGGTCCCACAACAGACACCTGAGTAGATTTATCCACGGTCTCTGTGGCGACAGAGATGCTACCAACAGAATCTTGCATTGAGATTGTTTTATCTTTAGCAATACTTGTTGAATTAACGGCGCTGGAGGATACGCATATCCTATCATTCCGTCCCAAGGGATCGACAGAGCGTCTACTGCAAATGCTCTTGGATCCGGACACGGAGACACATACGTCTGCAACTGATTGTTGAGATGTGTCGCAAATAAGTCTATCATTGGCCGTTCCCATTGGTAGCAAATCTGATTGAATACTTGTTTGTTGAGAGTCCACTCCGACGGCAACAAACGACCCTTTCGTGAAAGGGAGTCTGCTAGCACATTCAGACGACCCGGTATGTGACGGACCGAAAGAAGAACGTGATGTTCTAACGCAAACAGAAGGATTCTTTCCGTTAGATTGAACAACGGAACTGAATGAGTGCCTCCCTGATTCCGTATATACGCCACTACTGTCGTATTGTCGGATAGGATTTGGACCTGAGCCTTGTGAATAATGTCCATCCAGTGACGTAAAGCAAGCCAAATTGATATCATTTCCTTGATGTTTATGTGCTTGCACAGGAATTGCGGATCCCAAAGACCCTGGCATCTCGAATCCGTTGGGATTAATGATGCACCCCAACCTGTTTGACTGGCATCCGTCATAACGGTAAAACTCGGATCTGGCAACTGCAGCGGAACTCCTTGAGTTAACCACTGAATGTTTGCCCAAGTCTGAATCTCTTGTTTCACTTGATCTGACAAGAGAACGTCTACATCGAGCGAATGAATTTTGAAGAGGACGTGTGCGTAGCCGCCCCATCGGAATGAGATCCGCGGCGGCTCCGCACAGACCTATCAATCTCATAAATTCTCTCGCCGTGACTTTGTCTGCGTGCAGACAATAGCGAGCGTAACAACTGACTAATTTCGCTCTGGTTAACGGCAGACGAACGAGATTGTTGTGCGTCTCGAAGCTCATTCCCAGATGAGTGAATGACTTGGACGGCACCAGATCCGACTTCTGCTCGTTTACTATAAAACCGAGACGTCGGAGCAATAGAAGATTCTGAACATCGTTCTCAAGCGTTAACTCGTTGCCGTACCTCTGAAGAATGTCGTCCAGGTAGGCCGACGTTACCGCAGACGAATGAGCTCGGAAGTAGATCATTACCGAGTTCATTACCCGAGTGAAAGCCCAGGGTGCTAGATTCAATCCGAAGCACATCGCCCGGAATTGATACACCACTCCCAGGACTGCGAAGCGTAGATACTTTCGGAATGTCGGATGTACCATGACGTGAAAGTACGCATCTTCGAGATCTATGCTCGTTGCATAATCGTTCACCCGAATACTCGCTCTGACCGATCGAATCGTCTCCATATAAAACTTCGGAGCGACGATCAGCTTGTTTATCCAGCTCAAATCTATGACTGGACGGAACGAGCCGTCTGGTTTCGGAACCAGAAACAGATGGCTGTAGAATCCCAGAGATTCCTGGTTTTCTACGACCTCTACCGCGTTCTTCATTAAAAGAGACTGCACCTCTGATAACAGAGCGTCTCTTTTCTGTGGATTTGACGGAAGATGAGTCCACTTTGGACTTCGAGTTAATGGAGGCTTTCGTTTGAAGGATATCTTCAGACCTTCCGAAGTCACTCCTCTCACCCAAGGGTCGTCCGTCCGTAATCGACGCCCACTCTTGTGAAAAACTCGACAACCTTCCGCCAACCGGAACGCGATAGAGCGACGGACGTATGCTCCGCTAAAGACACATTTTGTACCACAACATCTGGACATCTGGACCTGGACGAGCTAGGAACCGGACTAAAAGGCTTCCTCCGTTCTCGCTTACTATCCGCCGTCACTGGGTGTGCATCTATTATGTTTATAGTGCTCGCATCACCCAAAATTTCCTCTTGGACCACATCGGACGAACCCGGCTGCCGAACCATTCGGTGAATGGACGCTACACCGGGCGAGCTAGCGGACGACATTTGTCTAATCTCCATGAGCACTTTTGCCGCTAGCTCTGAATTCATTTGTGACGACGGACGCACACTTGAAGAAGATAACATGAAAACATCACCCTGTTCTGGTTCCTCTGAAATAGAAACTGAGAGAGTAGAGTGACCTTGCGGAGAAAGAGCCGGCATCGCTCTTTCTCCAGAAACAACATATCGTGACACACGTTTCCAATGTTTCTCATCCCAATGTTCACATATAGGACAGGGATTAATGCGAGAACACTGACTACAATTAATACAATGATCATGAAAGTCAGAGGAAGATTTCTTCCTATTACAATTTGAACAAAGTCCCTTCATTGTGAAAGAACAACAATAAGTCCTAGTTACTCGCAAAAACCCCTGACACAAAGATACATAATAACATGATCCATTAATAAATGAAAAAACAATTGCAAAACAAAATAATTTTGAAAAAATATTTTTTCAGCGAAGCCCAAGTTGCTGAAAAGTAACGTTGAGCCCCGATGGCAATGTGTGGTCAAAAATTTTAAATTTATATAAAATAATTAATGAGACACTTTCGGATAATATAAATGTATCTTATAATGATATAAACTACAACAAAGGCAAACAGCCCCCCTCAAAAAAGGCTGTTGCCAATGAAAACAAACAGTGTAAACACACTAGAAAACATGACTCCAGGCACTGAAAAAACTGGCCCGGAATCAGTCATCAATTACACTCTATCTGATACAAAACAGAGACTCCCAGGGGAGAATCTGTAGAACATCAGATGGAAGATGCAGAACACAAACGTTATACACCCATGGGTGAAAACGTAACTATGGGGAAAATAACAGAAAACATTCTGTAACCAAGCAACTCTCCCAGGAAATTTTAGAAATGAAACTTCTCAAAAATATGCCAAAAGCATGGGAGAATTGCAAGGGGGGACTTTAGAAGGCTAGGGGAGAGGAAACACTGAATAAGCAGTGCAACAATTAGCAAGAATGACAACAAGAGGCCCATGCCTCGAAAGTTAAAAAATTTATAGTAATTTATATATTTTTTATACTTACCAATGACCCAGACATAGCTGGTGCTAACTCTTAAAATATAGGGCCAAACACAAATTTTGCCCCCCAATCCCCAAAATTTGCATCTAAAACTAAAGAAAACATGTCCTGAAAGGCCCTCCACACTTCGCCCCTACTGCGCACGCGCAGTGTCAAGGACGTTCCGAAATTGGCGCCATTTATCATTCTAATAACCAGTGCCTGGTAAGCGCTATGTACTCAGCGGGGAGGCAAGAGTTCCCAACTCCTGGGAGGGCCATCCCCGTCTGGGTCATTGGTAAGTATAAAAAATATATAAATTACTATAAATTTTTTAACATTTTTATACTGTACCAATGACCCAGACATAGCTGAATAGTAAAAAGGCTGGAGGGCCAAGGACATAGAGCAAAATGGAATACGCTCAATAAAATAAAATAGAGTCATCCCCTGTAGGGAAAAGAAGTAATAGGCCTTACATGTATCTTTCTTATTTATGATAAATTAGAAAGATACAACACCTTCCAAAAATTGAGCTTCATACATCCATGTACTCTATTAATATCCAATAATCCTTATACTAATAATTTTTAAAGTAAGCCAATAATAAAGTAAGTCTAGAGAATAGAGACTCTTATACTCCTAAAAGTGTGTGAGAATTGCATAATCATGTCCGTTGACATATGCAATATTCAAAAGCTATACTTTAAAAACTAAGACTTGAATGAATTTTATAAACTTAAACTTCTCACTAAACAACCATCCCAATAACAGCTCAGAATTACTAACTCCGGAGGAGGTATCCCCTTGTTTTCATAGTAAAAACAGGTGACCCAAGGGAACACCCTCCCCCCCCCCCCCCCTTTTCTTGCCCTGGGTCAAATAGCCCAGAGCGAAGAGGGCAGCCGAACGGAGACACTGCCGAAACAGACAGCCTACCTAGCTATAGTAGCAACTGTTAAGTGAATGACATTCTGAGCAGTAGATAATAGACCTAACAATAGAGGCCTCCAGAAATGGACTCGATATTTCTGAGATAAAATTCATGAATGGATGGCTGAGCGCAATGAGCAGCCTTCAAAAATCTATAATAGCAACACTATTAATGTAAGCCCAAGAAGTAGAAGAACTCTTACTTCATGAGCCGAAATCTTAAGCACAACTGCTAAGCCAATGATATACCATAAGCAGTACGCTAGTTAATAGAATCCATTAACAATAAAATGGAGCGTAACGTCCTTCTACTAGACATCAAAGACAGAAGAAGCTTCCGCCCTTGTAATAAACAGATATCTGTTTATAAATACATAAACTGTACCCGGAAAGAGTAAAGGCCTATGCCCATACGAAGACGGAAGGACCTTAAAATAATACGTTCCGGATAATAGGAGCCTAACTCTTATGCAACAATCCAACCTAAATAGTAACGGAAGTATTGATTCCGAAACTATGAAAGTGAAAATCATCCATCGATAGTGCATGAAACTCACTGACTCTACAGTAAAAGAGAAACCAACAGAATTACTGTCTAAAAGGTCAGAATTTGAAAACTACTGTTTCCAGAGGCTCAAATGATTACTTAGCTAAATAAGAACCGAAGTTAAAATCCGTATAGGAATTTAATCTAAAGATTCTAAGTCTATTTATCAAAAAGTTACTAACTGACTTAGATAAAGAGACAAAAGACTCAATTGTAAACTATCGTAGAGTGCATAGGTATGAGGTAACATAAACCTATAACCTAAATAACAACAGGCTGCAGTAGATCTTGTGAAACAAGTATACTAAAAAAAAAGCAATGAGTAGTATGGAGGGATCAACAATATGAACATAATGATCCCTACACCACGACGGAAGAGCCTCCACTTTAGTCGCATAGAATAGCGAAGAAGAGGATCTCCTATAGTAAGAAATCGCGTCCAAAGCTCGTCCAGTACAGTGCTTACAATGCAATACGGACCACACAACGGAATACATGAAGGTTGCGACCTTGCTGGTTGTGATAAAGATGACACGATTTACCCAGTGAAAAAAGATCCTCACATAGAGGAAGATTTCACGTTAAGATCCACAGTAGACAAGAGAGTAAATTACTCATGATCTCTGTGAAGATAGAGATGCTATCAACAGAAATGTATTGTGGTTGTTTATCTTAGCAATACCTGCTAAAACAACAGCGCCGGAGGATACGCGTATCCTATCATTCCGTCCTATAGATCAATAGAGCGTTAACAGTATTAGCTCAGAGATCTGGACAAGCCAACACATACGTCTGCAATTGATTAGCAAGCTGTGTCATAAATAAAACATCATTGGGCGCTCCCATAGATAGCAAATCTGATTGAATACTTGTTTGTTGAGAGTCCATTCTGACAGCAACAAGCGACCCGTAAGAGAACGGGAGTGCGATAAAACAATCAGACGACCCAGAATATGACGGACCAAAACTGAACTTGGTGTACTATAACCAACAGACGGATTCTTTCCATTAAATTGAATAACGGAAACGAAAGAGTGCCTCCCTGGTTCCAGAGATACGCCACTACTGTCGAATTAAAGGACAGGAATTTGGGCATGCGTTTCTGAATAATGTTCATGCAATGACATAAAGCAAGCCTAAAAAACATTATTCCGCGGAAGTTAAACTGATAGCTAAAAGACTGCGGAACCCAAAGACCCTGGCACTTCGAATCCGTAGGGATCAGTATATATCCCAATGTGTTTGACTGGCAACCATCATAACAGCCACACTCGGGTCCGGCAACTGCGGCGGCACTCTCTGAGTCAACCGCCGAATGTTTGCCCCAGTCTGAATCTCTTGTAACACTAGATAGACAAGAGAATGTATAAATCAAGCAATTCATGGATTGCCGGAAAGTTGCCGTCGAAGAGAAGCTCCTCCGAGAACGAAGCGACTCTGAGAGAGTTCTTAACCTACTATCCACGCGTGGATGTAGCTAGGGCTGCATCACGTCTAACCAACTCCAATCAGCCACTGAAGGGCGGAGTTATACGTGAACAAACTACTGCCCTCAAAAGAAATTACATTGAGAATAATATCCCATAAATCTTTTCTTGAAGACGTAATGATAACGCCTCAGTAAGGCGGATTACGTATAATAAAGCGTCTAAGTTAAGTCTACTATACATAATGTCGTTCCCAACATTGAAATTGGAAAAGACATAAACGGCGAAAAAGAATATATGCAGTCTTTAATCACACCGTCTAGACGCATATGAACTCTCGGTATGCCCTGCTCTGCCAAAATAAACTATTTGTAAAAAAGATAAAATGGCAGAAATGAGCCACGCGGACAAGAAACTAAACTATCATGCTTAGTAGCAGGCTTGTATATATATATAAATATATAGCGTCGAAAAATAAAACACATGTTGTAATGACAATATTGGACTACGTCGGTAAGTCAGGGACAAAGTCCCTGTACCGATCGAAAAATCCGAGTCCAATGACGCTATAAGTCTCTTATCCAAGATCGCAGCAATGAAGTCCGAAAAATAATCACTGGAAGAAATGCCAGAAGATATGAAAGGCATCTTCCGATACTACTAAAGGGAAAACTCGAAATCTTTTGAATCCCTTTCGCCATCCTGTCGGACCCTATAAAGCGTTCGGTCGTCCGTAGCTTGATGCAACCGCGGACCGCACCGACCCAGCGCCGTCGGATAATTCCTGATTCGACCGAGAAACTGTCAATTGCTGGGATGCTGCGAAACAACTGTGCTAACTCGGATAGCACGTCCGTCACTGAGGCCTGAGGAGCAGCGGTCTTACGATGCATTGCCGCAGGAAGCTCCGAGATCGTTACCCCGTGCATACTTCCAATATGCGAGCGAACGGAGTGTATAGGCCTCGTGTCCCTTGGCTACCGGATGGCGCGACCTATTCGCTGTGGAATCACTGAATGCCGAAACTGATCAGATACTCGAGGTCACGTAGCCAATGTGCGGTCGTGTGCCCTGCTGTGAGGATGAGGAAGCATTAAAGACAGCCTCTCGGACTGTCAATATAACGGAGCGTCCCGAGCAATGGACATATGCTCCGAATGTAAAATATCTGAACCACAACATGCGGTCCCCTATGTTGTTGGCTTCCTCCGATCTGTCCTCAATCTGCCGTCACTGGGTGAGTACTAAAGTAATTAAAGTGCTCGCATCACCCAAATCTCCTTCCTAGACCGCAACGGACGAACCCGGCAGCCGAACCATTCGATGAATGTACGCTACACCGGGTGAGCTAGCGAATGTCACTCCGTAAGCGATAGACATATTCCATGAGCACTTATTGCCGCTAACTCTTCATTAACTATGACGACAGAGGCACACTTTTGAAAGACATCTCCATAACTCTTCGAACAAGAAACCAGAAATGCTTGGATAGCAAGCATAAAATAATAATATATATAGCGTCGTTCAATAATTCGAAAGTTTGTGTGACATTATTGGACTATGTCGGAACTGAGGGACGATGTCCCTGAACCGAACCAAAAATTTCTAAGTCCACCGACGCTATCAGTTTCTTATCCGGCATCGCAGCATATGTTGTTCCGAAAGGGAAAGCTTGAAATCCTCCGAATCCCTTTCGGCATCCCGTCGGACCGGATGAAACTTTCGGACGTCCGTACCCGCTTCCGCGGAGCGTCCCGACCCAGCATCGTCGGATAAAATATATGCGACAGATTCAGTTGATGCTGGGATGCTGGGATAAACTGTGCTATTAAGGAAAGCACGTCCGTTCCCGAGGCCTGTGCAGTAGCGGACTTACGATGCATTGCCGCTGGAAGCTCCGTGTACGTTGACTCCCGCACACTTCCTATGCGAACGTCCGGAGTCTGCAGGCCTCGAGTCCCCGGCTACCGACCCAGCGCTGTCGGATAATTCTCGTTCCGACACCGTTTCTGTCGGCTGCTGGGATGCTGCGATAAGCTGTGCTATGTGCACAAGAATGTCCGGCGTCGAGACCTGCGGAGGCGCAGTCTATCGCTGCTTCGCCGAGGGCAGCTCCGTATCAGATGGCTCCCGCATACTTTTCCTATGCGAACGTCCGGAGTCCATCGGTCTCGAATCCCTGGCTGCCGGATGGTGTGACCTGGTCGCCGAAGAATCCTTGATCGGCGAAGCTGGTAATATATCGGCGGTCACGCAGCCAAGGTGCGGTCGTGTGCGCTGACGAGAAGAGGAAGCCTTAGCAGTCTCAGCGGACTGCCTATACAACGGAGCGTCCCGAGCGACGGACGTATGCTCCGCTAGCGACACATTTGTACCACAACATCTGGGGCCAGATGTTGTTGAACGAGAGAGGGGCCTCTCTCGCTTGCCGTCCGGATGGACCGGAACGAGCTATGAACCGGACTAAAAGGCTTCCTGCGTTCTCCCTCCGATCCGCCGTCACTGGGTGTGCATTAAGTTAATTTTATAGTGCTCGCATCACCCCAAAATTCCTTCTAGACCGCAACGGACGAACCCGGCTGCCGAACCATTCGGTGAATGGACGCTACACCGGGCGAGCTAGCGGACGTCAAAGGCCGTCGAACCTACTAGGGTCCTCTTAGGCAATTGGCGTATTTACATGAGCACTTTTCCGCTAGCCCTTCATTAATTGTGACGACGGAGGCACACTGTTGGAAGACATCACAGATACATCACCCTAATCTTGATCGTCTGAAATAGAAATTGATAAAGTAGAGTGACCCTGCGGGGAAAGGACCGGAGTGTCCAAATCCCCAACAACATACCGTGACATACGCTTCCCATATTGTCATCGAAATCATACGATACAGAACAGGAGTTAATGCGAGTACACTGACCACATATAGAATGATAATAAGGTCAGAGGAAGACTTCCTCTTAAAACAATTGATCAAAATCCTTTCAATGTGAAAAGAAAACAAGTCCTGGTACTCGCACTAACCCCTGGCAATCAAAATACATAATAATAATACGATCCATTAATATAGAAAAAATAATTGAAATCAAAATATTTTGAAAAAATATTTTTTCAGAACAGCCCAAGTTTCTGAAAAGTAACGTTGAGCCCCAATGGATCCCAAGCCTAAGTGTGGACAAAAATTTTAAAAATATTTTAAACAATTTATTCAACACTTACGAACAATAATAATGTATCTAGTTATGATTAAAATAACATAAAGATATTATTATTTAGAAATCCCCCCTCACACAGAGGGCTGTTGTAAATGTAAACAATGAGTGTAAAAACACTAAAATAAGACTCCAGGCACCCAGGCCCGAAATCAGTTACCAAAATATACACCATCTGATGCAAAACAGAGACTTCCAGGGAAGAAACTGCAGAACATCAGATGGTAGATGCAGAACACAACGCCTAACCACCCGTAGGTGAAGACGTAAACATGGGGAAAGAACAGAATTCATTCTGTTATTCAGCTAAAACTCCCAAGAAATTTTAGTAATAATAATTACAGAAACTATGCCAAAAGCATGGGAGAATAGCAAGGGGGAACTTAAAGGACAGGGAGAGAGGAAAACACTTGAAAAAACAGTGTTACTAAATAATCAGAATGACAACAAAATGGCTGCTGCCTTGAAAATAGGTAACTTAACATAATTTCATTAAAAAATTTTAAGTTACAGCCCTGATAATATTCTGTCACACATTCTTTTCCTCTCCTCCTTTTCTATCCTCCTTAGAATCGCCATTTCACTAATATTTATGTGTCTGGCATCATTTAAACTGAGATTTAAAAGCACAAAGATCAGTCAGATGTTAACTGATGAAGGGCCAAACTTAGAATGATAAATGGCGCCAATTTCGGAACGTCCTTGACACTGCGCATGCGCAGTAGGGGCGAAGTGTGGAGGGCCTTTCAGGACATGTTTTCTTTAGTTTTAGATGCAAATTTTGGGGATTGGGGGGCAAAATTTGTGTTTGGCCCTATATTTTAAGAGTTAGCACCAGCTATGTCTGGGTCATTGGTACAGTATAAAAATATAGGCAACTTAACATAATTTCATCAAAAAATTTTAAGTACAGCCCTGATTATTTTTTGCCACTTCTTTTTCCTCTCCTCCTTCTATCCTCCTTAGAATCACATTTTCTCCAAACATTACGTGTCTGGCATCCTTTAAACTGAGATTTACAAGTACAAAGATCAGTGAGATGTTGACTGATGAAGGGCCAAACAGAGAATGATAATTGGCGCCAATTTCGGGACGACTGCGTCACTGCGCATGCGCAGTAGAGGCGTAGTATGGAGCTCCTTTAGGACATGATTTCTTTTTGTTTTGGATGCAAATTTTGGGGATTGGGGGGCAAAATTTGTGTTTGGCCCTGGTTTTGTTAGAGTTAGCACCAGCTAAGTCTGGGTCATTGGTACAGTATAAAAACACTAATTTCCGGATTTTGGTCCAAAATTTTCAAAGTCCCACCCGGACCCCTAATTTGCATAATTTATTCACGAGAAAAACTCTGTATTATATGTAATGTATCCCATGGTACTAAACATTCATACAAAAATTTATTCAAATCAGATCTTTCATTTGGAAGTTCTGCGCAAAAATCTGATTGCACTTAATTTTGAACAAAATGGCTGCTAGCGGCCATCTTGAATTTCAGACTGGACCCCAAAACACTCCTTCTCGTCCCACAGTGATAACAAAGGTACCCAAGAAGTTTCGTGAAGATCGGTTCATAAATACGGCCTCAAGCCCGAGCCGTATAGGGATTTGCACTCACAGTGCTGAAAGTAACACTAAATAAATCAAAGTTAGCCTAATTTGCATAATTTACGCACAAGAAAAAAACCTGTAATATATGTAATGTATCCCATGGTACTAAACATTCATACAAAAAATTATTCAAATCAGAGCTTTCATATGGAAGTTCTGTACAAAAAAGAGATTTTGGCATCGTCGGTACAAAATGGCTGCTGGCAGCCATCTGGAATTTGGGACTGCACCTAAAAACACTCGTTCTCGTCCCACGGTCATAACAAAGGTACCCAAGAAGTTTCGTAAAGATTGGTTCATAAATACGGCCTCTAGCCCGAGCCATAGCAGCTTGGCACTTACAGCTCTGAAAGTAACACTAAATAAATCAAAGTTAGTCTAATTTGCATAATTTACGCACGAGAAAAAAACCCGTATTATATGTGATGTATCCCATTGTACTATACATTTATACAAAACTTTATTCAAATCAGAACTTTCATACAGAAGTTCTGTACAAAAAACTGATTTTTGCATCATCGGTACAAAATGGCCACTGGCAGCCATCTTGAATTTCGGACCACACCCAAAAACACTTGTTCCCGTCCCAGGGTCATAACAAAGGTACCCAAGAAGTTTCGTAAAGATTGTTTCAGAAATACGGCCTCTAGCCCGAGCCATAGCAGCTTGGCACTTACAGCTCTGAAAGTAACACTAAATAAATCAAAGTCAGTCTAATTTGCATAATTTACGCACGAGAAAAAAACCCGTATTATATGTGATGTATCCTATGGTACTAAACATTTATACAAAACTTTATTCAAATCAGAACTTTCATACAGAAGTTCTGTACAAAAAACTGATTTTTGCATCATCGGTACAAAATGCCCGCTGGCAGCCATCTTGAATTTCGGACCACACCTAAAAACACTCGTTCCCGTTCCAGTGTCATAATAAAGGTACACAAGAAGTTTCGTAAAGATCGGTTCATAAATACGACCTCTAGCCCGATAGCCCGAGCCATAGCCAATTGTTGACGTACGGACAGACGGACGGACAGACAGACGACGGACCATGACAATAGCTCAAATTTGACTTCGTCAAAGTTGAGCTAAAAATATTGGTTTATCGTCATTATTTATTCACCCACAATTTAATTTTCAAGATGTCTTGAGTTTTTTAAATGTAGCATCGAATGAATAATATTATCCCTTTAGCCAAGGAATCGTCTGCTTGAGCCCTCGTAATATACAAATTCAGCAGTTGAAAAAATAATTTTCAAAAGTTTCAACAAAACTACATCATGTGACCCCTCATTGGAACGAGCTCATTGAGCTTGTTCCAATCAGGGGTCACATAATATAGTTTTGTTGAAATCTTTGGTTAAAATCTGATAAACTAATTTTGAAAGTAATAAATTTTGATATCGTCTGCGTCAGTAACGGTTTTTCAAACTGCATCATCAAGGCGTGCTAATTCGTTCCGACTGTGATGCCTCGAGTTCTGAATAATTTGACCTTGAGGTCAAAGTTCAAGGTCAAAGCATGGCAACCTTGGTACGCTACACATCGTCTTGAGATAATCTACCCACATACCAAATATCAAAACCCTATCTATTAAGGGAAAAAAGTTACAGCCCGGACACGAACTTGTCAGAAAAGAACCCCAAAAACAGAATAATTTGACCTTGAGGTCAAAGTTCAAGGTCAAAGCATGGCAACCTTGACATGCGACACATCGTCTTGAGATAATATACCCACATGTCAAATATCAAAACCTTATCTATTAAGAGAAAGATTACAGCCTGGACGCACAGGCAGACGCACGGACAGAGCGATCACTATAGGGCATCCGCCTCACGGCGGGGACCTAATTATATCTTGTTTGACAGTGTTCAAACAAAATAGAATTTGTTAAATTTTTCAATAACAAAAAAAAAACAAGAGCAACGTCTAGAGGGGCATTGTACGCACGTTTGTTTTTTTTTTTTGAGAGGAGGTGTATTTTTGTGAAGTTGACAGATTTCTGAGTATAAAAAAGGGAAATAACTCCTAAGAAAATGATCGACCATGACCTGGAATTTGAATCTGTGTGAGCTACCATGCTCATGAAGCCGCATGTGAAATTTCAAAAGAATCTGATTAAGTTCCTGGACTGTGCACAGAAAGCATAATTTGACCAATTTGTAAGTATGAAAAGGGGAATAACTCCCACAAAAATGGACAAACACGATCCAAAATTGCACTTGTGCGAGATACCATGCTCATATTAAATTTCAAAAGAATTTGATTATGTTCACAGACTGTAGAGCACGGAAAACATAATTTGACCGATTTCTAAGTATGAAAAGGGCAATAACTCCTACGAAATCAACAAACATGACCCAAATTTGCACTTGTGTGAGATGCCATGCTCATGAAGCTGCATATTAAATTGCAAAAGAATCTGATTAAGTTCACGAACTGCAGAGCACAGAAAGCATAGGTCTCGTTTCCTATTAAAAGGTCATTTCCGAGGTTATTGGATATCCTCAGCCACATGGCTATTTTGGGCTATAGTTTTAGTTTATGGTGGTGTGGATTTAGTAAATAATTCTCATTAATGGTGATATGATCAAAATAATCTGTTGATCGTCTTGATTCAAACTGTGTATTGTCAAGTGCATTTCAATTGGGGGTCAAGGTCACATGGAAGTGTTAAATGACTAACCCAGACCTGTTTGGGACCTGACAATTTGCAGTTTACAAACAGGACAATTTTTGTGTAAATTTGCTTTGAGAAAGCCTTCTGAAAAAATGAATAAGAAACCCATATGTTTTTTATTTGTCAGAATGATCATGTTATGCTGTAAAATCCTCAGTGGAGGAATGAGGAATTCCTATAACACAGTTTTATCACTATCGATGTACGAAAATTGGAGATTTATCCCCAAAATGAGAAAATTTTGACCATTTTGAGCCATTTTTTTAACCATCAACTGTGTCATTCGGCTGAGTGTATTTGAGTGATATTGTAAGATTTTTGGTGTGTACAGTTGTCTCCAGAAAGGGCCATATTCAGACCTTCCAGAAACTATATACATTGTGAGTATTGTGAATAGGGGAGGTAATTTAAATGCGAAATATCCTCGGCCGTGTTAATCAGAAGCTGAACATTTCTTGAAAAGCCGACATTTTCACCTGAATAACTATAACGAGACCATAAGTTGACTGATTTCTAAGTATGAAAAGGCCAATAACTCCTAAGAAAACAACTGAACACAACCCAAATTTGAACTTGTGTGAGATATTATGGCCATGAAGCTGCGTATTCAATTTGAAAAGAATCTGATTAAATTGACGGTCTGTAGAGCACTGAAAGCATAATTTGCTCGATTTCTAAGTATTAAAGGGGGAATAACTACTAGGAAAACTGTCGAACATGACCCAAATTCGAACTTGCGTGAGATCTTATTCTGGATGTGCAGTATATCAAATATTTTTTTAAATCTGATTGAAATCATCGAGCATAATTTGACTGATTTCTAAGTATGAAAACGTCAATAATTCCTAAAACAACCGAACATGACCCAAATATGAACTTGTGCGAGATATTATGCCCATGAAGCTGTGTATTAAATTTGAAAAGAATCTGATTAAGTTCACGGTCTGTAGAGCACGGAAAGCATAATTTGCGTGATTTCTAAGTATTAAAGGGCAATAACTCCTATGCAAATCGACAAACATGACCAGAATTTGCACTTGTGCGAGATACCAGACTCATTAAGCTGCATATTAAATTTCAAATGAATCTGATTAAGTTCACAGACTGCAGAGCACAGAAAGCATAATTTTACTGATTTCTAAGTATGAAAAGGGCAATAACTCCTAAGAAAACAACCGAACACAACCCAAATTTGAACTTGTGTGAGATATTATGGCCATGAAGCTGTGTATTCAATTTGAAAAGAATCTGATTTAGTTGCCAGTCTGTACAGCACGGAAAGCATAATTTGCTTTTTTTCTAAGTATTAAAGGGGGAATAACTTCCATGAAAACTGTCGAACATGACCCAAATTCGAACTTGTGCGAGATCTTATTCTGGTTGTGCAGTATATCAAAAATTTTTTAAATCCGATTGAAATCACCCTCTGTAGAGCACGGAATACACCTGTCCCCGGATGAACAGACGGACAGCGTCATAACATAATACGTCCGTTTTTCAAACGGGCATATAAAAATGAAATACTAACAGAGTTAAGGAGTTAAAGATACCCATCGGCATACACAATGAGAGAAAACAATACCTGATATAGCGCTCCCATGGTTGCACTGGTAGGTGGAATCACATTATTCACAAAGAAAAACAAAGCATCTTCTGGTCTCAAATGAATTCGTTTTCTGATCAGGAAATAAAACTGTCCAACAGTTAAGTCCGAAGGAACAAGATATTTCTTTTTATCCAAATCTCCAACTCGTGCTTTTGGAGCCTTCTCAACAATAACCTGAAAGAGTATCCAAAATTGCAATATACAGCACAATGACTGATGTTATTTTTAAGAAATGCTGATGCCAAATGAAAAGATGCTACAATGTTGAATGAAGATCACAATATATGCTACAACGGAACACAGAGCCATTCACAACATTGTCAGAACAAATTTTATCTATTAACAGCCAAGGTCATATCGTGTTGGTGACAGTTTTTTTTGGGTGGAGGAAGCCGGAGTATCCATAGAGAACCACCGAGCACAGACGAGTAGCTGCCAGCTAACCAACATCATAACTCTGCACTGCAACACAGGCATGGTTAGAGTGGTTGAAGACATGCGCACCATGGACTTGCAGTCGGCCTTAGTACACAGCATCATCGTGTGGACTATCGGGGTTAAGTGCCTTGCCCAAGGACAAGAGAGTCTGAATCGATCGTTCAGTCGCCCATCCAAGGACTAACCGGTATTATTAGTATTGCCTAACTTTCGTGACCTGGTGAGAACCGGTTACATATGGCGTTGTGTACTAAGACGTCCTGCACGTCGATGATGTGCATGTCGGGGAATGACATCAACCAATCTACCCCATCTGTGTTGCAGTGCAGAGTTACGATGTTGGGGAGCTGGCAGCTGCCCGTCGTTGCTCGGTGGTTCTCTCTGGGTACTACAGCTTCATCCACCCTTAAAACTGTCACAGGGACGATATGACCTTGGTTGTTAATGTGTCATAAAACCTTAATAAATATATTAATCAATCTATCACATCTTGTTTGACAGAGCCCCTTGAAAATGCTCAGTTCATCTCTAGAATAAGGAAAGTTACATAATCTCTGTTACTTGTACTTTCCTGTTAATTGAATAACTTTCACTGCAAAGTCGTTGTCTGAGTGCTAGAATGTTGTATGTCCCCTATGGGACATACAACGAATTCTAGCACTCAGGCGATGAAGTGGCTATTCAATTAATAGGGTACATAAAAATATGAGTACCCTCATCACACCTGAGACCACTGGATTAGATATGAAACAGGGATGGCAAATATGGTTTCTGTCGCAATATGATACTTATCTCAAATGTACTTTGATTGAAACCCACTATCTTTTGCCGTTTCATACCCTTACACAATGGTTTGTGAAAGACAGGACAAGTCAAAATAAGTTGTTGGATAACCACTATAAACTATTATCTTTCTCTTCCCACACTGATAAGACAAGAAGCTGACATCATTTTCCAGAAAGCTTTCTAGAAAATGATGTCAGATTCTGATCTTATCAGTGCAAGAGCTGCAGTATACTTAGTTTATTGCGGTTATGCTACAACTTATTTTGATTTGTACTGTATGCTATACAAACTGATGCTGTTCTATACATGCTGGTCTTCCATATTCTTAGACTTTTAACCCTTTACACAATGCAGATATTTATTATTTTAAATATCATTTTTTCAAATTTTAAAAAAAATTTCAACAAAACCATATCATGTGACCCCTCGTTGGAACGAGCTCGACGAGGGGTCACACGATATGGTTTTGTTGAAATTGCATGAAAAGTTTAAAAATTTATAGTAATTTATATATTTTTTATACTTACCAATGACCCAGACATAGCTGGTGCTAACTCTTAAAATATAGGGCCAAACACAAATTTTGTCCCCCAATCCCCCAAATTTGCATCTAAAACCAAAGAAAACATGTCCTGAATGGCCCTCCACACTTCACCTCTACTGCGCATGCGCAGTGTCAAGGACATTCTGAAATTGGCGCCATTATTCATTCTTATAACCAGTGCCTGGTAAGCGCTATGTACTCAGCGGGGAGGTATGAGTTCCTAACTCCTGGGAGGGCCATCCCCGTCTGGGTCATTGGTAAGTATAAAAAATATATAAATTACTATAAATTTTTTAACATTTTTATACTGTACCAATGACCCAGACATAGCTGAATAGTAAAAAGGCTGGAGGGCCTAGGACATAGAGCAAGTTGGAATACGCTCAATTATATAAAATAGAGTCATCCCCTCTAGGGAAAAAGAAGTATTAGGCCTTACATGTATCTTTCTTTTTATGTTAAATTAGAAAGATACAATACCTTGCAAAATTGAGCATCATACATCCATGTACTCTATTAATATCTAGTATAATCCTATACTAATAATTTTTAAAGTAAGCCAATAAATAAAGTCAGTCTAGAGAATAGAGACTCTTTAAACAGTAGATAATAGACCTAACAAAAGAGGCCTCCAGAAATAGATTCAATATTTCCGAGATAAAAAAATTCATGAATGTGGATGGCTGAGCGCAATGAGCAGCCTTCAAAAATCTATAATAGCGACACTATTAATGTAAGCCCAAGATGTAGAAAGAACTCTTACTTCATGAGCCTAAATCTCAAGCACAACTGCTGAGTCAATGATATACCATAAGCAGTACCGATAGTTTATTGAATCCATTAGCAATAGAATGGAGTGTAACGTCCTTCTATTAGGCATCAAAGACAGAAGAAGCTTACGTCCGTAGTAATAAACAGATATCTGTTTATAAATACGTAAAACTCTAACCGGACAGAGTAAAGGCCTATGCCCGTACGAAGACGGAAGAACCTTAATAACAATAGGTTCCGGATATTAGTAGGAGCCTGACTCTTAACCAAAAATCCAACCTAAATAGTAAAGGAAGTAGTGATTCCGAAACTACGAAAGTAAGAATCATCCACCGATAGTGCATGAAGCTCACTGACTCTTCAGTAAAAGAGAAGCCAACAGAATTACTGTCTAAAAGGTCAGAATTTGAAAACTACTGTTTCCAGAGGCTCAAATGATTACTTAGCTAAATAAGAACCGAAGTTAAATTCCATATAGAAATTTAATCTAATGATTCTAAGTCTATTTATCGAAAAGTTACTAACTGACTTAGATAAAGAGACATAAGACTCAATTGTAAACTATCATAGAGTGCATAGGTATGAGATAACATAGACCTATAACCTTAATAGTATCAGGCTGCAGTAGATCTTGTCAAACAAGTATACTAGAAAGTTGCAATGAGTAGTATGGAGGGATCAACAATATCAACATAGTGATCCCTACAACAACGACGGAAGAGCCTCCACTTTAGCCGCATAGAATAGCGAAGAAGAGGTTCTCCTACAGTAAGAAATCGCGTCCAAAGCTCGTCCGGTACAATGCTTACAATGTAATAAGGACCACACAACGGAATACGTGAAGGTTGAGACCTTGCGGGTTGTGATGAAGATGACACGATTTTCCCCAGCAAAAGAAGATCCTCTCATGGAGGAAGTTTTCGCGTTAAGTCCCACAGAAGACATCTGAGTAAATTTACCCACGGTCTCTGTGAAGACAGAGATGCTATCAACAGAAATGTATTGTGGTTGTTTATCTTAGCAATACTTGCTGAAACAACAGCGCAGGAGGATACGCATATCCTATCATTCCGTCCTATTAGATCAATAGAGCGTTAACAACATAAGCTCAGAGATCCGGACATGCAAACACATACGTCTGCAATTGATTAGCAAGTTGTGTCGTAAATAAATTATCATTGGGCGCTCCCATTGATAGCAAATCTGATTGAATACTTGTTTGTTTAGAGTCCATTCTGACAGCAACAAGCGACCCTTACGTGAAAGGGAGTCCGGTAATACAATCAGACGACCCGGAATATGACGGACCGAATCAGAACTTGGTGTACTATAACTATAACAAACAGAAGGATTATTTCCGTTTAAATGAATAACGGAATCGAATGAGTGCCTCCCTGGTTCCAGAGATACGCTGCTACTGTCGTATTATCGGACAGGATTTGGACATGCGTTTCTGAATAATGTTCAACCAATGACATAAAGCAAGCCTAAAAAACATTATTCCGTGTAAGATAAGTGCTTGCCTAGAGACTGCGGAACCCAAAGACCCTGGCACTACGAATCCGTTGGGGACAATATTGTACCCCAACCTGTTTGACTGGCAACCGTCATAATTATAAAACTCTGATCCGGCAACTGCAGTGGCACTCACTGAGTCAACCACCGAATGTTTGCCCCAGTCTGAATCTCTTGCTACACTTGATAGACAAGAGAACATGTATATCGAGCAATTCATGGATTGCTGAAAAGTTGCCATCGAAGAGAAGCTTCTCCGAGACCGAAGCAACTCTGAGAGAGTTCTTCACCTTACTATCCACGCGCGTGGATGTAGCTAGGGCTGCGTCACGTCTAACCAACTCCAAGTTGCCACTGAAGGGCGGAGTTATACGTGGACAAACTACTGCCCTTGAAAGAAATCACATTGAGGATCATATCCCGGAATTCTTTCTCTTGAAGACGTAATGATAACGCCTCAGTAAGGTGGATTACGTATGATAAAGCGTCTAAGTTAAGTCTATTAGACATCATTGTCGTTTCCAACATTTAGTCCGGGGCACTTGTGGCAGGAGCGCCCCAACCCCAAACAAATTGCAACAGTTTTGATCTCTTTTGTTTCATGTACTATGGGGTCCTATCCACCACCAAAAAAAAGTCCCAAAGATTCCGCGTGGCGCTTTTCAAATTATCAGGGGTCAAAGGTCAAGGTCATCAAAGGAGATACGTGAATATCAAAGTTTACAATAAAAGATGTACATATCGTGTTTGTTGTCGACTTATAGGTAATCAACCCCAAGGAATCCGAAAACAACAAAATTTTTGACCTATGTCGTGCTGCTGAATTTGACCGATGACGTCATCCTATTCAGGATGACGTCATCGGTCAAATTCAGCAGCACGACAGTAAACCAATAAAAGATGTACATATCGATTTTGATGTCGACTTATAGGTAATCGACAACAAGGAATCCAAAAACAACAATATTTTCGACCTATGGCGTCATCTTGAATACGATGACGTCATCGGTCAAATTCGGCCTATTCTATCTTATATCTATTATCACTGTATAATGTTATAATGAATACTGATCTGTAAATTTTTGTCCACGGAATTTCTAATCGAACGTTTATGTGTTTTTCAGAAACAATGACAGATACTGATAAAGACAAGTGTATCTTTTGTAACAATCCATTACAGAACGGTGATCCAATTATAACACCAAAACAGACCGGGACTGATGGTATAAATAAGGCTATAAAAGATCGAAAAGAGACTACTGTCACCCAACTAACATTGCAAAGGCTGTTAAGAAAAAGGCAACAGTCGAGGCCGAAGAGGAAGGTCCAAAGTTAAGGAGTGGTACGCCGCAGTTTTCGTTCAGAGATCACTGTTTGTTTTGTGGCAGTCATGCTGTGCTTCGCAAAAGTGGGAAAAAAGTTAAAAGAGGATTTGACGTTTATCCTGTGCGCAGCCATAATTTTGATATCAGCATCTTCGATGCGTGTGCTAGAAGAAATGATGGTTGGGGAAGAGAAGTGTATGACAGAGTTTTGTCAGCAACTGCTGACCTTCACGCTGCTGACGCTCTTTACCACCAGCAATGTAGTTCGAATTTTAGAACTGGTAAGGAAAAGCCATCAGCTGCAGATTGCTCAGAAAAAAGCACCAAACGTGGCAGACCTTCCAGCGAAAATCGTGAAAATGCGTTTTTCAAGACGATGGAATATTTTGAAAGCAACGACAATGAACTAATAACGGTCAAGAAATTGACAGAAGTGATGGGTAGTTTTCTCGAAGATGCGGAAGCTATACCTTACTCTCAACCATATATGAAAAAGAAAATTCAAGACCGCTACGGTTCAAATGTATTTATAGCACAGAAATCAGGAAGTAGCGACGTTGTCACACTACGGTGGACAGCAGAATCCATTTTACAAGAATACTTTAAAAAACCAAAACTTGACTATGAATCAGAAAAAATGGAAATGTTGAAAATTTGTGCAAAACTGCTGAAATCTGATGCCAGGTGTATTGAAGTGGACGACATGTTTTTTCCTTCCACTGATTCTCTACGCACGGATGAAGTACTGGACTTTTTGCCAGAAAGTTTGCTAGTTTTCTTGAGAGAATTCATGGTTGGAAAAAACGTCGGATTTAAAATGGCATCTATTGGTCAAGCATTGATCCAGGCGGCGCGTCCACGTGTGATGATTGCACCAATGCAATGGGGACTTGCAGTGCAGATGCACCATAACTTTGGTTCAAAATTTCTGATTGAGTCACTACATAAGCATGGGTTTTGCAGTTCATATAAACTTGTTCAGCAGTTCGAACAATGCGCGGCTGTAGGAAACGGAACTGAGTTAGGGGGCTGGGAACCCGAAAAAAGCTTCAGTCAGTACGCTGCTGATAATGCAGATCACAACGTATGTACACTTGATGGCCGCAACACGTTACATGTTATGGGTATCATTGTAGCAATAACGCCGAAATTAATTTCTGCTTATCCAAAATTGAGACGCAAGAAAGTATCTGCAGCTGAAATAAATAATGCCGGTAATATCGAGATACACCAATACAACCCTACTACAAATGGACTAGCAAAGATAACGTACAAAGAATTGACCGAGACAATTTCTCCAATTGCTGATCAGACCAAACACATGACCTTACTGTGGAAAGTAGCCTGGCCCCTCCGAACCTCAGCGCGTCCAAACTGGTCAGGTATGATGCAGGCTATTTACGAGGGTGAACATCCAGGTGCGGCTACCGTGCGTTTCCTTCCTATGATCGACCTAGATCCGACTAACATGGACTGTATATACTCCACCTTGCGTTTTGTATCGGAGCATGCACGCACATACAGTGTAACCCCAGTCCTCACATTTGATCAGCCGTTGTATTGGAAGGCGGTCACTGTTATAGAGAGTACAGATGAACCTTGGAATATCGTGCTTCGCATGGGTGGACTACATATCGTCATGAGTTTTATTGGAACTATTGGAAAATTGATGGCTGGTTCAGGTATCGAAAATGCAATATCGCTCTGTTTTGCCGACAACACAGTTCCGCATATCATGTCGGGAAAGGCCATTTCTCGGGCTGTACGGGCACATTTCTTGCTTGATTCTGCACTGCATAACGTACTACTGTCAAGTATTTATAACTTAGATTTGCCACAACAGCATTCAGAACAACAGATCACGGAGATGGATAGGGGAAAAATGGACACGGTAACAGAGACGCCGACTGTTTCTGTTGACACCAGCCGATGCGAAGTGCAGATAAATGTGAGAAGGACTTTAGATTCTTCTTCAAGTGAAGATGAAAGTGAACCAGCCCCTACAAGAAGTGCAGATGAAGAACAGATCGATCCGCAAAAGAAATCAAATGTAAGTGACGATGAACAATTTGATAGTGCACCATCCCATGACACTCATTTTCCTACTGATCTGGATGAAGTTGGGGCTCTCTATGATCTAGTGATTTCCGGTACCGTATCTGTGGAGGAAGCTTGTAATTATGACGTTTTGAAGCGTATACAGTGTAAGATAGATGAACAGAGAGAGGCCATGAATGTAAGGAGAACCCCGAAACTCTGGTTACAGTTTCTAATACAATTGATTTGCTTCGACAATTCATCAAATCAGAAAGGCTTGGAGAATGGAATTTACACTTGAAGACAATCGCATCCATGTTACCATACTTTGCAGCTACCGGGCACAACTCATACGCCAAGTCGTGTAGGATATATATCCAGGATATGCTGGAATTGGAGCAAAAACACCCCGATGTATATACACAATTCATGAATGGACTGCACGTAATCAGGCGCTCCGACAGACTGTGGGCTGGTCTTTCATCTGACCTAATCATCGAACAGGTACTAATGAGAAGCCTGAAATCAACCGGGGGCATTACTAAAGGGCGTGGCCTATCGCACACTCAGCGCTTATTGTGGTTGCTGTCGGCCCCTTCTTGTGCCGAGATTAACGCCGCCATGCAAGATATGACAGAGGTCAAATATGAAACTAGTGATCAGCATAAGGACTTGACTCCTGCACGGATTGACCGCGACTCCGATATTCTAAAATTGGTCTCCTACTTTTTCCAGCGCAACCCATTCTCCGAAGACGATGGGGAGCTTCGGAACATCCACACTGGTGTAAATGCCTCATCGAAAGTAAACGTTGATAGTGCGCACGTCATCGGTAAAGCAATTCTGGACTCCATGACCGGAAAAAGTGCTGACAATTTTTCATTCAAACGGAGCAACCAAGTCACAAATATGGAAAGTGATCTGAGAAAGGTCAAAATCGATGAGGATGTGGTTGAAATAGATCCGATGATCTTGTTTCAGCGCCTTATAGCCAGCGCTCGAATTGATGCAGAAGACATTGAATCAGTTTTCACATTCGAACTTTCTACATATCCGACAGCTCTGTTCGACGAACGCGGCTTGTTACGCCCTAGTAACAAATCTCACTTAAGTGATGGCTTATGGAAAATAGCTGCACATGAATGTAACTTGCCACATGATCCACAGTTTGTCATAGACGGTGGTTACCTGGTTCAGAAGATTCCTTGGTCTAGTGGTAAGACGTTTTCGGAAATCCTAGCAACTTATGTTCATTACTTAAAGCGACATTATCCGAAAGCAATTGTTTACTTTGATGGGTACATGAACGGTCCAAGTACCAAAGACATAGCCCATCTCCGTCGGAGTGGTGCTGCATGTGGCAGAAAAGTAACTTTCACAACTGACACAGAATTCCGCGGAAAGAAAGATGAATTTTTGCAGAACAAAGTGAACAAGCAAAACTTTATCAATACGCTAGGGTCCGTTTTAAGAGAAAAGGGGTTCGACGTGCGTCATGCTGTCGCCGATGCTGATGTCGCCATCGTACTATGCACCATAATGTGTGGTCGTATTAACCCGACGGTACTTATCGGTAACGACACCGATTTACTGGTGTTGTTACTACATCATACTGAACAAGACATTCACAATATATATTTCATGTATGAGAGGACAAGGAGTGCCAAATCCCCGGCTAGACTGTGGTACATACAGTCTACGCAGGAAAAACTGGGTAAAAATATCTGCAAACACATTCTGTTAATTCACGCATTCCTGGGCTGCGATACAACATCAAGAATACATGGCTTCGGCAAAACAGCGGCAATCACCAAAGTAAATAACGATCGAGAATTTCTCAAAAATGCAGACATATTTCAGACGGAGGATGCAAATAGGGACAGTATAATCGCCGCTGGAGAGAAACTTTTGACCATTTTGTATGGAGGTAGGAAAGATACAAATTTGAACAAACTCAGATATGAGAAATTTTGTGCCAAAGTCACCAGATCATCAGCCGTCCTCGAGCCTCAAAACCTTCCTCCAACCAAAGACAGTGCAAAATATCATAGTATGCGAGTATACCATCAAATCATGGCGTGGAAAAATGTAAATTTGAATCCTCTAGAATGGGGATGGAAATCTGTGGATGGAATGTTGAGACCCGTGCATACTGATTTACCTCCGGGACCAACCTATTTATTGAAATCTATTCGTTGTGGATGTACCACAGGTTGCTCAAATACTCGCTGTAGTTGCAAACGAGTTGGTCTGTTATGTACGGCAGCGTGTTCTACTTGTTGTGGTTCTGCCTGTCATAATGCTTCTTTGCAAGTCTCGCACCACACTGAGATGGAAAATGATCTTGAGAATAGTGATACACTACTCTAGTTACTTAGTTGAAACTGTCAATTTGGTTGAACTCTTTGTCTAACAAATATACAGGTATTATACGTAAGACTGTAGCATTGCGATTGCGATCTTCATATAGTCAACCTCGTAACATTTCGCTAAGGCCATAGTTATACTGTCTAACATGACATGAATATCTCCTTCATGACATTGAAGCTTACACTTACGTCGTCTATGCATTTGGAGGGGGAGATTAAAATGCCACTTTTGAACCCATAATTTAATTTTTTTTCCCAATGTAACGATAAAAATATGGATGCCATTAGAATCGGCATGTAAATCCTATTCTAATGGTATCCATATTTCTATGGTTTTATTTGGCCAATAAAAAGTTAGTCTTGCTCGTGGTGAGTGAATGTCTGGACGCATTTAGCCGCTACGTTAGGTAAAGTGTTAAAGGAAACAGTTATGTCGATTGCAGTTTATCTAGGTAATTTGTTGCCGAATTTGACTGATGACGATATCATGTCAGGGTGACGTCATAAGTGAAAACTATTGTTGTTTTTAGATTCCTTGGGGTCGATTACCTATAAGTAGACACCAAACTCGATAGGTACCTCTTTTATTGGCCCACTTGCGTGTTGCCGAATTTGACTGATGACGTCATCACGTCAGGGTGACGTCATAGGTGAAAAATTTTGTTGTTTTCGGATTCCTTGGGGCCGAAAACCTATAAGTCGACACCAAACACGATATGTACATCTTTTATTGTAAATTTTCGTATTCTCGTATCTGATTAGATGACCTTGACCTTTGACCCCTGATAATTTGAAAAGCGCCACGTGGAATCTCTGGGACTTTTTTTTGGTGGTGCACAGGACCCCAAACTACAACAATCAAAAGAGATCAAAACTGTTGCAATTTGTTTGGGGTAATGCCACAATGACCCCGGACTAATTGTGGTTGGAAAAGACATAGACGGCGAAAAAGATAATTTCCAGTCTTTAACCCCGCCGTCTAAACGCATATAAACTCTCGGTATGCCCTGTTCTGCCAAAATAAAATATTCCTAGAAATGATAAAAGGCAGAATTGAGCATTGCGGACAAGAAACTAAACTA
Source organism: Pictodentalium vernedei (assembly GCA_031216915.1). Taxonomy (NCBI): domain Eukaryota; kingdom Metazoa; phylum Mollusca; class Scaphopoda; order Dentaliida; family Dentaliidae; genus Pictodentalium; species Pictodentalium vernedei. The sequence continues at coordinate 66,166,051 of CM062290.1, read as the reverse complement.
TCATGCTTGGTAGCAGGCTTATATATATATAGCGCTGATAAATAATACAAATGTTCTAATGACATTATTGGACTGCGTCGGTAAGTCAGGGACAATGTCCCTGAACCGATCCAAAATTCCATGTCCAATGACGCTATAAGTCTCTTATCCAACATCGCAGCAATGCAGTCCGAAGGAACAACCACTGGAAGATAATGCCGGAAGAAATGTATGGCAGCTTCCGTTGTTCCGAAAGGGAAAACTCGAAATCGTCTGAATCCCTTTCGCCATCCTGTCGGACCCGATAAAGCGTTCGGACGTCCGAACCTGATGCAACAGCGGAGCGCACCGACCCAACACCGTCAGATAATTCCTGATCCGACCGAGAAACTGTCGATTGCTGGGATGCTGCGATAAACTGTGCTAACTTGGATAGCACGTCCGTCACTGAGGCCTGTGGAGAAGCGGTCTTACGATGCATTGCCACTGGAAGCTCCGTGATCGTTACCCCGTGCATACTTCTATTATGCGAGCGAACGGAGTGTATAGGCCTCGTGTCCCTTGGCTACCGGATGGCGTGACCTGTTCGCCGTGGGATCACTGCATGATGAAACTGGTCGGATACTCGAGGTCACGTAGCCAATGTGCGGTCGTGTGCACTGCTGTGAGGATGAGGAAGCATTATCGACAGTCTCTCGGACTGTCAATATAACAGAGCGTCCCGAGCGGCAGACATATGCTCCGAATGCGAAATATCTGAACCACAACAGGCGGTCCCCTATGTTGTTGTACGAGAGAGGGACCTCTCTCGCTTTACAGCCCGGACGGACCTGGACGAGCCAGGAACCGGACTAACAGGCTTCCTCCGATCTGTCCTCAATCCGTCGTCACTGGGTGAGTACTAAAGTTATTATAGTGCTCGCATCACCCCAATCTCCTTCCTAGACCGCAACGGACGAACCCGGCTGCCGAACCATTCGATGAATGGACGCTACACCGGGTGAGCTAGCGAATGTCACTCCGTCGATCCTACAAGGGACCTCTTAGGCGATAGACATATACCATGAGCACTTATTGCCGCTAGCTCTTCATTAACTATGACGACAGAGGCACACTTTGAAAGACATCTCCGTAACTTTGCGAACAAGAAACCAGAAATGCTTGGCAATAGCAAGCATATAATAATAAAATATATAGCGTCGTTCAATAATTCGAAAGTTTGTGTGACATTATTGGACTATGTCGGAACTGAGGGACGATGTCCCTGAACCGAACCAAAAATTTCTAAGTCCACCGATGCTATCAGTTTCTTATCCGGCATCGCAGCATTCTGGTCCGACGAAAGAACCTGTAGAAGATAAAGTCAGATGACATACACAACAGCATATGTTGTTCCGAAAGGGAAAGCTAGAAATCCTCCGAATCCCTTTCGGCATCCAGTCGGACCGGATGAAATTTTCGGACGTCCGTACCCGCTTCCGCGGAGCGTCCCGACCCAGCATCGTCGGATAATACATGATGCGACAGATTCAGTCATTGCTGGGATGCTGCGCTAAGCTGTGCTATTTGGGATAGCACGTCCGTCACCGAGGCCTGTGCAGTAGCGGTCTTACGATGCATTGCCGCCGGAAGCTCCGTGTACGTTGACTCCCGCACACTTTCTTATGCGAACGTCCGGAGTCTGCAGGCCTCGTGTCCCTGGCTACCGGATGGTATGACCTGGTCGTCGATGATTCTCCGATTGGCGAAGCTGACTGGATATCCGAGGTCACGTAGCCAAGAGCGGTCGTGTGCGCTGCCATGAGAATGAAGAAGCCTTATTGACAGTCTCTCCAGACTGACTATATGTCGGAGCGTCCCGAGCGGCGGATGTATGCTCCGAATGCGAAACATTTTGTACCACAACATCTGGGGCCAGACGTTGTTGTACGAGAGAGGGGCCTCTCTCGCCCGCCGTCCGGATGGACCTGGACGAGCTAGGAACCGGACTAAAAGGCTTCCTCCGTTCTCCCTCTAATCTGCCGTCACTGGGTGTGCATTTGGTTGATTTATACTGCTCGCATCACCCCAAAACTCATTCTAGACCGCAACGGACGAACCCGGCTGCCGAACCATTCGATGAATGGACGCTACACCGGTAGAGCTAGCGGACGTCAAAGGCCGTCGAACCTACTAGGGTCCTCTTAGGCAATTGGCGTATTTACATGAGCACTTTTCCACTAGCTCTTCATTAATTGTGACGACGGAGGCACACTTTTGGAAGACATCACGGATACATCACCCTAATCTTGATCGTCTGAAATAGAAATTGATAAAGTAGAGTGACCCTGCGGGGAAAGGACCGGAATGTCCAATTCCCCAATAACATACCGTGACACACGCTTCCCATGTTGTCATCAAAATTATCACATACAGAACAGAAGCTAGTGCGAGTACACTGACTACATATACAATGATTATAAAAGTCAGAGGAAGATTTCCTCTTATTACAATTGACCAAAATCCTTTCAATGTGAAAAGAAAACAAAGTCCTAGTACTCGCACCAACCCCTGACAATCAAAATACATAATAATATGATCCATTAACATAGAAAAAATAATTGAAATCAAAAAATTTTGAAAAAATATTTTTTCAGAACAGCCCAAGTTTCTGAAAAGTAACGGTGAGCCCCAATGGATCTCAAGCCTAAGTGTGGACAAAAATTTTAAAAATATTTTAAACAATTTGTGCAACACTTACGAACAATAATAATGTATCTAGTTATGATTAAATTAACATCAAGATATTAATTTCAAAAAATCCCCCCTCACACAGAGGGCTGTATTAAATGTAAGTGTAAAAACACTAGAATAAGACTATAGGCACCCAGGCCCGAAATCAGTTACCAATAAAACACTATCTGATGCAAAACAGAGACTTCCAGGGAAGAAACTGCACATCAGATGGTAGATGCAGAACACTACGCCTAACCACCCATAGGTGAAGACGTAAACATGGGGAAAAGAACAGAATTCATTCTGTTATTCAGCTAAAACTCCCAAGAAATTTTAGTAATAAAATTACAGAAAATATGCCAAAAGCATGGGAGAATAGCAAGAGGGGACTTAAAGGAAAGGGAGAGAGGAAAACACTGAACAAGCAGTGTAACTTGATAACAAGAATAACAACAAAATGGCTGCTGCCTCGAACATAGGTAACTTAACATAATTTCATTAAAAAATTTTACAGCCCTGATAATTTTCTGTCACACATTTTTCCTCTCCTCCTTCTATATCCTCCTTAGAATCACCATTTCACTAATATTTATGTGTCTGGCATCATTTAAACTGAGATTTACAAGCACAAAGATCAGTCAGATGTTAACTGATGAAGGGCCAAACTAAGAATGAATAATGGCGCCAATTTCGGAACATCCTTGACACTGCGCATGCGCAGTAGAGGTGAAGTGTGGAGGGCCATTCAGGACATGTTTTCTTTGGTTTTAGATGCAAATTTTGGGGATTGGGGGGGCAAAATTTGTGTTTGGCCCTATATTTTAAGAGTTAGCACCAGCTATGTCTGGGTCATTGGTACAGTATAAAAATATAATATTTTTTCAACTGCTGAATTTGCATATTACGCGGGCGGATGCGGCCGATTCGTTGGTTAAAGAAATTCTCACATAGGTGGAAGTGAAAAAGAAGACTTTTAAAGAAATTCTCACATATTATAAGTGATTGTGGTGTATTGATGGTAACATGGTGTGATGTCTGCTGTCAGGAACTTACATGTTTTGAACATACGATCATGCCAACGAAGAAAAATGAACGGCGTCCTTTATTGCTGTTACGTCACAAAAATCGATAACTGATCATGAATGCAAGACAAGGTTATTCGCAAGCTGGAGACGCGAAATAAATTTCAGTTTCTTTTTATTGTGTCCAGTTATTTTAATTCAATAAGTGGTGATTGTGCATCTGTCAGCTAATCATCGGTGCGATTACTTTTGACAGCGTGATGTTTCAAAAGAAAAGGCTATAGAGAAAGTAGATTCTCAGCTGAAATGAATGTGATAGCACGTTCACCCACGACTTTGTCAGCTGAGTCGCTTGTGTAATGATGTTATCTGCTAACATAAAGATCATGTTGCACCACAGCTGAAGGCCAACATAGAAAGTACGTTTTAATTTTCTGGCCCGTTTAGCTGGTCACCTGAAAATTGAAGTTGAGAAAACACTTGGACTGCGTATTGTTTGATCGGACTTGGTGACTGATCAAAAATGACACCACTGTCACCCTCTGGTCTGCCGCTCTTCTTTAAAAAAAAATCTTTAAAATGAATCAAAGTCATGAACTATTTACTGATTAATTTTATACTCAAAGAAAAACGTGTATCCAAAGTGCGTGCGTGTTGATACATGTAATTTTCTCTTGCAATCAGGCCTCGAAATAACAAAGATTTTGATAAATCTTCCAGCAGGTTGCCCATTTGACAATGGTTAACCTGTTGATCGATTACCTAGATTTTTTTCATAAACCTATTGGTTGACCATTGCATTAAAAGTATTAATACTGACAAAGCCTCTGACATACCCAACTACAGTTCCTCCCAAATTAGTTTGGCGTTTAGACACAAGGGACCCAAGGCAGGTGAAGTACAAAACAGGTACATACACCCCCCCCCCCCCCCCACTCCTCTCCCCCACATACACATTCATGTATGCACGCATTAACATTTTGTTCTTTACTTTATATGATTTTTAAGTCTAATGAAAATTAAAGAATTTTAATTGTTTATTTTGCTGTGTGGTTTATTATTTCAGAAACCCAAACACATTTGTCTCGAACTGGGAGTGGGAATTGGGCAAATGTGTGGGAATGGGGTCAAATACTGTCGATGGACGTCTGTATTATGAATACATTGAACTTTAGGGCATGAGAGTTGCATTGGCAGTCTCTGATTAACATTGGAAAAGAAATAATTGTAAATCGTATCTACCTTCCCCTACATTTCGGAATCCAGAGAATGTAATCCAAAGTTCCAAACTAAAACTTATTTGTGCAACAATGTTCGAAATCATTTGGAAAAATCCATATTCACAATCATGCTGGCTGTTTATTCAAATGGAATAAGCACGTAAATAAAAAGTCAGCATTGGTGAATAAAAGCGGTCTCCCTATATACCGAAACTGACCGAATCTGACTTCAAATACCGAATCTGACCTCAAATAAATTAATTATACGTTTTTCCAAATGGAATTATCGGTTCTGAGTGGGCCTAGTGGGTATATAATTATTTTAAAATAAAACTCACAGTAAATGTCCATGAATTTCATATAACGGTAGTTATTGGTGAAACGGCGCAAGTTCAGTTTTCGAATATCACCTGACTTTCTCAAGAACAGGATATGGAACAGGAACGGGTACCTAATTTCAGGAATGCAAGAAGAGAGAGAAAGCGCATTAATCCACGCAAGTGAATAAACTTTGTTTCAAAGGACGTACCAAATGAAAATTAAAACACAGGCTTTCATGCCATTTTCGACTACCCACCCCCACCCCCCCTCCAAGTTTCTGACCCCTGTGCTAACGGTTAAGAAGGGGGCTGCATCGTGAATGGAGCTCTGCACTTGACAAATTTATTTATTTATGTTTAAGGTCACATATTTATGCACAATGGCGAATCATGACCGTGCCAGTTTTACGGGTGGAGGAGGCCGGACTACCCGGAGAAAACCACCGAGCAACGACAAGCAGCTGCCAGCTCCCCAACATCGTAACTCCGCACTGCAGCACAGGCAGGGTTAGATTGGTTGAAGACATGCGTACCATCGACGTGCAGTACGCCTTAGTACACGCCGTCATCGTGCCCTCACGCGGGCAATGGAGATGAAGTGTCTTGCCCAAGGACACAACGTAGAATCGAGGACCTCTCGGCTTGCAGCCTGCACCTCTACCTACTGAGCCACCGTGCTCCCGCACTTGACCAACGGTTGTAATTTGTGACTGCGGGATTCTTGAAGTAATCACTTTATTAAATCAACTTGACGCAATCAAGTTATCACTTCAAGAATTGTGCAGTTAAAAGCTATAATTCTAGATTTCTGGATACTCACTGACGAACTTAAGAATTCAAAACATGCTGCTAAAAACGATGGCAAAAAAAAAAAAACCCTGATTTTTGGGTACCAAAACCCGCCGGTAGTTTCCATTTATAACTGATTTAATTTTTTTTGTTTTTTTTTTGGGGGGGGGGGGAGGGGCACCCCACCCCTATCATCGATTGTTACTCGCGCCCAACCCAATCAACACTCATGCTTGCCTTTGGCATCTGCATCAGTATCCCGACACTTTTGAAAGATCCGTGACATAATTAACCCTGAGGTCCAAATTTCCATTTCACCGGCACTAGTATTAATAAGTGTTTTCTATATTTATAAGGCACGCACAAAATTAGCGGAGGCATGCATAAATATCGGCCTGACAGAAGCGGGGATATTTATAATTAATGTTTTGTAAAACAATAAATTTGTTTTAAAATAGCATCGCAAGTTTTTTCTACGACCTCAGTCAAGAAACAACAAAGGGACGTTTGACCAACTATTGGGGATGTTTTGACCAACTGTTGGGGACGTTTTGACCAATTTTTGGGGACGTTTTGACCAACTATTTGGGAACGTTTTGACCAAAACATTTGGGGACGTTTTGACTAGGATTCGGTATATAGCCTCAATATAGGGAGACCCAATAAAAGACGTTTCCATAATGTGTTTGAAAATTTTTATCATGGAGTGGTAGGGTAAAAAGGGGCGGAATGCAAATAATTAACAACAGCTCATTTGTTTTTCAATATGTCTCCTTTTTATTGTATCCGACTGTGTTAGGGGTCGAGTTGTCCTGATGCCATAGTTATTAGAGGGTGGTCATCGACATCGGTGGCGTTCAGTATTTAGTAGGACCCCAGGCAGGTTTACCGAATTGAAATTACACACACCGTCGTTGAGGTTATTCACGAGTCAAACGGTAATAAAATAGACACAAGCAGTCGGTGTGACACCAGAGGAAGGTGGCCAAGAAGACAAAACGAAGGGCATTGACGGAAAGTCTGTTGTTTTCAGTCAAAATAGCAGAAAACGATTGACATAAGTAAGTCGTACGGGCACACGATCTGGGTACTTCTTCCTTATTTTTTCGCCTTCCGCTCTTCGTTTCTCAAATGGATGTTCTTCTTTGTATTGCCACTTCATCTTTCGGGTTTCTGTGTGGAACAATAAAGTCTGGACGTGTAATCTTTCGACTTGTACGCAGCTCTTTCTGTTGCTTCTACCTCAAAATGGCTTCCTCGAAATTGAATAAACCACTCATGTAAACAAAGGAGTTCTTCCGATAAAAGATATAGTGCCGGAGTTAAACACTTTTTTACAGTGGACGCTGAATAGATAAACCTATAAGTTTAGTCTGTATCACTACTCCTGGTAATTTTATGTCCGCTTTGTGCAGACCAAATTGATTAACCTTCAATATTAAGAGTTAAAAGAAACTGCGATCAAATATTTTGATCATAGGCACGTGACTCGATTTCGTTGGAAAGTTTCAACGTCATTGTTGTTGTCGACGAATTCCTTAAAATAGAAACAGCATGTGACACTGATAGAAATCACATGACTGGCAGGAAAGCGAGAAACGACCGAAGAAAATCCGGCACACTGGCATGCACATCAAACGCTGCCCGGAAACACATCAAAACGTGTAGCAAGACTCCTTGGGAAACTGATAGGAAAATGGGATGGAAACATGAAGGATAATTGGATGAGAAATCACATGCGGAAAAGGGTAAATTTTATAGCTGGCAGGAGAAGGGTCCAATGGGGAATTTTGAAACAGTTTTTGACTAAATGCTGTGCGATTAGGAGAGTGAGTGTGGGGAGGAATACGTACCCCGACGGGGCACTGGATTAATTTGGATCTCCTTGTTAGAGGACCGCGACAAATCAGCGGAATCGAAAATTTATTATTATATGAAAATTGAGAAAAGCGCGACTTGAAAGAGAGCGTGGTCAGATCGTATGAATATAATTCAAACATTAGCTGACAGCAACAGGTTTCTCAAATAATTTTGTCAACACATAAAAATTACCTTAAATTGGTTAAGCCGAAAGCCATTTGGAAATAAAGCGTGCACACAAGTCACTTGCTACGAAATCGTGCGACAAAGGATGTTTTTTTAATATATATATGTACACAACCCTTGCATTAAAATGCAATCACTCCTGCTTATGGGAGCATCTCTTCATACTCATGGCCGGTGAGAGCGGGTTGGGACTAGGTACTAACCACGGGGATTGGGAGCGGGGCTCAAGGCTTTAACACGCGCCCCGAAGCGCGAGAATCAGTTTGGATTCTCGTGTACCACTGCTATTAGAATCAATTCTCAGCTCTTAAATTAAATTTGAGAGTACTGTGAGTTTAACCAGCACGTATTCCATATTCCACAGTAAAAAAACAAACCTCATACATATATACTAGAATGTAACCGTTGTGAGCCTCTATTTCCAAGTTTGGTGACTTTCGTGTGTTACACGTACGAGCATGTCCAACATAAGGCTTTTAGCGGTCTTGTTGATGGAGTCACAGTAGGTCTACCTTGACAGTGGTTTCCGTTGAAGTCGTGGCTGCCTGTATAGACAGCCAGGACTTACTAGACACTACTGCTAAGTCCAAGCAGCCAAGACTTACTAGACACTACTGCTAAGTCCAAGTGTTACCTTATTATGAGGTAGCAAAGTATAAGTATGCTTCTCAATGCATTTAAGGACACTTGCAGAATCTATGACAAGAATCAAAGGAACAGTTTACGAGAATTAAAGTTGCTTCTCACCATTTTCCTTCCGAGAATCATTTGCGCCAATCTGCTCTGATTCTCGTATGGATGTTAGCCTTGTGGACTGACTGAAGACCCTTATCAGTCCTGGAAATGAGACGGGTGCGAGTGTAATTGCCCCCCCCCCCCCTCCCCGTCAGCACCCATGTTTTCTGTTTTACGGGAGCTAAAAAATGGACACGTTGAAAAATATTTTGGAGCACTAATATACTGTGGGGGCATATAAATGTGTGTTATTTTAAGAAAGCAGTGCTCTGCAGCCCGTGGCAAGTTACTGTCGTAATTCAGCAAGTCCTTATACATTTAGCCCCTTGAACCCGATCGGCCGCTTTTCCGGCCAGGGACACGATACGCCATAACGCCATTAAATAAGGTGGCTGTTCAGTAAATGTGTATGGTAGAGCAATCAATATTTTCAACGTGCAGTCCCGAGACTGCACGTTGAAAATTGGTCTACCCCAAATAATGAATGTGGACTCTTCTAATTGCTGCCATTGAACTGGCATGAAGATACCACTATAGTTCAAAGGGTTAAGGTTTCTGGTGTTTGGTGACAGTATTCCCTCGAAAATTCACATACTAGCATTTTACGGGTGCAATTTACTCCCAGCTCTGAATTCACAGGAACCTAAAACTGCACCCGTCAATTTTGTTCATTTCCAGCGCTCCCTTATCGGGCTATATTAATGCAAGATGTCCACAAATCACTTTAAATATCCCGGGAACTGATATGCCCAACGTGCACTCCTCCCGCTGATTTGACTTAATATACTTTTTTGTTCCTTAGCCCTTTACCTAACATGAAAAGCAGACGACACCTGCAAAACAATTCTTGAGTGACTAATTTTTTGATCAAAAACATAGGTCATAACCTATCTTTTTGAGACAAAAAAGGAAAAAATAATGAAAATTAATTGGCGATTTTTGAGAATAGCGCTGGTCGGTTTTGGCCGTTACGTTGGGTAAAGGGTTAAGATATCTCCTTGAAGAATTTTCATTTCAACATGAAAATAGTGGTCATGTTGCCACCAGGGGTACCGGAATCAAAGATAACCGCCATTTCTCCCATTATGTGCCTGGTCATTTTAACCCCTATAATATTGATCAATACAACAAAAATATGTTACGCATGAATGGTGTTGAGTTGATAGGATTCCATTCTTCGTCTTAAGATAAAATGCGGAAGCCATAATCAAGATGGTCACCAATATGACGATTGGAAGTGGCAAAATTAGATATTTATTTATGAAATATTGCACCATTTATTTAATTAAACGGAACATATAAACGGCAATGGCTCTCCGGGCCCACATATATATCAGGAACATTCATAGCAGTAGCCAAGAACCGAGTCCATTGGGGAATGGAGTAGTACAAGTAATTGCTAGTAGTTCCTTGTTTGAGACAGCAGAGTGATTGAAATCTGGCCGTTTCGTCACCGTAGAGCTGATAGTAGTGACAAGAAGCAGCGGAAGCCATAAAACCCAGTAATTTACCAACAACAGAATATCTCATACTGGTCGCCAAAACAGTGATCCTAAGTGGTCACCATTGACTCCACTAGTTCCAAATATTATTCTCCGATAGACTACCAATTCCTGTATGTGTTGTGTGTGTTGTGCACGCTTTTCTAACTGCGTCACGCGCATACAGCACAATCGTACAGTCGACACAAGCAACCGCATCAGAAAAGGAACTCTGTAGAGACTGATACGGGTTAAGCAAAATGCAGTAATTTCGTTGAACTTTCTAGGACCTGGTCTATTCAATCAGTGAGACCGAGAAATGCAGGCATTGTTCAAATACAAAATTTTAGGGTAGCCAGAACTCGGTCTGTATTAAGTAAAGAACATTTCGAATAGACCATGCTTGGCGAAGACTTGAGATTTTGGGAGAATCAAGACAAAACCTTATACAACCGAACACTAACTTCTTCTGGACACCTTTCAAATTAATTCTTTCAATAACAGAACTGTTCATTAATACCCGCCACGTATCGTAAACCTATCTTTAATTTCTGGTATCTGGAATTTCAGAATGAAAGTTATGAAATATGATAAACCACAAATACACAGCATCCGATCTCTCTCGATTGGCTTGTGGTTGACTCCCAGCATTCACAAAAAGCTGTAGTTTCGCTTGTTGTAGCCGCTGCAGAAAATGCACCAGGGTAACCATCAAACCAGTGTTTCTCTTTTCTCCATAAATCCTGTGGTACCCCACTGGCTTAACACCCCCCCCCCCCCCCAGCACTCACACACATATACACAGCGGAACCAAAATTTCCCTCCACCACCTCAAGACAGCTCGGGGTTAGGAACCAAAGTTTCCCTCCACCACCTCAAGACAGCTCGGGGTTAGAGACATTTGGCGCTGCCTTTTCCTAAGGGTTTCGGCATCCCTCCCCATAGACGGATGTTGTGGAAAATCTCAACATTAAAAAGGTAGAACAGCCTGATCCATTCGAACGTCAGCCATAAACGTACTCATTATTTTATTCAGTAAATTAAATTATTTATTAAAAGTGATTTCTTTCCTAGAATTTCCCGTTACCAAACTCTGCAGATATATGACTTCATTTACGTTCGCACCTGATTTTCGCGTATCTGTATATGGATGTCCAGAAGATATGGCGATCTAACCTCAAGCCGATCCCAGGCTTTTGGGAATACGAGACCACGCGGCTATGAGAAATTCCTCAATGTATAATCTATGACCCCTGATATTCTCATCTGGGTGTCGAATGGTCCGTCGATGCTTGCAGAATACATATTTTGTCACATGGGGCCATGAGTGTCATGAGAGAAATCCCCCATCGAGGTATAAGTTATCGTTCCTCACATCCCCATCTCAGTATTTAACAGCAACGTTACGCCAGATTGCCATTTTGGAACCCCTTCTATGGTCTGTCTAGGCTTGCAGAATCCTCTTTCATTGTACGAGACCATGAGGACCGTGAGGACCTTTCTCACCGAGATATAATCTATCATATCCCCATCTTGATATTTAAGGATAGCTTTTGGAGGATACATTTCTAGGATAGCTGTCTGATGATAGTTATGGCTCCTGACCAACGGCTTTTGCCACTGCTACATGTTTTTTGCCTCCCACCTCTGTTTCTACCTTCTACCCACTGCTAACCTACTATTTGCTAAGCTGAGAAGTACTATCTGTAATCCCCCTTCTGTTAGGACCTATTACCCCATGCTTGTTGACCATTACTACCATGACTAATATCACTAATCTCTTCTATTGGTGTTCCTACGAACACCACTATCAGGTTCTCGAAATCGGCTATGAATCCCAGAGACGGACAGGCCGTATGGTCTACCGGAACAATTCCCGATAGGACCCTCTATTGGGTTCCACTAGGGGGCCAGAAATTGATGCAGTCCAACACCTGTTGGTACGTGTAATTTCCTGAAAATGACCAAAGGACGAAATGGATCTGATTCCATAGACTGCTGGTATATCGATATGTTCTCTATGTGGACTGCCAATGGCAGTCCACATAGAGGACATTTCAATATACCAGCAGTTTAGTCTCTTATTGGTCGCACAGTTGAAAGGAAACAGCGTTCCTTCATTTTCAAAAATCAAACTTTGCTCCGATTGGTAGGAACTATAGTCTCCCTGATGTGTCCTCCCCCATCCTCGGTAGAACCAATTTTGTCAAATGATGGACGAAGACGATAGAAAAATGCAATCGAAACGTCCCCTCATATCCTCATCTCGGTATTTAAGGATACCCATGGCACAATAATGCACTATTTGAGTATACCTTTTGGAGAATACCCTTTGAAGAATACCTTTTCGAGGATAGTTATGTTCAAAAGGAAGTGATGTCATAGTTGCAGTTCATATTGCTCGTCATAGTGCACTGTGCAGGCAGACATACTGGTCTGTCATATCGGATGAGATTCCATTTGTGGCGTCACATCGCAGTGCATCATTGGAAATTGTATGTTGTCAGGGTAGCGCATGATATAACGTTACAGCTATAGTTCAAGGTCTTTATTATGGGCCGATCACGTAATTAGTGACGACACGTCGAGTCACAAAATCAATGACATCATCTATGACGTTTTTAAATTAGAAACCGTGCATACAAATGATTGTGACAACTGACACTGCATTGTGTCACTGACAAGTAATTACACCTACATTTTCTAAATTTATTCACTGATGAGAGTGAGGACAGGGCAAGGCAGTGTTTGAGATAATGAATTCTTCCGTGTAGCGAGTGCAGACACAGAAAGTCGGCGGTACTAAGGAAAGAAACTCATTTCGTTACCAGTCGCGCACACATGAGCTGTAAACGTGGCTCAACTGATAATTTTACTGCGACCTGAGTCTGTGGCATGCAACCTTCCCTTTTCTGATATGAACTGGCGATTGCCGCAAATAGGCTCAATTGTAAGCTTTACATGTCGTTTAACTTGTATACCTCGTAAAAGGGGCGTCTCGAGAGATACAAATACACATTGTGGTGGTTTGTCAACTTTATTGAATGGTATCATTGGCATCATTTAACATTAGCAATTGAACAATTGCAGAAGATAATAAAATGCAGTTTATGAATCATTACAAAATGCTTGGCAACAATCAGTTGAACCGATGTTCCAGGAGCCGCTGCCGTTGTCATCCGATTGCCCAGGGTGAGGAAGTCCCAAATGGATAATGTAGTACCGTGCACATTACGTTCGCAATCCCCAGTTAAAAAGACCAGCACCCCATAACATTTCTCTTCATCGATTGTATAACAAGAATTATTTTTTTATACGCCCGTTTAAAAAACGGTCGTATTATGTTATCAGTCTGTCTGTCTGTCCGTCTGTCTGCCCGTAAACAATTTGGTTTCCGTTCATTTAAAGTCAAACGCCTTGACGGATCGACATCAAACTTTCAGAAGTTGTTTTTAGCATTAAAATACAGGTCAAGTTCGATATTGTTTCTCAGTCCATCTGCTGCAGAGCCCTTTGAAAACACAATTTTTCTAAAAAAATTGGTTTCCGTTCATTTAAAGCTGAACGCCTTGACGGATTGACATCAAACTTTCAGATGTTGTTTTTAGCAATGAAATACAGGTCAAGTTCGATATTGGTGTTTCTCAGGCCATCCACGGAAGAGTTATGGCTCTTTGAAAACACAATCTTTCGAAAAAAATTGGTTTCCCTTCATTTAAAGCCGAACGCCTTGACGGATTGACACCAAATTTTTCAGATGTTGATTTTATACACCAGTATGACAAAATACAGGATGGGTTTGATTTCCGTTTCTAGCGGCCCATTTGCAGTAGAGTTATGGCGCTTTATTTATGGGAATTTAGCCCAACTTTTCGTTTCCGGACGATAACTTTAGTTTGCCTTGACCGATTTATTTAAAATTTTCAGTTTTTTATTTTTGACCACAAAATACAGCTCAAGTTCACTTTTGACCACAATCGCATATACCTTTCCAGAGTTATTCCCCTTAAATGATTGCAAATTTGTGGATTTTGTGGTTTCCGGATGATAACTTTAGTTTGCCTTGACCGATTTTTTTCAAATTCTCAGATTTTGTTTTTGACCACAAAGCACACCTCAAGTTCACCTTTGGCCATAATCGCATGTACCGTTCCATGGTTATTCCCCTTGAATGATTGCAAATTTGTGAATTATGTGGTTTCCGGATGATAACTTTAGTTTGCCTTGACTAATTTGTTTCAAATTCTCAGATTTTGTTTATGACAACAAAGCACAGCGCAAGTTCACTTTCGGCCAAACTCGCATGTACCTTTCGAGAGTTATTCCTCTTAAATTTGTGCATTTTGTGTTTTCCGGATTATAACTATAGTATGGCCTAACAGATTTTTTATTATACGCTTGTTGAAAAACCGTCGAATTATGGAATCAGTCTGTCTGTCTGTCTGTCCATTTGTCCATTTGTCCATTCATTTGTCCATCCGCCGGTCTGTCCATTCGTCAACATTTGGTTTCCAGATGATAACTTTAGTATTTTTTTTTCGATTGACTCCTAAACTTGGTATGCGGTTTAATCAAAACAAAAGATAGGTGAAGTTCGAATATGGGGTCAGTTCGAACTTCGAAGTTCCCCCGAATTATGGACCTTGTTGGACACAGAATGCATCAAATATTTGGTTTCCGGATGATAACTTTTATTATTTGTTTTCCGATTGGTTCCAAAATTGGTATGTTGTTTAATCACAACAAAATACAGGTCAAGTTCGAATATGGGTTTGGTCCAAACAATTTTCACCCTCACCCCCATCCTTACCCCAATTCTTCCAAAATACAAAACGGGCGTATATTGTCCCGCTACGCGGTGCTCTTGTTTATATATAAAGTTGATACTTTGAGGGCGAGTTAAAAAGAAGTACTCCTTTCAACGTTGCAACAAAAGGCTACGGACCATTTAGCTGATGATTATGGGGACTTTCAAATCGGCATGAAAGGCAAAGGGTGCATCTCTTGGTGAAGGTCAAGGGCTTGATTGACAGTAGTAGGAGAGAGATGGATAGATCCTGTTTGGACGGAACCCGGCCCGGACCCGGAAATGAGGACATGTCACGTGACCCAGTGGCATCTTGTTTGGTTGTCATCGTAGCCCACGTGTGCAGCCATCTTGTGACGTCATCCCCATAGTGATACGTGGTGTTAGTGCGCATGCGCAGCGCGTGTTGTTAAGGTGATACGTGTTTCCGTCGTCCATTTTGTATACTGGAGGCCGCCATCTTGATTTCTATGCTAGTACGTGGTTGCTATGTTACCCAAAGGCTTATAATAGGACAGGACTATGTTCGGAGGGTATGTTCGATTGAATCGGAGTATCACGAATTACCACAAACAACTCGACAACCCCTCCAAATCACCAAAAGCGACTTTATTTACTACGAAGTAAAACATTATACCAGTCACAACAAAACAACGAATGTACAGAACGAAGGTCCAACATTACCAAGATCTTCGTTCACGGCGACTTCAACAGTTCAACTGTAGTTGTGTTGGATCTGTCTATAATTCAGTTGTTTCCAACCAGTTCATCTTTTTCGCTTTGCTGCTTTCTGTTGACTTTGATCTTGGTAATGTTGGATCTTCGTTCTGTACCTTCGTTGTTTTGTTGTGATTGTTATAATGTTTTACCTGTTCAGATTCTTGCAATAATAATTGGGTGTTATCAATCCCTTTCCATACCCTCGAGTGTTTATGTCAAAGCACGAAACATAATTTTACGGAGTCGGATAGGAACCCCACTTAAGGAATCCCTTTTTGGAAAATGACTGTGGCTATGGAATTCCTTTTTTCTGAAATGAGTCGAAAAGTCATATATGCGAGTCACTCGAACGAGCAATTACTCTTTAGCTAATTTGCTCGATGGGATTCGAGTCGTTTGAGCAGTATGTGCGAGTCACTCGAGGTAAAATGGAATCCCCCTTATGGAATCCCTATAGAATCCCTTTTAGGATATGTCTGTGGCTACAGAATCCCTTTTTTTCTGAAATGAGGCTAAGAGTCGTATGTGCGAGTCATTCAAACAAGCAATTACTCATCAGCTCATTTGCTCGGTAGAGTTCGAGTCATTCGACCAGTATGTACGAGTCACTCAACGTACGGCAGAATCCCACTTATGGAATCCCGTTTTGGAATCCCATTTGTGGAATTCCTTTTTCCAAAACATATGGTCTTCGGAATCCCTTTTTTCTGAAATGAGGTCAAGAGTCGTATGCGAGTCACTCGAATGCGCAATTACTGGTTAGCTCATTTGCTCGATGGACTTTGAGTCGTTCGAGCAGTTTGTCGAGTCACTCGATCAAGCAATTACTCTAAAGCTCATTTGCTCGATGGGCTTCGAGTCGTTCGAGCAATGACTTCAGTAACAACTCGATAGCTTATTGGCTTTGGGAATGATATAGGCTTTTGAAATACACAAGGGACATAACTCTGCTAACAGATTATGGGAAATCAAGCAATATGCTTGGTTAGTTAGCGCAACTAAAGTGAACTGCTTGGGTGATCTAGATAAATGAAACAACAAGAATACTCGGAATAGGGTCAGAACTAACAAGAACGCACCAGAAAAGCTAAATATAGTAATAATAAGCAACGCTGCTCCAGTTTATATGCTCTTCTGTATACTCCAGGACAAAGGAACGTAACCTCACTCGGTACTGTAGCACTACTATTATAAGCCAAAGAATGGCGGTCCTTAAAAAAGATTCTGAAATAGTACAACTTCTCGGGCTGTTTGTGGCAATTCTATGAATTAAACGAGGATTCTGGGGAAAATCCGAGCCGGAAAATTACTGGTATTCAATCGAGCTCAGCCCCTGTGCTCCTCGGTACTATAGCACTACGTGCTAATCCGATAAAATGGGAACTCCATAGTAAATAAAGTCGCATAGCAACCACGTGCTACCATAGAAACCAAGATGGCGGCCTCCAGTATACAAAATTGACGACGGAACACATATCACCCTAACAACACGCGCTGCGCATGCGCACTAGTACCGCGTATGACTATGAGGATAACGTTACCATGACAGCCAAACAGGGCGCCACTGGGCCACGTGGCATGACGTCACTTCCAGGGTCCGGCCAAACAGGAGCGATCCATCGATCTCCTACTACTTGTGCCCCACCCGGCCACTTCGTGTTGACCCTCCCCCTTCCCGGGTTCGGCGCCCCTGCCCAATCGACGTACGCCTAGATAACACATTGGTGCAGAGATTGCGCAATACGCAGCAATGCATGTGAGTTTTTAAATAGTGTGCGTAATAGACAGCGCATCTCCCTACAAAATGCCTAGAAAATGTATCCCTGCCCGATACCTTGTCTACGCTTAGATAATACATTGCCGCAGAGATTGCGTAACACGCGACAATACGTGTGAGTTTTTGAATTGTGCGCGCAATAGACAGCGCATATCCCTACAAAATGCCTCGAAAATGTATCCAACGGTTTTACAAATATCGGGTAAGTCATCCGATCCGTTCGATTATTCGTGCTTGTAGCGAAATTTTATGAGTTCAGCAGACGTACGGAAAGCGGGCTGGGACATGCTATTTGCTGTTTGCTATTTGCTGCTTGCTAGTTGTATTGGACCAATCGCACTGGTTCTTTCTTCGGCCTCATTGAACAGCCAATCAAATTATTCATTGTATAAGACATGGTAATACAAAGAAAAAAAGCTTTTTGCTATTTGCGATTTGCTTTTTGCTATTAGCTTTTTGCCATTTGCTTTTTGCTCTTTGCTATTTGCTCTTTGCTATTTGCGTTTTGCTATATGCTTTTTGCCATTTGCTTTTTGCCCATTGCTATTTGCTTTTTGCGATTTGCTATTTGCTTTTTGCCTTTTGCTGTTTGCTATTTGCGAGTTACAACCATAATGCTTTTACAAATATGGATATCAATGGAACTGGCTCACTGAACCATTTCCATTAACTGGTACAGCCACTGCAGTATTACATGGGGTGGCGTGGTAGTAACTGTTCCTTGGCGGATCACTGAAGTTAAGCAACGTCGAGACCGGTTAGTCCTCAGAGGAGTGACCAATTTGCTTTTTGCTATTAGCTTTTTGCCATTTGCTTTTTGCTCTTTGCTATTTTCTCTTTGCTATTTGCTTTTTGCTATATGCTTTTTGCTATTTGCTTTTTGCCATTTGCTTTTTGCCCATTGCTATTTGCTTTTTGCCATTTGCTTTTTACCTTTTGCTCTTTGCTATTTGCTATTTGCGAGTTACAACCATAATGCTTTTACAAATATGGATATCAATGGAACTGGCTCACTGAACCATTTCCATTAACTGGTACAGCCACTGCAGTATTACATGGGGTGGCGTGGTAGTAACTGTTCCTTGGCGGATCACTGAAGTTAAGCAACGTCGAGACCGGTTAGTCCTCAGAGGAGTGACCAATTTGCTTTTTGCTATTAGCTTTTTGCCATTTGCTTTTTGCTCTTTGCTATTTTCTCTTTGCTATTTGCTTTTTGCTATATGCTTTTGCTATTTGCTTTTTGCCATTTGCTTTTTGCCCATTGCTATTTGCTTTTTGCCATTTGCTTTTTACCTTTTGCTCTTTGCTATTTGCTATTTGCGAGTTACAACCATAATGCTTTTACAAATATGGATATCAATGGAACTGGCTCACTGAACCATTTCCATTAACTGGTACAGCCACTGCAGTATTACATGGGGTGGCGTGGTAGTAACTGTTCCTTGGCGGATCACTGAAGTTAAGCAACGTCGAGACCGGTTAGTCCTCAGAGGAGTGATCAATACAACCTGCCCCAGTAATAGACCTGGGGAGGGCTTACCCCGGGACAGTTTAGGCCGCTGCCATTGTAAATCACCAAACCGAAAACCTTTACTATAAATCAGCTCCACAAACAGCGAGGCTGGGGCTGATGAGACCCGTATTCGGCAGTGTAGTTGCCTTTACAGGGCTGGAAAATCACCCCTGTGTATTTTCAGATCTGCATGTACATTAATTTTGCTGCACATTCAATAACCAAGGTCACATATTATTTGATATGGTATTGGAACATATGCCCCCCCCCCCCACCACCCCGGTTCAATCTGTCTTTGTACCAAAATCAGTAGTCTAAATTTGTCTAGGAAGTGCTTCACATCAGTGTTGGCTGCCTCCACAGGCAGCCACACTTCCTATACATCTCAAAAGGGAGTAATCAGTAAAGCAACATGCATTCGAAGTGCATGGCTAGGTATTACTGCCAACATTATATAACATTTGGCAGTAAAATCTGAAAAGCGGCCCTTAATTGAAAAAGAGGCCATGGAAAGCCTTTTACTAGGCCTTGTCCACATTCTAGAATGCAAGCTCTGCACAATCTTCGATTGGGGTTAGGGCTTTGCAAGTGTTGTTTTATGGTTTTGAGGGTTAGCGTTCGCTAAGTAACCCTACCCTATAAATTTCTCCAAAGCCCTAATCCTATCCTGAGATTGTCGGGAGGGTTACCATTACGGCGTTGTTACTTATTTTCGCACATTGGATTGAACGGCCCTTACCCAACATTATCATTTTATTTATATATCTGGGGGGGGGGGGGGGGGGACCCCCCCCCCACACACACACACACATACACATTGTATTTAATTCCGAGTGACACAACGATTTCGTGTATCTTATAGCCTTTGTGAAATAAACCTTCAATAACGTTGTCAAAATTCATTTTATAAATAAAAATATTAACTTCTGTTGATAAAGTACACTTTCTGTTACCCAACAGAACTTTACAAAACGCATTGATTGTCCAATAAAATGTCCCCATACAGAATTATACGAAAAAAGAAAACGGCAAAAAGCAAATAGCAAATCTCAAAGAGCAAATAACAAATAGCAAAGAGCAAATCGCAAAATGCAAATAGCAAAGAGCAAATCGCAAAAAAGCAAAAAGTTTTTTTTTTCTTTGCATTACCATGTCTTATATACAACGAATAATTTGATTGGCTGTTCAATGAAGCCGAAGAAAGAGCCAGTGCGATTGGTCCAATACAACAAGCAAACAGCAAACAGAATGTCCCAGCCCGCTTTCCGAAGCAGACGGCCTCACAAAATTACGCTACAAGCACCAATAATCAAACGGATCGGGTGGGTAAGTGTGGTAGATGCCATAAATATAACCAGACACTGCTATTCATATACTGGACGTCTTCGCGATGAATTGATGATCTCCCGCATTATCATTGGTTCAGTAGTTTCTTTATAACTGAAGAAACGTTTTGGTTGAAATTGGTTCGTTCTAGCAACTTCTTTGGAGACATTGGAATTCGGGTATAACTTTGATTTCCGTTGAGTTTTGAACGTTTACAAAAATGTACATCAGAGGCTGTCAAAATAGTTAAATCCAGTTGCTAAATAAGCACTCTTGTTACGAGGATAGTTCCCTGACCAGGCATGTCAAATACCGCCGGTACCAACATAACCGGTACCGGGACGGGAAAGAGCCTGTCCTGCCGAAACCGGTACCGGGACAAATCAACAAGTGGATTAGGCTTACATATCGCAGTCAGATGGCAGAAATTAAACCGTGCCAGTCGCCAAATTCGCAAGACAAGCATGGCATCGCCCAATTATTATGCGGTGACATCAAAGGGTCGTGCTTTATGATTGCTGTGATGTCACCACAGAGCGATGTCTTTGAAGAAGCCGATGACGGCACTTCCAATGTCTTTGATGCGAGGTATGAAAAGTCAAAATGGTCGGCCTTATCGAGTTCGTGGTGTAGACAGAACATGCATGTGGAGAGTGGTTTGATATGTTCATTCACAAATAAGTTAAAAGTATGTCATGCAAGTGGGCAGTACATGATTATCAGCCTGTTTACCCTCATTCAATTAGGAATTTCCCCATAAAATAATTTTGTCCCGGTACCGGCGGGACAAAAGCTTCAGTACCGGTACCGGTTGGAGCATGTTGACAAGTAACGGTTGACATGCCTGTGCCTTACGCGTTGAGTTTTTGGTTTGATGTCTCGGTGACTTGCACATGTCTGAACCAAATTGCATCACGGAATGACCCGTGCTTGTCCATTGGTGAGTATTCTCGCTGTTTGCAATGAAGATCACAAAACAATGTAACAGAATTCATCCCAAGTACGAATTTTTCACAAAGGGAGGGCATATTTAGCTTGAGACTCAGTACCAGAATGAAGTCAAAATAAGATTTTATGTGCTGATGCCATGTGGATTTTTGTCCCTCTGGTATAACCTCTAGTGGCACGGACAACTACTTCCAAGCGCCTTCACATTCGTTGTACCAGAGGGGCATGTGACGTTTCGGGTACTCTACCATGCTGAAGTCTTTATTTGAATTTTACCATGGGGATGTCGCCTGCATTGTCTGCGTCCAAAGTGTCCCATATTAATTGTCCCATTAATATTGAGATCGAGCCTCACAGAAATCATCTGCCCATGAATGATAAGATTTTGTACTGACGACCATCGCGAATAACACACTGCACGTCGAGAAGTGTTTATTAAAATGAGAAATTAATACAGCCTCAATATCACCACTTTGCTGTTAGGATGAAATCAGATATTTAAACCACCTTCTGACTGTAGTTTGTCCAACGAAAATGAGATTACAAAATAGCCAGTCGTTTAGAAAACGCTCTATGCTGCCGGTGTTATTTTTGAGATGTGCGTGTGTGTGTGTGTGTGTGGGTCACACGTAATGCTTTGTAGTGTCAATTAGCCTCATGATTCTATGACCAAACTGTCCGCCTGTAAAGTGGAACCACGCGTTACTTCCACTGGGGAATCGCTCATTCAGGTGTCTATGCAGGTGTTAGCACTTTCTGATAAATAGACATTACTGTCCCCAGGAACGCCGCTGTGGCAACGTCTTGGAGAGAGTGAATATTTATTTGCTAGAGGGCGCTTGTCAGCGGAGGGCCAAGGCTGGGGTTGATCAACTTTGCTGGGGACCTAAGATATAACCTATTGAATATCCTGACGCGTCTGTATACAGAAAAAATTCTTTATCAAAATCTGGGAAAGCCAAAACTGAAGGTTTTGTCAGGGCCTCTTTCATGGTGTTAAAGGACTTCTCACATTCTGCATCCCACTGAAATGGTACATTCTTTTTGAGAAGATTATTGAGAGGTGCTGCTTTTTTCGAAAAATTGAACACGAAACGTCGATAATAGTTACAGAGACCAAGGAAAGCACGAACATCTTTGAGGTTTTTTGGACGGGGGAACGAGGACACAGCGTCCGTTTTCGAAGTATCAACAGAAATACCATCTTTAGAAAGAACGTGCCCCAAATAGCGTATTTCCTTTGCAGCGAAATCACACTTAGAAGGCTTCAACTTTAGATTTGCTCTACGCAAGGCCTCAAACAATTGTGACAAGTGCTGGAGGTGTTCCTCAAAAGACCTAGAAAACACAAGGAGGTCGTCTACGTAACACAAACATGAGTGCCATTGTAAATCTCGAAGGACTTCAGCCATGACCAACTGGAAACTTGAAGCGCTATTCATCAAGCCCATGGGAAGTCTTTTAAATTGATGAACTCCCCTGTGGGTGACAAAAGCGGTTTTGTGTCTGGAATCCTGGTCCAAATCAATTTGGAAATATCCTGAGAACATATCAAGACAAGAGACTATCGTAGACCTTGATTTTCCAAGGGTGTCGAAAACGTCCTCCAACCTGGGCAAAGGAAATGAAATGGGCTTTGTCAAGGCATTCAGTTGCCTGTAATCTACAGTGAACCTAAACGAATTGTCCTTTTTCCTAACCATAACAACTGTGGACATCCATTCCGAGACTGAAGGCTCAATAATGCCATGTTCTTCAAGTTCGTCAATTTGTCTGCTAATCTCAGAGTATCTTAGGTCCCCAGCAATGTTGATCAACCCCAGCCTTGTCCCTCCGCTGACAAGCGCTCTCTGGCAAATAAATATTCACTCTCTCCAAGACGTTGCCTCAGCGGCGTTCATGGGGACAGTAATTTCTATTTATCAGAAAGTGCTAACACCTGTATAGACACCTGAATGAGCGATTCCCCAGTGGAAGTGACGCGTGGTTCCACTTTACAGGCGGACCGTTTGGTCATATTTCCTCCTTGGTGGGAGATTAGTATTAATAACATCGCCACAATTCCACTTTTTCTTTATGAAGGTAGCACGTGCCTTTTAAAAACGGTCGTTCAAATGCAAATCAGAACAGACACTGAACATCTGCAAGTGAAAAAACTGGATAGTCGCCGTTAAAGAAAAGTGTACAATTGCCGGCTTATTGGTTAATTAGACATTGAAAAGATTTATCTTCATTCCGTTAAAGCGTTTCATCCTACTAATTTCGGAGTACGTGTTGTTTATTCATTTGTGTTGTGTGTTTCGTTCATGTGCGGACATATTCTGCTTCTGTGTTCGCTCATATGAAATACATGTCAAATGTAAAGAATTAAGGGTTTTAAATTGACAATTCGGACGACTGTTTGAATTATGTGCTCAATGCTCTCGCCATGTAGGGGTTGAATGTTATAGTTATGGGCCTTGTACGCATTGCCATAGATTCAGCTACGCAATTTGGGAATGTGTTCTCCCCAGTATCAGTGACATATTGGAACAGTTTTCCACTTCACCGGTAGTTGTCAAAGTAGGGTATTCAAGGGGTGCATTCAGTTTGGTTCGGAGGGCACTATGGCAAAACCAAAAGGGGATACAACAAATGAAAAAGGTAAAATAGAAGAAAGTAAATTTTCAGCATCAAATAGAGTTAGTTATTATTCCGATTAAGAACCCTTTACCTAAAATTACGGCCAAAACCGGCTAGCGCTATTCTGAAAAATCGTCAATTAATTTTCATTATTTTTTCATTTTTGTCTCAAAAACATTTGTTACGACTCCTCATTGGAACGGGTTCGTCGAGCTCGTTTCAATGAAGGATCATAACCTATGTTTTCGAGCCAAAAAATGAAAAAAATAGTTATTCAAGAATTTCTTTTGCAAGTGTCATCTGCTTTTCATGTTAGGTAAAGGGTTAAAGAGAACTGAGAGGATAGATTAGAACTTGAATACTAAGGAGGGGGGGGGTCGGATTATGTATACATGTACTGCTGTACAGGAAGCTTTCTTTACCCTATTAAATAAAACATAAATAAATACAGAGACATATGTCAAACATGAATTCTAAAGTTGTAGGCTTAAAGGCAGCCAATGACACCAAGAGACAGCACTGCCAAGTCAGTGTGTTACCTTGTTATGAAGGAGCAAGAAATGAGTGGAGGCTCATTTTTAAAGGTTCAACGTTGTTTCTCATTGTTTCCCTAATGAGATGTTTTATTCTTCTCGTCCTTCGTTGTCACTCCAGGGATCACTTTTACAACTGTTCTATAATTTGGGGTAGCCCGGCGACATCAGTCAACGGAATAACTATTGATTGGGATCAAGTACAGTTCCAGCCTTGTCTGTGCGTGCAATAACTGCCACTGACTCAGCACCTGATATTTCTACATATATAACCGTTTATCACTTTTACCAACACTTGTTTTTGTTTCTACTACCATTTCGAGTACTATTCTTGTTTGGTTGCGTAAGATGACTTATTTAGATTTTATCGATTGTTTTATTTCCAAAGTACATGTGTTTATATCCGGGCAGATAACTCGTACATTATTCATTTTAAACATAATACGCGGAATATCATCGCTATACATAAACGAAACAGAACGAAATTAAACCTAACACAACAATTCTGACTTCCTTTACTACTGTTGTCTTCGCGTCCAGACTTCAGCATTCCACCGTCTTTTACAACTACTACTGCTGGTTTTTACTGTTGAATTTGACATTCACAAGTACTATCTTCCACCACGCCGCCTTGCACTTCTACGTCCACTCTTTTTCGAAAAATATACGATACGTCCACTCTTTCGAATATACCATCGACGACGTTCCTTTTGATACATCTTAACCCTTTACCTAACATGAAAAGCAGACGACACTTGCAAAAAAAATTCTTGAATAACTATGTTTTTTCATTTTTTGTCTCAAAAACATAGGTTATGACCCCTCGTTGGAACGAGCTCGACGAGCTCGTTCCAACGAGGGGTCATAACCTATGTTTTTGAGACAAAAAATGAAAAAATAATGAAAATTAATTGGCGATTTTTGAGAATAGCGCTGGCCGGTTTTGGCCGTTACGTTGGGTAAAGGGTTAAATAAACATCGGGTCGAAGGATAACACGAGCAAATGTTCTTAGGATCATTTGCTCGTGTGGTCTTTCGGTCCGATGTTCGTTTAAGAAGAATCGGGAATAATGGTGTGTTATCTGGAAATTACAGTTATAGAAGACCGTATCTCCTGTAATCACTATCTCAGAAACACGAAAAGAACTAGAGAATCAACCATAAGAGAAACTATTTATCGGAGAAATATCCATTGCAACCCTTCGATTCCTTCGAAGAAATTGTCACTCACGTTTCTTATGAGCGCCCCACTTTTGCAAGCCTATTTGCTAAGCAACTGAGATTCAGCATCCCTTTCTACCAAATGAACTAAAATGTTGCATGAGAAAATGTTCAACTGGGCAATTGCTCGGACGACTCTTCGATTCGTCTTGGTTCTGGAAGATCATCGGACATAGTTGTTAAATATACACAATTTGTATATTGGATGGGTGGATGACTATGAGAATACATCGCGGTGTCTAGGCAACGCATTACTAGCAGTGTATTGCCATCTGAGTAAGTCAAATGTCGGAACTGAAAGGGGCGTCATTTCGTGTTGGATGGTGGATACAATAGCACCCTGCGTGGTCGCCACATTGAGAATTCGCAGTTCTAATTCATAATAGAATTGCCTGCTTTATTATAGTAAATGGGAAGGTAGTCACGTTGTGGCACCACTGACATGGTGATGTATGACGAGATAGAGCATGAGAAACGTGTAATTAAGGCAACACGTTTCCTTCGTATATTTTCCCAGTTGGTTGGGTGCGAGGCCGGGGGGGGGGGGGGGGGCGGATTGCGCAAGGAGACGAAAGAGAAATGGTAGGACAGTGATGGATGTGCTGCACATCAGCGCGAAATTTTCCCACTTGTGCTTCAATAGGGTAAGGACGAGAGGAGGTGTCCATCCCGATTGTAAAAAAAATTAAACAGTGGTGCCCAAACAATATGGTTTCCTTGATTTCTGACTTCAAAACTGAATTGTCGCTTATAATTTAAAAAATGAAAATTGACTTCAATAAGAAATATTGCTGTGTCTTGTTTCCTTTCTTATCCATTTCTTATGAATTATTTTACAAAAACAATTTAAGTCCATTCGTGAACGTTGTGTAGAAAATACCAGGGTACTAATATTTAGAGCGTCGATTAAATACATATTATTGACAACGAACAGATGTTCGCGTTTTAAACGATTCGCCCATTACTCTATCGAATAGGCCAATAATTTATCTGAAGTGGGCATAATCAAAAGGATTTCGTTTCTCCGCGCATGGATAGTGACGAGTATCTCATTCGTAGGCACGATCAATTATGTATTTCTCTATCCCGCGAATGACTTAATAGTCAATATCCGACCATTAACACTAGATACAATGATTCATATAACTTGTTAATGTTGCCATACATATTTCAATATGGTTCACCTTGAAAGTGTTTGGAGTCAGTGGAGCGGAACAGCAACCATCCGGCGCTGTATTCATGTATGCCATACATTGGTGGTGCAAAGGGGGGGGGGGGGGGGCTTGGGGCTACAACCCTTGTCGGTAAGGTCTACCCCTTACCTTTCGGTGAAAGTGTCATCTTTATTGTACCCTCACTCTAAGGTCGGGGAGCACAACCCCCATCTCACACTGTCGTGCAAACCCTGGCCCCACCACTGACGCTATAACCCAGACTTTTCTGCTTCTGAGCCGTTAGGGTTTTTTACAACTTCATTTTCCGGTATTTGATGTGTTGTTAACAACCATCAATCTATTTTCACAAAATTCTTAAGACATGTATAAGAACCCCCCCCCCCCCCCAAACACACACACACACCCTCGCATTCCGTTGAATAAGTTTAGGCGGGCCATTGGCTAGCCAAGTGGACAAAAACACAAACACGGGGCTGTATAGATCGAGGTATAAAACCCATTTACCAACCAGCACGATTGGTCCTGATCTCTTAGTCTCTCGGTAAAACGGTAGATTTTGTATGAAGGGGTCGTGGGTTCAAGGTTCGGCACCTGCAATTTTCTCTAGAGATGTTTACAATAATGCTATTTGTTACAGTTTGTTGGAGAGTTCCTGTTGGGACTTTCCAACAAATTGTGACATATGTTTCCAGGCTACTCCGGAGTAATACATCACTACTATTCACTTCCTGTGAGAGATGTTGACAACAATAGCGAGCAGTTTGTTACAGTTTGTTGGGGAGTTTCTGTTGGGACTTTCCAGCAAATTTGTGACAGATTACCCCAGCTCACTCCAGAGCGACATACTATTACTATTCACTTCATGTGAGAGTTGTTCATAACAATAGCCATTTGTTACAACTTGTTGGAGAGCTCCTGTTTGGACACACTACTACTCTTCATTTTGGACACACTACTACTCTTCACTTTATGCGAGAGATGTTTACAACAATAGCTGTTTGTTGCAATTTGTTGGAGAGTTCCTTTGGTGCTATAGAAAACAAATTGTAACAGACTACTTTACGCTACTCCGGAGTGTCACACTACTACCATTCACTTCATGTGAGAGATGTATACATCAATAGCTGTTTGTTGCAATTTGTTGGATCGTTCCTGTTGGGACTTTCCAACAAATTGTAACAGACTACTTTAGGCTATTCCAGAGTGACATACTACTACCAGTATTACTACTACTATATTACTGTTACTCCAGTGTGAGATACTCCTACTGTTCACTTCATGCTAGAGAGGTCTATAACAGTAGCTGTTTGTTACAATCTGTTGGAGAGTTCCTATGTGACAGATGTTTATAATAATAGCTATTTCCAGTTGGAACTCTCCGGCAGATTGTGACAGACTAAACTTAACCTTACCTTA
Source organism: Pictodentalium vernedei (assembly GCA_031216915.1). Taxonomy (NCBI): domain Eukaryota; kingdom Metazoa; phylum Mollusca; class Scaphopoda; order Dentaliida; family Dentaliidae; genus Pictodentalium; species Pictodentalium vernedei. Next base: position 66,137,686 of record CM062290.1, on the reverse strand, counting down.
TCTTTATTTATTTATTTTCCCACCATTTTCTAGACCCACCACCTGCTTGCCGTGCCATTGCCTCTGATAGCCCATTGATGCTTTTGATTTCAAAATCTAGTTTATTTTTACTTCTTTTCATGTTGTTATTGCAACAGACTGTGACCGAAGATCAAAATCGTAACGGTTTACGCAAGTTGAGCGATTTCTATTGTCCTGGGGGAACTATTTTCGAGTATCCTACGCTCGGTTTTACACAAATATCCGGTTGGAGATCATGTTGGTACTGTGGTATTAAATGGCGGGTAGCATTTCACTCGACGAGGTGCAGACTAATGCAGAGTACGACTTTATAGAGCTCTATAATGATAAAGTGTGTTCTTTACCTGAAAATGACGATTCACCATTCAAACAAAATGCAAATGAGTGTAAGTATTTCTCGCCGAGCGACATTCGATGCACAGTAAATACATTAGATATCGGATTTTCTTTATTCCATATCAACTGCCAAAGTTTAAAAGCTCACTGGGATTCTCTTCAACACTTGTTGTGCAACATGCAAACGAAAGAAAATATCTTTGACATAATCGGACTAACGGAAATATTTCAAATCCCATCAAATAGCTCGTACACTCTGGAGGGCTATGCCCCAATTATTAAAAACATGAGACCCGAGAATGATGACGGCCGAGGGGGAGTGGGATTTTACATAAAAGAAGAAATTCAATACAAAGTGCGAAGTGATCTCTCGGTCTTTATTCCCCATGTTTTCGAATCGCTTTTTATTGAGATCACTGAAAAACCAAATTCCAAAATTATTGGTGTCATTTATAGACCAAATACACCACCAAAAGCCGATATTAATCTGTTCTTATCCAAATTAAATGAATTAACTGATCTTCTGAGTGCCGAAAGTAAAAAGGTTTATATTATGGGCGACTTTAACCTAGATCTGCTAAAAGCAACCACGCACTCAAAGACAGGGGAATATATTGACCTCATGTTCAGTCAAGGATTCTTACCCTACATTACAAGACCGACAAGAGTAACGAGTCACTCTGCCAGTCTAATAGATCATATATTCACTGACAATCTGTCAAGAAATACCCTGTCCGGAATAATTATTTCGGATGTTTCAGACCACTTTGGTGTCTTCTATATTGAATCAGCGCCAAGGACAAATAACACACCACGATTCACCCTGAAGAGAACTATAAATGCCGAAAGTATTGCCAAATGCAAAGTACTCCTCTCCCGAAGTGACTTTTCAACAGTAATGCAGTCCAATTGTCCAAACTCCTCATATGAAACCTTTTTAGACATTTATAAGGAAGCCTACGAAAAAGCATTTCCACTTAAAAACATGCGCCAGAACAACAAATTTATCAAAAAACAACCGTGGATGACCAGGGGACTGATCATATCTTCTAATAACAAACAAAAATTCTATAATAAAAAGCTTAAACTACCGAATGAACAGAATAAACTAAACTACAAAAACTATTGCAGAATCTTTGACAAGGTTAAAAAACAATGCAAGGCAATTTATTATAGAGATATCCTTAATGAAAATAAGAATAATATGCGCCGAACATGGCAAATTTTGAACCAAGCAATTCAAAAAGATACACGAGAATCAAAACTACCCTCGTTTTTTATCCAGGACAATAAAGAAATAAACGAAGGGCAAGACATAGCTAAAGAATTTAATAACTTCTTTGTCAATATTGGAAGATAACGTCCGAACAGATTCAGCACACCAACAAGTCCTATTTAGATTACATGAACAGTAACGTTACGAATAACTTTTACTTAACTCCCACTAATCCTCTAGAAGTCGGCTACGTAGTAAACAAAATGAAGCCCAAAACATCAAATGATTCCGATAATATATCTACACGTCTTCTCAAACAAACGATTAATGAAGTTATAGATCCTGTTGCACATATCATTAATAACTCCTTCACCAGCGGCATAGTGCCAGATAAGATGAAAGTTGCTAAGGTAATACCCATCTTCAAAGCAGGTGATGAACACAGTTTCACCAACTATAGACCTATTAGTATACTCCCGGTGTTTTCAAAAGTTATGGAGAAGCTAATGGAGAAAAAGACTCACGAGCTTCTTAAATAGATTTGATATTCTTTCTCCCAACCAATATGGATTCAGAAAGCAACATGCTACAATCCACCCTACTCTACAGCTCCTAAAAAGCACGGCAATAGAAAATAATAAACAAGGGAAAGATAGTACCCTAGCTGTGTTCCTGGATTTATCCAAGGCATTTGATTCAATAAATCACGATATATTATTACGTAAGATGGAGAAATATGGAATCAGAGGGCTTGTCAATAACTGGTTCAGAAGCTACTTGACCAACAGGTCTCAGTATGTTACTTACCAGGATCATACGTCGGACCCTGCAATACAGACCTGTGGTGTTCCACAGGGCTCCATATTAGGACCAGTCCTCTTTTTATTGTATATCAATGACATTGGTAATTCAACCTCACCGAATCTTTTATCATTTGCTGATGATACAACAGCACACGGTTCAGGTCCCAACTATAACTTACTAACAACGTATTTTAATGAGGAACTTCATAAAGTATTTGAATGGTGTTCCGCGAATCAATTGCTGTTGAACGCAAAAAAAAAACCACATACATAGTATTGAACCCAAACAAAATAAGTAACACTAATATTGGCCACGGGATAACGATAAATAATCAAATAATAAAGAAAGTTGGAGCAACCGAAACAGACAAATCAGCAAAATTTCTGGGAATAAATATTGATGAACATTTGTCGTACAAAGCCCACATATCCCAGTTATGTTCGAAAATAGCTCGAGCTAATTACAGTCTCAACAAAATCAAGAAAATCCTTCCACATGGGTCCATGAAAACACTCTACTACGCCTTAATACATAGCCATCTGCTGTACGGAATACAGACTTGGGGTAACGCTAAGGAAGTAAAAAAACTAGTGATCTTGCAAAAGCGATCTTTACGTATAATCAACAATAAAGGATATAACGCCCATACAGACTCTTTATTCAAAAAAGATAAAATATTAAAGGTTGACGACCTGTTTAAACTTCATGCTTCCTTGTTTGTCTTTGACTGGAAAAATGGAAGACTACCCCCATCTTTTAGCGATATCTTTAGCATCGTGGACAATTCGTCTGGTAGGGCCACCAGACAGTCGGGTCTCTTGTACATAGAAAAAACGCGAACCAAATCTCTAGACAAACTTCCTCTGTATGCGTTTCCTAAAATATGGAACTCCCTAGACAATACAACCCGTCATATCAATGATAGAAACACACTAAAGAGAAAACTGACTTCAACATTTCTATCATCATATTCAACCGATGTCCGCTGTAATAATCCCTATTGTCCAGACTGCACATTTTAAATTTGTAATTCTTTAGGATTATTCAACTATATAGTGTTTGGCAACTCTCGATCTAGTTACAGTTAACTGACATACTCTGCACATAAATCTGGAACCCTCGTCTGATCTAAACTTGCTGCTCGTGTCCGCGCCTGCACGCTCCGTGTAGCCCCACCAACATTCAGCAATTGTGAACCTAAGCAAACCGAACAGGCTTATACTCCCGCATTTAGATGTACCATAACGCATACATGTACTCCCTGCTGTGATACAAGACTCGTCGATCGGCACACATGCTGAGCACTTTTAAATATTGGCTCAATGGGTGTGCTGACCGACGTGGACTTTATGCACAAAACATACCAATAGTACTCTCGACGCCGGTTTCGCAAAGAGTTTTCGCTGGGACTTGGAGTTGCACGGAGTGATGGAGAATGGACACGATAAGCAGGTTGCCCTCTTTCAATTTGCAACCACCAGTCTCCAGCCGGTATAGGTGTAGGTACAGGACGGAACCTGTATAGCACGGCCCCCAGCAATGAATTTACCTGTGCTCTGTCCATCCTATATCAGTGCATGCAATCTGTTACATATAGATAATTTTTGTTCACAGTCTGTCTGCAATTCCAAGGGGGGTGACAGGAAGACAGCCAATCTGGCTATGACATCTCCCTCAGTATACACATCAACACTACTTGTACTATATAAATGTAATTTTTTTTTTGTAAGTATACTGTAAATAAAGAATCTAAATCTAGATCTAATCTCCTTCCTGTTACTTTGGGAAAGGGGGTGGTGTCCAATCCTCGCCAGATGGTCGTTGTTTTGACCTCTGTTGGGTGGTGCCTTGGGTGGTTCACGCAAAAGAACTGGAGAGTAGAGTATAAAGGCCATTTACCAACCATCCTGGCTGGTCTCCCAGTCTGGTGGTAAATCAGTCGCTTTGTATGATGGGAGTCACAGGTTAGATCGTGGATCTCGCCGACTCGCACTTCTCTCTCCTTTCTGTTACAGGGCTACATTACATTACATTTTGGTAGAATTGCTGAAGGATGGGGCGGCCAGAGGTTGGGGTGGACTGGATGGGGTACGGGTCCAGTCGCCACCGGGCCAACCCTTAATTCTTTAGATTTGACATATATTGAAAATTCTCAGGAACATTGAATATATGCCGTCCCTAATTCCGGCTAAATCAATTAGTGAAGTAATCATCACCTTGATCACTGCATGTCATACTCTTAACTTCTGGTGGCGACTTGGCCCGGTGGCGAGTTGGCCCGGTGGCGACTTGGCCCATGTGTTTAGTGGCGAGTTGGCCCGGTGGCGACTGGACCTCTTCCTGACTGGATGTAATAATAATAATAATAACTCTTTGGCCAGCCGCTGATTTGTCGCGGTCCTCATAAGAGAAGGCCATCATTCCCCCTGCACCCCACCCCCTCTTCCCCTCCTCTCCTCCCAGCATTCAGATATAAACTGCTTAACAGTGTCCCTCACTTCCTCTTTTTCAATTTCTTCAATAAGCATTCCTACCCTCTCCCTCGTGTCCCCTTTCAGCCATCTATCCTTTGTTTCTTCACCCCACTTCTGCATTATTCTTCCAGTAAATTTTATTCTATGAGGTATATACTGTGGGCATTCCAAGAGAAAATGTTCCAGGGTCTCCACTACTCCAGAGTGGCACATTTGGCATCCCTTTTCCCCATCTCTCCCAATTTTTCCCCGAAGCTCCAGTGATCTTGATCTCAGTTTGAACAGCAGTGACCCTCCAAAGGTGCCATCTAGGTACTTCTCAAAAGCTGGCTTTTCTTTATATTGTAACCCCTGCAGTGAACTTTTCACGCTAACCCCTGCTCGCCAGTTTCGATTGCAATCTTCCATGACTCTCTCTTTGACAAACCTTTTGCCTTCTTTCATTCCTACTTCTATGTTTGTGACCTCTATAGAGTAATTGTCCATTAGTTCCCTCACATGTTTTGACCACCCCGTTTCTTTATTAGAATTCCAAATGGTATCGAGCATCAATTTGCACCACCGGTTGTCAGGCAGGTTTCTCAAGTAGTTAAAGTAACACAGTTTTCCCAAATCTACCCTGTCCTTGATTTTCATCCACCCAAGCTCCCCCCTTACTGCTTCCAAAGCTGCAGCATTACTCGACCCTGTTATCCATCTGCCGGCATCATTCTGAGTACTTTCCAACTTCTTAATAACGGTTTGGTTTAATGGAATCACGTCCGTGCCATACGTTATACTTGGTAAACCCACCCTCTCCCACAGTGTTTTCCCCACAAAGACCTTGTTGAAACTATTTTCCCTAAAAGTTTTAGTTGGTTCAGAATTCTTTTCCCCTTCAGAATCAGTTTGGCTGAGTAATTTCTGTACACCCCTCTTCCCGTTATATTTATGCTTACCCCTAGATACTCATACTCTCCCGTTTCTCCTACAGTGATTTGTTTGCTTTCCCCTTCGGGGATTGAGAACTCCCCCACTCTCCATCTCTTCGTCATATCTACCTTGCGTCCAACGGGTATTACCTTGCTTTTATTTTCATTTAGTTCGAGCCGCCAAGTGTTCCCATATGTACCAACAATTTCCAGCAGTTTCTTTAGCCCCTGTTCAGTTCTAGACATTAACACCATGTCGTCCGCAAAGAATAAGCCTGGTATCTTTATGTCACCAACATTTACCCCCTCCGCACTCTGAATTAGTTCGTCCCCTAAATCTTTAACATACAATGCAAACAAAATCGGTGAAAAGATACACCCCTGCTTGAGGCCTATATCCATAGGGACTCGTTTTGTAGTGATACTCCCTAGACTGAGTTGGCTTTGCACGTCTGTATACAGTGCTTTCATGATTCCCACAAAGTCACCCCCCAGTCCGATGCCCTCGAGCTTTCGCCACATACCTTCCCTCCACACTCGGTCGTACGCTTTTTCACATCTAGAAATGCCAGAAACATCGTTTTCTTTTCAGCCTTTGTTGATTCTATCAGTTGGGCGAGTGTAAATAGGTGATCAGTGACTCTTCGTCCTTTCCTGAAACCATTTTGAATTTCTCCTAAAAAACCTTTCTCTTCAATAACTTCCTCTAGTCTACCGTATATGACCTTACAGAATACTTTTCCGGTGTTACTACTAACTGATATCCCCCTATAGTTATCTAGAACTTCCTTATCCCCCTTTTTGTGTATGAACGACACCTTACTTTCCCTCCACTCTCTGGGGACATCTTGCTTTCGCAGAGCCAGGTTGAAAAGGTTTGTCGGGACTTCAATAAGTGCCTCCCCTTCATTTTTTGAGGAATTCGTTCGGAATTTCATCAGTCCCTCCCGCTTTACCATTTTTTAATTTCGAGACCACGTTCCGCACTTCTTCTGCCGTTATTTCGCTACATACACGATTGGATAGGTTCTCCTCCACCAGTGTATTTCTTTTTGGTGGGGACCCACTGCCCCATCGCCTATCGTTTATCTTTTCCCAGTGCTTGACTAACTCTGAAGCGATACGGCCTTTATCTTCTGTACTTTCCCCATCCACTTTGATACTCTGCACACTACTTTTCCCCCGTTTATTTACCCAGTTCCAAAATACGTTTGAGCTCCAACCCCCCGTTTTCTTTATTGTTCTGGCAAGACTGCAATTGCGCTCCTTCCTATTATTATTCTTTATCTCATTCACCTTTTTCCGTGCCAGTTCATATTCTCCTTTCATTGGTCTCGTGTCATTGTTATCCACCCCTTTAAGCTTCCTACTTCTTCTGTGAGCAGCGCATTTTACCTTCCTTTCTTTTATAGCCTTTTTCAGTCCCTCGTTAACCCTGTATCCAAGCTCTCTCGTTGGGACCCTCACCCTTCCTATACAATCCTTCCCTGCCTCTGTTAGGCTATTTACTATGCCATCTGAAATACTCTGGACATTTGCATCCCTAGGTATACATTCAAGATTTGGTTTTAGTTTTTCCCGAAACTGCTTCCAGTCGGCTCCTTGTTTTAGTCCCCAAACTTCCTTGAAGGTATTTCTGTCTCTATTCGTCTTTTTGCCCATAATCTATACTGTTATCAGGTTGTGATCACTGCCCAAGTCATTTTTTCCCTCATCATCTATTTCTACATCTATAACCTCCCTCCATACGCTAATGTCAGTGAGTATATAATCAATTATTGTTTTCTTATCGTTCCTCTCCCAGGTCCATTTACCCTTACATTTCGCATCCCTGTTCAGGATCTTTAAACCAAGCTCTTTTGATAGGTCCAACATCTTCCTCCCATTCGTGTTAATTTTCCTATCACCTCCCTGTATGCCCTCCTCCTTATCCCCGATGTGCCCATTGAAGTCCCCCATTAGGACAATACTGAACCCTCTGCTTCCAAGCTCTGTGATATTCGATCTAAGAGTTGTATATATTGAATCATTCCACTCGGGCTTACTTCCCTCCACTGCTAAGTATACAACACCAACGGCAACACTCCTGCTTCCTAACTTGATTTTTGCCCAGACTATTTCGTTGGATACTGGAATCTGAGTCCTTGCTTCTGTGAGATCTGTAATCAATGAGGGCTGTAATTCCTCTTTAGCGTAGATGCCAACACCCCCACCCCGTTTCTGACCATCAGTTCGCCCAGCTCCTATCCACACGCAACCCTTCATCTGATCAACCCGCTCATCCCGTCGTATCCACGTCTCACTTAGACCCATTATCTCGAAGTCTCCTTCGTCCATCATTGTTGATATTTCGCTTACTTTCTTGTGCAGACCATGGATGTTGCAGTACCTAAACTTAATGAATCTTTGTTTTTTTTGTCATCACTGGCACATTATTATAACCCTGGTATGTCCCTGTATTGTGCATGTTTGTTGTTCTTCCTATGTTCCCAGCATTTGTGCCCCTCTGGGTTATCGGCTGTGGTCCCCAACCCCCATTTTCTCCAAAAAAGGCCCAGCCACCTGTAAAATTTTTTGGCCCAACAGGTCTGTACCCATCCTACTTAAATGCAATCCGTCTCGCCCATACAACTCCCCTTGTCCCCAGAATGAATCCCAGTGGTCAATGAAATGTACTCCCAAGTCTTTGCAGTGCTCTTCCAGCTCCTCGTTTAGTGCCATAATCCGCGAGTTCCCCTCATTCCCACCACCCATAACGGGGAGCACCCCTGAAACGATGATCCGAGCATTCCTGCTAAGTAGCTTACTAATTAGGTCCTTGTATGTGTCCACCAAACGAACTGATTTCCTCTCCCTGATGTTATTGGACCCCACATGTAATACCACTATCGGATCAGGCCCCGGCCCAGCTACAATACCGTCCACTCTATCCCTCAGGTCCTCCACTTTAGCCCCCGGAAAGCACAGAACTGTTCTATTTTTACTGTCCGGACCACAGACAACCTTGTCGATCCCCCGAACTATGCTACTTCCCGCAACCACCAACTTACTTTTGGCCCTCGCCTTATTTATCTCCTCTAGTCTCCTATTGTTTACAGCGTCCTCTTCCTCCCCAACAGCCCCACTCGGAATCAATATCGGTATCGGTATCTTTGACCTAGGATTACTCCTATCCTTGTCCCTCCGTCTCTTTCCAGGCCCTGAACTACCTGGACTACCTGGACTACTCCCCTGGTCTTCTCCCGGATCCCTCCTCCTTTTTCCTGGCCTAGACCCCAAGCTACTATCTGTTGCAACTACCTCCATCTCCTCCTCTGTCTCTTCCGAATCGAGCACATCAAATCTGTTTCTGGTGCTGCACTCCCCACTGCCTTTGGACTTTACACCCCTATCTACCTGCTTCTCTGGCCCCCCTTTCCTACCACTTTTGATAGTCCACGCCAAACGCTTTACAGTATTGCTCCGGCCTGGGCCCCCCTCATCTGTCCTACGTACTTTTCTAGCAGCCCCCACCTCATCACCTACCTCATTCACATCAAAGGTTCTACCCCCATGTTTCCTCTTGGAACCACCGACAACCTTCCATCCTTCTCGGAAAGCTACTTTCACAGGTGTAACTCCAGACAGCCCCGCCCTACCAAGTTTTCCCTTCAGCTCAGCAATCTCCCCCTCAAACTTAACAATTGTCTCAAGTAGGCGGAGGATTTCCTGACAGTTTGCACATACCTCTCCATATCCCATCGAGCGACAGTCCCCATACATCATAGAACACTGTTTACAAACTTCAAGCCCAATATCGCCATCGGTGGCCCCACCAACCCGGCTCTGACCGACACCCCAGTGACCTCTGTCTGCACACCAATACTTACCCCGTTGGCACCGTTGACCTGGACCGCGATATTACACGTATTTACCTCCATACTTACCTCAGTCTGAACAGAGTTGCTCGCCATCATCAAGACAAAATTACGCGATCGAACAGGGAAAACTGTAAACACGCGACAAAAGGCAACACGACGAACCGTTCGACAACTTAGCGCTCACAGTTTTATTTAAGACCTCCTAACTTTGTCCCAGTTACTATACTAAACTAACTCCCCACAAAGTTGAATAAAATAACCTGAAAATGAAATATATATGATTAGTAAACAATAAAAATACTTAATTTCGATTCGTAACCAAGGAGACTTCTTCTGTATACTTGCGGATGTACACTCTTAGTTTTGATGAATGAACATATTAAACCACTCTCCACGTGCATTCTGTCTGCATCACAAACTCGATAAGAATGGTCTCACCTGCTTCCCCCAAATCCCGTGAGGGTTGTGGATAAGTGAACTATCTAAGAAGCAATATTATTATCAATTTACCGGGCGTTACCTACACATTAATATTAATTTACATAGACGATAAGGGAACATACCCGGCCGTGGGTACGAAAAACCGGGGCGGATAATGGCCATTATCGCCCAGCGTCTTACATGACGTCATTTACTCAACATCCGGTTGATTTGTTTTGATTGCAGACGACGTAAAAATAGATTTCTATCGAGTAAATTAAAAGCAAAATAAAATGTCTCAATCATCAGAAATGGATGAGAGCGTTTTAGAGCAAATGGAAGCGGATGCTAGGCCGATTAACACCAAGAGGTCGACAGCTTATGGCATTCGAAAATTTACGAAGTGGCTCGAGAGGCGCAAAAAAGTTTGTGACTTTTCTACGATAAGTGCGGATGAACTCAACGAAATTCTTCGCAAATTTTACGCCGAGGTAAAATCTGATAAACCAGGGACCGCATTATCGCCAAGTACGCTTACATGTCTTATTTGGAATTTGGAATACATATTTGGGTCGTCTTTCATACAGTACTTGATAATAATAATAATAACGTGATTTTCTCGGGCGTATCGCTCCATTATCGGACCTCCATTAGTGATTAGCGGTCTCCCTAATTAGCGACAAGAAGCGTCAAGAAGCGACAAGAAGCGTCAAGAAGCGACAAGAAGCGTCAAGAAGCGTCAAGAAGCGACAAGAAGCGTCAAGAAGTGCCAAAATTCCTATATAGCGTCAAGAAATTAAAAATAATATTGATCACATATTTATAATTTATATATTTATAAATGAAATATTATATTCGTTGTTGATAGAACTCTTATCCACGCCTATCTCCGCGTGTTTCCAGATCCCACGATGAGGACGTAGTTCTACACCGGGATCCACATTTTTTTTTTATTTCAACTTATATACAGTATATACAGAGTGTACAATGTGGTAGGAGTTGGCAGGTTTATTCTTTTCTTGTATGTTTTATCTCTTTTGAGAGATGCATAATAACGTTTTAAAATATGCAAATTGGAATCATCAGGCTGTGGTTCCAAAGGAATAAAAAAAATTTTCACTTCTTTGCAAAAAATACCATTTTTTTTTACACAGGATGCCAATATACCATTTTCATGTCGCACAAAATAAGTGTTTTTTGTGGAGGTTGATTTGGAATCCCATGTTCCACAATCATCCCAGAATTCCATTTTCTTCGAATTTTTCTTTCTATTAAGATTGGACTCATAATTTAATACAAAATATACATTTTCTTTAATTTGTTCTGGAACTTTTGTACAGGTTGGTTTTGTATTAACCATAATATCTATAAGCCTTTCTGTAGATAGAAATTTCCCATCTAAACGATCTTGTTCAGTAAAACTAGATTTTTCAGTGTCTTGCGTCTCTTGAGTGTGATCCTCATGTAGGGGATCGTTCATAGAGATATCACGTCGCTCTGACATATTTGTTGTGTCAAATATAGTTGGGCAGGCTAAATTTGACTCATTTCTTGTACTATTTAAAGGTGGAAATTCATCCATGTCATCAACATCGATAATAGATATTGGTTTGCCAATGTTGACTTGAACAAGTGGCACAAAATGGTTGGGCGTCCATGTTTTATTGAACCCAAAAGACGTACTCGTCCATAAAAGTACGATGGGTTCTTTCGACTTGCCATGAGCGGGTTGAAATGTGGTATTTAAAATACCTATTGTTTGGTCCATGAAACCATTTCGGGGTGGATAAACAGACTTAATTGGGCAACCCAACACCGTTGCCGCGGCAAGAATTGTCCACGCCGACGAAAAAGCTTTATTAGTAGCGGCGCTTTTACACGCATCATCAAAAGAATTAGAGACAAAGCTGAGACTATTATGTTCAGTCGTATCGTAGCACTGTTTGTTGCTGACCATTTCTATACAAGTCAAAACTTCAAGTCTTGTAGCAAGAAGCTCGTTTCCAGTTATATCTACAGACAGTGCATTAAACAAACAATTGCCATCAGTAGAAACCTGAATAGGGCTCCTATTTGTAATAGACATATTGTATTTATCCAAAATTTGTCTGGACACTCTGTCCTCCACTAAACACTCCTGTGCAGTGTACAAGTGATCTGTCTCACTAATTATTTTTGTCAAGGACTCTTTTCTTAATAATATCTTTTCTACATCAACAGCCTCAGACAATAAGTTTTGTCCAGCATATGACTCCAGTCTTCTCAGAGAGAGACTATAGTCAAATTTGTTATCTTCAGTTCGACAACATTTCATACAGACATAATCACAGTTTTTACTTTTTGATAATATAGCGAACTGTTGTTTTGTCAAATTTTGACATTTGTTGTGAAACCACATTTCACATTTTTCACAGAACACGCACATTCTTGTGCAATTCTTTTCACAATTTCCACAAGGATAAGCCATTTTCAACGAACGCCGACTTTCAATAAAAATTGCAACAGAATTTTCCTTTGCCTAAGGGGAAAATGACCCTGTTCCTAAGGGTTTTTATTCTCAATCAAGATATCAAGATTTACTACAGAGTAATAATACAGCGTGTGAATTACACTGTTAGAGAGATTCCGACAACCGTACAGATTGAGTACTTTTGGAAGAATCCGAACAACACAAAGTCGATGCTGAATTTATACTCGAGTGTGGGTTATAACTGAATAAACAAATTGAGTGTGATTTTGCTGATCTATTATGCTGGATTAGAGCCATGTAATTCCATTGATCATCTGTCATTTGATGACACAGTCATCACACAGTTAACTAGAGAAGTGTTGTGAAAACATTAAGGTTAAACAATTCTAACAGCCGCTGTGATCAGACACTTATCCAAGCCCAATCACAATAACCGCGGTCATCAAATAATTTATATGCAAACTACAAAGTTATAGCTGGATCCAAAGAAAAATGAGATAGAGAGAGTGTATATGAGAGAGAGAGAGAGAGAGAGAGAGAGAGAGCGAATAATTAAAGTAGTTAAAAATCATAACATTAGCAACAAGGGCGACAACATACACAATTTGTAAAAATTAAAAACAAATTAAAAACAATTAGGAAAGGGATAAAAAGTACTTTATAAATTATTATTTTTAATTTCTTGACGCTATATAGGAATTTTGGCACTTCTTGACGCTTCTTGTCGCTTCTTGACGCTTCTTGTCGCTTCTTGACGCTTCTTGTCGCTAAATAGGGAGACCCATGATTAGCAGCCCTACAGTCATTAGCGGCCCTCGGCTATCGCCTCGGGCCTCTAAGGGACTGCCGGGTTGCTAATCACTAATGGCGGTCCGATAATGGAGCGTAACGCCCTCGAAAATCACGTTATTGTATAATTAAGATCTGTTAGATTATTCGTGAACGTAAAAGGAGAACAGTTCTACAAAAATACCGACCCACCATTTGGACGGCTGAAACGTATCAGAATTAAATGACCTAATCAACGTGACAGCCTGGTGTCCATAAATAAACAAATATATAATAAATCAATAAAATAAACAAAATAAATTTAAAAAATCTGATCAGAAAAAAATAAAACTCTTCAGAAATGTTCATTGGGTCAATATCTACACATTGTCAAATTGCCTCTCACTTACCCTACAGTCCTATTTCAAGTATGTCAAATTGACTTATGAAAATCCTCGTTTTGCTGAACTATAGGTCAAGGTCGAAAATGGCTGCGCCCACAGAATTCTTCTCTTTTCCACCTGATTTCGACCCCAGGTTTGTATACTTTACAGTTGTAAATGATGATTTATTGTAATGGAAACCGAGGGATAATGTCGATGAGAAACTTTCTAAAGCGTCACCTAAACCGTTTATCAAAACACAATTGTTGTATAGACTCTTGATCCCACTATCACCCATTCTCGATTCAATTTTTCATGTTTTCTCATGCTCATGTCATGGTTCCTTTTAGTTCAACGATCCTAACGTAGTGGCTACCCCTCTACGTTCCGATTCTTACCATTCAATCCTATAGAAAAAGTTCCCATCAAGTTTGTATGGGAACTCAAAACTCGAAATTAGGAATATATACCTATCAAGCTTTCGCTCTTATTACCAGCTGCAATCGATAGTACACGCATTTCCTTACATTTGTGCAGAGTTTTTTGATCCAAACTATGTTTTATCCTTTAATTATCGTTATTTTAATACTCTTGAAGCGGCAACGAATGTTTCAAAATCATCCATGTTTTTGTATAAATAAAAAACAGTAAAAACAATAACCTGGTAATGGCATCGAAACGAATAGACCTTTTCAATTTCATCCATGCGGATTCGGAAATTCAATCACACTTTACACTCGATCCGCAAGTATACAGAAGAAGTCTCCTTGGTTACGAATCGAAATTAAGTATTTTTATTGTTTACTAATCATATATATTTCATTTTCAGGATATTTTATTCAACTTTGTGGGGAGTTAGTTTAGTATAGTAACTGGGACAAAGTTAGGAGGTCTTAAATAAAGCTGTGAGCGCTAAGTTGTCGAACGGTTCGTTGTGTTGCCTTTTGTCGCGTGTACAGTTTTTCTTGTCCGATCGCGTAATTTTGTAATTTTGTCTTGATGATGGCGAGCAAGTCTGTTCAGACGGAGGTAAGTATGGAGGTAAATACGTGTAATATCGCGGTCCAGGTCAACGGTGCCAACGGGGTAAGTATTGGTGTGCAGACAGAGGTCACTGGGGGTGTCATTCAGAGCCGGGTTGGTGGGGCCACCGATGGCGATATTGGGCTTGAAGTTTGTAAACAGTGTTCTATGATGTATGGGGACTTTCGTTCGATGGGATATGGAGAGGTATGTGCAAACTGTCAGGAAATCCTCCGCCTACTTGAGACAATTGTTAAGTTTGAGGGGGAGATTGCTGAGCTGAAGGGAAAACTTGGTAGGGCAGGGCTGTCTGGAGTTACGCCTGTGAAAGTAGCTTTCCGAGAAGGATGGGTGGTTGTCGGTGGTTCCAAGAGGAAACATGGGGGTAGAACCTTTGATGTGAATGAGGTAGGTGATGAGGTGGGGGCTGCTAGAAAAATACGTAGGACAGATGAGGGGGGCCCAGGCCGGAGCAATGCTGTAAAGCGTCTGGCGTGGACTATCAAAAGTGGTAGGAAAGGGGGGCCAGAGAAGCAGGTAGATAGGGGTGTAAAGTCCAAAGGCAGTGGGGAGTGCAGCACCAGAAACAGATTTGATGTGCTCGATTCGGAAGAGTCAGAGGAGGAGATGGAGGTACTTGCAACAGATAGTAGCTTGGGGTCTAGACCAGGAAAAAGGAGGAGGGACCCGGTAGAAGACCAGGGGAGTAGCCCAGGTAGTTCAGGGCCTGGAAAGAGACGGAGGGACAAGGATAGGAGTAATGCTAGGTCAAAGATACCGATACCGATATTGATTCCGAGTGGGGCTGTTGGAGAGGAAGAGGACGCTGTAAACAATAGGAGACTAGAGGAGATAAATAGGGCGATGGACAAAAGTAAGTTGGTGGTTGCGGGAAGTAGCATAGTTCGGGGGATCGACAAGGTTGTCTGTGGTCCGGACAGTAAAAATAGAACAGTTCTGTGCTTTCCGGGGGCTAAAGTGGAGGACCTGAGGGATAGAGTGGACGGTATTGTAGCTGGGTCGGGGCCTGATCCGGTAGTGGTATTACATGTGGGGTCCAATAACATCAGGGAGAGGAAATCAGTTCGTTTGGTGGACACATACAAGGACCTAATTAGTAAGCTACTTAGCAGGAATGCTCGGATCATCGTTTCAGGGGTGCTCCCCGTTATGGGTGGTGGGAATGAGAGGAACTCGCGGATTATGGCGCTAAACGGGGAGCTGGAAGAGCACTGCAAAGACTTGGGAATACATTTCATTGACCACTGGGACTCATTCTGGGGACAAGGGGAGTTGTATGGGCGAGACGGATTGCATTTAAGTAGGATGGGTACAGACCTGTTGGGCCAGAAAATTTTACAGGTGGCTGGGCCTTTTTTGGAGAAAAGGGGGGTAGGGGACCACAGCCGATAACCCAGAGGGGCACAAATGCTGGGAACATAGGAAGAACAACAAACATGCACAACACAGGGACACACCAGGGTTATAATAATGTGCCAGTGATGACAAAGAAACAAAGATTCATTAAGTTTGGGTACTGCAACATCCAGGGTCTGCACAAGAAAGTAAGCGAAATATCAACACTGATGGACGAAGGAGACTTCGATATAATGGGTCTAAGTGAGACGTGGATACGACGGGATGAGCGGGTTGATCAGATGAAGGGTTGCGTGTGGATAGGAGCTGGGCGAACTGAGGGTCAGAAACGTGGTGGGGGTGTTGGCATCTACGCTAAAGAGGAATTACAGCCCTCATTGATTACAGATCTCACAGAAGCAAGGACTCAGATTCCAGTGTCCAACGAAATAGTCTGGGCAAAAATCAAGTTAGGAAGCAGGAGTGTTGCCGTTGGTGTTGTATACTTAGCAGTGGAGGGAAGTAAGCCCGAGTGGAATGATTCAATATATACAACTCTTAGATCGAATATCACAGAGCTTGAAAGCAGAGGGTTCAGTATTGTCCTAATGGGGGACTTCAATGGGCACATCGGGGATAAGGAGGAGGGCATACAGGGAGGTGATAGGAAAATTAACACGAATGGGAGGAAGATGTTGGACCTATCAAAAGAGCTTTGTTTAAAGATCTTGAACAGGGATGCGAAATGTAAGGGTAAATGGACCTGGGAGAGGAACGATAAGAAAACAATAATTGATTATATACTCACTGACATTAGCGTATGGAGGGAGGTTATAGATGTAGAAATAGATGACGAGGGAAAAAATGACTTGGGTAGTGATCACAACCTGATAACAGTTAAGATTATGGGCAAAAAGACGAATAGAGACAGAAATACCTTCAAGGAAGTTTGGGGACTAAAACAAGGAGCCGACTGGAAGCAGTTTCGGGAAAAACTAAAACCAAGTCTTGAATGTATACCTAGGGATGCAAATGTCCAGAGTATTTCAGATGGCATAGTAAATAGCCTAACAGAGGCAGGGAAGGATTGTATAGGAAGGGTGAGGGTCCCAACGAGAGAGCTTGGATACAGGGTTAACGAGGGACTGAAAAAGGCTATAAAAGAAAGGAAGGTAAAATGCGCTGCTTACAGAAGAAGTAGGAAGCTTAAAGGGGTGGATAACAATGACACGAGACTAATGAAAGGAGAATATGAACTGGCACGGGAAAAGGTGAATGAGATAAAGAATAATAATAGGAAGGAGCGCAATTGCAGTCTTGCCAGAACAATAAAGAAAACGGGGGGTTCGAGCTCAAACGTATTTTGGAACTGGGTAAATAAACGGGGGAAAAGTAGTGTGCAGAGTATCAAAGTGGATGGGGAAAGTACAGAAGATAAAGGCCGTATCGCTTCAGAGTTAGTCAAGCACTGGGAAAAGATAAACGATAGGCGATGGGGCAGTGGGTCCCCACCAAAAAGAAATACACTGGTGGAGGAGAACCTATCCAATCGTGTATGTAGCGAAATAACGGCAGAAGAAGTGCGGAACGTGGTCTCGAAACTAAAAAATGGTAAAGCGGGAGGGACTGATGAAATTCCGAACGAATTCCTCAAAAATGGAGGGGAGGCACTTATTGAAGTCCTGACAAACCTTTTCAACCTGGCTCTGCGAAAGCAAGAGGTCCCCAGAGAGTGGAGGGAAAGTAAGGTGTCGTTCATACACAAAAAGGGGGATAAGGAAGTTCTAGATAACTATAGGGGGATATCAGTTAGTAGTAACATCGGGAAAGTATTCTGTAAGGTCATATACAGTAGACTAGAGGAAGTTATTGAAGAGAAAGGTTTTCTAGGAGAAATTCAAAATGGTTTCAGGAAAGGACGAAGAGTCACTGATCACCTATTTACACTCACCCAACTGATAGAATCAACAAAGGCTGAAAAGAAAAAGATGTTTCTGGCATTTCTAGATGTGAAAAAAGCGTACGACCGAGTGTGGAGGGAAGGTATGTGGCGAAAGCTCGAGGGCATCGGACTGGGGGGTGACTTTGTGGGAATCATGAAAGCACTGTATACAGATGTGCAAAGCCAACTCAGTCTAGGGAGTATCACTACAAAACGAGTCCCTATGGATATAGGCCTCAAGCAGGGGTGTATCTTTTCACCGATTTTGTTTGCATTGTATGTTAAAGATTTAGGGGACGAACTAATTCAGAGTGCGGAGGGGGTAAATGTTGGAGACATAAAGATACCAGGCTTATTCTTTGCGGACGACATGGTGTTAATGTCTAGAACTGAACAGGGGCTAGAGAAATTGCTGGAAATTGTTGGTAGTTATGGGAACACTTGGCGGCTCGAACTAAATGAAAATAAAAGCAAGGTAATACCCGTTGGACGCAAGGTAGATATGACGAAGAGATGGAGAGTGGGGGAGTTCTCAATCCCCGAAGGGGAAAGCAAACAAATCACTGTAGGAGAAAAGGGAGAGTATGAGTATCTAGGGGTAAGCATAAATATAACGGGAAGAGGGGTGTACAGAAATTACTCAGCCAAACTGATTCTGAAAGGGAAAAGAATTCTGAACCAACTAAAACTTTTAGGGAAAAATAGTTTCAACAAGGTCTTTGTGGGGAAAACACTGTGGGAGAGGGTGGGTTTACCAAGTATAACGTATGGCACGGACGTGATTCCATTAAACCAAACCGTTATTAAAAAGTTGGAAAGTACTCAGAATGATGCCGGCAGATGGATAACAGGGTCGAGTAATGCTGCAGCTTTGGAAGCAGTAAGGGGGGAGCTTGGGTGGATGAAAATCAAGGACAGGGTAGATTTGGGAAAACTGTGTTACTTTAACTACTTGAGAAACCTGCCTGACAACCGGTGGTGCAAATTGATGCTCGATACCATTTGGAATTCTAATATAGAAACGGGGTGGTCAAAACATGTGAGGGAACTAATGGACAATTACTCTATAGAGGTCACAAACATAGAAGTAGGAATGAAAGAAGGCAAAAGGTTTGTCAAAGAGAGAGTCATGGAAGATTGCAATCGAAACTGGCGAGCAGGGGTTAGCGTGAAAAGATCACTGCAGGGGTTACAATATAAAGAAAAGCCAGCTTTTGAGAAGTACCTAGATGGCACCTTTGGAGGGTCACTGCTGTTCAAACTGAGATCAAGATCACTGGAGCTTCGGGGAAAAATTGGGAGAGATGGGGAAAAGGGATGCCAAATGTGCCACTCTGGAGTAGTGGAGACCCTGGAACATTTTCTCTTGGAATGCCCACAGTATATACCTCATAGAATAAAATTTACTGGAAGAATAATGCAGAAGTGGGGTGAAGAAACAAAGGATAGATGGCTGAAGGCGGACACGAGGGAGAGGGTAGGAATGCTTATTGAAGAAATTGAAAAAGAGGAAGTGAGGGACACTATTAAGCAGTTTATATCTGAATGCTGGGAGGAGAGGAGGGGAAGAGGGGGTGGGGTGCTGGGGGAATGATGGCCTTCTCTTATGAGGACCGCGACAAATCAGCGGCTGGCCAAAGAGTTATTATTATTTGCACATAGGGGGTTGATAACCTCCTCTGTGCGAATGCGATCGAGTTTGATAATTTCCTCTGCACAAATGAGATTGAGATTCCGATTCTGCATCGATGAAAAGGTCTCTTTTTATCAGCGAAAATAGAATATGTTGATTGTTTTCATTTTTGGAATTCACAAAAAAAAAAACAACTTTCCAATGTGCATTTCAATGAGTTTAAGTGCTTCTTGAGAATATCAGACTGGTTTTGGCCATTGCATTGCATAAAGACTTACTACAGATAAACTATACACTAAGGCTATACTGTGCACTTGGGGTGTAATGATATGTCTCACTCATGATAGAATATGTATTGCAATGTTTTTTAACAATACAATTTTTTCACGATACATTACATGCAGTACATTGAGAGTGAATTATCGGAAATATAAGGCCCACAAACTGCACAGAGTCCAACTTTCATTTGGCCAGTAACATCCAATTTTCTTTTTTAGTGCTTGAGAAAGACAATCCAGTTTCAGCCAATGGATCTCTGGGAGTCTGGGTTCAACTCAGAGGTGAGAGGTCTGTTGCCTCAAACTATACTTATAATTTAGACAGAGTTGATATTTTAATGAAATACAAATGAACAAGTGGAATCACAGGAGTCTGAAATTCTATCAGTATAGCTATAATTCACTTTCAACGTGATATTTACGTTCCCAACGTAATCCCCTTCTGAAAAGCACAAAATAGACTTGTTGGGCCTGAAAATGCACCTTCTGACGACATCATGCCAACCTTCTGGAAGTGTATCGTTTGTATCATGATACACATGAAAAGTTATGATATGCGTATCGTGTACAAATGTATACGATGCATTGAAATCGCGATGAATCGTTGCAGCCCTACTGTGCATAGGGTTGGTTATTCAGGTATACATTATTAATGAAATGTTTTTATAACCAAGAAGTGTGACTAACCCTGTGCAGTGCACAGGGTTAGTCACACTTTCTGGTTATAAAACAATTGGTAACTTCCATATCACATGACAATGTAAAACTCAATAAGGCTGCACATGCATAGGGTTAGTCGTAGTGCTGAAACGGTTAGCCAGATAACCGGTTATTGGCATGCAAACACTGTCATTTGAATAACCTTTATACCTCTAGTTTATGGGATAGTTTCTGGACTATAAATAGTATTTAACCACAAGACGTTAAAATTCTTTTGCTGATGCAAGCATTGTCAAAGCTGCCAAACATTTGTTGATTTACAATGACATATACTCAATGTAACATTCATGAACGGCTTAAGGTATTGGTATGTTCAATGAACAAGTTATTTCGGTGCTTGGGGTGTCAAGTCACGGATAAATGTTTGTAACAAACTGCCAACAGTCGAGTGCACTGCAATTTCAACCGTTGTTTTCTGCGTGGGCAGCAGTGAGCATGTGTCTGTCAATGTAACATAATCTTCTACAGACAAATTTGACATTCTTCTCTTTGATGAGGTGTTCTTAATTGCAGATTATAATGCTGAAAACAATCCCTTAGTGCGATTAAGGGTGCTTCCAAAAATAAATTGACTGTTTGGTACTTTACCGGTGTGTTTCAGAAAAAACATGTTTTGATTTTGTTGAACTGTTTAAAAGTATGAACGTACATGCATGTTGTAAAAAAAAAAACCTATATTAAAATCTTGTATTTTAAAATTTGTTTTTCAATGGTCAATGTCAGACAATGAGGGGCTCTCGGACAATGAGGCATATAATAGTTTCATAACACACCCCTTTCATGCCTCACAACATATTCCTGCCAGAATTTCATTGCGAGGAATAGGTAAATGTAAACGTGGAACTGTTTGTGACAGTTGTCTTAGCAGAGAACAGAAAAAGATACTCAACAAATTAGGAGTAAGTATTCACCCTATCATGATCACATCATATTCAAGCCACTCAAGGTAAGAGGCTCTTTGCTAATACAGTTAATTATGCCTAACTACAATTTACAAAACTGGTTGGAAAATTCATACCCAATATCAAAGACAATTGTCCCTCACCTCAAATGCATGCCCATGGGAACAAATTGTACACACAAACTTTGTTTCAGATGCATGACATGCCAAGTGCCTGTGATTTTCAATTGGCAAGACCTGGTTTTGTCACCGTGCAGTTCAGGGTAACCACAGTTATGATGTATCATCACTATTATGTGGGACCATTGCAGTCATATAAATTGTTAATGATTGTTTGCACATCAGCGATTTCCATTGGCACTTGATGGTGTTCGTTTGTTTATGTTTTCTGGAAGTCAGGTGGCAGTGTTTTTAACTGTTTGCTCTCCATTCCTTACTGATTTTGCATCATAGATAATGCAATAATACCAGCAGTTGAAATTAATGGATATCCGGTTGAAATCCGGTTATGTCTGATGGTTAGCTGGTTACAAAAATGGGCCAACCGTTTCAACACTAGTTAGTTGCATAATAGAGATGTCATATTTCGTGATGTCTTCACACACTTGAGTCAATGGAGTTGCAACTGAAATCTTCACATGTATCATAATTTCCCACCCTGTGTTTTTTATTCAACCCTAGTACTTTTATTTAATTTTGTCACATTTTCATCCCAGTACCTATATTCCGCCTGTAATTTTATTTAAAACCCATGAGTAGTAGCTATTGCATAATAAGAATTTGAGGTTCTCGTCAGATCATCGAAGTTAAGCAACGTCGAGTGCAGTTAGTAGTTGGATGGGTGACCATTTCAGCAACTGATTCATGCTCCCGCATTGTGTCCTTGGGCAAGGCACTTAACCCTAATTGCCTACATGGGGGTATGATGATGCTGTGTACTAAGGCATACTGCACGTCGATGGTGCATATGTCTTTAACCAATCTAACCCTGTCTGTGCTGCGGTGCAGAGTTCAGAGTTATAAGATGTTGGAGAGCTGACAGCTGCTCATCATTGCTTGGTGGTTCATTCCTGGTACTCTGGCTTCCTCCACCGTAAAACTCATGGTCACGATTAGCCATTGTGCATAAGTCTTTGATCTTAAACACCAATAAATAAATAATAAGAAGAATTTGATGTGAAAATTGATCAGCTTTTTTCACTGCAGGTGTTTGGTACAAGCTAAGGAATTGAAAACTGATGTTTGTTACCATTGTATTACCAATTTGTACTCTGTTCACTGCTTTCTTTTTGTCAATTTGTTTATATAATATTTTACTTTCAGCTTGTTCTCCACAAAGGATAATAAAGTTTGTGTTGTGTCTGTAGTTGGAAAGAGCAGATACAGTGGCTTCTCATCAAAAGCATCAATCCTCAATTCTCTCCTAGGTAAAGATGTTTTCAGAGTAAGTTCTGTTACTTTCAAGTTTTACATTTGAGCAGCTGCAAACACACGGGACAGCCATGATATTATTTGGCCTAGCTACTGTACATTTTTAAGACTGCCACTATTATGAAATTTCATGATCGACCTTTTTTATAAGGCTGCCACGATTATGAAATTTCATGATCGACTTTTGAAGAAGAATAATCCATTAACCCTTTATCCAACGTAATGGCCAAAACCGGCCAACACTATTCAAAAAAATTGCCAATTAATTTTCATTATTTTTTTCATTTTTTGTCTCAAATACATAGGTTATGACCCCTCATTGGAACGAGCTCACCGAGCCCGTTCCAGTGAGGGGTCATGACCTATGTTTTTGAGACAAAAAATGAGAAAAATTAGTTATCCAAGAATTGTTTTTGCAAGTGTCGTCTGCTGTTCGTGTTAGGTAAAGGACTAAAGTCAACTTTACTCACACTCTGAGACCTCTAGAAACTACTATATAGAAAACACCATTTTTAGCCATTAGTTCCTCGGGCCGGATATTCTTTTGTCATCTAGGCATGTCACATGCCTACTGCTGTCCGGGAAAAACCTAGGCTCAGTTTTGGACCTGAGGTGGTCAAGAGTCTTAACAGTTGCTTCATTGAGATTTGAGATGGTAAGTGCACTCCTTGGTAAACTGAGACTGGCAATTATTTGTACTTCCATACGGTACTTTCTTGAGTGCCAGATCTGCTGTCCTGTGTAGTATCTTTATACTTCTTTCCCATATCAATTACAATGTATTTTCATATTCTACAGCCTCTGACACTTCTTATGAGCATGATGGGGAGGAGTGTAATCAGGGGTTGATTTAATTTTTAAAAACTGAATAGCAGTTTACTAACTTGGGTAAATTTTGATTAGCATTTGCTTTTATTTATATGTTTTTGTCATGTGAAATTGATTAGCTATAGTTGAAAATAGATTCGAAAATCCCTATGCGAATCCAGTTAAATCGAGCACTGAGGGTAGTAACCAAGCCTGAAAATAAGCAATCTTTCATTTGCAGATTGAGGTCCCCAGAGGGTGAATTTGCTGATGCTATCCCATACAGTGTGCCAATTTATCCTCAGGTTACCTCTTGCTGTTTAGGTTTGAAACCTTGATTCAGATTGACGTTCACAGAGGGTAAATTTAGTGATGCTACCCTGCTGTGCAGGGTAGCATCACCAAATTCACCCTCTGGGTCCTCATTCTGAAGATGACAGTCTGCTTATTTTGAGGCTTGGTAGTAACTAATAATTCATCAGTGAAGCACAGGGTATAAACGAACAGTCGCCTAAACTGGAAGTTGTGTGCTCCAATCTGAAATGCCAATATAAGGAGAAATAAGTAAAGATTTGGAAATTTGAGATTCTAACCTCAGAGTGAAAGGAGTTAACTGGTAGAGTGCTGAGTTATTTTTGGTCTTCAAAATTTGTTCATGTGTCTCTGCCTTGTTACAATTTATGGGAGAGTGCCAAGAGGCACTTTCCCATAAATTGTAACAAGGCCACCCATACAGACTAAGTAATTTCACTTCTAAGATAATATGAAGCACATCCACAGAATATGATACCTTTAGGCTCGGGTACCCGCTCTTCATATCAAAGCCCTGATAGTGGCTTCTAGCACTCTACCAGTTAAACGGGTGAAAACAATAAAAGATTAAGTTTCTTAGAATCACAATATGACTTGCTGTCTTCAGCGAGAGAGGTTGCTGGACACAACAAGTTGATCCATGGAAAGACAAGACCTCTGTGCGGACACTACATCCCATATGGATGTTTTGATTGACCAAATGTCTTGTCTTCCAGGTGAGCAAGTTGTGTGAAGTTTTCCTTCCAGCGGGAATTTACCAGTTTGCTTATGTAAAACAAAGTACATTGAGTCACCAAGCAAGCAATGATATTACTCACATGTTTTTATACTCATGTATTGTGTCAACATGAATATAACGGAGGTGTAAGAATACTCAATAGAGGCCTGTTTCTAATCGTGCAATCCTGTATGATGGTATGTTTGAAGTGGAAAGTGAATTTTCTAGGAATTTTGAGAGTAAAATGTCAAAAGTGCCGCTGATTTTGTATGTTTGTATCATCAATCAGATTCTCGTTCGCAAAAGATGTAAACATTGTCGTGAGCGTAGTGAACAAAATTGACGTTTAAACACAAATGCCAAGAGATTTGGACCGGAAATCACACCAGAAATAACATATATCTAGTCCACTTACTGTTTGAGTAGAAAATACTCCTCCTGCAATCACAATATACGGCTAAAAGTAGGAAAATGTCCAGCACCTCCGCACGTTTTGGCATTTCAGATTGGAAAGTTCCGCCTAGGAGCACACAACTTCCAGTTTAGGCGACTATTCGTTTATACCCTGTGTGATTGGTCAACTTCTAGATTAATCATGACAGGCCTGTACATTTTCTCATAGCTGTGGGTGATATTACGATATACAGGGTATATTGGGTTTTAATATTCAGTAGTTATTTAATTCTTGAATTACTACAAGCTTTCAATTTTTACCTAAAACTTTAAAGCTTATGACCCTTCATTACAAATATTGGAACGTGGATCGTCATGGGTGTCCACAGGGGCCAAAATTCGTCCCCATTCCCAATGCAAAATATGCAAGTTTTTTCTCAATTATAAGTTGAAAAATAAATTCTCAGTTTCTCTCCATTCTTTCTTCACAAATTTTAGCTCCAGGACATAATTCTTTGCAATGCAGACAAGATCTATGCAATTACAAGCCCAATGTAATAATACAATTCCACCAATAATTGCGTATAAGGGTATTTGAAAAATCTGTCAAATGGTCATTTTCCCGTTTTTAATTCACAGATAAAGTTTACATGTATAATTGCACAGGGGTAAAATTCTAAACTAAATGGACATGTTGAAACTAATACCAGGTAAATTTGAGAAGTATTTTTAGTATTAGATATATGATGGCATTAGGCTATTTGTTGGACTACAGAATGGGCCTGTCACTATTTTTTAATTTGGGAATCGATTAATTGTTGCAAATAATTGATAATAATCAATTTATCATACCTAGGTGCCCCCCCCCCCCCCTCCCCTTTGAATTCATTAAAAATTAAGTTCAGGTCAGTTGACCTACCTCAAGTAAAGAATGAAGATGAGCCTCTTTTAGGTACATTCAAAGCTTTGATGCTCTGAACTTTTGAACCATTATTGTAATAAGTCCGCAACTGCCGACCATTCTTGATTATTAGAATGACGGTTCAAAAGTTAAGAACATCAAAGCTTTGAATGTACCTGAAAGACAAATGCTTCTAAAGTCTTCTTGAGGTTTATCGTTGATGTTCTTGAGCTTTTACCTTTAGAAACAATAGTTTTTTCATCAAAATGTCTAAAATGGGGTAAAATTTACCGAATCTTCGACAATGAAAAATACTAATCAATTTTGGCATGACCGATCCACAATCGATTAATTAATTAATTGTGACAGCCCTACTACAGAATTTGAAGTTTTGGTCACAGAGTTCAGTCCTCCAACTGGCCCTAATTTTCCTTCTTTTTCAGTTTCAACTCGTACTTTCCTAATTTTTATGTGTTAAACAATCCTAAAATTTCCATTATTTTCTTTAGGAAATTTTTTTTTTCACATTTTAGAAACAAGGGATGCAGGGTTTAAAATTAATGTGAGAATCAACAATTCTCGCAAATGATTCTCTTATTGGGAAACAAAGAGAAACAATTTTGAATCTCGCAAAATGTGCATTTCATCTCCTGGAGAAGTCCACTCATTTCGTGCTCGTTCATAACAAGGTAACACATTGACTTGGCAGTTGTGTCTAGTGGTGTCCTTGGCTGACTTTATAGGCCTTTAACTTTAGAGTTCATGTTTGACATATGCCTCTGTATTTATTTATGTTTTATTTAATAGGGTAAAGAGAGCTTCCTGTACAGCAGTGAACTAGAGGTACGTACATGTATACATAATCCCCCTCCTTAGTATTTAAGTTCTAATCTCTACTCTTAGTGCTCTTTAAATGAACAATAAGCTGCTATTTTTAAAAACTATCAACTTACAGATTTTGTCTGAATGTAATAATAATAATAATAACTCTTTGGCCAGCCGCTGATTTGTCGCGGTCCTCATAAGAGAAGGCCATCATTCCCCCTGCACCCCACCCCCTCTTCCGCTCCTCTCCTCCCAGCATTCAGATATAAACTGCTTAATAGTGTCCCTCACTTCCTCTTTTTCAATTTCTTCAATAAGCATTCCTACCCTCCCCAACGTGTCCCCCTTCAGCCATCTATCCTTTGTTTCTTCACCCCACTTCTGCATTATTCTTCCAGTAAATTTTATTCTATGAGGTATATACTGTGGGCATTCCAAGAGAAAATGTTCCAGGGTCTCCACTACTCCAGAGTGGCACATTTGGCATCCCTTTTCCCCGTCTCTCCCAATTTTTCCCCGAAGCTCCAGTGATCTTGATCTCAGTTTGAACAGCAGTGACCCTCCAAAGGTGCCATCTAGGTACTTCTCAAAAGCTGGCTTTTCTTTATATTGTAACCCCTGCAGTGATCTTTTCACGCTAACCCCTGCTCGCCAGTTTCGATTGCAATCTTCCATGACTCTCTCTTTGACAAACCTTTTGCCTTCTTTCATTCCTACTTCTATGTTTGTGACCTCTATAGAGTAATTGTCCATTAGTTCCCTCACATGTTTTGACCACCCCGTTTCTATATTAGAATTCCAAATGGCATCGAGCATCAATTTGCACCACCGGTTGTCAGGCAGGTTTCTCAAGTAGTTAAAGTAACACAGTTTTCCCAAATCTACCCTGTCCTTGATTTTCATCCACCCAAGCTCCCCCCTTACTGCTTCCAAAGCTGCAGCATTACTCGACCCTGTTATCCATCTGCCGGCATCATTTTGAGTATTTTCCAACTTCTGTGATAGACTGTTAGACAGGGACGTGGCCAAAATTTCCTATAGTTGAAAATTCGGAGGGCAAGTCATGAGTAGCTGGAAATTTAATCTACCTAGATTTTAGAGCTTCTTGGGTGATGTCTCCTTTACTTCCCAAAATTCAAACTCGGTTTCAAATCGGCAAAAATTCCAACTGTTACTATTTACAACTATAGTGTACATACCGGTAATATCAAGCTTCATAATTATGCATGATGTCAGTTGGTACAAGATTTCTATAGTACGTTTACTTGTTGTAGTAAAAGAAATCCTCGAAATGCACCTCAAGAAAATCACATCATGTAATTCCATCATTTACAGTTACAAAATGATGAAACATCAAAAATTGAGCATTCCGGCATAAGATCTGATTTAATTTTTGGACAGTGTGAATTGCTCAAAGTTCTGAGCTTGAGCATTTGTTTAACACATATTCAATTCCCAGTTTAATACCAAATAACAATAACCTGATAATTCTACCATAAATATGTTGGCATTTCAGTTACTAGAATAAATTTTATTCCCCCTTTCATGGCTTCATTTTTTAAATTTTTCTCGGTAGTGAATTTCCAACTCGGGGAGGGACCGGGGGGGGGGGGGGGGGGGGCCTCCCAGTCCCTCCCCAGTTAGAAATTCACTACCCTACACCCCCAATTGGAAGCCTCTAGCCACGTCTCTGGTGAAATATCATGGAAAAACCCACTGTGTGTGACATGTAAGACATCAGAAGCAACACAAAATTTCATGAAACTGTAATTAAGAAGCTTTAATGCATACAAAATTTGAGAAAACACAACATTGCAAAAATATAAATGACATTACCCTGTAAGTTATCAGAAGTAAACAAATTCCTGTTGCCTCATTTCTGAATACACAGTTTCTGATTTTAACTTTGCTGCTGTCTGAATGAAAGACCACCACAAACAACAACAGTGGATTAGTTTAGTAATAATTGGATAAAAAAGTTTGTATTGTTTCAAATAAATTGCAGTTCTGTTGAGATCCAATAAAATCCACAGCACATTTATCGACAACGACAATCCAAAATAGATTTCATTGATGCGTCATATACTATAAGTAGACCCGAGTGAACACATACT
The DNA here is from genome assembly GCA_031216915.1 of Pictodentalium vernedei. Taxonomy (NCBI): domain Eukaryota; kingdom Metazoa; phylum Mollusca; class Scaphopoda; order Dentaliida; family Dentaliidae; genus Pictodentalium; species Pictodentalium vernedei. The sequence continues at coordinate 66,108,669 of CM062290.1, read as the reverse complement.
TCACATTTGTCCTTCTATGAAAGCTAATTATGCTGAATATGGAACATGACATTGCACAGGATTTTATATGAGTGATCGGCTGAACAGTTTGAGTTGATAAGCTACTGCATGCCGTTTTTCAGACATCCAATAATTTCTCTCATTCAAGTTAATTTATTCAACTGAATCGGACACTTTCATATGAAATATATAATATATGAGAGTACGTTTGCATAACAGAAATTGTGGTTTTGATAAAGGGTCAACTTATTTTTTTTAAAAATCAAGGCTTATTGTCTCTTCATCTTTGCTGATAAGAGAATAGCCTTCTGCGTACCTCTGTTGAAACATCAGCATTTCAGCTATCATATTTTATCCACAATGCAACATTGAATTTAATCAATTCAGTCTTGTTTGACAGAGTTCTATGAGCTCTGTCAGTCAAGACCGAATTGGTTAACCCTTAAAGGTTAGACAATTTTTCTGAATTCCCAGAAGACCACCAGTAAGCCCAGAGTTTAGCAGTGATTTCTTGTTAAGCCTTGGACTTGACTAGAAACCACTGTCAAAGCAATTTGACTGCTGGCGGCAGGACTTGTTCATGTGTTTAAGTTAGGACACAAGTTCTGATGCCGTCAATTTTGTGAAAGTCAGAAATAGGTCTTTCAGGATTCAATGCATACTTGCATTATGGGAATAAAATGCTCCCTGAAATTTTGGTATGTTACCATCAGTGTGCAGAGTGTTAAAGATCACTCAATCTTATGCCATGTAACTGAAGGACCCACTTGGCTAGAAAAATATTGAAAAGATGAACAATTTTAGTATCGTTGTACTGCTCAGGCCTTTAATGGTTTACAAAACTGAGAGGAAAATCAGACACTTCTTTTATGAGAATGAACACTTCAGCTGCTAAAAAGCCTCAACAAGGTCATATAGATAGCAAATACAGGAAAATTTGAAAATATAGATGATTTCAGTGTTCAGTGATTGGTTCTATTTGTTTTGTCTGTATGGCCATGATATTGGTATCGGTTTGATTTTTCAGTTTATTGCCCATCTCTAGGACAAATTTGTCTTTCAGTTTGGCAAGTTTCCTTTAACATTATTTTTCAGGGTAACCTAGAGTGTTATTACCACGCCACATCACAGGTGATATATCTCCACTACAAGTCAATATATGATACTCATCGACTTTCTATTTTGTGTAAACAGCTGGCAGATGATAACTCGGAGAAGGTGAGTAAATCAATTGGTTTGTTTTGTTTTCAATAAAGCTATAAAATCTACTTGCAGCAGGTCTGCACAAATTGAAAATTTTTGATAACCCCACTATGGTTATGCCAGAAAATTTGCATAACCCCTTTTGAAGCAAGATGACCCCCAACCCCACTGCATTCTCTTTTGTCAGTGTGTATTTTTTCTTAAGCTGCAGTGTGCAAAATTTTATGAGAACACTCATTTTGTTCTCGTGGTGGTTACGCACATTTAAATCTAATCTAACTGATGACCGGTTAGCCAAAAGAGGCATCTCCAATGGAAAGTCTGAGTAATTTAACTGGTAGAGTGTTCACACATTTTTGTCTTGTTACAATTTATGGGAGAGTGCCTATAGGCACTCTCCCATAAATTGTAACAATGCAAATACATGGAGTTAAAGTAATTGTTCTTCCAAGATAATATGAAGGACATCAGTAGAATATGAAGCCTTTACCTTTAGGTACCTGCAGTTCAGAATAAAGCCCAAATATGGGCTTCTGGCACTTTACCATTTAACGAACCTTTCTTGTGCCTTGATATATTTTTAGACTTTTGCCTTGAGAGGGTATATATATCTCAATTCCACACAATATATGAATACTTCTTAATGATAAAAAGGCAGTTTCCCAAGAATTTTTATGTAGCCAAGCATTTGGTTAGCCATCCCCAAGCCACAGGAATGGCCAGTCAGTTAGAGTCATTTTTGAAATTTTGCGCACTGAACTGGCAGAGTTCTGATTTTTTTTTATTTCATCATCACCTATCTTTGACTAGGTGTCTAGAGGTACTCTCCCATAAATTGTGACAAGGCAAATCCACACAAACTTTATAATTTCACTTCAAAGGTAATGTGAAGTACAGCCACAGAATATGAAGCCTTTATGTTGTTTGCCCTACACTTCAGAAAAAAAACAAATATGGGCCTCTGTCACCTTCACTTCAGAAAAAAGACCAATTATGAGCTTCCAGCACTCTACCTGTTAATGAGCACAAAAATAAAATGTCTATCTTTAGCTTTGTTCGGTTCCTATTCCTTCCCTGTGTATATTTTGATGTCTCCAAGATCTCCCTTTGACCTTCATTGGTCAAGTATATATAATAAAACTTGGGTCTTCAAAATTCCACACCCCATAAAGCAAGTGAAAGCATAATCCCTTAACCCTTTACTTAACACAGAAAGAAGACGAACGAAAAGCAGATGGCACTTGCAAATAAAATTCTTGAATGACTAATTTTTTTCATTTTTGGAGTGAAAAACATAGCTTATGACCCCTAATTGGAATGAGCTCATTCCAATGAGCGATCATAAACTATGTTTTTGACACCAAAAATGACAAAAATAATGAAAATTGGATAGTAATTTTTAGCTCAACTTGACAGTAAAGCTGAGCTATTGCCATCACTTCTCATCCGTCGGCGTATGTACGTTAGTACGTACGTCCACAATTTCCTTTGGCATACCTCACAGGTCGCAATTATGATCAGATTGCTTTGAAACTTGGTATTCTTGTTTGGGGTGACCTCTAGATGGGAGCTATCGATTTTCTTCAATTTCTCTCGAGAAATGTTGCCGCGACCAATGCTTTTAGAGCTTAGTTTAGTCAGACCTCAATACTTCCCTTTGGCACACGCTACAGGGCACACTTATGATTGGATTGCTTTGAAACCTGGCATCCCTGTTTAGGGTGACCTCTAGATGGGAGCTATCAATTTTCTTCAATTTCCCTCAAAAAATGTTCCCACAGCCAACGTTCTTAGAACTCAGTTTAGTCAGACCACAATATTTCCCTTTGGCACACCCTACAGGGCACATTTATGATTGGATTGCTTTGAAGCCTGGTATGCCTGTTTGGGGTCACCTCTTGATGGGATCTTTCGATTTTTTTTCCATTTCCGTTAAAAAATGTTGCCGCAGCCAACGTTCTTAGAACTTAGTTTAGTCAGAAGACCTCAATATTTCTGTTTGGCACACCCTACATGGCGCATTTATGATCGGTTTGCTTTGAAACCTGGCATGCTTGTTTGGAGTGACCTCTAGATGGGTGCTATCTACTTACTTCCATTTCCTTCGAAAAATGTTGCCACGGCCAAAGTTCTTAGAACTTAGTTTAGTCAGACCTCAATATTTCCGTTTGGCACACCCTACAGGGCACATTTATGATCGGATTGCTTTGAAACCTGGCATGCTTGTTTGGGGTGACTTCTAGATGGGAGCTATCGATTTTCTTCCATTTCCATCGAAAAATCTTGCTTTGGCCAACGTTCTTAGAACTTCATTTAGTCAGACTTAAATAATTCCTTTGGCACACCCTACAGGGCACATTTATGTTCGAATTGCTTTGAAACCTGGCATGCTTGTTTGGGGTGACTTCATCGAAGGTCATTGCCGTGGCAACATTTTTTGATGGAAATTGAAGAAAATCAACAGCTCCCATCTAGAGGTAACCCCAAAGAAGCATACAAAGTTTCAAACCAATCGGATCACTTTGAAACTTGGTATGTGTGTTTGAGGTGACCTCTAGATGTGAGCTATTGCTTTTTTTCATTTCCATAAAAAATTATTGTCGTTATCACCAGTCTTTGAACTTACTGCATTTATACATCAACTTATCCCTTTTGCACTCTCTGCAGGGTATATTTATGAATTTCCATAAAAAAACAAACAAAAAAAAACATTGCCACAAAGCAATGACCTTCTACTTAGTGCATTTGTGCAGTAACATCTTCCTTTGGCATGCCTCAGAGGGCACCTTCATTGTCAGGTTGTTTTGAAACTTTGTATGCTTATGCAGGGCGACAAAGATAGGAGCTATTGATTTTCTTTTCATTTCCATCAAAAACTGTTGCTGTTAGCAACTATCTTTGAATTTATTGCATTTGTGCATCAACATTCTTAGACATGGCCTACAGCCCACATTGGGGGCGCGGTGGCGTCGCAGTAACTGGTTCTCATCAGATCACTGAAGTTAAGCAACGTCGAGCGCGGTTAGTAGTTGCATGGGTGACCATTTCAGCGACTGATTCGTGCTCCCGCGTTGTGTCCTTGGGCAAGGCACTTAACCCCGATTGCCTACATGGGGGCACGATGACGCTGTGTACTAAGGTGTACTGCACGTCGATGGTGTGCATGTCTTCAACCAATCTAACTCTGCCTGTGCCGCGGTGCAGAGTTCAGAGTTACAATGTTGGAGAGCTGGCAGCTGCTCGTCATTGCTCTGTGGTTCTCTCCGGGTACTCCGGCTTCCTCCACCCGTAAAACTGATATGATATGACCCTGGTTGTTAATGTGTCGTTAAACCTTAATAAAAAAAAAAATCTACAGCCCAGATTTATCATAAGATTGTTTTTGAACTTGGTGTGCTCATTAGTCAAGAACTCTGTTGATTAGCATTCATTTCTGTGAAAAGAAGTTGCCATTTACGTAATAAACTCGGAACATACTGCATTTGTGTATCAACATTCTTCCTTTAGCCAGTCTTACAGTTTACATTTAAAAATGCATGGATTACTCTGACGTTGTGCACACACAATGCTGTTATGTTGAAATTTCATCAAATAACATTGGTACCAATCATCTTCAGTTTTGCCATTTCATTTATAAATTATCAAGTTCAAGTTTGTCAAGTTGAGCGACAGTGTCACTGACACTTTCATTGTGAATAGCACTGTCCAGTTTTGGCCATTACGTTGGGTAAAGGGTTCTGTTCTAACAGAAATAGAAAGAGAACAGTTGGAAAGGGTTTATGATATTTTAAACTAATGTGAACCGCATGATTTTGGAGGAGCAAGAAAAGGTCATCCTGGAAATATTGGATAATGTTTGGAATAATTTGCAGTACGGCCGCCATGGACTGGTCACCTTCCACGGGTGGGCAATATTTCCATGGATAAAATAATATTAGATTCCAATCACTAATTATAGAAATAATCAGCAAAAATTTATTGAATGAAACACCAGGTTTTTGCTGATGATGATATTTTTATACTGTACCAATGACCCAGACATAGCTGGTGCTAACTCTTAAAATATAGGGCCAAACACAAATTTTGCCCCCCAATCCCCAAAATTTGCATCTAAAACTAAAGAAAACATGTCCTGAAAGGCCCTCCACACTTCGCCCCTACTGCGCATGCGCAGTGTCAAGGACGTTCCGAAATTGGCGCCATTTATCATTCTAAGTTTGGCCCTTCATCAGTTAACATCTGACTGATCTTTGTGCTTTTAAATCTCAGTTTAAATGATGCCAGACACATAAATATTAGTGAAATGGTGATTCTAAGGAGGATAGAAAAGGAGGAGAGGAAAAGAATGTGTGACAGAATATTATCAGGGCTGTAACTTAAAATTTTTTAATGAAATTATGTTAAGTTACCTATTTTCAAGGCAGCAGCCATTTTGTTGTCATTCTGATTATTTAGTTACACTGTTTTTTCAAGTGTTTTCCTCTCTCCCTGTCCTTTAAGTTCCCCCTTGCTATTCTCCCATGCTTTTGGCATAGTTTCTGTAATTATTATTACTAAAATTTCTTGGGAGTTTTAGCTGAATAACAGAATGAATTCTGTTCTTTCCCCATGTTTACGTCTTCACCTACGGGTGGTTAGGCGTTGTGTTCTGCATCTACCATCTGATGTTCTGCAGTTTCTTCCCTGGAAGTCACTGTTTTGCATCAGATGGTGTATTTTTGGTAACTGATTTCGGGCCTGGGTGCCTGGAGTCTTATTTTAGTGTTTTTACACTCATTGTTTACATTTACAACAGCCCTCTGTGTGAGGGGGGGATTTCTAAATAATAATATCTTTATGTTATTTTAATCATAACTAGATACATTATTATTGTTCGTAAGTGTTGAATAAATTGTTTAAAATATTTTTAAAATTTTTGTCCACACTTAGGCTTGGGATCCATTGGGGCTCAACGTTACTTTTCAGAAACTTGGGCTGTTCTGAAAAAATATTTTTTCAAAATATTTTGATTTCAATTATTTTTTCTATATTAATGGATCATATTATTATTATGTATTTTGATTGCCAGGGGTTAGTGCGAGTACCAGGACTTGTTTTCTTTTCACATTGAAAGGATATTGATCAATTGTTTTAAGAGGAAGTCTTCCTCTGACCTTATTATCATTCTATATGTGGTCAGTGTACTCGCATTAACTCCTGTTCTGTATCGTATGATTTCGATGACAATATGGGAAGCGTATGTCACGGTATGTTGTTGGGGATTTGGACACTCCGGTCCTTTCCCCGCAGGGTCACTCTACTTTATCAATTTCTATTTCAGACGATCAAGATTAGGGTGATGTATCTGTGATGTCTTCCAACAGTGTGCCTCCGTCGTCACAATTAATGAAGGGCTAGCGGAAAGTGCTCATGTAATACGCCAATTGCCTAAGAGGACCCTAGTAGGTTCGACGGCCTTTGACGTCCGCTAGCTCGCCCGGTGTAGCGTCCATTCACCGAATGGTTCGGCAGCCGGGTTCGTCCGTTGCGGTCTAGAAGGAATTTTGGGGTGATGCGAGCACTATAAAATTAACTTAATGCACACCCAGTGACGGCGGATCGGAGGGAGAACGGAGGAAGCCTTTTAGTCCGGTTCATAGCTCGTTCCGGTCCATCCGGACGGCAAGCGAGAGAGGCCCCTCTCTCGTTCAACAACATCTGGCCCCAGATGTTGTGGTACAAATGTGTCGCTAGCGGAGCATACGTCCGTCGCTCGGGACGCTCCGTTGTATAGGCAGTCCGCTGAGACTGCTAAGGCTTCCTCTTCTCGTCAGCGCACACGACCGCACCTTGGCTGCGTGACCGCCGATATATTACCAGCTTCGCCGATCAAGGATTCTTCGGCGACCAGGTCACACCATCCGGCAGCCAGGGATTCGAGACCGATGGACTCCGAACGTTCGCATAGGAAAAGTATGCGGGAGCCATCTGATGCGGAGCTGCCCTCGGCGAAGCAGCGATAGACTGCGCCTCCGCAGGTCTCGACGCCGGACATTCTTGTGCACATAGCACAGCTTATCGCAGCATCCCAGCAGCCGACAGAAACGGTGTCGGATCGAGAATTATCCGACAGCGCTGGGTCGGTAGCCGGGGACTCGAGGCCTGCAGACTCCGGACGTTCGCATAGGAAGTGTGCGGGAGTCAACGTACACGGAGCTTCCAGCGGCAATGCATCGTAAGTCCGCTACTGCACAGGCCTCGGGAACGGACGTGCTTTCCTTAATAGCACAGTTTATCGCAGCATCCCAGCATCAACTGAATCTGTCGCATATATTTTATCCGACGATGCTGGGTCGGGACGCTCCGCGGAAGCGGGTACGGACGTCCGAAGGTTTCATCCGGTCCGACGGGATACCGAAAGGGATTCGGAGGATTTCAAGCTTTCCCTTTCGGAACAACATATGCTGCGATGCCGGATAAGAAACTGATAGCGTCGGTGGACTTAGAAATTTTTGGTTTGGTTCAGGGACATCGTCCCTCAGTTCCGACATAGTCCAATAATGTCACACAAACTTTCGAATTATTGAACGACGCTATATATATTATTATTTTATGCTTGCTATCCAAGCATTTCTGGTTTCTTGTTCGAAGAGTTATGGAGATGTCTTTCGAAAGTGTGCCTCTGTCGTCATAGTTAATGAAGAGTTAGCGGCAATAAGTGCTCATGGAATATGTCTATCGCTTACGGAGTGACATTCGCTAGCTCACCCGGTGTAGCGTACATTCATCGAATGGTTCGGCTGCCGGGTTCGTCCGTTGCGGTCTAGGAAGGAGATTTGGGTGATGCGAGCACTTTAATTACTTTAGTACTCACCCAGTGACGGCAGATTGAGGACAGATCGGAGGAAGCCAACAACATAGGGGACCGCATGTTGTGGTTCAGATATTTTACATTCGGAGCATATGTCCGTTGCTCGGGATGCTCCGTTATATTGACAGTCCGAGAGACTGTCTTTAATGCTTCCTCATCCTCACAGCAGGGCACACGACCGCACATTGGCTACGTGACCTCGAGTATCCGATCAGTTTCGGCATTCAGTGATTCCACAGCGAATAGGTCGCGCCATCCGGTAGCCAAGGGACACGAGGCCTATACACTCCGTTCGCTCGCATATTGGAAGTATGCACGGGGTAACGATCTCGGAGCTTCCTGCGGCAATGCATCGTAAGACCGCTGCTCCTCAGGCCTCAGTGACGGACGTGCTATCCGAGTTAGCACAGTTGTTTCGCAGCATCCCAGCAATTGACAGTTTCTCGGTCGAATCAGGAATTATCCGACGGCGCTGGGTCGGTGCGGTCCGCGGTTGCATCAAGCTACGGACGACCGAACGCTTTATAGGGTCCGACATGATGGCGAAAGGGATTCGAAAGATTTCGAGTTTTCCCTTTAGTAGTATCGGAAGATGCCTTTCATATCTTCTGGCATTTCTTCCAGTGATTATTTTTCGGACTTCATTGCTGCGATCTTGGATAAGAGACTTATAGCATCATTGGACTCGGATTTTTCGATCGGTACAGGGACTTTGTCCCTGACTTACCGACGCAGTCCAATATTGTCATTACAACATGTGTTTTATTTTTCGACGCTATATATTTATATATATATACAAGCCTGCTACTAAGCATGATAGTTTAGTTTCTTGTCCGCGTGGCTCATTTCTGCCATTATATCTTTTTTACAAATAGTTTATTTTGGCAGAGCAGGGCATACCGAGAGTTCATATGCGTCTAGACGGTGTGATTAAAGACTGCATATATTCTTTTTCGCCGTTTATGTCTTTTCCAATTTCAATGTTGGGAACGACATTATGTATAGTAGACTTAACTTAGACGCTTTATTATACGTAATCCGCCTTACTGAGGCGTTATCATTACGTCTTCAAGAAAAGATTTACGGGATATTATTCTCAATGTAATTTCTTTTGAGGGCAGTAGTTTGTTCACGTATAACTCCGCCCTTCAGTGGCTGATTGGAGTTGGTTAGACGTGATGCAGCCCTAGCTACATCCACGCGTGGATAGTAGGTTAAGAACTCTCTCAGAGTCGCTTCGTTCTCGGAGGAGCTTCTCTTCGACGGCAACTTTCCGGCAATCCATGAATTGCTTGATTTATACATTCTCTTGTCTATCTAGTGTTACAAGAGATTCAGACTGGGGCAAACATTCGGTGGTTGACTCAGAGAGTGCCGCCGCAGTTGCCGGACCCGAGTGTGGCTGTTATGACGGTTGCCAGTCAAACAGATTGGGATATATTCTGATCCCTACGGATTCGAAGTGCCAGGGTCTTTGGGTTCCGCAGTCTTTTAGCTATCAGTTTAACTTCCGCGGAATAATGTTTTTTAGGCTTGCTTTATGTCATTGCATGAACATTATTCAGAAACGCATGCCCAAATTCCTGTCCTTTAATTCGACAGTAGTGGCGTATCTCCGGAACCAGGGAGGCACTCTTTCGTTTCCGTTATTCAATTTAATGGAAAGAATCCGTCTGTTGGTTATAGTACACCAAGTTCAGTTTTGGTCCGTCATATTCTGGGTCGTCTGATTGTTTTATCGCACTCCCGTTCTCTTACGGGTCGCTTGTTGCTGTCAGAATGGACTCTCAACAAACAAGTATTCAATCAGATTTGCTATCTATGGGAGCGCCCAATGATGTTTTATTTATGACACAGCTTGCTAATCAATTGCAGACGTATGTGTTGGCTTGTCCAGATCTCTGAGCTAATACTGTTAACGCTCTATTGATCTATAGGACGGAATGATAGGATACGCGTATCCTCCGGCGCTGTTGTTTTAGCAGGTATTGCTAAGATAAACAACCACAATACATTTCTGTTGATAGCATCTCTATCTTCACAGAGATCATGAGTAATTTACTCTCTTGTCTACTGTGGATCTTAACGTGAAATCTTCCTCTATGTGAGGATCTTTTTTCACTGGGTAAATCGTGTCATCTTTATCACAACCAGCAAGGTCGAAACCTTCATGTATTCCGTTGTGTGGTCCGTATTGCATTGTAAGCACTGTACTGGACGAGCTTTGGACGCGATTTCTTACTATAGGAGATCCTCTTCTTCGCTATTCTATGCGACTAAAGTGGAGGCTCTTCCGTCGTGGTGTAGGGATCATTATGTTCATATTGTTGATCCCTCCATACTACTCATTGCTATTTTTTAGTATACTTGTTTCACAAGATCTACTGCAGCCTGTTGTTATTTAGGTTATAGGTTTATGTTACCTCATACCTATGCACTCTACGATAGTTTACAATTGAGTCTTTTGTCTCTTTATCTAAGTCAGTTAGTAACTTTTTGATAAATAGACTTAGAATCTTTAGATTAAATTCCTATACGGATTTTAACTTCGGTTCTTATTTAGCTAAGTAATCATTTGAGCCTCTGGAAACAGTAGTTTTCAAATTCTGACCTTTTAGACAGTAATTCTGTTGGTTTCTCTTTTACTGTAGAGTCAGTGAGTTTCATGCACTATCGATGGATGATTTTCACTTTCATAGTTTCGGAATCAATACTTCCGTTACTATTTAGGTTGGATTGTTGCATAAGAGTTAGGCTCCTATTATCCGGAACCTATTATTTTAAGGTCCTTCCGTCTTCGTATGGGCATAGGCCTTTACTCTTTTCGGGTACAGTTTATGTATTTATAAACAGATATCTGTTTATTACAAGGGCGTAAGCTTCTTCTGTCTTTGATGTCTAGTAGAAGGACGTTACGCTCCATTTTATTGTTAATGGATTCTATTAACTAGCGTACTGCTTATGGTATATCATTGGCTTAGCAGTTGTGCTTAAGATTTCGGCTCATGAAGTAAGAGTTCTTCTACTTCTTGGGCTTACATTAATAGTGTTGCTATTATAGATTTTTGAAGGCTGCTCATTGCGCTCAGCCATCCATTCATGAATTTTATCTCAGAAATATCGAGTCCATTTCTGGAGGCCTCTATTGTTAGGTCTATTATCTACTGCTCAGAATGTCATTCACTTAACAGTTGCTACTATAGCTAGGTAGGCTGTCTGTTTCGGAAGTCTCTCCGTTCGGCTGCCCTCTTCGCTCTGGGCTATTTGACCCAGGGCAAGAAAAAGGGGGGGGGGGGGGGGAGGGTGTTCCCTTGGGTCACCTGTTTTTACTATGAAAACAAGGGGATACCTCCTCCGGAGTTAGTAATTCTGAGCTGTTATTGGGATGGTTGTTTAGTGAGAAGTTTAAGTTTATAAAATTCATTCAAGTCTTAGTTTTTAAAGTATAGCTTTTGAATATTGCATATGTCAACGGACATGATTATGCAATTCTCACACACTTTTAGGAGTATAAGAGTCTCTATTCTCTAGACTTACTTTATTATTGGCTTACTTTAAAAATTATTAGTATAAGGATTATTGGATATTAATAGAGTACATGGATGTATGAAGCTCAATTTTTGGAAGGTGTTGTATCTTTCTAATTTATCATAAATAAGAAAGATACATGTAAGGCCTATTACTTCTTTTCCCTACAGGGGATGACTCTATTTTATTTTATTGAGCGTATTCCATTTTGCTCTATGTCCTTGGCCCTCCAGCCTTTTTACTATTCAGCTATGTCTGGGTCATTGGTACAGTATAAAAATGTTAAAAAATTTATAGTAATTTATATATTTTTTATACTTACCAATGACCCAGACGGGGATGGCCCTCCCAGGAGTTGGGAACTCTTGCCTCCCCGCTGAGTACATAGCGCTTACCAGGCACTGGTTATTAGAATGATAAATGGCGCCAATTTCGGAACGTCCTTGACACTGCGCATGCGCAGTAGGGGCGAAGTGTGGAGGGCCTTTCAGGACATGTTTTCTTTAGTTTTAGATGCAAATTTTGGGGATTGGGGGGCAAAATTTGTGTTTGGCCCTATATTTTAAGAGTTAGCACCAGCTATGTCTGGGTCATTGGTAAGTATAAAAAATATATAAATTACTATAAATTTTTTAACTTTTCTTACCCTGTAAATGCATGCATAGACATCACTGCCCACGCATGGATTACGACCAGTCCATGCCTCTCCATGGCAACTGTAATGTAACACTGGGTTATCCAATTTATGCAACCTTGTTGTACATGATTAGATAAACTGATTGTGTTTTAAAAAAAAATTAAGTTCTTAACTAATACATCTCTGTGCTTTATTTCTATAAGAACAAAGCAGGCATGTCAAAGTACTGCTGGTACCAACATAACCGATTCTGAGTTGGGACAGAGCCTGCCCCGACGAAACCGGTACCTGTATCGGGACAAAGCAACAATTGGGTGACATCATAAGCAGATGGGAGAAATTCGTATTTAGACCGACCCAGTCCCCAAGATTGCAAAGACAAACATGGCATCATACCAATTATTCTGCGGCGACATCAAAGTAATCATAAAGCATGAAAATTGTGCTTTATGATTACTCTGATGTCACCACAGAATAATTCTTTGAAGTAGCCGATGATATTCCTTTTGTTGTCTTTGATGCCATGTTTCGAAAGTTAAAATGATAAGCCTTATTGAGGTGGTACTGTAGATAGAACATGCCCCTTTAGAGTGTTTTGATATGTTCATTCACAAATAAGCTTAAAGTATGTCATGTAAGCGAGCCACACACACACATTTTGTCCCCCCCCCCCCCCACGTTTATCCTTGTTCGGTTAAGAATTTTCCTATAAAATAATTTTGTCCCAGTACCAGTGGGACAAAAGCTTTAGTACCGGTGCTGGTTGGAGCACGAGGGAACCGGTGGTACTGGTACATGTACCAGTTGACATGTCTGGAACAAAGTGAGTAAAAAAAATAGTGTACTCAAATTCATAAAGGTTTGCTGTCAGTCCAGTACAAATTTACTATCTGCTTACTTCTTGACATCACTGTAGAATATCACATATCAGAAAGGAAATGTGACAAAGTTCATATATATCGGATGCTGTTTTTGTTTGTGTTCCTTCCTACTGAAAAGTGCTGAAAGGCTCTACAGTGGCTTTACTCTGTTTGCACTAATTTGTTGTGAGCTCAGCATTAGAAAGAAAAATTAATATAAAATTGTTTGTGAGCGCCAAAGGTGTGAAGCGATAAAGGGGGTGTCTGGGGGTCCTCCCCTCAAAAATGTTTTTTAAATTAGTGACAGAAAAAGCAGAAAATAAGCAGACAGACATTGGCAAAATGAGTTCCCCAGAGGATGAATTTAGTGATGCTACCCTGCACAGCAGGGTAGCATCACTAAATTTACCCTCTGTGAACCTCAGTCTGAATCAGGGTCTCAAAAATAAACAGAAAGAGGTACCCAGAGGATAAATTGGCCCATTGGATGGGATAGCATCATCATTACCTGTATTCCTGTGTTTTTGGTGCATTTTTCTCCAAAGAAAATCATGATCATCACAAAATAGGAAAAACAGCAAACTGGAACAACAAGGTTTTTTTATATGAATGGAACCCGGTCGGTGAAGCAACTACATATTCTTACCACCTCCTCCGGCATCTGAGGCCTTTACCAAAAGCCTTCCCACTTCTTTCAACTCAAACATATCAATAGGCCAACCTACAACACAAAAAATCCTGGGCTCCTGATGGGTCCTGAGTCTGGAGACAGTTGCCCCCCTTACCCCACCCTCTCGGCGCTAGTGCCAGTGGTTATTTCAATGTTTCATCACACAACTCCTCCCATTTACTGATTCTCTTTACCTTTCTACTCCTTTTCTGATCCTATGACACCTCAGATTCTGAATTTATTTATTTATTGGGGTTTAACAACACTTTTGACAGGCATGTCATCCCATGTCAGACAGTTTTATATGTGGAGGCAGCCAGAGTACATGTAGAGAACCACCGAGCAGTGGCGAGTAATGTCAGACTTGTCAATGTACCAACTCCGGACTGGGCAAGTTTAGCGTTGACAAGACAACTGCACCATTGACATGCAGTATGCCTTATTACACAGTGCCACTGTGCCCTCACATGGATAGTTTGGAGTATGTGCTTTGCCCAAGCACACAGTGCTGTTGCCCCTGGCGGGGATCGAATCATGATCCTTTTGGTGTGAAGTCCAGTTCCGTAACCACTCAGCCACTGCGCTGATTTTGAATACTCCTGTGATTCTGATTAAATATTTCACCCTAATTTGTACTGTGTAATTTATTTGGTTTAAACAATATTTTATTCTTTAAAAATGTCGTATGTAAAATGTTTACAAAAAGTAGCGAAGTCGGATGAGATATCTTATATAACATTTGTTCAACAATGTAGAGTAACAGAATACTAGAGGGATTTGACAAAAAACTGAAAGCTTATGTGCATCCTCTCCCTGACTGTGTAATTTATTTCAAGGAACCAGCTTACATAAGCCACAAGCTTGATGCCGAATCCTTTTCCATGATTTTGTAAACTAATGTCTGAATTGGAATAGTGTGTATCCATAATCTAACATAAAATATTCTTTAAGATAAACTAAGGTTCCTTTTGCTGGTAGAATGATATCTTTGATAAAAATATATAAGCAACTTTTATTACACCCCTAACGTCTAATTATAATAGGAAATGGTAAAAAATAAATTGTGTTCTCCCTTCACTAGTGAGATCAAACACCTCGGTGATTATGGTAACATTTTGTGTGAACTTGAAAATTACAAATTAATTTTCACGAGTGCAAAACAAATGTTGTTCTCGCTCCGCTAGTGAGTATAACCAAAAAGTTGTTCTCGCTCCGCTAGTGAGTATAACAAGACGTCATAATTACGTCATTTCGCCAACAATCCCGAAAACTATTTTGTGTCGATGTACACAACATCCAATGTGATCTGTGTCAGCGGAAACAGCGATCAGCTGATTGTGCAAACAGATTTCTTGCATGGTATGGGCGTCGGTTTGGATTGTTTCAGTTGAAGCTTCAAATGAAAGGGGTATAATAAAAAGAAAATCTAAGGTTTTAATTTGTGAGTGAGAGAATTAATTTGTATTTTCACTCACAGCAAGCTGCTCGTGAAAATATGAATTCTCTCATGAGATAAATCCCAGTATTCACAAGAAAACATTAGATATCCTCTATATAATTACAAATGATGATAGAAAAATAATTTCGCACTCTACCAGTTAATTTGTAGTACAGTGAAATGTTGTTAATTGAATAGCCACTTTGCAAGTGAAAATTATTCAATTAATAGGAATATTCATTTCACAGGGATTTGGTAACTAACTTTCATCTATACTAGAGAGAAACTGAGCATTTAATCTGAATCTTGTTTAATAAAGCTTATGGAGCTCTGGCAAACAAGATACAATAAAATAAAAACCTGTATTGGATGCACTTTGGTCAAATAGTTCTACAAGTTTTGGTTATTATCAGGGTAATATTTCAACGAATTACAAGATTTTTTATTCTATTAACCCTTTTCCTAACATGAAAAGCAGATGACACTTGCAAACAAAATTATTAAATAACTAATTTTGTTCATTTTTGCATCAAAAACATAGCTTATGATCCCTCACTGGAATGAGCTCGTTCCAGTGAGGGGCCATAAGCTATGTTTTTGAGGCAAAAAATGAAAATAATATTGAAAATTGAATGGCAAATTTTGTAAATAGTGCTGGCCGGTTTTAACTGTTATGTTGGGTAAAGGGTTAACAATAGTGAACTCCATAAACTCCATGTAAATAATGGGTCAAATTTGTACTGAAGGTATGGTGAATGGTTTTGTGTTCAGAAGTAATGTTCAATTATTACCACTTTAGTGGGTGTTCTCTAGTATATTTTAACCCTTTATCCAACGTAACGGCCAAAACCGGCCAGCGCTATTATCAAAAATCGCCAATTAATTCTCAAAATATTTTCATTTTTTGTCTCAAAAACATAGAGCTCGTTCCAACAAGGGGTCATAACCTATGTTTTTGAGACAAAAAATGAAAAAAATTAGTTATTCAAGAATTTTTTTTGCAAGGGTCGTCTGCTTTTCATGTTAGGTAAAGGGTTAAAACAGAGTTTACCAGGGCGGTAAAAGTAGTTCATTCTTACACAAGGAGACCCTGGCAGTCAAAAGTGTCATTAAACCCCATCAAATAAATAAAACTATTGTCTTATTATTCTCTCATATCTTTGTAGGAATTTCATTCCATCTGGCAAGATGATGAGTTTCAGCATGCCAAGACATTGTTACTCATGTTCTGTGTTTCACATATAATTGTGGTAAGAGTATTTTTTTTTTATTTTGGTGTCACTTTCAAATGTTTTATTATGTCTTAAGTCTTGATGATGCATGAGAGAAGGAATTTCTCTTTGAGGTAATAATAATACTTGCCCCAATCACCCCCAAGCCCTTCAAAAATATGCTATGTTGAGTGCAAGAAGCTACTATCATGGCTCTATTGTAAAGTGTCGAAAGCCAATTTAGTGGCTTTACCTTGTATATTATAAGTTATTCTGCTTGTTGACAAGGAACATGGTCTCACATTCCCTGCATGAAATTTATATTCAACCAAGGTATCAGCCAAGGTTGAATATATGTTTCATGCAGGGAATGTGAGACCATGTCCCCTGTCAACAAACAGAATAACGTATATGTCCTGTTCTTACACAAGTAAAACTGAATTGGAAAAAAAGTACAGCGAATATTAGAAAGCAGAAGTTGTTTTGGTAAGGTCTTAACTTTTATCATAACAGACTGGAGTGATTTCCCTTTATTCAATGTTTACATATGCAATCAACGGGGCAGGATGCTCTCGATTCGTTTCAGTTTATGTTACAGTAAATTAATGAAAAGAGACCTTATAATCTAATCGGTTTCATAAATAATTACCCATGTTTACATAACTAATCTTTTTGTACGTAATAACGGTATTTTTGTGTATATTTTACTTCAGTTAAATGTATTTGTCTCAGTTGATTTCAAGTGAAAAAAGACTTGGTGATGAACCGATGCTCATGGCAACAAGGCGCTTTTCTTAACAGTGGACACAAGAATCGCTGACAGTAGACATATGTGCGTGCCCGGCGACATAAAATAAAATCAACTAGGCATTGACCAATCACTGCATGGTATTGCGGTTGGTATCGGGACATACTATTTTGTTGTTGGTTGAGCAGTAGAATATAAATATTAATATGAAATAGTTTTGTTACAATTTGAGTGCCAACCAAGGCTCCTCTTGCTGATAGCATGATATCTTTGAAAAGAAATTTGCATTACAAATGAACACTGAAAAATAATTCAGCACTGTACCAGTTAACCTGCTACCTCTTGCACAATTTTTTTTTGAATAACTGAAAATTCTCATTTTTGCTTCCAAAACCTAGCTTATGACCCCCCCAATGGACTGAGATGAAACTTGTTCCAATGACGTGTTTTACACAATGTTCTGGAGGCATAGAGTGAAAAAAAATTGTTGATGTACAGTTTTAGTAAATAGCACAATGCAGATTATTATTATTCTCGAGTGATGTGTGGGTGGGATGTGGAAATCTCACCCAAGAAGATATTTGACCGAGACAGGTAGCTTCTCACTCCATACACCACATGACATCACCAAAATCAAATTACTGCTTGTGCGGGGAAAGCTTACTGTTATTGCCTTATCTCAGAAGTGTAGGCAATGTAAATGAAAATAGTTCTTTTATACTTCAATACAATCTTGAAAAAAAGCTTGGGGAAATTGTTAATGCTAATGTTGATCAATAAGTCATATAATAAACCTTTTATCATTACATAGATATCGCTACAGTGAAGGACTGGGTCTTCGCATCACGTCTCATTGAGGAGATCAGATCACCGGATCAAACTTGCTGTCTATGTCAGCTTGTTTGATCTGGCAATCTGACCTCCTCTACTGGGCGTGATACAGCAATCCAGATCATTTCACTGTAGCGATATGTATGTATAATGGCAACATTGTATTCTCTTTTATTTATATGTATGTATAATGGCAACATTGTATTCTCTTTTATTTATATGTATGTATAATGGCAACATTGTATTCTCTTTTATTCCAGTTGAATCAACCTGGCACCTCATTTGATATCAACTTAGTTCGTTTGTTTAGGACATTGGACAATGTAAGGTGAGTATATTCTAGAGCTGAAACGGTTACAAATTTTTTGTAACCGGTTAACCGGGAGCTATAATCGGTTAATGACCGGTGAACGGTTATTTTAATAGTTCGTAAGAAAATTGGGGGAAAACATGACCGGGAGTACAGCGCAGCGAGGCCGCACAAAGTACAACTCACTCGGACGGCTGGAAAATAAAGAAACGATACGATATCGTAATCGTATTATCGTCAGTGAATACACCTACCTCGTTGTGAGCTGCATGTCACTGTATGAACTGATCAACTGTTGTTCAAAACCGTAATCCAGTAAATCCTTGGGTTACTTCCAGGAATACCACTGAACAAAGTGACAAACGTACCTAAACATGCCTTATATTCCATATTCATCGGATGAAAAGGGTGTAAAAAACCGGACGCAGACACGTGATGCTGTTACCCACTGCCGTAAACCGGTGTTAAAGACAGAAGAATTGACACTGTCGTATTTAGCGATCCTCAAATTAACCTTATTAATCTTCCCCCAGAAATTCATTACGTATGGTAAAGTAAAAACCATTTTAAAATCTAAACCAAAGTTTCAGACTTTTGTGAAGACTGAAGACGAATACTAATTACACCATACACAAAAGAAAGGAAAAACAGTTGCACAGTACGTTCTTGAGAGTTGAGACGTTCGTCACTCGTCAGTTTCGGCCCTAGGACGTTTCGACCTTGAGACGATTCGGCCGGTGACGTTTTGGCCTTTCCGAGAGCCGAAATGTCCCCGAGTGAACCGAATCAAGCTATGACGCAATAATACTGACTGCAAATAACTTTGAACCGGTCCCTGAAATATGTGGAATGCGAGTCGGATTATGCGACAGAGTTGCAGAATGACAGTGATGCCAGAATCCAAAACTCTTGTCGATTTCTGTCGAATCTTGTCAACTCTCAGCAATAACAATGAAAGGGGTGATATCGGGTTCACCTACAGGCGTACAGCTATGCCCAAAGCAGTGCTTGAATTACCTTTTACTGTGATATTACTAGCGTATTAGATACAGCGACATGAAACTTCAGACAGAAACTTACTTTCTCTTAATTTCTGCCTGCAGCGCTCATCATAAGATACAGAACGGTTAACCACGGTTACAAAATTTATAACCGGTCTTAATCAAAACCGAACCGTCAACGGTTAACCGTTTCAGCTCTAGTATATTCCACAATAGATACATTTCTGGTGGAGTTTATTTTCTTTGACTGTGTCGATCCTATCAGGACATTATTACAGGGGTCAGAATTTTAAATCTTTTCTGGTATCCTATACATCACCATAAAGGAACTCATTTGGATGCCTGCAGGGGCCAAATATGGGACTCTTTCCCAAGAGCATATTGGCATGATTTTCCCCAAACCCCAAATTTCCCAATCTCCATCTTCATTCAAATAAAAACCTTCATCACTTCTTACTGCAAAAACCCAAGTGCCTGAGCACGAGCCAGAAAATAAGCAGACTGTCATCTTCAAAATGAGGTCCCCAGAGGGTAAATTTAGTGATGCTACCCTGCACAGCAGGGTAGCATCACTAAATTTACCCTGTGTGAACTTCAATCCAAATCAGGGTCTCAAAACTAAACAGAAAGAGATACCCAGAGGATAAATTGGCCCACTGTATGGGATAGCATCATCAAATTCACCCTCTGGGGGACCTCATTTTGCAAATGTCAGTCGGCTTATTTTCAGGTCTGTCTGAGCAGGCAGTTTTTAGATACATTTGCAAGTTATATCCCAAGATTCATTTTCTGAATCTTCCAGAGCCATGATCTGCTTTTTAATGATGATGCACGCATTTAAATGGCATTTTTTTGAGTTAACCCGCTACCTAACGAATCTGCCATATCCTCTGTGTAATTTACAATATGAGCAGTTAAAAAATGTAAAAAGTTTCAAAATATTTCAACAAAACCACATCATCTGACCCCCTCATTGGGAAGAGTTCGTTCCAGTGAGGGGATCACTTGACATGGTTTTGTTGATATGTTTTGAAAATTTTGATAATGAAAGAATTAAAATAAAAAATTTTGATATCATGTGTGTGAAAGGGTAATTGAAATTGTCTATAAAACTGTTTGCAGGCTGAAGTTACAAAGCAACATCAGTGACCAGTTACAAGGACTGCCAATATCTAAAGACTGGTTTATGTCAGGCAGACTCTGTTCTCCTCGTGTGCTGTTTGTTTTTGAAGGAAACTGTATGGAAACAATATCTGATGGTAATGACTCACCTGTAATGAGTAAATCCCGAATCCAGGTGAGAGATTAATTAGTGTTATTTTTGAGGGTGGAAATTTAATTCTGTTGAAGCAGACTGACGGAATGTGGAGTTAACTAAAAAAATGTAATTGAAAATTGTTTTCCTATCAAAGTAGATTTTCTCAGTCCTGCACTCCATTCAACATAGCCATACCTATATTTTTTCTTAAATGAATGAAAAAGTATCTTTCTTCTAAACCACAGTTTATGACTCTCTAGAAAATGTTAACCTTTTCGCCAATTTGTTGGATTCAAATACTGATATTTGCTCCAAAATGATATGAAATTAGGTTCCTGCGAATATTCAGTATTTGAAAAACGGTTTGATTCAAATGCATTTTGGAGTCAAATCCACTTCAGAATCAGAAGGCTTAAGTTGGAATTTTTAAATATGGTTAACAAATGTAATGCTGATAGTCTTGGATTTTTAACTTTGATCTTGTCGGACTGATATTCCAAATGCGAATTCGATGAAGGCATGCCTAGCTGATGTATTTGGAATATTTTATCAGTAGGACTTAAGCCATCACATTTGGAGCACACCAGGTTTCACCTCGTCTGATCTTGGTCATGAACAGAAAAGTGTGCACTCGTCCATATTTGGTATTCACTCGATTCAAAATTTTTATTTGACATTAAATGAAGAAAAAAAATTAAAAAGTGTAATAGAGACATCTGTATAACCTTTGTTATATCACATTACAGAAAGCTACTCCATTGAAGAGACTACAGCATTCAATAGAAGACCAGATTTACAGAATTTTGAGAAAGTCCAGGGTCATTACAAACATCAGGTAGGTTTTCAGAGATCAGGCTGGGTAGCAGTAGGGGCCGAATAGCAAGCCCCATTCCTAAAGTCAATCTGAACTATTTCTATGGCCCAGCAAAGCTTCAAGATTCGATTAGATTTTCAATCTTAAGTTGGTATTCAGTTCGATTTGAAATTAGCTGTCCGACTTGGTTTCCTTTGAATATTTTCACTGAAATTTTGCTTTGTGTCTCTCACCAAACATATAGCTGAGATAGAAATTATACATAAATAATGTTGAAAACAAACACTTGAGTGTAATTTCCACTGTATTAACATAAAAGGCATCTGTACCCATGCCACCATCCATGCTAATTCCAGTTTCACTAGTCACTAAAAATGCTAAAAGCAAATTTAATGTTCCCAAGCACATCAATGATAAGCTCACAGTTGCTCATGGCTAGCCTCGTGCAGTGCCCAGTACAGAATTCTTGCACACATTTCTGTATTTGAACAAAAATCCTTACTGGGTATAGTGATGAACCGATAATCGGAATCGGCAATCGGAACCAGCCGGTTATGGGGCATCGAACGATTATGATAACTGGCAGTTTCCAGTTATTCTATATTTAACACTGACTATTAAAAATCCCTTTGATATCTGGCCATTTCAATAAAGTTTCCCCATTAAAACCGTGTGTAGTGCATAGCAGAAAATTTAGGGATTTGCAGAGCAGAGATATTACAGAATTTACCAACTGCAATCGGTACGAGATTGCCGAGATTTCCCGGAGATTGTAGAGTTCATGTAAACATTAGAGAAACACATCAAGGGAGGTAACAAGTTGAAAAAAGGACACTGAATAATACATTCTGACATTTGTAAACCAAGCATCATATGACTTCACAACACACATTAACATCAAAATTATTATTCATTCAAGACACAAAGTATGTGTGCTCAATATATTCCTGGTTAGTACAGCCAAGTGTATTGTATCCTTACACAAAACCCTATTAACACTATTTACCGGAATAAAACACAATCTTCACGAGAACAATATCATATGATTGTATCGTTGATAACAATCTTTTCCCCAAACCCCAACCAAAATGCAAATATTATTTTTAGCTTAACTTGACATAGTCAAGATAAGCTATGCCATCACGCATGCGGAAGTCTGTTAGTCTGTGAGTCTGTGGCGTCTGTTCACATTTTCCTTTAGCACGGGCAACACCCCGCAGTTCTTGTCTGATCGTCACAAAATTTCATATGCAGGTTTGGGGTCAGGTCTAGATGAGAACGTCCCCTTTTGGTCGCGATCGGGCAACCGGTATGGCTGCCCGAGCCCAAAACCCAAAAAACATTAGCACAGTCTACAGGTCGTATTTATGAAGGGATTTCATTGTAACTTGGTACGATGCCTCTGTATAATGCCTAGATGAGAACGTCCCCTTTTGGGCATGATCTATCAACCGTGATGGCTGCCCAAGCCCGAAACCCCAAAACTTTTAGCACAGTCTGCAGGTCATGTTTAATGTGGAGGGATTTCATTGTAACTTGGTAGGATGACTTCTTATGATGTCTAGATGAGAATTACCCCATTTGGGCATGATCTGCCAACCGTGACGACTGCCCGAGCCCAAAACCCGAAAACCTTTACCACAGTCTACAGGTCATATTTATTGAGGAATTTCATTGTAACTTGGTGGGTTGACTTCATACAATGTCTAGATGAGAAAGTCACCTTTTGGGCACGATTGGGCAACTGTGATGGCTACAGGGGCCCAAAGCCCGAAAACCTTTAGCTCAGTCTAGAGGTCATATTTATGAAGGGATTTCATTGTAACTTGGTAGGATTACTCCAAATAATGTCTAGATGAGAACGTCCTATTTTGATCGCGATCATGCATCCTTGATGGGTGCCCGAGCCCAAAAACCTTTAGCATAGGCAAAAGGTCATATTTATGGAAGGATTTCATTGTAACCTGTTAGGTTGACTCCATGTAATGCCTAGATATTGACATCCCCTTTTGGTCGTGATTGGTCAGTTGTGATGGCTACTAGTGCCCGAAGCCCGAAAACCTTGAGCACAGTCTACAGGTCATATTTATGAAGGGATTTCATTGTAACTTCTTAGGATCACTCCAGATGATGCCCAGATGAGATTGTCCCCTATTTTTGCGATCATTCAGCCATGATGGCTGCCCGAGCCCGAAGCCCAAAGACCTTTAGCACAGTCTACAGGTCATATTTATGAAGGGATTTCATTGTAACTTGTTAGGATGACTCCAAATAATGTCTAGACGAGAACGTCCCATTTTGGCCATGATCATTCAGCCTTGATGGGTGCCCGAGCCCAAAAACCTTTAGCATAGGCAAAAGGTTATATTTATAGAAGGATTTCATTGTAACCTGTAAGGTTTGACTCCATATAATGCCTAGATGGTGACATCCCCTTTTGGTCGTGATTGGTCAGCTGTGTTGGCTACAGGTGCCCAAAGTCCGAAAACCTTGAGCACAGTCTACAGGTCATATTTATGAAGGGATTTCATTGTAACTTCGCAGGATCACTCCAGATGATGCCCAGATGAGATTGTCCCCTTTGGTTGCGATCATTCAACATGCCTGAGCCCGAAGCCCGAAAACCTTTAGCACAGTCTACAGGTCATATTTATGAAGGGATTTCATTGTAACTTGGTAGGTTAACTTCATATAATGTCTAGATGAGAACGTCCCCTTTTGGACATGATTGGGCCACTGTGACGGCTAAAGGTGCCCGAAGCCCCAAAACCTTTAGCACAGTCTTCAGGTCATATTTATGAGGGGATTTCATTGTAACTTGGTAGGATGACTCCAAATAATGTCTAGATGAGAACAACCCATTTTGATCGCGATCATTCAGCCTTGATGGGTGCCCGAGCCCAAAAACCTTTAGTATAGGTAAAAGGTCATATTCATGGAAGGATTTCATTGTAACCTATTAGGTTGACTCCATATAATGCCTAATGCCTAGATGATGACATCCCCTTTTGGTCGCGATTGGTCAGCTGCGATGGCTACAAGTGCCTGAAGCCCAAAAACCGTGAGCACAGTCTACAGGGCATATTTATGAAGGGATTTCATTGTAACTTCGTAGGATCACTCCAGATGATGCCCAGATGAGATTGACCCCTTTGGTTGCGATCATTCAACCATGATGGCTGCTCGAGCCCGAAAACCTTAAGCACAGTCTACAGGTCATATTTATGAAGGAATTTCATTGTAACTTGGTAGGTTGACTTCATATAATGTTTAGATGAGAACGTCCCCTTTTGGACATGGATGGGCAACTTTGATGGCTAAAGGTGCCCGAAGCCCGAAAACCTTTTGCACTGTCTACAGGTCATATTTATGAAGGGATTTCATTGTAACTTGGTAGGATGACTCCAAATAATGTCTAGATGAGAACGTCCCATTTTGGCCGTGATCATTCAGCCTTGATGGGTGCCCGAGCCCAATAACCTTTAGCGTAGGCAAAAGGTTATATGTATAGAAGGATTTCATTGTAACCTGTTAGGTTGACTCCATATAATGCCTAGATGATGACATCCCCTTTTGGTCGTGATTGGTCAGCTGTGATGGCTACAGGAGCCCGAAGCCTGAAAACCTTGAGTACAGTCTACAGGTCATATTTATGAAGGGATTTCATTGTAACTTCGCAGGATCACTCCAGATGATGCTCAGATGAGATTGTCCCCTTTGGTTGCGATCATTCAACCATGATGGCTGCCCAAGCCCGAAGCCCAAAAACCTTTAGCACAGTCTACAGGTCATATTTATGAAGGGATTTCATTGTAACTTGGTAGGTTGACTTCATATAATGTCTAGATGAGAACGTCCCCTTTTGGACACGATTGGACAACTGTGACGGCTTCAGGGGCCCAAAGCCCGAAAAGCTTTAGAACAGTCTACAGGTCATAATTATGAAGGGATTTCATTGTAGCTTGGTAGGATGACTCCAAATAGTGTCCAGATGAGAATGTCCCCTTTTGGTTGTGATCATTCAACCATGATGGCTGCCAGAGCCCAAAGCCCAAAAACCTTTAGCACAGTCTACAGGTCATATTTATTAAGGGATTTCATTGTAACTTGGTAGATTGACTTCATATAATGTCTAGATGAGAACGTCCCCTTTGGACGCAATTGGGAAACTGATGGCTACAGGGGCCCGGAGCCTGAAAACCTTTAGCACAGTCTACAGGCCATATTTATGAGGGGATTTTAATGTAACTTGATAGGATGACTCGTTTTGGAATAATTTCACTGTAACTTGGTAACTTTTGTTGATATACGTTAACTGTGAGGGCCACATACATTAACTGTGATGTCATATTAACCCACCCCTCAGCTCTTTAGTACAGTGTACACCTCATATTATTTTTATCATAAACATAGCACACAGGGAACAGAAATGAACATATTCCCAATTATCACAGTTCTTGTCTTATTTCATAATCCTTTCATAATCATTGAACATTATCCTTTTCATCAAACACAACTCAAAAGTTAAGCTACAGTGTCATTGACACTTTCATTGTTAATATTGCCCAGCACTAAATATGCATACTCTGAGATCTTATGTCGTATTAAGATTTTGTAATTGATGATTTATCAACGAAATTCTGTAGTATGACAGGCACCCGCAGATTTTCTTCAGTGACCTTCTTCAACCATCGGCATAATCGGCAGAAATATAACCGGTAATCGGTTGATAGCAAGTTTTGATAATCGGTTCATCACTAACTGGGTAATATTTCAACTACATCATCAAGGCATGCCTTCATTGAAGGCATGCCTTGATGATGTAGTTGGAATATTTGATCAGTCGGGACTTGAAGACGCCTGTATTCGATTCGAGAGATTCAATTTTGAATAATAGGCTTGATTTTATTCAAAATTTAATTCAAATCGAAAAAATGTGAGTCGCAGAGCCCAAACTATTTCTCCCAATTTTGTCCCTAAAAATCCATCTGCTAGGTATAGATAATGGAAGCCTATTCAAAAACCAAATAATTTTTATTACTTAATGGTGTTTAAGGTCACATACTTGTGCACAATGGCTAATCGTGACCATGACAGTTTTACAGGTGGAGGAAGCCGGATTACCCGGAGAGAACCACCGAGCTTTGACGAGCAACTGTCAACTCCTCAACATTCTAACTATGTTCAAGCTCCACTCAAGCAGGGTTACAGAGGTTGAAGACGTGTATCATTGGCGTGCTGAACGCCTTAGTACGTGGCATCATCGTGTACCCATGTAGGCAACCAGGATAAAGTGCCTTGCCCAAGGACACAATGCAGGTGGACAGGGACGGAGATCGAACTTGGGACCTCTAGCATAAAAGTCCAACAGTCTACCATTGAGCCACCCCACCCAAATAATCTACTCTTCATAATTATACAGTAAATCATAAAACTCTTGATTATAAAGTGTGAAGAATACTGCAAAAAGTTTGTTTTGAAACTACTCCAACCCATATGAACTAAAACAACATCAAATTTACGAAAATTTATGGTATAGCAGTCGTTCGTGGTAAAGGGTCATTTTCCTATTTTCAATTTCTCTACTTAACTTATTACCAAACAAATCATCTTCTGCATCTGCCCATGTTATTTACAAATTGAGCAGTTATTAAATTATTTTAAAAAAAAAAAACACATTCCATTCACCTGATATGTTTTTTGTTTAATTATTTGAAAAATTTGAATAAAAAAAAATATAATAAAAATTTAAACTTTTGATATCTTGTACGATGGTTAAAGGGTTAATCAGATCTGATGAACACTCGCTTATTGAGGTAAATAAAATCAGAGGTCATAAGTTATGTTTTGGAAGAAAAATTTAAAGTTTTATTTTATTCTTTCAGTAATAACTCATTATTTGCTGTACCAGCCAATCAAGAATTTGTTTATATTCAGAGTAAACGACTAGAAGCAGCAGACCCTACAAGTTACTACATACAGCAGCTCAAGAATATTTGCTTTTCCACTTCTGATACAGGTAGGACAGTCTAGAGGACAGCATGTCAGTATAGTAGTGTGTATCTTTGTTCCTTTTGAAAAACAAATTTTAACCCAAAATGTATGTGACTGCCATTTAGCACAAATGTCTGACTGCTCCATTAAGGCAAGGATATTTTTTAGATGAACGTGCTTGGTTGGTATTTCACATTCCTCTGCTTTTTATATAGCTAAGGCCCCACAAAGTAGATCTTCTGTTTCTCAGGCCATTATTTGTAAAATTGCATGCGGGAGAGCGTTTTTTTATTTTATTTTTTATTTCTGTAATTATTTCTTTGCCATCAAAAGTTCATATCTTGGTGTATGTTTTAGGCCTCATAATCTACAGAATAGCATGGGAGGTGGTGTATTTTGTCCTTTGAGAGTAAGAAGGCTTTGCAATGCTAAAATTTATCAATTTTTTTAACTTTGGTAAAATATCAGACATAAACCATTTAATTTTGATTGTTTTAAAGTTTCCATTGGTTATAAAAAGAGAGCATGTGGCAGCCAAAAGGACCATGCAGGAGGGCCTGAGAAACAGATTTTTCATCTTTTTAGGCCTAAAGGGGAATAATAATAATTATCTGAATCCAGCTGAAAGGTGAGCAGTAGTGAGTGGCTAAGAGAGAATGGTGGCTAAGTGGGCAAGTATGCTTGTCTTTCTAGAAACATGTTCCATGATCAATTCTCAGACGGGAAAATTCCTAAGGTGTCTGAACTCTCTGGCTGACCCAATTGAAGTACTAATGCTGTATAGCACAACATCATTTCGAGGTTGGGCTCATAACATGGCTGTCTGTATTGTGAAGAGAGATGCATTCCAGGCAGGCTTAACCCCTTACCCAACGAATCGACTCATCCGCCCGCGTAATATGCAAATTCAGCAGCTGAAAAAATATTATATTTTTATACTGTACCAATGACCCAGACATAGCTGGTGCTAACTCTTAAAATATAGGGCCAAACACAAATTTTGCCCCCCAATCCCCAAAATTTGCATCTAAAACTAAAGAAAACATGTCCTGAAAGGCCCTCCACACCTCGCCCCCACTGCGCATGCGCAGTGTCAAGGACGTTCCGAAATTGGCGCCATTTATCATTCTAAGTTTGGCCCTTCATCAGTTAACATCTGACTGATCTTTGTGCTTTTAAATCTCAGTTTAAATGATGCCAGACACATAAATATTAGTGAAATGGTGATTCTAAGGAGGATAGAAAAGGAGGAGAGGAAAAGAATGTGTGACAGAATATTATCAGGGCTGTAACTTAAAATTTTTTAATGAAATTATGTTAAGTTACCTATTTTCAAGGCAGCAGCCATTTTGTTGTCATTCTGATTATTTAGTTACACTGTTTTTTCAAGTGTTTTTCCTCTCTCCCTGTCCTTTAAGTTCCCCCTTGCTATTCTCCCATGCTTTTGGCATAGTTTCTGTAATTATTATTACTAAAATTTCTTGGGAGTTTTAGCTTAATAACAGAATGAATTCTGTTCTTTCCCCATGTTTACGTCTTCACCTACGGGTGGTTAGGCGTTGTGTTCTGCATCTACCATCTGATGTTCTGCAGTTTCTTCCCTGGAAGTCTCTGTTTTGCATCAGATGGTGTATTTTTGGTAACTGATTTCGGGCCTGGGTGCCTGGAGTCTTATTTTAGTGTTTTTACACTCATTGTTTACATTTACAACAGCCCTCTGTGTGAGGGGGGGATTTCTAAATAATAATATCTTTATGTTATTTTAATCATAACTAGATACATTATTATTGTTCGTAAGTGTTGAATAAATTGTTTAAAATATTTTTAAAATTTTTGTCCACACTTAGGCTTGGGATCCATTGGGGCTCAACGTTACTTTTCAGAAACTTCGGCTGTTCTGAAAAAATATTTTTTCAAAATATTTTGATTTCAATTATTTTTTCTATATTAATGGATCATATTATTATTATGTATTTTGATTGCCAGGGGTTAGTGCGAGTACCAGGACTTGTTTTCTTTTCACATTGAAAGGATATTGATCAATTGTTTTAAGAGGAAGTCTTCCTCTGACCTTATTATCATTCTATATGTGGTCAGTGTACTCGCATTAACTCCTGTTCTGTATCGTATGATTTCGATGACAATATGGGAAGCGTATGTCACGGTATGTTGTTGGGGATTTGGACACTCCGGTCCTTTCCCCGCAGGGTCACTCTACTTTATCAATTTCTATTTCAGACGATCAAGATTAGGGTGATGTATCTGTGATGTCTTCCAACAGTGTGCCTCCGTCGTCACAATTAATGAAGGGCTAGCGGAAAAGTGCTCATGTAATACGCCAATTGCCTAAGAGGACCCTAGTAGGTTCGACGGCCTTTGACGTCCGCTAGCTCGCCCGGTGTAGCGTCCATTCACCGAATGGTTCGGCAGCCGGGTTCGTCCGTTGCGGTCTAGAAGGAATTTTGGGGTGATGCGAGCACTATAAAATTAACTTAATGCACACCCAGTGACGGCGGATCGGAGGGAGAACGGAGGAAGCCTTTTAGTCCGGTTCATAGCTCGTTCCGGTCCATCCGGACGGCAAGCGAGAGAGGCCCCTCTCTCGTTCAACAACATCTGGCCCCAGATGTTGTGGTACAAATGTGTCGTTAGCGGAGCATACGTCCGTCGCTCGGGACGCTCCGTTGTATAGGCAGTCCGCTGAGACTGCTAAGGCTTCCTCTTCTCGTCAGCGCACACGACCGCACCTTGGCTGCGTGACCGCCGATATATTACCAGCTTCGCCGATCAGGGATTCTTCGGCGACCAGGTCACACCATCCGGCAGCCAGGGATTCGAGACCGATGGACTCCGGACGTTCGCATAGGAAGTATGCGGGAGCCATCTGATTCGGAGCTACCCTCGGCGAAGCACCGATAGACTGCGCCTCCGCAGGTCTCGACGCCGGACATTCTTGTGCACATAGCACAGCTTATCGCAGCATCCCAGCAGCCGACAGAAACGGTGTCGGATCGAGAATTATCCGACAGCGCTGGGTCGGTAGCCGGGGACTCGAGGCCTGCAGACTCCGGACGTTCGCATAGGAAGTGTGCGGGAGTCAACGTACACGGAGCTTCCAGCGGCAATGCATCGTAAGTCCGCTATTGCACAGGCCTCGGGAACGGATGTGCTTTCCTTAATAGCACAGTTTATCGCAGCATCCCAGCATCAACTGAATCTGTCGCATATATTTTATTCGACGATGCTGGGTCGGGACGCTCCGCGGAAGCGGGTACGGACGTCCGAAAGTTTCATCCGGTCCGACGGGATACCGAAAGGGATTCGGTGGATTTCAAGCTTTCCCTTTCGGAACAACATATGCTGCGATGCCGGATAAGAAACTGATAGCGTCGGTGGACTTAGAAATTTTTTGGTTCGGTTCAGGGAAATCGTCCCTCAGTTCCGACATAGTCCAATAATGTCACACAAACTTTCGAATTATTGAACGACGCTATATATATTATTATTTTATGCTTGCTATCCAAGCATTTCTGGTTTCTTGTTCGAAGAGTTATGGAGATGTCTTTCAAAAGTGTGCCTCTGTCGTCATAGTTAATGAAGAGTTAGCGGCAATAAGTGCTCTTGGAATATGTCTATCGCTTACGGAGTGACATTCGCTAGCTCACCCGGTGTAGCGTACATTCATCGAATGGTTCGGCTGCCGGGTTCGTCCGTTGCGGTCTAGGAAGGAGATTTGGGTGATGCGAGCACTTTAATTACTTTAGTACTCACCCGGTGACGGCAGATTGAGGACAGATCGGAGGAAGCCAACAACATAGGGGACCGCATGTTGTGGTTCAGATATTTTACATTCGGAGCATATGTCCGTTGCTCGGGACGCTCCGTTATATTGACAGTCCGAGAGACTGTCTTTAATGCTTCCTCATCCTCACAGCAGGGCACACGACCGCACATTGGCTACGTGACCTCGAGTATCCGATCAGTTTCGGTATTCAGTGATTCCACAGCGAATAGGTCGCGCCATCCGGTAGCCAAGGGACACGAGGCCTATACACTCCGTTCGCTCGCATATTGGAAGTATGCACGGGGTAACGATCTCGGAGCTTCCTGCGGCAATGCATCATAAGACCGCTGCTCCTCAGGCCTCAGTGACGGACGTGCTATCCGAGTTAGCACAGTTGTTTCGCAGCATCCCAGCAATTGACGGTTTCTCGGTCGAATCAGGAATTATCCGACGGTGCTGGGTCGGTGCGGTCCGCGGTTGCATCAAGCTACGGACGACCGAACGCTTTATAGGGTCCGACAGGATGGCGAAAGGGATTCGAAAGATTTCGAGTTTTCCCTTTAGTAGTATCGGAAGATGCCTTTCATATCTTCTGGCATTTCTTCCAGTGATTATTTTTCGGACTTCATTGCTGCGATCTTGGATAAGAGACTTATAGCGTCATTGGACTCGGATTTTTCGATCGGTACAGGGACTTTGTCCCTGACTTACCGACGCAGTCCAATATTGTCATTACAACATGTGTTTTATTTTTCGACGCTATATATTATATATATATATACAAGCCTGCTACTAAGCATGATAGTTTAGTTTCTTGTCCGCGTGGCTCATTTCTGCCATTTTATCTTTTTTACATATAGTTTATTTTGGCAGAGCAGGGCATACCGAGAGTTCATATGCGTCTAGACGGTGTG
The DNA here is from genome assembly GCA_031216915.1 of Pictodentalium vernedei. Classification (NCBI taxonomy): domain Eukaryota; kingdom Metazoa; phylum Mollusca; class Scaphopoda; order Dentaliida; family Dentaliidae; genus Pictodentalium; species Pictodentalium vernedei. Next base: position 66,076,618 of record CM062290.1, on the reverse strand, counting down.
ATTAAAGACTGCATATATTCTTTTTCGCCGTTTATGTCTTTTCCAATTTCAATGTTGGGAACGACATTATGTATAGTAGACTTAACTTAGACGCTTTATTATACGTAATCCGCCTTACTGAGGCGTTATCATTACGTCTTCAAGAAAAGATTTACGGGATATTATTCTCAATGTAATTTCTTTTGAGGGCAGTAGTTTGTTCACGTATAACTCCGCCCTTCAGTGGCTGATTGGAGTTGGTTAGACGTGATGCAGCCCTAGCTACATCCACGCGTGGATAGTAGGTTAAGAACTCTCTCAGAGTCGCTTCGTTCTCGGAGGAGCTTCTCTTCGACGGCAACTTTCCGGCAATCCATGAATTGCTTGATTTATACATTCTCTTGTCTATCTAGTGTTACAAGAGATTCAGACTGGGGCAAACATTCGGTGGTTGACTCAGAGAGTGCCGCCGCAGTTGCCGGACCCTAGTGTGGCTGTTATGACGGTTGCCAGTCAAACAGATTGGGATATATACTAATCCCTACGGATTCGAAGTGCCAGGGTCTTTGGGTTCCGCAGTCTTTTAGCTATCAGTTTAACTTCCGCGGAATAATGTTTTTTAGGCTTGCTTTATGTCATTGCATGAACATTATTCAGAAACGCATGCCCAAATTCCTGTCCTTTAATTCGACAGTAGTGGCGTATCTCCGGAACCAGGGAGGCACTCTTTCGTTTCTGTTATTCAATTTAATGGAAAGAATCCGTCTGTTGGTTATAGTACACCAAGTTCAGTTTTGGTCCGTCATATTCTGGGTCGTCTGATTGTTTTATCGCACTCCCGTTCTCTTACGGGTCGCTTGTTGCTGTCAGATTGGACTCTCAACAAACAAGTATTTAATCAGATTTGCTATCTATGGGAGCGCCCAATGATGTTTTATTTATGACACAGCTTGCTTATCAATTGTAGACGTATGTGTTGGCTTGTCCAGATCTCTGAGCTAATACTGTTAACGCTCTATTGATCTATAGGACGGAATGATAGGATACGCGTATCCTCCGGCGCTGTTGTTTTAGCAGGTATTGCTAAGATAAACAACCACAATACATTTCTGTTGATAGCATCTCTATCTTCACAGAGATCATGAGTAATTTACTCTCTTGTCTACTGTGGATCTTAACGTGAAATCTTCCTCTATGTGAGGATCTTTTTTCACTGGGTAAATCGTGTCATCTTTATCACAACCAGCAAGGTCGCAACCTTCATGTATTCCGTTGTGTGGTCCGTATTGCATTGTAAGCACTGTACTGGACGAGCTTTGGACGCGATTTCTTACTATAGGAGATCCTCTTCTTCGCTATTCTATGCGACTAAAGTGGAGGCTCTTCCGTCGTGGTGTAGGGATCATTATGTTCATATGGTTGATCCCTCCATACTACGCATTGCTAGTTTTTTAGTATACTTGTTTCACAAGATCTACTGCAGCCTGTTGTTATTTAGGTTATAGGTTTATGTTACCTCATACCTATGCACTCTACGATAGTTTACAATTGAGTCTTTTGTCTCTTTATCTAAGTCAGTTAGTAACTTTTTGATAAATAGACTTAGAATCTTTAGATTAAATTCCTATACGGATTTTAACTTCGGTTCTTATTTAGCTAAGTAATCATTTGAGCCTCTGGAAACAGTAGTTTTCAAATTCTGACCTTTTAAACAGTAATTCTGTTGGTTTCTCTTTTACTGTAGAGTCAGTGAGTTTCATGCACTATCGATGGATGATTTTCACTTTCATAGTTTCGGAATCAATACTTCCGTTACATTTAGGTTGGATTGTTGCATAAGAGTTAGACTCCTATTATCCGGAACCTATTATTTTAAGGTCCTTCCGTCTTCGTATGGGCATAGGCCTTTACTCTTTCCGGGTACAGTTTATGTATTTATAAACAGATATCTGTTTATTACAAGGGCGTAAGCTTCTTCTGTCTTTGATGTCTAGTAGAAGGACGTTTTATTGTTAATGGATTCTATTAACTAGCGTACTGCTTATGGTATATCATTGGCTTAGCAGTTGCGCTTAAGATTTCGGCTCATGAAGTAAGAGTTCTTCTACTTCTTGGGCTTACATTAATAGTGTTGCTATTATAGATTTTTGAAGGCTGCTCATTGCGCTCAGCCATCCATTCATGAATTTTATCTCAGAAATATCGAGTCCATTTCTGGAGGCCTCTATTGTTAGGTCTATTATCTACTGCTCAGAATATCATTCACTTAACAGTTGCTACTATAGCTAGGTAGGCTGTCTGTTTCGGCAGTGTCTCCGTTCGGCTGCCCTCTTCGCTCTGGGCTATTTGACCCAGGGCAAGAAAAAGGGGGGGGGGGGAGGGTGTTCCCTTGGGTCACCTGTTTTTACTATGAAAACAAGGGGATACCTCCTCCGGAGTTAGTAATTCTGAGCTGTTATTGGGATGGTTGTTTAGTGAGAAGTTTAAGTTTATAAAATTCATTCAAGTCTTAGTTTTTAAAGTATAGCTTTTGAATATTGCATATGTCAACGGACATGATTATGCAATTCTCACACACTTTTAAGAGTATAAGAGTCTCTATCCTCTAGACTTACTTTATTATTGGCTTACTTTAAAAATTATTAATATAAGGATTATTGGATATTAATAGAGTACATGGATGTATGAAGCTCAATTTTTGGAAGGTGTTGTATCTTTCTAATTTATAATAAATAAGAAAGATACATGTAAGGCCTATTACTTCTTTTCCCTACAGGGGATGACTCTATTTTATTTTATTGAGCGTATTCCATTTTGCTCTATGTCCTTGGCCCTCCAGCCTTTTTACTATTCAGCTATGTCTGGGTCATTGGTACAGTATAAAAATGTTAAAAAATTTATAGTAATTTATATATTTTTTATACTTACCAATGACCCAGACGGGGATGGCCCTCCCAGGAGTTGGGAACTCTTGCCTCCCCGCTGAGTACATAGCGCTTACCAGGCACTGGTTATTAGAATGATAAATGGCGCCAATTTCGGAACGTCCTTGACACTGCGCATGCGCAGTGGGGGCGAGGTGTGGAGGGCCTTTCAGGACATGTTTTCTTTAGTTTTAGATGCAAATTTTGGGGATTGGGGGGCAAAATTTGTGTTTGGCCCTATATTTTAAGAGTTAGCACCAGCTATGTCTGGGTCATTGGTAAGTATAAAAAATATATAAATTACTATAAATTTTTTAACTTTTCGAAAAATTTCAACAAAACCATATCATGTGACCCCTCTTTGGAATGAGCTCATCGAGCTCATTCCAAAGAGGGGTCACATGATATGGTTTTGTTGAAATTCTTTGAAAAAATAAAAAAAAAATATATTTAAAATAATAAATTTTGAGATCGTCTGCATTGGGTTAAGGGTTAAAATCTCCGCATACTTTTTCAAGAATAAAGTCATGAATTTGCCACTGAGGAGTTTAACCTGCACACATACATGCACTATTGGGCCAAGGAGAGGCATTAACATAATACATGTACTTAAAAAGACAAAATTCTCCATGCAACCTTATTTATCAATGATCAGCAAGCCTGTAAAAATTGGGTGACTGATCGTTTGGTTCACCTATCATTCACCTTACTCCTGTGCCCAATGCACATAAATCAGATTCTGTTATTTTAATATTTTTTTTTTCAAATTGTTCAGAAAATTTCAACAAAATCATATCATGTGACCCCTCATTGGAATGAGCTAAAGGAGCTCGTGCCAATGAGGAGTCACATGATATGGTTTTATGGAAATGTTTTGAAAAATATTTGTCTTTCAACTGCTGTTTGTAAATTACCTGGGTGGATATGTCATATTCTTTGGGTAAAGGATTAAAAGATATAAGGAGGCTGATTTTCTGCTTGCCTATTTTGGCGACCTTTAAATAATTAACAAGAACTTTAACTCAAATTGCCCTTGATATTCATTTCTAATCTCTTCCAGAGTTTTGGGATCGAGGTGGCTCAGTGGTAGACTTTCAGACTTCTATGCTGGAGGTCCCGAGTTCGATCCTTGTCCGGGACGACCCGCATTGTGTCCTTGGGCAAGGCACTTTATCTTGGTTGCCTACATGGAGGCACGATGATGCCGTGTACTAAGGCATACTGCACGTCGATGGTGCACATGTCTTCAACCGCTGTAACCCTGCTTGAGTGGAGCTTGAATAGAGTTAGAATGTTGAGGAGCTGACAGTTGCTCGTCGATGCTTAGTGGTTTTCCCTGGGTACTCCGGCTTCCTCCACCCGTAAAACTGTCACGGTCACAATTAGCCATTGTGCAAAAGTATGTTACCTTAACAACCAATAAATAAATAAATAACTTCCAGAATCATGAACTATTTTATAATGGTGATAAAACTTAGTGTCCTGTGCTTCTGGAGATCACATGCCGTGATGTTAAACACTGCTGGAAAGGACTCCCTGAGCACTTTCCAACAGTGTTTAACTTCACAGAACCCCACATACTTTAGCACTGCAAAGCCTTCTTGCTCTCAAGGGATGAAATTCACCACCACCCATGCTATTCCATAGATTATGAGGCCTAAAATATAAACCAAGAACATGAACTTTTGATGGCAAAGAAATAATTACAGAAATAAAAAACTGCTCGCCCGCATGTAACTTTACAAATAATGGCCTGAGAAACAAGATCTACTTTGTGTGTCCTAATTTCTAATTTGTATAGGTCTGGATTATCTGACCAGATCCACACTGCTCACATTACAAGACTGGTTAAATTTTTTTTTATTTATCAATGCATTAATATTTTGATTCTCCCATGAGAACTCCACTAAGGGAAGCTATGCTGCTTACTCTGGCAAACAAGCTGTTTTACTGGTAAAATGGGAGTGCCATGGCTCAGTGGTAGACTGTTGGACTTATATGCTGGAGGTCCCGAGTTCAATCCCTGTCTGGGTCGGCCCGCATTGTGTCCTTGGACAATGCACTTTATCCCGATCATCTACATGGGGGCACGATGATGCCGTGTACTAAGGCGTACTGCACATCGATGGTGCACATGTCTGCAACTGTTGTAACCCTGCTTGAGCAGAGCTTGAACAGAATTAGAATGTTGAGGAGCTGACAGTTGCTCGTTGATGCTCGATGGTTCTCTCCGGGTACTCCGGCTTCCTCCACCCATAAAACTGTCACAGTCTCAATTAGCCATTGTGCATAAGTATGTGGCCTTACACACCATTAAATAAATATTGGTAAAATATGACCCAGTCACCAATGCTTGGGGTGGAAGTCCACTAAAATGGGCAACATGGGTATAAATGATTGATTAAACTTGACTTTATCACCATGTTTTGGTCACAATTAACCATTGTGCAGAAATATGCGACCTTGAATACCAATAAATAATACCATTTTGATTATTACAGATCCAACAAGAGGAAAATCCTATCTTAATAATCAGTCCTCACACACTACTGGTCTAGACATGCCAAAGGTTACTGGAGCATCGAAAAGTGGTGGAGAGAACACATTTCAAGATTTTCTCTGGAATCACATTGAACTTGCTTTGACGAAAGGTTTTGATGACAATGTTGGAAGACTTCATGTTCAGTCAGTCTTTGAAGTAAGTTATCATTTTTTAATGATTTCTCCTCAAACCGATTTTTTCATGATACAGTAGAATCCTCTTAATTAAATATCCATTTTGCCAGTGAAAATTATTCAATTAACAGGAGTATACAATTAACAGGGATTTGGTCAGTTTACTGTGTTCTGGGGGGAAAATGAGCATTTATTCTATTATATCTTGTCTGACAGAGCTCATAGAGCTCTGTCAAACAAGATATAATAGAATAAATGCCTGTATTGGATGTAGTGAGGCCAAAAAGGTTGATAAATAAGGGGAATTTGGTGCGTGTCACAGTAATTTTTTCAAAATATTGCAAAAATGTATATACAATTAACAGGAGTTTACTCTACAACCCATATGCAATTAACAGATCAAATTTGTACTGAAGGTATGGTAAATGGTTTTGTGTTTGAAAATTATATTCAGTTAACAGGGATATACAATTAAGAGATATCCAATTAAGTGGGCTCCACTGTAGTAAAATCAACAAAGTTTGTTGAACATCGTTTCTGAATTTGAAGGCTTAACTCCACTGAAAAATATAAAGAATAATAAATCCCCGGGTTTGGATGGGCTTACAGCCTAATTCTATAGATGTCTTTGGAGAAACATGGGTATTTGTTTAATTAATTCACCAAATTTTGATGACCTGGAGCAGCATGTCTATGTCATCTATGGTCCCCTCCCGTAAGGTAGAGGTAGTCTTTGAAGAGTAAGTATAAAGTTTAAACTACACATACAACCAAAACTTTTTAAAAAAATATTTTCTTTCCAGCAAAGACTCCCTAGTACCTCTCCCCAGGCGTCGCCCATCAAGCTCTGGTTTCTGTAAGCCCAGGTAGGCCAGAGGTGGAAAGGAGTCTTACCGAGACTTGGGGTCAGAGTCCTTCCTGCGAGGAATTTTGGTGACATATATACTATAAAATATGTTACATCAGACTGTTCTGGGCACCAGTTGCACATAATGAAGTTGATTGTTTATGTATCGGAGTTTAACAACACTTTCGACAGTCAGAGTCACCTCATGTCGGACAGTTTTACAGGTGAAGGAAGCCAGAGTACCTGGAGAGAACCACCAAGCAATGACAAGTAACTGTCAAGACTCTCCAAAGTACTAACTCCACACAAGCAGGGTTAACATTGTTTGAAGACAGGTGCACCATCGACGTGCAGGATACCTTAGTACACAGGGCCAGGATTAAGCAGGCCTGGCATTCTTAAAAATGCAGGAGGGCTAAAAATCGCTCTCCTCACATGGCCTAGGGGAGCGATTAGCTCTCCTCAAGCCTACCAAAACTAAAATTGGCAAAATGAAGTTGTACTATTAATGGCAGTTTGAATTCTGCCTAGTGAGCTTGGTACATTTTATTTGGTGCTGCTAACACGGTAGTCTCTGTGAGACGGCTACATTGCTCCTCCCACACCTCCGGGCCTTGGCAAGGCCCGGAGGTGTGGGAGGGGCAGTGTGGCCATCTTGCAGAGACCACTAACATAGCAGAGATCTGAAAACCTGTGGGTTTTAGGAATAGGCTGTTGTGGTAATCATTATTTTCTAAGGCTAGGGGGGCTATTTTTCGCTCTCCTCAATTTTTTTAAGACAAGCAGTAGGCGATTGAATAAATCGCTCTCCTGAAAATGCCAGGCCTGATTAAGTACCTTGCCAAAGGACACAATGCAGTCACCCCTGTCAGGGATTGAACCATGAACCTTTTGGTTTGAAGTTCAGTGCTGTAACCACTAAGCCACCATGCTCCCAATGCAGTTGATATAGGCATGGTGAGAACTATGGCCTGTCATTATGTTAATAACATGAGTTTGGAAGTTGTTACAGTTTATTAATGGCCATAGAGGAAGGAGGTTTATTCCCGTTTCGCCGATGAGGTTAAATAAACAAACCAAAACTAATCGCCGGTGGAGGTGTGAACAAGTTGTTAATCCCACTGATTGATATTAACTCTTCTTCACCGGCTGAGTTCATGGTCCCAAAGTGATTAACAATCAGTTAACATTGATCAGCTGTAAACAACTAAACAACTTCAAACATCTCAATAGTATATAATATGACCCTTCATGCTGTACATCAACAACATTTCCTTCAATTCATCATGGCAAGTGAACAAGTAAATGTTTCTTTCATCCCTAATAAGAGAGGTGGTAGACACTTAGTTTATGGTGGTTATAAATTTCGTGTGAAGTCTCAGAATCAACCAAATATACATTGGAACTGCGTTAAAAAAGATTCTTTAGGATGTCGGTCAACTATCAACACGAAAAACGATTTTATCAGTTCGCCGATGGGGCAGCATAATCATCCACCAGATATGGAGCAGATTGTAGCCGATGCTTTCCTAGCAGATTTAAAGAAAACCGTTCGACACGACAGCAAATCAGTGAGCGCACTTTACCAAGAGGAGCTTGGTTCTCTCAGATCGGATACCGACCCACTCATCATTGCTAAAGTTCCTACATTCTATAGCATCAAATCAGCATTATACAGGTCTCGTGCGAAAACCATACCGGCTCTTCCGAAAACTCGCTCAGCAATCAGCTTACCTGATAGTTACATGGAAACAACTGCAGGAGATCAGTTTTTACTGTCAGATCCAAGCGACGTCAACTGCCTCATTTTCAGCACAGCGTCAAACTTACACCTCCTCGATGAAGCGACTTCGTTTTTCTGTGATGGGACATTTGAGAAATCACCGAAACTCTTTTATCAGCTGTATACCATCCATGCTTTCGTCGACAATAAGATGTTGCCATTAGTCTATGGCTTGCTGCCTAATAAAACCAAGTCAACTTATATAAAATTCTTCAGCACCATACGCCAGAAGGCTTCATCTTTAGACATTCACCTACAACCAGCAACAATCTTTACTGATTTCGAAACTGCTGCACAAAATGCTTTACGACAAGTTTTCTCTTCTGCGACCATCAAAGGCTGTCACTTTCACTACGCCCAAGCAGTGTACAAGTATGCAACAGAAAAGTGCAGCCTCAGAGACGATTACAAGCAAGATGACAACATTCATGCGGTCGTTCGACGTGCTATCGGCCTTCCATTTGTACCACCACATATGGTCAGCGACGTATGGCTTCTTGTATTAGAGGCATGGGAAGAAGCGTTGGAGGAGAGAGACGTCGACCCAAGAGTTACCAAGTTCACAGACTACGTCACGACGAACTGGGTTGAGAGTAGCAACCTCAATGTGTGGAACCATCACGAGACTGTCGGCCCTCGCACCACAAATCATGTAGAAGGATGGCACAGCAAGTTGAAGAAGGCAATTGCCGGAACCCATCCTAACTTGTTCTTCTTAGTTGATTTCATTAAGAAAGAACAAGCATTCACAGAATCAACAATTCTGCAGTTGAGACATGGTGGGAAGGTGGCCCCACGAAGAAAAAAGTATCGTGCCATCGACAATGCTTTATCTTATTATAAAAGACTCTTTAGGGAAGGTCAGATTGACGCACTGTCATTTTTAGACAGAGTCAGTCGAAATTCGGGTTTTTAAAAAATGTGCTTTATGCCTTTAAATGTTCATATTATTATATTATACTTGCTCGTTTATTGTTATTTTTAGACAGAGTCAGTCGAAATTCGGGTTTTTAAAAAATGTGCTTTATGCCTTTAAATGTTCATATTATTATATTATACTTGCTCGTTTATTGTTATTTTTAGACAGAGTCAGTCGAAATTCGGGTTTTTAAAAAATATGCTTTATGCCTTTAAATGTTCATATTATTATATTATACTTGCTCGTTTATTGCGTTGATAAATCAATAAAAAAATTACATTACATTCAGTCGAAATTCGGGTTTTTAAAAAATGTGTCTTTAAATGTTCATATTATTATATTATACTTGCTCGTTTATTGCGTTGATAAATCAATAAAAAAAATTACATTACATTCAATCAATTCGTCGTTACTTGTGAGTTTCCCTGTGGTACATGGGTTAAATTGATAAAAATTATCTCCCAACATCCAAATTAACAAATTATCGCGGCACTTCTTTGATCTGCGGATTACTGACACCTACCCCATTAGAATCACATCGGCGAAACGGGAAGACCCCAGGAAGGAATAACAGCACAAGAGTTTATTACCGGCCTGAGACGAAGTCAAAAGTCATTAATAAGCCAGAAGGCTGTTATTCAGTCCCTGAGGCAGGACTATAAATTCATTTATTTTGGGTACACCCTTTTGCTATAATTTGGGCAAATTAAAACTAGAAAGAACAGCCTTATCCTGTTATGTTCTATTGCCTTGCCTTTCTTTGGCCTTGTCACATAGTTATGACGTCACGCCTTTGTAAAAAGTGTGTGATATATTTCGAAGAGTTGGTTAGAGCATGTGTGATATTCAACATATATCGCCACACTTTTACCAATCAAGGAACAATAGACAGTGATTGTGTAACCTGTCAGTTCTAATACAAACACAGCCGAGAGGAAAGATTAAGGGCACCTGTGCTAAAATGTTTTGAACAGAGAAACGAGAATTTACCTGACTTTTGATTTTATTGAAAGAGTTAAAGAAAGAAATCCACACCCGGGTGTAAATGATAAATGGAAAGTTTAATTTCCCGCTCAACCTTTTGAGCGCAATGACGAAACGGAAAAAATGAAGTAATATCACTTGCTTTCCATCAATCTTCATGTGTCTTGCAAGTTTGGCTTAAGAAATTAACTAATTAAACGGGAATGGACACGTGTCAGACAAGGGTTCAGTGGAGTGTTTGATTGTTCGTGTTTTGATTGTTTGTGCAAACATCAATGTGACAAGTCGGTTACAGCACAAAAACTCGTGATATTGAACACACAATCGCTCGAGCTAGTTACTCGGACAAGTCCTCGTTAAGTAACTCTCGCGATTGTATATTCAATATCACTTGTTTTCTATGCTGTAACCTATACATATTATGATGAAAGTTGTTCTAAAATGCAGAAGAGGCACAGAGAATATATATATTTTTCTTTGTCTTCACACCTTCTCTAATTTGGGCACACCTGTAAACGGTGTGAAATTGGGGTAATCTAAAGGCCTGCCCTGAAGGCCATTAATAACTGGGGATACCTGACAAAATCATGTTATTACTATTATTACCATGACCAGAAACTGGCAGTGGGCAGTTAATGAATTTTCTTTTCATTAATGGCCCACTGCCCACTTCCACTTGCATGACCTCATGAATTAATTATTGTGTTTTACCGCACCACAAAACTCTGCTCTCTAATATACTAAAGAACACCCAGTAAAGTGGTAATAGTAGTAGGTAACTTCATGGTTTGATTTGTGGGTACATGTATAAGAACCCCTACCTCCTCCCTGAGATTGGGTGTTCAATGCATGGAAAAATTAATAGTCTGCATGAAAGTGTTGAAAATGAATTAACTCTTTACCTAATAGGAAAAGCAGATGACGCTTGCAAACACAATTCTTGAATAACTAATTTTTTTCATTTTTTGTCTCAAAAACATAGGTTATGACCCCTCATTGGAACAAGCTCGATGAGGTAAAGGGTTAATATTTCTTTAAAAATATTTAGCTTTTGGTAAATGTGTTTGTCCAACACAAAGTACAGTGCGTCGGGCACAATCTTAAGCTTCTTGGTAGCTAATTTTTTTTGTCTGCTGGTTTGAATAATATCCTTTTATCATTTCAGTTGCCTGCATGTGCTGTGTGGTTCACAGCCAGTATAAAGCTCTACCATTTTTTCTTCACAACAAACTTCAATCCAGAAAGTAAAATACATGCTCACATGAATACACTGAAGTCTCTTTTGGATATTGATACACGATTTTCTGAAAAGTAAGTATAAAGTTTCAATTACACATGGAACCAATTTTTTTTTTAACCCTTTACCCAACGAACTGGCCACATCCGCCCGCATAATATGCAAATTCAGCATCAGAAAAAAATATTATTTTTCAAAGAATTTCAACAAAACCATATCATGTAACCCCTCTTTGGAACAAGGTTGTTCCAAAGAGGGATCACATGATATGGTTTTGTTGAAATATGATATTTAAAATAATAAATTATGATATAATCTGCATTGGGTAAAGGGTTGAACTACTTTCTTTCCAACAAACGATTCTACAATGAGTGCGATACACTCACTTCCCTGATTTTTTTTTTTAGTTAGAAGTCCTGCAAAGAAAAGGCTTTGAGGAGACCAGGCTTGGCAATTTCAGGAGAGCGATTTTTTAGCCCTCCTTACTGCCCTCCTGAAAGAATTAAGGAGAGCGAAAAATTGCCCTCCTAAATATTTTGGTCTGGGATGATTGAGATTACATGTATTATGCTCACAATAAATTTTTGTTGTAAAGCAAAAATGTAATTTAACTTCGAAGTCACATAACATCACGTAATTTCATTTTGAAAGTGGTTTAGTGGTAAAAGGTAATGGCTGCAACCATACCCAAACACAGTTGCAATCATTTGAAGCAAAATGGGTCACTGCAATATTTTTTTTTCTGTCAGTTTCAAGTTCAACAACTGACATCACAGTTTGAGGGGTAATTATTCAAGGAATATTGACACTATAATATACTACCATTACTACTATCCTGTCACTTGAAGCACTCGCACCAGGATGTGACTGTAGATTCAATCAGACCTGTTGTCCAAGAAAGTCATACGCCTACCACTACCACCTTCAACCCCCTTGGGGGGGGGGGGGTGGGGAGGGGGGGTTGAAGGTGGTAGTGGTAGGCGTATGACTTTCTTGGACAACAGGTCTGGGTACACACACAGGTCTTGTCAAGTGTGTGTTCGGTTGTTGAGTGAGACATCTAGATGTCTAAGAGATTTCGCTTTACCTTAGTAAAGTTAATAAAATCACTGATGTAGTCTGTTGGTTTCAGTTTCAATGAGTTCGTTCAATTGGATACTTAAAATGCTGTGTAAAGCTAATTGCTCTCCTAAGCTGATTGAGGAGAGTGATTTTTTGCCCTCCTGCATTTTTCAGAATGCCAGGCCTGGGAGACTACAATTCTCTAAAAGACAGAAAAACATAGCGAAACAAAAATACACAGGAGCCTCAGAGTAGCAGGGAGCTGGAGGTGGGTGAAGACTCTCTCACTTTTTTGGCCAACAATGATTAAAATATTTGTATAGTGAAGTATCTAGTTTCCACAATGCTCTCATAATTATTGTAATTGATGTGTGTATACACCTATATACCGCATATGTCCATGTATAAGTCGCCCCCATGTATAAGTCGCACCCTACTTTTCATACAAAATATCCCCCCTGCACCTATAACCCTTGTATAAGTCACACCCCCAATTTGGGTTGAAAAATGTTAAAACAATTACGTAAATTTGGCTAAAGGACTGGAAGTCTTGTGGACTGAACAGGGATGTTTGATGACCGATTACAGTATATTTATAAATTATATTTGTTTGTATTCTTCATTGATACATTCAATAATGTGTCGTATTTATTAAAAGATATATGTCAACTGTGTTTGTTATTACTCGTGTATCGTATTTATTAAAAGATATATGTCAACTGTGTTTGTTATTACTCACGCCAGTAAAAGAAGGAATGCTCCGGTGCATGTGTTCAGGTAAGAACGAGGTAAGTTGAATTCAAATGGAAAATCCAAATGTAAAACTACAAAGAAAAATGCTTTATTCCCATGCCATTTAAACGAATTGCACGTGCGAACAAATAGGTCATGATGTCGGGATGCGACGGAAATTCCTGAAAGTGTGAATGTAAAGTAAAAGGGAAGTAACTGCATGATTCTTGTTAATCTTCTTCAAAGGGAATTCCCCTTAAAAAACGCATGTGGTGTGCTGTGTAAACAATTTGATTGCCTTGTGAATTTCGTAAATAACTCATACCAATATCCAAAATATGTTGAGATATACAACCATGGAATACTCTATTGTGAATTATTACTGGAGATGTTGAAGACATGAACAGGTACCGTAATTATTTTGAAGGAAATTAATTGCATGCGGTTTCGAATTTTCGATTGTTCACCACCCCTCCACTCACCGGGTCACCAAGAAAAAAAAATCAACAAGAACACATTGAGTATAATCTCCTATTTTTATTTTATTTTTTTTTATATTTATTTTTGTTTAAATTTTATTTTGTGATCAAGTTAATGCACAACACAGAAATAAGAAATAAAGAGGTGAAATAAAATAAACAAATTTTCAAAGCAGGTGAATCGCTGTGATACAAACCGTCGACATGGGCCGATCTGGTGTCCGTTCAGTCCTCATATCGCCGTTGAAAACTTGCTGAAAAATAATTACCTTTGTATAAGTCGCACCACAATTTTGGTCCCGTTTTTCCAAGCAAAAAGATGCGACTTATACCTTGTAAGCAAACTGACATTCCTTCATTTAATGAAAAACTATGTTGCACACAGGATATCCTCTGCAACTCCTGACAATTCCAGTCTTGCACTGCAAACCGTCTCTGAGGAGTTGCCATTATATACACCACCTACAAACATACAGTGCACCCACATTAGGCCTAAAAAATTTAAACATCTGTTTCACAGGTCCTCCCACATGTCCCTTTTGGCTGCCGCATGCTCTTTTTAGCTCACCTGACTGAAAGTCAGGGTGAGTTTTTCTGATCACTTTTTGTCCGTCGTCTGACGTCCGTCAAACACCATGAAGGTGGTGTTTGGGTCATTTTCTCCCAAGCCACTGGCTGCAGTTGAATGAAAATTTACATGAGTAGCGGTTATATAGGGGCATTTGGGTTTTTCTTCAAATTGGGTTTCTGCTCATATTGTGGAGGGGGTGGGGTCCAAAATGCACAAAATTTTAAAAAATCTTCTCATGAACCAGCCGTAGCAGAGACTTGATATTTGGTACGCAGCTTCATTTGAGGTGAAGACTCAAGTTTGTTCAAGAGAAGTTTGACGGGCAATATTTGTCATTGTTCTGTGAGGGGCAAGAATTTTTGCCCCGCCCAAAATTTCTATTTTCTGAATCGAGAGGCCAATTGAGCCAAATTTAATATGAGGTATTATTGGGTTATAAGTACTTGATTTATGCCCCAAAATTTTTTCCTGCAGCCCTGTGGGAACCTCAGGAGCCAAAAATAGAAAAAAACGAAAACGTCCATATCTCCAAAATTGCACGCCACTGAGAATTTTTATTTGGTGTGAGGACCAACAGAAAGGAATGGTAAAAAAAATTGCCATCGGTTTTGTCATAAGGTACTTTTTCGGGACTTTGAAAAAATGCTAATTCAGCATTTTTTAACACTGTGGGCAATGGTTAAAAATTAAAGAATCGTTTGCTTCCAAACCACTGCTCCAAAAGCTTTCATATTTTACATATAACATCTTTGGAACATTGATTCACATATTTGTTGAAATCAAATCCCTCGGTCCATATTTGGGTTCCCTACGGGAGCCCAAATTTTCCAATTGGTGCAGTATGAGGAATGTTCTTTAAAAATCTTCTTCTTCAGATCTACCAATAAGAATCTTTGCATATTTGGTATGAAGCATGCTTAGGGGGGAGGGGGGTGAGATTCAAGTTTGTTCAAGTCAAGTCCCTGGGTTCATATTTAGGCTGCAAATTTGGGGTCCCGGTCCGGATTTAGAAATTTTGGACCAAAATCTGGAAATGAGTTTTTTGTTTTTTTTATGTGTTTCGGTCAATATTAAGACAAAAACATTTTTTTTTTTACACTGAAAATTTGGGGTCGGGGTGGGACTTACAAATTTTGGACCAAAATCCGGAAATTAGTTTTTTATGCGTTTTGGTCAATTTTAAGAAGAAAAAAAAATTTTAGTCTGAAAATATTTTGTTTGGGACTTCGAAAATTTCCCTTTCAAGTCAAGTCCTGGGGTTCATATTTAGGCTGAAAATTTGGGGTCCCGGAGACTTAGAAATTTTGGACCAAAATCCTGAAATGAGTTTTTTGTTTTTTTTATGCGTTTCAGTCAATATTAAGACAAAAAAATTTTTTTTTTACACTGAAAATTTGGGGTCGGGGTGGGACTTAGAAATTTTGGACCAAAATCTGGAAATTGTTTTTTTTGTTTTTTATGCATTTTGGTCAATTTTAAAACAAAATTTTTTTTTTTTTTTTTACACTGAAAATTCGGGGTTCGGGTGGGACTTAGAAATTTTGGACCAAAATCCGGAAATTAGTTTTTTATACATTTTGGTAAATTTTAAGAAAAAAAAATTTTAGTCTGAAAATATTTTGTTTGGGACTTCGAAAATTTCCAAACAAAAATAAAAACAAATCTGTTTTGTATGCATTTATTTCAATTTTGGGACGTAAAAGTGCAGGAACTGAAAATAGAAGGAAAATCCTGTGTATTGTGTGGGCACTATCGCTTCATCTAGTTGGTATATGTTTTTCTTAGGAGGGGCATATGCAGCTTATTCAAGTCAAGTCCCTTGTTTGATATTTAGACTACCATGTCAGGTGAGTGCCCTCAGGCCCCCTGCAGCCTCTTGTTTTTATAACCAATGCAAGCTTCAAAAAATAAAAATTAAATGGTTCATGCCTGATATTTTACCCAAGTTAACAAAATTGATAAATTTGTCCCTTGAGTGCAACAAAGTTTTGCAATGCTTTAGCATTGCAAAGCCTTCCTGCACTCAAGGGACAAAATACACCACCACCCATACTATTCTGTAGATTATGAGGCCCAAAACAAAACAAACCAAGAGCATGAACTTTTGATGGCAAAGAAATAATTACAAAAAATAAAAAATAAAATAAAAAAACTCCCACCCACATTCAATTTTGCAAAAAATGGCCCGAGAAACTGAAGATCTTATTTGTGGGGCCAAAAGTATTACACATTTGTTTTTCATTTCAGTCGATGTAACAAAGTACTCCCTGTTGCTGAGAGTGCATACCAGGAAGGACTTCCTCCACACTACACTACAAGCTACCATTTGTCTAAGGTATCATTACTTTTCAGAACAAATTGAAATTCAAAATTGGTTGCATTCAAAATGTCAATCTCTTTTGCCAGTTCTTCTCTCGAAAACCCTGTCACACGTACGTATGTCCACAATTTCCTTTGGCACACCTCACAGGTCACACTTATGATCAGATCGCTTTGAAACTTGGTATGCTTGTTTGGGGTGATCTCTAAATGAGAGCTATCGATTTTCTTCCATTTCCGTCAAAAAATGTTGCACCGGCCAACGTTCTTAGAACTTAGTTTAGTCAGACCTCAATATTTCCATTGGCACACCCAACAAGGCACATTTATCATTGGATTGCTTTGAAACCTGGCATGCTTGTTTGTGGTGACCTCTAGATGGGAGCTATCAATTTTCTGCCATTTCCATTGAAAAATGTTGCCGTGACCAACGTTCTTAGAACTTAGTTTAGACAGACCTCAATATTTCCCTTTGGCACACCCTACAGGGCACATTTATGATCAGATTGCTTTGAAACCTGGCATGCTTGTTTGGGGTGACCTCTAGATGGGAGCTATCGATTTTCTTCCATTTCCGTTAAAAACTGTTGCCGCGGCCAACATTCTTAAAACTTAGTTTAGTCAGACCTCAATATTTCCCTTTGGCACACCCTATAGGACACATTTATAATTGGATGGCTTTGAAACCTGGCATGCTTGTTTGGGGTGACCTCTAGATGGGAGCTATTGATTTTCTTCCATTTCTGTTAACAAAAATGTTGCCACGGCCAACGTTCTTAGAACTTAGTTTAGTCAGACCTCAATATTTCCCTTTGGCACACCCTACAGGGCACATTTATGATCGGATTGCTTTGAAACCTGGCATGCTTGTTTGGGGTGACATCTAGATGGGAGCTATCGATTTTCTTCCATTTCCGTCTGTCAAAAAATGTGGCCGCTGGCAACGATCTTTGAACTTAGTTTAGTCAGGCATCATTATATTCTTTGGATGCCCTACAGGGCACATTTATGATCAGATCGGTTTGAAACTTTGTATGCTTGTTTGGGGTTACATCTAGATGGGAGCTATCAATTTTCTTCGATTTCTGTCAAAAAATGTTGCCACTGGAAATGACCTTCGATGAACTTAGTAAAAACTTAGTGCAGTTAAGCATCAATATTTCCCTTTGACACACCCTGCAGGGCACATTTATCATTGGATCACTTGCAAACTTGGTGTGCTTGTGTGGGGTGACATCTATATGGGAGCTGTCGATTTTCTTCCATTTCTGTTAAAAAATATTGCTGCTGACCTTTGAACTTAGTTTGGTCAGACCTCAATATTTACCTTTAACACACCCTTCAGGGCACATTTATGATCGGATCACTTTGAAACTTGGTATGTGTGTTCGGGGTGACCTCTAGATGTGAGCTATTGCTTTTTTTCATTTCCATAAAAAATTATTGTCATTATCACCAGCCTTTGAACTTACTGCATTTGTGCATCAGCTTATCCCTTTTGCACTCTCTGCACGGTAAATTTATGAATTTCCATAAAAAAACCATTACCATAAGCAATGCCCTTCTACTTAGTGCATTTGTGCATTAACATCTTCCTTTGGCATGTCTCAGAGGGCACATTCATTATCAGGTTGTTTTGAAACTTTGTATGCTTATGCAGGGTGACAGAGACAGGAGCTATTGATTTTCTTTTTATTTCCATCAAAAACAGTTGCTGTTAGCATCAATCTTTGAATTTATTGCATTTGTGCATTAACATTCTTCTTTGACATGGCCTACATTTATCATAGGATTGTTTTTGAACTTGGTGTGCTCTTTCGGCAAGACGTTTTGATAAGAGCTATTGATTAGCATTCATTTTTGTGAAAAAAGTTGCCATTTACAGTAACCTCTGAACATACTGAATTTGTGTATCAACATTCTTTCTTTAGCCAGTCTTACAGTTTGCATTTAAAAATGCATGGATTACTCGGATGTTGTGCACACACAATGCTGTTATGTTGAAATTTCACCAAATAACATTGGTACCAATGATCTTCAATTTTGCCATTTCATTTATAACTTACAAAGTTTAAGTTTGTCAAGTTGAGCTAAGTGTCATTGATACTTTCATTTCGCAGAATTTATCTGATTAAAGACTGTTGATTAGGCCTAAAAAAGGTTAAAAATCTGTTTTTCAGGCCCTCCCACAATGTCCTTTTCGCTGCCGCATACTCTCTTTTTATAACCAATGCAAACTTAAAAAAAATAAAAATTAAATGGTTTATGTCTGATATTTTACCCAAGTTAATAAAACTGACAGATTTGTCCCTTGAGTGCATAAAGGCTTTGCAATGCTGCAAAGCCTTCTTGCACTCAAGGGACAAAATACACCACCACCCATACTATTCTGAAGATAGTGAGGCCTAAAACATAAAACAAACAAGAACATGAACTTTTAATGGCAAAGAAATAATAACGAAAATAAAAAATAAAATAAAAAAACACCCGCCCAAATGCAATTTTACAAAAAATGGCCTGAGAAACAGAAAATCTACTTTGTGAGGCCTAATTAAAGGGCCATGTGAGTATTGCCATCACTTGGCATTCATTGTCTGGCGTCCATCATCGTAAAACTTTTCACATTTTTATCTTCTTTTCTGGAACTGCTGAACCGATGTGAACCATACTTGGCAGAAATGGCCTATGGGAGGTCATTTACAAACGATCCTCATTTTGTTCCCGTTGGATGAAAAACATGGCCGCCACAGGCATTCTTTGATTTTGATTGGTGGATTTTCAAAAATCTTCTCCTCTGAAACTACTAGGCCAAGTGTTTTGAAACTTCACATGCTTGATGACTGGGACCCCCTCTACCAATGATCCTCATTTAATGTTGATCTGGTTGCAAACATGGCCACAATTGCAGCCCATAGTTACCATAGAAACCCTATGGGAAAACACATTTTCATCGTCTTCTCTGGAACTTCTGAGCTGATGTAAACCAAACTTGGCAGGAATGGTCTATGGGAGGTTCTGTACAACTGTTCCTCATTTTGTTCCTGTTGGATGAAAAACATTGTTGCCACAGGCATTCTTTGATTTGGATTGGTCGATTTTGAAAAATCTTCTCCTCAGAAACTTCAGAGCCAAATGTTTTGAAACTTCTCATGCTTGTTGACTGGTACACCCTCTACCAACCATCCTCATTTAATGTTGATCAGGTTGGAATTGCGGCTCATAGGTACCATGGAAACTCTATGGGAATTCACATTTTTATCTTCTTATCTGAAACTACTTGGCCAGTGTGAACCTAACTTGGCACAAATAATGTATGGAAAGTCCTCTGAAAACAATCATCATTCTGTTTCACTCAGATGAAGGCACATGGCAGGCAGCTGCATTCTATGATTTTGATTAGAATAACTGAGGGATATGTAGTAATGCCAGGTGAGCGATTACAGGCTCTTTAGAGCCTCTTGTTATATGTTTGTTGTAAAAATGCATTTTTCAATGAATGTTGTCAAGCATACATTTCATTTGTGCCAGGTGCACTAAGATGAGGTGGGTAAATCGAGTCAACCCAGTCCAGAATGGGAATAAAGAACAATTTTTTCTGCAAGGGATATAATGTTGGGTCCCTTTTTATGGAGCTTTGGGAGGAAAATCTATTACTGAAATGGTTGACTGGATATTTGATTACGAACCAGTTACTAACACAGCCGGTGCCTGTTGAAAAAGTTGTCAGCAGGATAACCACACTATTAATATTGTATATCATATACAGTATAAAAATCCCTGTATTCACCTGAATGTGAATATTACAGTGGTGATTAATCAAGGTCGTAACAGTCAAATGCATTCAGAGCATGAAAATATTATATAGACTGTTATATGAGGCAGCCAAGACCTGGGTACAATTCTCTTCCAAGTTTCCCACAAGGTGTATTGTATTAGAATGTCTGGAAAATTGAGGTTTGTTTCCATTTGATTTATTGTGCAACATGGGTTTTAAAATCCCATACGTCATCATTTTCTAGCCACTCTCCCTTACTTTCAGTGCGCTGTAGAGGGTGAGGACCATTGCTTGCCTCAAACTGATAGGTTTGCTGAGATATTTCAAACACATTTCAGTATTTCTTTTGTATGCCTTAGGCCCATTAAAAAAAAAAATCTTGTTTCTCAGGCAGTTTCCCCTCCATTTTGTGATGAGGGAGGGAAGCTTTTTTTTTGTTAATCCACAAAAATGTCATAGATATAACGGTAGTTGGAATTATTAATTAATTCTGTTGAAACACAAATTTCCCATACTGCAGTTGCAAATGTAACCAACCATATCTTGTTTGACAGATTCAGTGAGCTCTGTCAAACAAGATATAGTTGGTCAAATTTTTATTCCTACAAGTGCAAAATACTTTCACTGTTAAATTTCCATTTTAAAAAAAGGGAGTAATGAGGCAGATTTTCAATGAAAAGGTAGGTGCCTAGGAAACAAGGATTTTTTTTTCAATAGCCTAATATTGAATTATTTCATGGTGGCCTTATAACAGCTATGTCTTGTTATGAGAGGCTTAATAATAAACTCAGGTGAATAGTCAGTTTAACTTAGGCCTAAAAACTTAAAAATCTGTTTCTCAGGCCCTCCCTCATGTCCTTTTGGCTACCGCATGCTCTCTTTTTATAACCAATGCAAACGTGAAAAAATAATAATTAAATGGTTTATGTCTGATATTTTATCCAAATTAATAAAATTTATAAATTTGCCCCTTGAATGCAACAAGGCTTTGCAATGCATTAGCCTTCTTGCATTCAAGGGACAAAATACATGACCACCCATACTATTCTGTAGATGGCTAAAACATAAAACAAACCAAGAACATGAACTTTTGATGGCAAAGAAATAATTACAAAAATAAAAAATAAAATAAAAAAATGCCTGCCCACAATTTTACAAAAAATGGCCCGAAAAACAAAAGATCTACTTTGTGGGGCCTTAAAGATAAATTGTAGAGAGGGTAATATTACTAATAAATGTTTATTTGAACATTCATTTCAGCTGCAATCTGCAAAACGTGTCTTTGCTCAGTATGCTAGAGGTCCAGCTTTTGAAAGATACTCAAAGCAGTTAGAAGAGTCATGTGAAAACTTCTGGAAGAATGGTCGCCGACTTTGTGAAGAGATCAGTCTGACTGGAAACCATTGTGTCAATCCAGTAAGTCTCATTGTTTATCATGATCTAATGATACCTTGAGCAGCCAAGGTTATATTTATTGGACAGTTTTATGGGTGATGTAAATCATAGTAGAAACAAGTTATTAATTGAAAATAGAATATGTTTTCATTTTTGGGATTCTCTCAAAAAAACTTTCCACAATCGTTTCCAATGAGGGGAATAGTACTGGCTGATTTTGGTCATTACATTGAGTAAAGAGTTGATAAAGATGAATTTTCACTAAGGGTATACAGTGCACAAGGTTAGTTACAGTAGAACCTGTCTTGAGAGACCACCCCATTTGCTGAGCCAAAGTGGTCTCTCAATACAGGTGGTCTCTCATTATTTTTATTATTATTTTATTTTAATTCAGTTTTAATACAAGTACAATGGCATTGTTTAATAAATTGTAGATAAAAGAACATAAACTGAAAAACTGCACTGTTGGGCCGACGTCCTGGTTACATTTTTGAACTATTGATTTCTGTGCACACTGCATTGATCTTAACTGACTGAGTTACAACAGTGAGGGTACCAGAAGAAAAGCCATCTTTTTCCTTGCTCATGTTTCCTCTTCAGTCAAACACCTATATTTTGTTTGTACAAATTTGTTTTATTACAAATTATTGGAGAGTGCCAACAGGCAAATTTTGAATACCATATTTACTCAATGAATTGGAACACTCTTTGTTTTGGAACACCTGAATATTTCAGAAAAATAATTTTTAAAACTACTCAAATTATTGAACAGTTTAAAAATTATTTTTAAAATTTTTAAATTGTATCAACTTCTATTCATTGTCATCATCATCTGGTAACTCATCTCGTGAATTAAACATCTGGTAACTCGTCAAGTGAGTTAAAAACATGGGAGAGTGTGTGTGTGGGGGGAGTGGGGAGTGGGGGGGAGGAATGCATGGGGTGGTTTTCTGTGCTTTCTTGACAGGACTTGTAGCTTCTTCAACCTCCACAATTTTTCTTTTGGCTGGTCTACCAACTGGACGCTTGGTTACTGCTTTTTGCAGGCTTAATTCAACTTTGGGCCTCGCTTCCTCTGCTGATCACTTAAATCTTACTATGAGTTTATCCATGGTTGCAAGTGACTGTCGGCTGAAGCGACGAGTCAGGTTTTTAAACAGTTTGGGATGGGCAGAAAAAAATAACAAAACAAACAATAAAAACAAACAATTCACTTGGATCCTTTATTAAATGTGGGCTCCTTTTGTCTTGGATTTGTTTTTACTTTCAAAACAATACCATTCTGCTAGCATTTCTTACATGTACCTGTCATTAACACTTGTTGAATTCATGTCGGCGGCACGTTTGAATGGGGAGTCTGACAGGTGTCCTCATCCAACCGTCTGACCTGTAATCACCTTGTATAATGAACTTTTTATTAAGCTACAAGTAATTTGCTCGTTGTTTGCCAATAATACAATGGATAAAACCTACCGACTTTACAGTTTAATATTAGTCTGTCAGATAGATTTTGACAAGTTTGCTGAATGAAACGTTTAACTCTGCTTGGCCCATTTTTCACCAGTGTTGTTTTAACTTATGTCAGTCAAACTTGTGGGGGACACTCTCGTATTATCTCTCGAGATTATTCACAGTACCAAGAAAATCTGTGTTGTCAATAACTTGTTTTGAGCAATGATAAGATTAATGTATGATTGTATGTTCCACACAGAATTAATCTTTTTTCACTAATTATACCCCCGGCAAACAAAGTTTGGGGGGTATATAGGAATCACCCTGTCCGTCCGTCTGTCCATCTGTCCATTTGTCTGTCTGTCCGTTTGTCCATCCTTGTAAGCGCAACTCCTCCTAAACTGTTTGAAGAATTTTCATGAAACTTTACACAATGGAAGAACACCATATGGAGATGTGCATGAAGCAATATAATTCCGTTCTGACATTTCCAAGGGGAGATAATCTGTCCGTCTGACCATCCTTGTAAGCGCAACTCCTCCTAAACCATTTGAAAAATTTTCCTGAAACTTTACACAATGGAAGAACTCCATATGAAGATGTGCATGAAGCAATATAATTCCGTTCTGACATTTCCAAGGGGAGATAATCTAACTTATACCGTCTGTCCATCCTTGTAAGCGCAACTCCTCCTAAACTGTTTGAAGAATTTTCATGAAACTTTACACAATGGAAGAACTCCATATGAAGATGTGCATGAAGCAATATAATTCCGTTCTGACATTTCCAAGGGGAGATAATCTAACTTATACATTTCAGGCGCGGGGGGGTATCACTTTGTGAGTTTGCTCACAATACCTCTAGTTAATACTGGGAGCGAGATTGTGATTACCGGTAGGCCTATTAAAGATTGATTTCACTTTAAAATACCGGTAAGTTGGACCTGGAATTATTTCTCCATTGTGCGCTGTGGTTTGATACACTTTCGTTATCGACGTATTTTCCCATTTCCTAAATATTGAAACACGTAGATTTTGACAAATTTTCCCATTTTCAAAATATTGGAACACTTCAAAAATTAATTATTTTAGACTGTTCCAATTCATCGAGTAACTACGGTAACAAATACAGACCACCGAAAAACATCTAACCCTCAACCTGTTGATTTTAATACTCTGAAATTGCCAGAAATTGATTTTCCGGTCTCTCAAAAAAAAGGTGAAAAACTGAGTTTTGCCACAGTCTTGTGGTCTCTCAAGACAGGTGGTCTCTCAAGACAGGTCCATTATAGAGTGAAACCAATCAGTACATAGCCACAGTGGTCTCTCAAGGCAGGTGGTCTCTCAAGACAGGTGGTCTCTCAAGACAGGTCCATTATAGAATGAAACCAATCGGTACATGGCCACAGTGGTCTCTCAAGACAGGTGGTCTCTCGTGACAGTGGTCTCTCAAGACAGGTTTTACTGTACTCTGTTAATAATGAAAATTTTGTTTAATTAGAAAGTGTGAATAACCCCGTGCAATACACAGGCTTGGTGACACTTTCTCAATACAAGACAATGCACTGCCATATTGCACACTACATAAAAATCTACACTCACTTGGGCTATGCAATGCACAGGGTTAGTTGTAAAATAGAGATGATCTTATTTATACCGTAACCAGAAAGAAATGAGTGACTAACCCCGTTCATTGCACAGAGTCAGTGTTGTAAGCCAACATACACTGACAAACCAGAGGCACAGGATTAGTTGATATCCTGCCATATCACACACTACGTGAAAATATACACTTTCAAAGGCTGTAAAAATGCACAGGGTTAGTTGATTACATGTTGCATAAGGTGCACAGTTCAAGGAAATAATGGAAATACACTGGAAGATGGCAATTTTTTTTAACCCTTTACCTAATGAATCGCCCGCATCCGCCCACGTAATATGCAAACTGAGCAGTTGAAAAAATTAAATTTTTCAAAATATTTCAACAAAACCATATCATGTGACCCCTCATTGGAACGAGCTCATTGAGCTCGTTCCAATGAGGGGTCATATGATATGGTTTTGTTGAAATTTTTGGAAAAAATTAAAAAAATGATATTTAAAATAATAAATTTTGATATCGTCTGCGTTGGGTAAAGGATTAAGATGAATTGTAAAAATGAAAATATATTCTACTTTCAATTAATGGATTGTTTATGGTGGACCCCTGTTAATGGAATAGCCTCTTTGACTGGGTTGTGTACTATGTTTTGAGGAATAAAATAAAAATCCATAGTTTTTCAAGCAATATTGTGCAAGTAGCTTTCCCAGTTATGTTGAATACCCGGTAAAGTGTTGAACATAATTTCCAGCAGAAAGCTGTTGAATAATGCGGTTCAATAAAACAAAATTATTGCATCAAGAAAATAGCTTGATTTTCTGTTGAATGTTGAGCTGCAAAAAATCTTTAAAAATAGGACAAAAATTAAGGTTGCTAACTATCAAAAGTTGTATTTGTGTTAGATATATATTTGCGCAAAATTAAAATTCTTGTTGTATTATTAGTATTATTCATGTTTTTGTTTTAGCTTCACAGAATTCCTGATCTTCCACAGAATGAAGAGAATGAACACCTCCCAGTAATGGCTCATTCCAGCCAGATGAAGACCAAAGCAGCTTGTAACTGTGGTAAAAAACAGGCAGAAAAAGAGGATCCGTTTGATCACAGGGTACTTGTTAGTTTCATGTTTCAGTGCATGACCTAGTTTGACTGAGTTAGTTTCAGTATCCATTCAAGAATTAGAAAGCATCTTTATATATTCTTACTCTTTTCAATGAAATACTGTCAACAAAACGCTGTTGAAAACAGTCTTTCCATGACAGCTAGGCATTTTTTTGTTTTTGTTTTCTGGTTCGGTTCTGTTTTTTTTTGGAGTGAAGTGTGCTATCTTTGACTCATAGCATCAGGAAAATGTTTCCAAGAAAAACATCATCGAACATCTGCACACCATTCATATCATTGGTGTACAGTAAGTGGGGATTCCAAAAATATTACCAAATTTTCTGACCAAGCTTTTTGCAGCAATAAATTATTGCTGCAAAAAGCTTGTTCAGAAAATTCACCTATCAAATTTGAGTACATGAAATGCAGCTTCAGTAGAACAATCATAAATCAATCAGATGATCCTCTATGGAATGCATCTTCAAAAAGACAGTGGATGGGGTTACTGGCCCTTCAAGTTTGATTATGTACTACCAATTCTTGGAAAGCAATGTTTGATTAGTTTGAAGTCATAATGTATTGTTCACATTCTTGTGAGAGCATTCTGTTATTTGGCCCATTTCCCACTAATAGACTTTACATGAAGTATGTGATATCAAAATTTATTTTGATCTTCTTTTTTCCCCCAATTCTTGAAAAAAATTCAACAAAACCATGTCATCTGACTCCCCCCTTCCTCCCCCCCCCCCCCCCCCCTGCCTTCTGTGGTTGCCTTTCACCAACTTTATGGCATTCCGGTGTCATTCCGCGTCATTTCGTGTCATTCCGGTGTTTAGGAGGACCCCTTTTCAAGATCCTTCACATGCACACTTGAGCCCTGAACAAAGCTTTTCTTGTCATCATTAAAGCTTTTTTTCATGTGTTTCAATTCCGTTCGTGTTTTTCTGGGAATAGACGGTCCAATAGTTAACTATTAGAGTGCTGGAAGCCCATATTTGGGCTTTACTCTGAAGTACAGTTACCACAACTTAAAGGCCTCGAATTCAGTGGATGTTCTTCGCTTTACCTTTGAACTGAAATAATTTAGTCTGTTAGGATTTGCCTTGTTACAATTTATGGGAGAGTGCCTATTGGCCTATTGGTACTCTCCCATAAATTGTAACAAAGCAAAGACATGTGAACAAATTCTGATGACCAAAAATAACTTAGCACTCTACCAGTTAACAGTTGTCAGCAAAACAAAATAAAAATACAGTGTTAAAAAATACGTCTGTTGTGAATACATTTTTGGTATCCTAAGCAAGGTAACTTACTTTCAAACTGGGTTATTTTGTTGAGTCGCGTAAGTAACCTATTTTCGTTTCGACACCTGAAGCTCCGACTGAAATGGAACAAAATAGAAATAAAAAATCCGCCAAAAGTGACAATGGACAATTGACTGTTCTGTGTTTTCAAATAAATGGTTGTTTATTAGATGAATGAAAATGCCTTTTATCACACTCAAGCACATTCGATTCTTGAAAATATGTAAACCTTGGATCACTCAGTTCAGCCTGTTCCTCATTTTGGCCAATTTTTAGAGGGCGACTTGTAATCACCCCGACTATTTTTCTAGGCGACTTCAGGCTTAGAAGGCCTACATAATCTCCCTAGTCGCTCTCATGGCTTGTCCCTGCCACTAAGTGGAACCAATGCACGATGTTGTCTCAGGCCTGGCAATCTAGAAAATCAAGGAGTACAATTGCCCTCCTCAGATTTTTGGGGAATGCAATTGCACCTGAAATTTTCAATACATGCACTTGTATGCTATTTTGGTTTTATTCACTTCAAGGTATTACTATTGTGGCTGAAAACTTGTACTACATTCAGCTACATAGTGGAAAAATTAACACACACATCTTATTATTATTCAAAATGTTGCATTCAGTTCTTATGTGACTGTCTTCTACACTCAAAATGTATCGAAATATAGCACTGAATGGGTCATGACTTATTGCAAATCAATGCAACGTTGACAAATGATAATAGATTTTAAAGGCAGTCCCAAACAGTTCTGACAATACAGAAAATAAATGTGCTCCAAATTATTCACCAAAAATTTGCAAGACGTGATGATGTGATCTGGGGGCCGGGTGGGTGGGTCTCTTTAGTTCGCCAAAAATGTGCTTTTCCAACTTGTGCAATTTTTTGAATTTTTTAAAAATATATCAATATATCAGCTAATATATACCATCATTTGTGTTTCAAACCTTAAAGATGATGTTGTACATCACACTCTTAACATAAATACAACATCAGGAGGCTTTATATGTGAGAATATTGGGCTTAATCTGGAAAATGTCACACGTTAGTAGGGGGTGGGTGTCTTGTTCAAAATGTAAAAAATGTGCAGACAATATTTTGGGAACAATTCAAATGAAAATTTGTTCCCCTATATGTAAACCTGATCTGGCCAAGGCTGATAATGAACAGTTTGTCATTTGTAGATTGGGGCCCACAGCAGCCCACAAAGGTTTAAATTGGTGGTACCAGTTTAAGAACATTATGAAACCCCCTAAAGACAGCTGTGCCTACTAAGTTTATAAGTTTAATTGGGATTTTAATGGGAGAGTGGGTGGGTGGGTGTCTGAGAACAGTAGTAGAAAATTGTAAAAAGGAGCCGAATAAAAGATAGGACGTAACGTCTTGTAAATTTTTAGTGGCCCATACATCCACACCTTCCACTCGGGATGCTCCACATAGATTGCAGCTGGCCTCCGCTACAGTCACAGCTTCTTCCGCTTCAACTACTAAGCACACACAACCGCATCCTAGCTACCCGACTTCGGATATCCAGCCTGCTACACGAAGAAGGGACCATGCTTTGCCCATGAAATCGGACCATCTGGCAGCTGGGGAGATGAGGCCTCGATCATCGGGACATGTGAAGAAGATAGCCATCTCCAACATACTGTCCCAGGAGCAGCCAAGAAACAAAAGACCGCTGCTTCTCTGGCCTCTGTGATGGACTTGCTGTCGCCGATTGTGCAGCTGATCTCAGCATCCCAGCAAGTGCAGGAGCAGCCTCCCCCAGACTCAGAACCTGAGCTGTTGGACAGCGCTGGGTCGGTCCAGTGATCTGTTCCCACAGATGCAATGGACCGAGATTCACAACTGATTCTCTCGGATGGTGAAAGGGATAAGGAAGAGGATTACCCTTCCCTTTCGGAATGGCACATGGTTGTGATGGATTTCATCTATTGATACTACCCTGAATTTGTTCCGTCGAATCAGAATGCTGTGTCGACAAGGAAGAAACCGCTGGTGTCGTTGGATGCAGACTTTATCCGGACAAAGGAGGAAGTCCTTTCTTTTCTGGTCCAGTCTAGACAGGTTTCACAGGCCTTTGGCCATATTTACGACGCCATATTTAACCTCTTGAGTACGAGAAGGAAAGGCGGTTTCTTAACTTCATGTTCCATAAACATAACGTTTCTTGGACTACGTTCATTTAAAATGGACTGAAGATGTTCAGAGAGTTCTTCTGCTTTTGGATGAGCAGGCCAAGGATCTAGAGGTATCCTTACCTGATTCATTCACAATTCGCTCAAACACAATTGAGACAGCAATTTCTTCAAATAGAGCGAATTTGAATGCTATGTCTTATGCAGATCACCTTACAAGAGCTATGGCACAACGTCTCAATGGAAAGGAATTTGAGGACGTTCGTACATCTCTACCCTGACAGTAGCTAATCTGGAGTTAATCAGACGTGATGCTGCCGTTGCGTCATCATTACTGATAGATGACAAGGTGAAAAGCTCTCTCCGAGTCGTTCCGGTCGTCCGGGCATACTATATTTGATGACAAGCTTTCGTTAGTCTATGATCAGGCTACTAAGAAAGCGTCTAGTACTCTGCTTTTGAAGTCGGCGTCTCAAAAACCCGCTTCAGCAGACAAGAGTAACGGAGGACATTCCAGACAAAAATTGTTAAAAGGAAACTCCTCACGAGAGTACAAGAAACCCTCTTATAATTACTCTGGAGGTCGTCAGTATAGTGACTTGGGAAAGGTACGGAGGTCTGATCGGGACTATCGGTTAGATGCCCCTAGGCTGACAGGACGAGGTTTTTCATGGGAGAGGACGTGGTTTCTCCTCCCGTAAGCCTCGCAGGTCATACAGGTGATGGTCAAGACCTCTATTGCTTGCCAGTTGACAGGTTTTCAAGCTCCGCGAAAAACAAAATAGCAGTCACGGAAGACCAGTGGGTGAGAAGTGTAGTCGCGGATGGCCTACGGCTATCATTCCAAGTGAAACCCCCACTAACAAGATGTCCGCATTGGACAAATCTTACATCAGATCCTTGCAAAAGAGAGTCACTCCTAGTGGAGGTACATGCTCTCTTATCAAAGGAAGCAATAGAGGTCGTCGAGAATCAAAATTCTCAAGGTTTTGACAGTCACCTGTTCCTCGTACCGAAGCCAGACGGCACTTTCTGACCGGTAATAGACTTGAGCTGGACAAACAAGCTTATCGTGGCTCCAAAGTTCTATATGAAGATCATTCGGTTGGTAAGGGCGAGCATTCGGGTGAACGACTATTTGGCAAGCATAGATCTGAAGGATGCGTACTTTCATGTCCTGGTACATCCGGCATTCAGAAAGTACCTACGGTTCGCTGTACAAGGGAAGTTATATCAGTTCAGAATGATGTGCTTTAGCCTGAACCTGGCTCCCTGGGCATTCACACGAATAATGAACTCAGTAATGTCACACTTCCGAGCTCATTCGTCTGCGGTAACTCGGCTTACTTGGAAGACATTCTACAAAGATATGGCAACAGAATTATTCTTCAGAACGATGTTCAGAGTCTGCTTCTATTACTCTGACGTCTCAGTTTCATTGTAAACGAGAAAAAGTCAGATCTAGCTCCATCCAAGTCGTTCATTCACTTGGGAATGAGCTTCGACACTCACAACAATCGGTTCGTCTGCTGTTACCCAGAGCAAAATTATTCAGTTGTTATGCTCTCTTTTGTCTGCACTCAGATGCATTAACAGCGAGGGAATTTATGCGGCTGTTGGAATTGTGTGGCGCAGCTGCAGATCTTATTCCGATGGCTCACCTGCGCACGCGGCCCCCTCCAGATATTCTTTACTCAGAACTGGAGTGTGAAGATGCATTCGCTCGAAACCAGTATTGTTTTTACGAACCTGGTAAAATGAAGGGTTCAGATTTGGGCAGATATTCAGTGGTTAACTCAGGGAGGTCTGCTGCAACTGCCAGATCCGGCTTTCACGATTATGGCGGATGTGAGTCAGGCGGGTTGGGGCGTGACCCTAAGTCACGCAGGCTTGAAGTGTCAGTGTCTTTGAGACCCTCGGTTCCTAGAGAAGCACATAAACATCAAAGAGATGATGTCAATATGGCTAGCACTACAACATTGGATTCTCATAAAAGCGGACGCTCATGTTCAAAGTTTGTCGTACAACTCGACAATAGTAGCGTATATCAGGAACCAGGGCAGCACTCATTCAATTCCATTTTGCAAACTAACAGAGAAGATTCTTCTATATGTCATGAATCATCATGTTCAGCTTTCTGTCCGTCATATACCGGGTCATCTAAACGTAATAGCAGACTTGCTCTCTCGAAAAGTGGACGCTCAACAAGTGAGTATTCAGGCAGATTTGCTACTAGTGGGATCGCCCCATGATAGATCTGTTTGTGATGCACCTGAACAATCAGTTACCGACGTTCATGTCGCCATGTCCAGACCATCGAGCATATGCAGTAGACGCTCTGTCGATCTCATGGGAATAGTAGGATATGCGTATCCTCCAACTCTGTTGATTCAGCAGATTCTGTTAAAGATCAAACAGTCTCATTGCAAAATTTTACAAGTAGCATCTCGGTCGTCACAGAAAACTTGGATCAATCTTCTCAGGTGTCTGTTATGGGACGTTCCCCAGAAGCTTCCTCTAGCAGAGGACCTTCTTTATCAGGGGAAGTCACGTGCACTGCACATATTTCCATTGTGCAGTCCTTCTTGAAGTTTACAGGACGACCAGTGGACGCAATTTCTAACTGCAGGAGGTCCTCCCCTTTGTTGAACTACGCAGCAAAGTGGAAGGTTTTCTTCCATTGATGTAAGGATCAGTTGATAGATGTTTATGATCTGTCCATACCAAATATTGCCAATTTCCTAGTCTTCTTGTTTGACGATCTCAAACTGCAGCCCGTTTCTATTAAGGGCTATAGGTCTATGTTATCAGACACTTACGCTCATCCTGATAACTTGGCTATAGGATCTGATGCTTCATTGTCCAAGCTGGTTAGAAATTTCTCTATTAATAGACATAGAACCCTCAGATTAATTCCTAAGTGGAATTTGGCTTGGGTTCTGTTGAAGCTTAAAGCAGCTCTGTTTGAGCCTTTGGGCGTTGTAGAGTTCAAGTTCTTGACCTATAAAACGGCATTTCTCTTAGCGTTTGCATCGGCTGGAAGAGTTAGTGAACTTCATGCTTTATCAGTTGAAGAATCTCACTACCGTAGTGTGGGTAACACCATTACCCTGACTGCGGAAGTGGGATTTCTGGCTAAGACTCCAGACAAACAGCCTGAGCCTATTACCATTAAGGTTCTACTGTTCTCGCACAACTGTAGACCTCTGCTGTGTCCAGTCAGGGCTATGTGCATATATAAACGTTGATCAGATTTTATTAGAAAAGGAAGAAAACGTTTCTTTCTTTCATTGATTCCTAACAGGAAAGATATTTCTTTTCATTCAGTTGCTAGATGGATTCAGTTGGCAATACGCATTGCCTATGAAAATCTATCTGCGAATCAACGTTCTGTTAATTAGATATCAGCGCACAGGATTAGGGCTTATTCTAAAAGTATAGCCATCACTGATCTCATGAAGGCTGCGTACTGGACACAGCCCTCTACATTTAACAAATTTTACTGTAGAAATTTAGAGTCCATCTACGGTGACCTTAGATCTTTAGGTCCTCTTTCTGTTGCTCAGAATGTCGTCCATTAATGGTTACATCTAGTTATTTAGGCAGCCCGTTTCAGCAGTGACGCTGTTCTGCTGCCCTCTTTGTTCTGAGGTCACGTACCTCAGAACAAGGGTGAAGGGGGTGGGATGTTTTTTTCTCTTATGATCATCTGGATTTATAGTGAAAAGCAAGGGAATACCTCCTCCGGTGTCAGAAGTCCTGTGTCGGCGCTGGGATGGTTTTAATGTGTAGCTCGGTGTGAAGCAAATAATATGTCTCATTTATGTATTTTTTTAAAGTGTAGCTCCTGTGAAGCATTTGTATATATCACGTGTCAAACAGGCATTAATATATAATCCTCGGACACTTTTAAATGAGTATAAAGAGTGTCATTCTCTGGACTGTCTTTATATTTTGGCTTCCCTTCACCAAATTAGCAAAATGGGTTATGCTGGCATTAAATGGAGAATTATATATTATGTAATACTCAGTTACATTGTTGTTGTTATTAGGGCTGCACGATATTCAAAACAGAATACCGGTATCGGTATTAAAAAAAATGCCGCGGTATACTGGTATATCGAAAACTGTTCAGATATCTGAACATAAGTGCCACAATCGAGACTTGAGGCATAACAGTCGGAATGAATCAGCACATCATGCGGTTCGAAAAATCCTTACACAATGCAGACGATATCAAAATTTATTATTTTAAATAAAATTTTTCCAAAAATTTCTACAAAACAATATCATGTGACCCCTCATTGGAACGAGCTCGTTCCAATGAGGGGTAACATGATATAGATTTGTTGAAATTTATGAAAATTATTTTTTCAACTGCTGAATTTGTATATTACGTGGGCACATGCGGACGGTTCATTAGGTAAAGCGATGAGATTATTCATTCTGAGCTACAGTTAAAAAACTCAAGACATCTTTAAAATTAAATTGTGGGTAAATAAATAATGACGATAAACCGATATTTTTGTAATTACACCGGTTTTTAATCGATATTGGTTTGAATACCGGTATATATCGGTTTATCGAAATACTGTGCAGCCCTAGTTGTTATGTCTTTCTCGTTTCTTGTAAAAGAGAAAGACACACATAATTCCTTTCTCTCCTATTCTCCTGTAGGAGATATTCTCTATGAAGTGATTGAGTAATTGGATTTTCCTTTATATCCTAGGCCCTCCAGCCTTTGTACGATTCAGCTAGTCTGGGCCATTGGTTGTTGTATAAAAATATTATAAATTCAAAGTAATTTGTATATTTTTTATACTTACCAAAGGCTCAGAGGTGTATGGCCCTCCCATGAGTGGGCACTCATACCTCCCCACTGTTTACAACATTTAACAGGCAATTGTAGAAAGAATGATGGTTGGTGCCAATTTCAGTGTCTTCCTGGATACTGCGCATACTCAGTTTGCAAAAGTATGGAGGACCAGATAGGACATTCAATTTTTGGTTTTGCATCCAAATTTTGGGGATTGGGGGCCAAAATTTGTGTTTGACCCTGGATTATTTTTTTAGTTAGAACCAGCTAGTCTGGGCCATTGGTAAGTATAAAATATACACAAATTACTTTGAATTTATAATTTTTGAGTTAGCACCAGCTAGTCTGGGCCATTGGTAAGTATAAAAAATATACAAATTATTTAAAATTTATGATTTTTGTGTTTCAGTATGCCAACCATGAATTCTATGAAGCTTTAGAGAAGCTTTGCTGTAATAAACTAGAGCATATCGATTTGCCATTTTTCAAACCAAGCACTGAAGAAGCGAGGGCTGTGCAAATGGTACAACCAATAGAGATATCGGAAAAACATGATGCAGACAAGCAACAGCAGGAACCACAATCTACTGCAAAAGAAGCTTCAAAATCAGATATTGTTGCTGGAATGTCAAATCTCAGTCTAGCTCTGAGTTTAGGTAATATTTAGAATCTTTTATTATATGCCAGACATTATTGACTAATTATGATAACAAGAGGAAATTAGGCCTAAAAAGTTAAAAATATGTTTCTCAGGCCCTTCCACATGGTCCTTTTGGCTGCCGCGTACTCTCATTTTATAACCAATAGAAACTTAAAAAAATAAAAATTAAATGATTTATGTCAGATATTTTACTCAAGTTAATAAAACTGATAAATTTGTCTCTTGAGTGCAACAAGGCTTGATAAATTTGTCCCTTGAGTGCAACAAGGCTTTGCAATACTTCAGCATTGCAAAGCCTTCTTGCATTCAAGGGATGAAATACACCATCACCCATGCTATTCTGTAAAAAAACATAGGTTATGACCCCTCATTGGAATGAGCACAACAGTTCATTCCAGGGAGTTGTCATCCTCCAAGGTAATTACAATGAGGCATCATAAACTAGGATTTGGAGACAAAAATTGAAAAATGCTAAAATTTAATGGTCATATCTGAAAATAGCTCTTACAACATGTTGCCATTTTGTCGGGTAAAAAGTGGCTATACAAATGAGAGATGGAAGATTGCCCAAAACTGTTATCAGTTTAAAACTACATAAGAATTTCTGCTATGAGAAAGGTGAAGCTAAGCAAAATTTTAATAACGATAGAGGTTCATGACATTTATTTTATGATTACTTTTCACAGCAGTTCAAGTCCTTCTGGTAAGACGTGACACTGACTGTCAAATATGTCATTAACCCTTTATTACCCAATGCAGAGAATATCAAAATTTATTATTTTTTAAAAATTTTCAACAAATTTCAACAAAACCATATCATGTGACCTCTCATTGAGCTCGTTCCAATGAGGGGGTCACATGTTATGGTTTTGTTGAAATATTTTGAAAAAATTATTTTTTTCAACTGCACAATTTGCAAATTACATGGGCGGATGCAGACGATTCGTTAGGTAAATAATTATATAGTTATATAAATAACTAAATAAATTTTAAGTCCAACACTGTAGAAGTTGAAGTAAAATCAAATCATTTTGTAATTTCCAGGTCAGTCAGGCAGTAGTGACATCTATGGACATCATGAACGTGCTAGTTTGACATCTGAACATCCACAGTCTAGATCTGAATCACCAGCTCATGAACAGGAAATGACTCCACAGGAGACCACAGAATTAATCCAGAAAGATATGGGTGTGTATTCATCATTTTGTTTTGATTATCTTCTCACCAAGATAATCTTCCCTCTTTATGATGTCAAATTTTAGAGCGCAGGCACAACCCTAGGGTGAGAGCAAGCAAATGCACAGATAGTTTGTTCTGGTTATCCCACGTGGTTCAGTTGATTCAAAGGGTGATTACCTCTCCTCTTCAGCTTCTGCCTGCATCTGAACCTGAAGATGCATTAGAGGTTCACGAGATCACCACACACCAAAGGAATACAAATGAGATCTCCCGGCATGTATGTCTTCTACTGCCAGGTACAAATGTGAGAAATGATTCTGAGAACTCCTGTCTATAACTAAATTTTAGGAAAACATGATGTTCTCAATGCTACCACATAAAGCTCTAAAAGACATGCCAAATATATAGTATTCTATGGCTATTCTTGATAATTTGGGATGGGGGTAAATTGAAAGTACATGTGATATTTTATGACCAGCTTAAATTAGATATTGTATACCCACAAGAAAAAGTTGTGTCCGTGTTTTCTTAAACTTTTCCTATAATACTAACACTTTGCATCTTCTTGGAGAGCTCTCTTGGAGTTTCCAGCAAAGTTGTAACTGTACAACAATAAAATGTAATGATAGTTTCTTGTGGTTATTCTTCAGCTTCAAGCTTGTACTGTAAGGATGAGGTTACATGTTTATTATCAAATATAGCTCTCTCCTCCCAACATCATGATCATTTTACAAACTCGTAGACAGCCACAACTAAAAATAAATAACTAAATTCACGAAAATCGTAGTTTGCATAGAATGCTATGTAGAGCTGAAACGGTTAAGGTATTTTCTTGATCGATTAATCACTTGGATTAACCTTGGTTATCCAAATAATCACTTGTCCAAATAGATATCTGAATAACTGCCATACTGTTGATGATTTACAACATGAACCCTTTACCCAACGTAACAAACATAACCGACTTGACCTATATACAAAAATCTCCATTCAAATTTATTAGGTTTTCAATTTTTGTCTCAAAAACATAGCTTATGACCCCTCATTGGAACGAGCTTGTTGAGCTCATTCCAATGAGGGGTCATAAGCTATTTTTGAGACAAAAATTGAAAATTTTTTAGTAATTTATGAAGTTATTTTGCAAGTATCTTCTGCTACCCACAATGGGTAAAGGCTTAAGAATGGCCATTTCCAGCTACTGATACAGTATGATAATCATGCAAGTGAACAAGTATGTCAGCAAGTAACTTGCATGCTTTTTCTCTGTCTCATATAATTGATGTGAGTCAGTGTGACAATGTTTGCATGTGTTTGGAGCAAGCTTGTTGCTTTGTTGACCCATATAAGACAGTAGTTCAAAAGTAACGTTCAATCGACTATTTACTTTTTGTTTTGGATCAGTCAAGATGTTGATCATTGATTAATCGATTAACTGTTTCAGCTCTAATGCTATGACCTTTCCATGTACTAACCCTTCATCCAACATAAGGTTAGACCTTATTACAAAAATTGGTATTCAGGTTTTAGTATTTTTAAAACTTTTGCTTCTAAAACATAGCTTACGACCTCATCTAAGAACATCAAAACTCATTGGAATTTGAAATCAGTCAAAAAAGCAAAATATTCCAGAAACAGAAATGAAGTTTCAGAAGCAGAGCCTCTTGTAACTTTTCTTCTATCATCAGGCCTCCTGTACAGAAGAGTAAAGGAGGCAGAGACACTTGGAAGGTTTTTGAGAACATCTCTGTGAGTCGTAAATTTCTGAATCAGGGCGACTCCAATCAAATTGATGATTTTGAATCAAAATTGAATTTTGAAGCTTCACAGAGCCCCACCGATGAACTCTGCTTATTTCATGAGTTTCTTTCTTAATCCTTTACCCAACAAATCACCCACATCTGCCCGCATAATATGTAAATTCAGCAGCTGAAAAAACAGTATTTTTCAAAAACTTTCATCACAACCATATCATGTGACCCCCCCCCCACACGCACTTTGGAATGAGCTCCACAAGCTTGTTCCAATGAGAGATCACATATGGTTCTGTTGAATTTTTTGGAAAATTTTTTAAAAATTATATTTAAAATAATAAATTTTGATATTGTCTGCGTTGAGCAAAGGGTTAAAGCTGATGTGTTGTAATACACAGTATATTACATCATGGTATTCAGTCATTCATTGCTTAATTGTCATTTTAAAATATATCATGGTTCTAGAATAGTTTGCAAAACAATAACGGGGGGGAAGCGTGGTGGCTCAGCGGTAGACTGTTGGTTTTCCATGCTAGAGGTCCCAAGTTCGATCCCCGTCCAGGACGATCCGTGTTAGGTCCTTGGGCAAGGCACTTTATCCCGGTTGCTTACATGGGGGCACGATGACTTTGTGTACTAAGGCGTACTGCACATTGATGGTGCACGTCTTCAGCCGCTGTAACCCTGCTTGAGCAGAGCTTGAACAGAGTTAGAATGTTGAGGAGCTGACAGTTGCTCATCAATGCTTAGTGGTTCTCTGTGGGTACTCTGGCTTCCTCCACCCGTAAAACTGTCACAGTCACGATTAGCCACTGTACATACAGCAGCCATGACTAGATTTGAAAAAAATATTTTGAAAATACTCAGTGGGTTAAGAGTTAAATTCTCTTCTTTTCATGTTGTCTCTAAAAAGGTATATCTTCATCAGTAATTCATTTTCCTGGTAGGAATTGAAATACCCAACTTTTTGGAAAAACAGAAACTCAAATCCATATTGCTGCAGAATTTGAATATCTTAATCAAGATTTTTACAGGCTACTTGACACAGTGGTCTCTCCTCACATACTTGCACCTTTAGTACAGGTTCCTACATGTTAGAGATGGGCAGTATACCGTAAATATTTTTCGGTATCGCTATCGAACCATTACCGATTTACCGTACCAATGGCATCTCAAAATACAGAAAATTCAGTGGCAGTATTGAAAAATATTTCCAACGCAAGTTAAAAACTAAAAGGATGATAACAGAAAATGAAGAATAATTCATGAGAAGAAAAGTCCATGGACTGTGTATGTCTAACGACAGTCATCACCAGTCATTTTATGTAACAAAGAGGCTGAGAGAAAATACCCAGAGGGGTATTTTCTCTTGGCCTTTTTGTTACATCAAATGGTTGACGGTTAGTGTCCATGTTGCTCCCAACATTTTGACACATTGGTGGCTTTGTCTGCTTTAAAACAGTGAATAATAGCTGGCCAGTATACTGTTTCAAAAAATAACACCGGATATTGGTATCAGGGTGAGTACATGCATGGTGTTGACACTGAATACTGTACCGATACCGAGGTAAATCATTCTAACCGAACTTGAATTTTCAATACCGCTCAACTTGATTACTTGTCTCCCTTCCAATTTCTGGCTGACGTCCATTACCAATGCACATTTTTTAATACATATTTGGTTGTTTGTTTTAAGTATGGTTTGATATTATATTTTAGATGCTGATTCATTGTTAACAGAGCGCCAGCATTCCACAACAGAATATCTACCAGGAATGATACATTCTGACTCACCACCTGGTTTACTTCCCAAATTTTCATCATGGTCTCTTTGCTGTGTTGCCAAAGCAAGTTTCTATTCCCACACACAGGGTATGTTTACTGCTTAACTAATCTTAATATCAGTTCTTTTCATTCATCTTCTAAGAAACCAGCTGTGTGCATAAATAACAAAAGTGAAATTTTTTTGTTTCTTTGATTTCAACTGTGAAAAGATGTTATGTGAAAAACCTGACAGAAATGATGTCAACTGCAAGGGGAATGAAATTTCTGCAGTAGAAATTACAGAAAAAACTTTACTCTGAATGAAACATATGAAATTATTGTTACTGTTGCATCAGCATACAGGCGTCACAAAAATGACCGATCAGGGGGATGTAAATATGTTTTTTCTCCCCCCACTGCATGTGTAACATGCGTCTGTCCAGGGTGAGATAGCAGGGAGAGACAGATGTATCCCACCCACCCACGTGACGTTATACATTTATAACGTTATTATGACATTATGCATATCGTATCAGTTTCTTGCTACCAACTAATTCATATTGACGTCATCAGAATGCCGTGTGATCAAAGTTTGATGCTCTAAAACTCTTTAAACCCCAAGATGCCACCATTCCTAATTGATTCCGTGGTATATACCTTTGGTATATACGTAACTTTTGCATGCTCTTTTCGATGGTGTCATTAGTTTCTCAAAACAACGAATACCAAATTAGTTGATTATATCAGCACGTGACCACCGATTACCTCTGGCTAACGTTGCCGCTGTATGGTGGGGGAGAAAAATAATCCCAGATGGGTACGGGTGTGGGATGGGAAAATCTCACCCTCGGGACAAGATATTTGGTCCAGACACTCGGCAAGCCTCGTGTCTGGCCCAAATATCTTGCCCTCGGGTGAGATTTTCCCATCCCACACCCGTATCCATCAGGGATTATAATAGCCCCAACTGCGATGACTCAAATTTTAACTAATAAAATATTCCAACTACATCATCAAGGCATGCTTTTATTTGAACACATGCAGGCTTGATGATGGAGTTGGAATATTAGTGATTTGAGATTCCTGTTCAAAACTTTCGAGTTTGTAAAAATCTGTTTGTTGATAAGTACAAATTATCATGATAATGTGCATGTCATGTGATTTGTAACAGATTGGAGGTTGTGTCCAGAATGGGATCACAACTCGCCAGCAAAGTTGGCTCGTTGAGATCCCATTCTGGACACAACCTTGAATCTGATACAAATCACAGGACATGCATATTATCATGATAATTCATTTGTCTAACAATTCTGTTTCATAAACAGATTAAATCTTACATTATTAATACAGTTTTGGGACATAATGGTGAGTGAGAAAAAGTTTTTAAAAACCCCATATTTTATGGAAGAATGTTGTTGTGCACTTCAACAAACAATGAGTAATGCGGTCACCGCAAATTATCAAAGTTGCTTTGTAAAATTATTCACTCTCAATGTCACCTCCTATGATGATACACTTGAATTTACAAGTGTGTAATATTTAATTGTGCAGTTTCTATTTATTGGGGTGTGGGGGTTCATTGGTTATTAATAGTTCTGTCGCTAATTGTAAGGAATTTTGTTTTGTTTTGTAAGCGATCAGCTAAGTCGATCAATGAAAGAAAGTGTTTGATACCTAGTAAGAGCAAATTGCTATCTAAGACTCCTATCCAGAGTAACATGTCATGATTAGAAACCTTCTTGGAGGTGGGAGTGGCCTCTCACCTCTTCCTTTAGTTATACCCATCAGCGTTTAACCCTTTGAACTCGAGAGGCCACTTTTTTGGCCTAGGTATATGATGCGTCATAATTTCATTAAGTAGGGTGGCTGCTAAGTGAATGTGTGGTAGACCTATTAATATTTTCAATATGCAGCCCCAAGATAATTGTCACCCCCCAGATAGTGAATATCGACTCTTCCAATTGCTGCCACTGAACTGACTTGGAATATACCACCAGGCTTCAAAGGGTTAAGGGAAGTCAAATAGAAATAGTGTCTCTTTTATCTCCTACAGCAACAACCAGTTTCAAATGCATCAGAATTGATAAAATGATCTGTTATTTAGAAGAAAAGAAATGAAGTATTATTAAATATTAATAACATGTTTCCAGACATTGCATTAGGAAGGAGGTGATTGTAAATGAATCCTCTGTTCTTCTGTTTTTTGTAGGTTTAGATCTCCCAGGTTTCTTACATGGTAGTAATTATCTCCTTCCATGGGATATTACTGTTAAAACAGAGAAAGAGAAATGGCCAACTATTGGAGAAACGAAAAAGGGAAAACCACCAAGAAGAGCCCCCAAAGGTACCAAGCACAACTAACATCAAGTCGCACAATTCTACTATTAAAGCAGTATTTTCAGGGGGGACATTACACTATAATTTAAACAGAGCATTTAGTTAGCAAATATTAGATTGCAAACCCTAATTATAGAAGTAATCGTCAAATATTTAATAAATGAAGCACTGAGTGCAACCCAGTGCTTCTTTAATTAAAATTTTGCTGATGATGACTTTTATTTCCTGGTAAACACATGCATGGACAGTCCATATTGACTGCACTGTATCTACTCAACCCGTAATCTTATACTGTAGATAACTTTTTGAATATCCACATGTTAACTCACTTTGATATTTCTCTAGCGAGAACACAATGATCAGGAAGCAACAAACTCTTCTGAGTGAAAAAACAACAGTCACAAAATATATTCAGGTTTTATTTTCATGTATTCAGGAACAGAAACCATAACAGATGCAGAATTGTTCATGCATTAGTGCTTTCGAATTATATTATTTCAAAAGAGAATAGCTTTTATATAGTTAGAGGTTATTGATTAGTTTCATATCTGTCGAGAAATCAGCCTGAGACCAAAGGTTGAAGGCTGATGTTACGAAGGGATGATATCTCGGCTGATATGAAACTAACCAAGTAATAACCTCTTTATTTATTAAACCAAAACAAATAATCACAAAATGTTTTCAAAGCAATTAGTTTTTGACAGTGTTATTGTTTCTCAACCTATTCACCAAGTCCAATGTTTCCTCTTCTCATCATTCAGCTATCCAAACATCTCGGCTTCGCCAGTGGAGAGCCGAGACATTTGGATAACTGAACTATCTCTTCTCCCACTTCAAAAACTCCAATAAATAAATAAATCCTCAGTCACTGCCATCATTAATTAGTATCTCGTCATTCAAGCACTCTGTTTCAAACCACTCCATTATGCCCAGTAATACCAGTTGAGGGTTTCGATGTAAACAATTTGATTATGTCTAGCAATGATACATCAAGGGGAATAACTCTTGATTCATATCAGCTAAGATCTGCATCATATCAGCTGAGCTTGATAATGGGCAATTCTCTGAAAGGAATTCATGTCTAATAAATAGTGGCTTATAACAGAACAGTTTATATTAATGGATACAGATCATAAAGAGGATATATTTAGGGAAGTTTTTTCATCTCAACTACATGTTGTCTTTGATAAATCATCACAACAAGCTGTGGAGCAGCTTGATGTTCAACGACTCTTAACCCACTTAGTATTTTTAAAATATTTTTCATCCAATCTAGTTATGCCTGCTGTGCAGCAGCCATGACTAGATATGATGAAAAATTTGTTAAAGTTTGACTCAGGAAATGGCTGGTCAACAAGTCAGAATAACTTGTATGTGAAAACTTGGTTAACCCTTTACCTAACATGAAAAGCAGATGACACTTGCAAAAAAAATTCTTGAATAACTAATTTTTTTCATTTTTTGTCTCAAAAACATAGGTTATGACCCCTTGTTGGAACGAGCTCGACGAGCTCGTTCCAACAAGGGGTCATAACCTATGTTTTTGAGACAAAAAATGAAAATATAATGAAAATTTATTGGCGATTTTTGAGAATAGCGCTGGCCGGTTTTGGCCGTTACGTTGGGTAAAGGGTTAAGTATTTCTCAAAGTTTAATAATTTTAGTGGTAAGAGATTTCCTGTGCCAGGCAGGAATATCCGCCATCAGCATGCAAGGAGTTAATAATATTTCAAATCACATTACCCCAACGGAATATACAAGGTTAAGTGGGAGAATGATAAACAGCTGTCAGCATTTGAGGTGTAATATTACCTAGAAGGCACTTTAGGGGGTTCCCTGCTATTCAGGTTGAGATTGAAGACACATGAGCGTAGGGAAAAAGTTTGAAAATGGCCCTGCCCTTTAAGGGGTGTCAGATAAGTATCATTGAGGTAATGGAATTTCTCATGTACTGTGTTCAAAATGTATTCCCCTTCAAAAGATTTATTGGTAAATTAATAAAAATGGAAGGAAATAGAAAGCATTTGTGAGATGTCTGGGAGAATCGACAATTGGTGAGTAATAAAGTATATGATGTGTCCAGTGATTCTTAATAACCTTCCTGAAAAACAATGTAGGGCTATGGTTAAAGAGGTTAGGTTCTTATTTAGCCTTTTTCACCTAGTCTTCCTGCAACAAAACTTATTGCATACCCTACTGTCTGTAGCAGAAGGGATAATCCCTTTCACATATGGAGGGAGGTTTTGTAATTATTTAATATTACAGGTCATTAGGACCACAGAATTAAAGTATTACAGATTTTCTGCACTGATTGTTTGCCCATTGTGCTAAATACTCTTTCACGCAAAAATGTTTGCGTTACATGTTGGAAGAGTTGAAGTAGATAAGGCACCAATGAACATCATAAGAAAATTCTTTCACATTAATGTATTTAGTGTTCGACCGATTACCAAAAATGGCCGCTGACCGATTACCGGTTATTTGAGATCACACTCGGTCGATTCCAATGCCTCTCCCGATTGTAATACTGTGCACTACTAGATGAGTCGAGGCTTGAAAGAACAACATTAAATTGGACATATTTCCCATTGTTAAACGTTGTTGACTCAGGTCGCAGTAAAATGATCAGATGCGCACAATTGGGCAGTATATGTGGCTTTCAGAGCCACGTGTACTGCCCAGGTGTGCGCAACTGGTTATTTTACTGCAACCTGAGTCAATGGAGTGCAACCTTCACCTTTTCCGGTATGAACTAGCAATTACCACACAATTGTAAGCTTTACGTGTCGTTTAACTTTCTTTCCCGTAAAGGGACATCTAAAGAAATTAAGAATACACGTTGTGGTTGTTTCCAAACTTTATTGAATGGTATCATTGAC
The DNA here is from genome assembly GCA_031216915.1 of Pictodentalium vernedei. Taxonomy (NCBI): domain Eukaryota; kingdom Metazoa; phylum Mollusca; class Scaphopoda; order Dentaliida; family Dentaliidae; genus Pictodentalium; species Pictodentalium vernedei. The sequence goes on along the minus strand of CM062290.1, from coordinate 66,031,954 downwards.
ATCATTCTGCATTAACAACTGAACAATTGCAGAACATAAACCAATGTGGTTAATGAATCATCACAAAAAATGCTTGGCAGCAATCGGTTGAACCGATTTTCCAGGAGCCATTGCTGTAGTCATCCGATCAGCCAATTGGGGTGGCCATTTCCGCTCATCGGTTGAACACTAAAAATATTCTTTTTGTCATATCTTGTACTTCTTCTTAAATCAAAAAGAGAGTTGTGAAAGATTTGTTACACCCAACTGTTCCAGGTTGAATACAGTTCCAATGAACCCAGCAAAAATTTTATGTAATGTTGGACAGTTTTTTTTCCTTTACTTCAGATATTGGAGAGTTGAATGTTAAAGCATATATAGGTGATGAATATGAGTGCCCCAGAGGACACAGGTTCTTTTGCAGTAGTCCTGAGAAGATTATCAAGGTATCCAGTACAAGCTGTGTGAAGGTGAGTATCTTGTAAAAGATAAATATGCAGAACCGCACATACCTTTGAATGGATTAAGAATTATCGCACAAGTTTACTTTGGCCTAGGATATCACACAAGAGCTGAAGGCTCGAGTGATATCCTGGAACAAAGCAATCGAATGGGATAATTCTTAACCCATTGAAATGTATGTTTACACACCTCCCATGTAACAACCAGTCTGCACAAAAATTGAACTAAAAGCACTTTTCTACTGGATAATTTCCAGGTTTCCTTCGTTGTCAACAAGACATCACTGCTAGGTGGTGGAGTACCAACCCTAATCTGCTTTTTAATTTTTACAGCATTCAATTGGTCAATTTTTTATTGAATTTTTTTTAGTAACATATGATTGATAAACATTAGGCAGAGTATGTGTGGATACTTGGACAGCTAATGGTGGAAGATCAACCATAGATGCTGAAAAGGCTTTAAGCAACGATAGATAATATGCATATATTACCAATAAATTAATAAAAAAAATATTTATAGATCATCAGTGCATCCAGTATAAGCAATTAATCTGTTATATCCTGTTTAACAGAGCAATATGACCCAGCCCTGGTAATTCACTCTCAGCAATCAGCGGTGCCGAGGAAAATGCCAAGGAAAGGAAAAATATCTACACCAAAAATACTGCTGAGGATGGTTTCTTCAGAAAGCCTTGTGATGGCAGAAATTGCACAACTTCCAAGTTACACAAGGAATCAAACCATGTGGGTTGCACTACACTGTATTACTAATCTTATAGTTTACAGTACAAGTTGCAGCATAGCCACTAAAATCTATGTGTTCTGCTTCTTCTATGTTGATAACACCAGAATCGGACATTAATTTCTGGAAAGCTCTTACAGAGCTTTCCAGAAACTGATGTCAGATTCTGGTGTTATCAACATGGAAGCAGTGAGATACTTAGTTTGTGGTTATGCTGCATCTTATTTTTGCTCATACTATACATATTGAGCAAGTCGCCTACTTAATTCCAAGAATTTTTCTCAGCATTCACATGGTTCATGATACTGGTCTTACAGAGCTTTCCAGAAACTGATGTCAGATTCTAGCTCTTACAGAGCTTTCCAGAAACTGATGTCAGATTCTGGTGTTATCAACATGGAAGCAGTGCGATATTTAGTTTGTGGTTATGCTGCATCTTATTTTTGCTCATACTATACATATTGAGCAAGTCGCCTACTTAATTCCAAGAATTTTTCTCAGCATTCACATGGTTCATGATACTGGTATGATCTAATTGAGTGAAAGATTCTGCACATTGATTGTGATTATATGCACATGTATCTTGAACTACTTTCACATGTTAAAGTTACTTAAAAGGTTTCACTTCAACCCATACTACATACACATGGCAGTTGAGACAATGCCCTGCCTCCTAATTGTTTTTACACAATCGAACAGGCTTCACAGCAATTGCCGTAGAAGCACCAGTTTTTCACAGCAATTTTTTTGCCGAGGAAACAAGGATGAATCACCAGGACTGTATGACCTCTGTCAAACAAGATACAATAAAAGCAATTCTCAGTTTATCACTAGAATATTGGCAAATGACCAAAATCCCTGTTAATCCTTTACCCAACATAGACAATATCAAAATTTATTATTTTAAATATTATTTTTCCAACTTTATCAAAAAATTTCTCCAAAACCATATCATGTGACCCCCTCATTGGAATGAGCTCATTGAGGTCGTTCCAATGAGGGGTCACATGGTATGGTTTTATCAAATTTTTTTTAAACATAATTTTTTTTCATTTGTTAATTTTGCATATTACGTGGGCAGATGCGGCCAATTCATTAGGTGAAGGGTTAACTAAATACTCCTATTAATTGTGTTAATTTAATATTTTTCACTAGCAAAGTGGATATTCAATGAATAGGGTTCCACTATAATAATAACATTATAATAACACTATTTTTTCGCTTCTTTCTTTTTACAGGATAATGCAACCAGATTACTCACCGTCGACATGCCACTTTACTGTCCATGTCACTGCAGGTATGAATAGAGTATTTATTGGTGAATCTCTTCATTATCGTAGATTTGCCTTTGTATTATCCTGCTTAGCCAACAGTTAACTGGGGTTTTTTTCTTGTGACTTTTTCTTTAAAAATGAATAAACAGTTTTATGTATGTATTTTATACGATGGATAAATTTTTTTGTAACTGATTTGCCACTTTCATGTGGTCAACAATTTCGAAGATAACATTGGCATTAACACAGTTAATGTAATTTCAACCATGGATGTGAAGTCTATTTATATTCTGGACCAATCACACCATACCATACCATACCTAAGAGTAAATTTTTGCCCTATAACAAACTGCTGTGATTGAAATTTTTCAAATTAACGTTATATATTTTTATACTGTACCAATGACCCAGACATAGCTGGTGCTAACTCTTAAAATATAGGGCCAAACACAAATTTTGCCCCCCAATCCCCAAAATTTGCATCTAAAACTAAAGAAAACATGTCCTGAAAGGCCCTCCACACTTCGCCCCTACTGCGCATGCGCAGTGTCAAGGACGTTCCGAAATTGGCGCCATTTATTATTCTAAGTTTGGCCCTTCATCAGTTAACATCTGACTGATCTTTGTGCTTTTAAATCTCAGTTTAAATGATGCCAGACACATAAATATTAGTGAAATGGTGATTCTAAGGAGGATAGAAAAGGAGGAGAGGAAAAGAATGTGTGACAGAATATTATCAGGGCTGTAACTTAAAATTTTTTAATGAAATTATGTTAAGTTACCTATTTTCAAGGCAGCAGCCATTTTGTTGTCATTCTGATTATTTAGTTACACTGTTTGTTCAAGTGTTTTTCCTCTCTCCCTGTCCTTTAAGTTCCCCCTTGCTATTCTCCCATGCTTTTGGCATAGTTTCTGTAATTATTATTACTAAAATTTCTTGGGAGTTTTAGCTGAATAACAGAATGAATTCTGTTCTTTCCCCATGTTTACGTCTTCACCTACGGGTGGTTAGGCGTTGTGTTCTGCATCTACCATCTGTTGTTCTGCAGTTTCTTCCCTGGAAGTCTCTGTTTTGCATCAGATGGTGTATTTTTGGTAACTGATTTCGGGCCTGGGTGCCTGGAGTCTTATTTTAGTGTTTTTACACTCATTGTTTACATTTACAACAGCCCTCTGTGTGAGGGGGGGATTTCTAAATAATAATATCTTTATGTTATTTTAATCATAACTAGATACATTATTATTGTTCGTAAGTGTTGAATAAATTGTTTAAAATATTTTTTAAAATTTTTGTCCACACTTAGGCTTGGGATCCATTGGGGCTCAACGTTACTTTTCAGAAACTTGGGCTGTTCTGAAAAAATATTTTTTCAAAATATTTTGATTTCAATTATTTTTTCTATATTAATGGATCATATTATTATTATGTATTTTGATTGCCAGGGGTTAGTGCGAGTACCAGGACTTGTTTTCTTTTCACATTGAAAGGATATTGATCAATTGTTTTAAGAGGAAGTCTTCCTCTGACCTTATTATCATTCTATATGTGGTCAGTGTACTCACATTAACTCCTGTTCTGTATCGTATGATTTCGATGACAATATGGGAAGCGTATGTCACGGTATGTTGTTGGGGATTTGGACACTCCGGTCCTTTCCCCGCAGGGTCACTCTACTTTATCAATTTCTATTTCAGACGATCAAGATTAGGGTGATGTATCTGTGAGGTCTTCCAACAGTGTGCCTCCGTCGTCACAATTAATGAAGGGCTAGCGGAAAAGTGCTCATGTAATACGCCAATTGCCTAAGAGGACCCTAGTAGGTTCGACGGCCTTTGACGTCCGCTAGCTCACCCGGTATAGCGTCCATTCACCGAATGGTTCGGCAGCCGGGTTCGTCCGTTGCGGTCTAGAAGGAATTTTGGGGTGATGCGAGCACTATAAAATTAACTTAATGCACACCCAGTGACGGCGGATCGGAGGGAGAACGGAGGAAGCCTTTTAGTCCGGTTCATAGCTCGTTCCGGTCCATCCGGACGGCAAGCGAGAGAGGCCCCTCTCTCGTTCAACAACATCTGGCCCCAGATGTTGTGGTACAAATGTGTCGTTAGCGGAGCATACGTCCGTCGCTCGGGACGCTCCGTTGTATAGGCAGTCCGCTGAGACTGCTAAGGCTTCCTCTTCTCGTCAGCGCACACGACCGCACCTTGGCTGCGTGACCGCCGATATATTACCAGCTTCGCCGATCAAGGATTCTTCGGCGACCAGGTCACACCATCTGGCAGCCAGGGATTCGAGACCGATGGACTCCGGACGTTCGCATAGGAAAAGTATGCGGGAGCCATCTGATGCGGAGCTGACCTCGGCGAAGCAGCGATAGACTGCGCCTCCGCAGGTCTCGACGCCGGACATTCTTGTGCACATAGCACAGCTTATCGCAGCATCCCAGCAGCCGACAGAAACGGTGTCGGATCGAGAATTATCCGACAGCGCTGGGTCGGTAGCCGGGGACTCGAGGCCTGCAGACTCCGGACGTTCGCATAGGAAGTGTGCGGGAGTCAACGTACACGGAGCTTCCAGCGGCAATGCATCGTAAGTCCGCTACTGCACAGGCCTCGGGAACGGACGTGCTTTCCTTAATAGCACAGTTTATCGCAGCATCCCAGCATCAACTGAATCTGTCGCATATATTTTATCCGACGATGCTGGGTCGGGACGCTCCGCTGAAGCGGGTACGGACGTCCGAAAGTTTCATCCGGTCCGACGGGATACCGAAAGGGATTCGGTGGATTTCAAGCTTTCCCTTTCGGAACAACATATGCTGCGATGCCGGATAAGAAACTGTTAGCGTCGGTGGACTTAGAAATTTTTGGTTCGGTTCAGGGACATCGTCCCTCAGTTCCGACATAGTCCAATAATGTCACACAAACTTTCGAATTATTGAACGACGCTATATATATTATTATTTTATGCTTGCTATCCAAGCATTTCTGGTTTCTTGTTCGAAGAGTTATGGAGATGTCTTTCAAAGTGTGCCTCTGTCGTCATAGTTAATGAAGAGTTAGCGGCAATAAGTGCTCATGGAATATGTCTATCGCTTACGGAGTGACATTCGCTAGCTCACCCGGTGTAGCATACATTCATCGAATGGTTCGGCTGCCGGGTTCGTCCGTTGCGGTCTAGGAAGGAGATTTGGGTGATGCGAGCACTTTAATTACTTTAGTACTCACCCAGTGACGGCAGATTGAGGACAGATCGGAGGAAGCCAACAACATAGGGGACCGCATGTTGTGGTTCAGATATTTTACATTCGGAGCATATGTCCGTTGCTCGGGACGCTCCGTTATATTGACAGTCCGAGAGACTGTCTTTAATGCTTCCTCATCCTCACAGCAGGGCACACGACCGCACATTGGCTACGTGACCTCGAGTATCCGATCAGTTTCGGCATTCAGTGATTCCACAGCGAATAGGTCGCGCCATCCGGTAGCCAAGGGACACGAGGCCTATACACTCCGGTCGCTCGCATATTGGAAGTATGCTTGGGGTAACGATCTCGGAGCTTCCTGCGGCAATGCATCGTAAGACCGCTGCTCCTCAGGCCTCAGTGACGGACGTGCTATCCGAGTTAGCACAGTTGTTTCGCAGCATCCCAGCAACTGACGGTTTCTCGGTCGAATCAGGAATTATCCGACCGCGCTGGGTCGGTGCGGTCCGCGGTTGCATCAAGCTACGGACGACCGAACGCTTTATAGGGTCCGACAGGATGGCGAAAGGGATTCGAAAGATTTCGAGTTTTCCCTTTAGTAGTATCGGAAGATGCCTTTCATATCTTCTGGCATTTCTTCCAGTGATTATTTTTCGGACTTCATTGCTGCGATCTTGGATAAGAGACTTATAGCGTCATTGGACTCGGATTTTTCGATCGGTACAGGGACTTTGTCCCTGACTTACCGACGCAGTCCAATATTGTCATTACAACATGTGTTTTATTTTTCGACGCTGTATATTTATATATATATACAAGCCTGCTACTAAGCATGATAGTTTAGTTTCTTGTCCGCGTGGCTCATTTCTGCCATTTTATCTTTTTTACATATAGTTTATTTTGGCAGAGCAGGGCATACCGAGAGTTCATATGCGTCTAGACGGTGTGATTAAAGACTGCATATATTCTTTTTCGCCGTTTATGTCTTTTCCAATTTCAATGTTGGGAACGACATTATGTATAGTAGACTTAACTTAGACGCTTTATTATACGTAATCCGCCTTACTTAGGCGTTATCATTACGTCTTCAAGAAAAGATTTACGGGATATTATTCTCAATGTAATTTCTTTTGAGGGCAGTAGTTTGTTCACGTATAACTCCGCCCTTCAGTGGCTGATTGGAGTTGGTTAGACGTGATGCAGCCCTAGCTACATCCACACGTGGATAGTAGGTTAAGAACTCTCTCAGAGTCGCTTCGTTCTCGGAGGAGCTTCTCTTCGACGGCAACTTTCCGGCAATCCATGAATTGATTGATTTATACATTCTCTTGTCTATCTAGTGTTACAAGAGATTCAGACTGGGGCAAACATTCGGTGGTTGACTCAGAGAGTGCCGCCGCAGTTGCCGGACCCGAGTGTGGCTGTTATGACGGTTGCCAGTCAAACAGATTGGGATATATACTGATCCCTACGGATTCGAAGTGCCAGGGTCTTTGGGTTCCGCAGTCTTTTAGCTATCAGTTTAACTTCCGCGGAATAATGTTTTTTAGGCTTGCTTTATGTCATTGCATGAACATTATTCAGAAACGCATGCCCAAATTCCTGTCCTTTAATTCGACAGTAGTGGCGTATCTCCGGAACCAGGGAGGCACTCTTTCGTTTCCGTTATTCAATTTAATGGAAAGAATCCGTCTGTTGGTTATAGTACACCAAGTTCAGTTTTGGTCCGTCATATTCTGGGTCGTCTGATTGTTTTATCGCACTCCCGTTCTCTTACGGGTCGCTTGTTGCTGTCAGAATGGACTCTCAACAAACAAGTATTTAATCAGATTTGCTATCTATGGGAGCGCCCAATGATGTTTTATTTATGACACAGCTTGCTAATCAATTGCAGACGTATGTGTTGGCTTGTCCAGATCTCTGAGCTAATACTGTTAACGCTCTATTGATCTATAGGACGGAATGATAGGATACGCGTATCCTCCGGCGCTGTTGTTTTAGCAGGTATTGCTAAGATAAACAACCACAATACATTTCTGTTGATAGCATCTCTATCTTCACAGAGATCATGAGTAATTTACTCTCTTGTCTACTGTGGATCTTAACGTGAAATCTTCCTCTATGTGAGGATCTTTTTTTTCACTGGGTAAATCGTGTCATCTTTATCACAACCAGCAAGGTCGCAACCTTCATGTATTCCGTTGTGTGGTCCGTATTGCATTGTAAGCACTGTACTGGACGAGCTTTGGACGCGATTTCTTACTATAGGAGATCCTCTTCTTCGCTATTCTATGCGACTAAAGTGGAGGCTCTTCCGTCGTGGTGTAGGGATCATTATGTTCATATGGTTGATCCTTCCATACTACTCATTGCTATTTTTTAGTATACTTGTTTCACAAGATCTACTGCAGCCTGTTGTTATTTAGGTTATAGGTTTATGTTACCTCATACCTATGCACTCTACGATAGTTTACAATTGAGTCTTTTGTCTCTTTATCTAAGTCAGTTAGTAACTTTTTGATAAATAGACTTAGAATCTTTAGTTTAAATTCCTATACGGATTTTAACTTCGGTTCTTATTTAGCTAAGTAATCATTTGAGCCTCTGGAAACAGTAGATTTTTATACTGTACCAATGACCCAGACATAGCTGGTGCTAACTCTTAAAATATAGGGCCAAACACAAATTTTGCCCCCCAATCCCCAAAATTTGCATCTAAAACTAAAGAAAACATGTCCTGAAAGGCCCTCCACACTTCGCCCCTACTGCGCATGCGCAGTGTCAAGGACGTTCCGAAATTGGCGCCATTTATCATTCTAAGTTTGGCCCTTCATCAGTTAACATCTGACTGATCTTTGTGCTTTTAAATCTCAGTTTAAATGATGCCAGACACATAAATATTAGTGAAATGGTGATTCTAAGGAGGATAGAGAAGGAGGAGAGGAAAAGAATGTGTGACAGAATATTATCAGGGCTGTAACTTAAAATTTTTTAATGAAATTATGTTAAGTTACCTATTTTCAAGGCAGCAGCCATTTTGTTGTCATTCTGATTATTTAGTTACACTGTTTTTACAAGTGTTTTCCTCTCTCCCTGTCCTTTAAGTTCCCCCTTGCTATTCTCCCATGCTTTTGGCATAGTTTCTGTAATTATTATTACTAAAATTTCTTGGGAGTTTTAACTGAATAACAGAATGAATTCTGTTCTTTCCCCATGTTTACGTCTTCACCTACGGGTGGTTAGGCGTTGTGTTCTGCATCTACCATCTGATGTTCTGCAGTTTCTTCCCTGGAAGTCTCTGTTTTGCATCAGATAGTGTATTTTTGGTAACTGATTTCGGGCCTGGGTGCCTGGAGTCTTATTTTAGTGTTTTTACACTCATTGTTTACATTTACAACAGCCCTCTGTGTGAGGGGGGGATTTCTAAAAAATAATATCTTTATGTTATTTTAATCATAACTAGATACATTATTATTGTTCGTAAGTGTTGAATAAATTGTTTAAAATATTTTTAAAATTTTTGTCCACACTTAGGCTTGGGATCCATTGGGGCTCAACGTTACTTTTCAGAAACTTGGGCTATTCTGAAAAAATATTTTTTCAAAATATTTTGATTTCAATTATTTTTTCTATATTAATGGATCATATTATTATTATGTATTTTGATTGCCAGGGGTTAGTGCGAGTACCAGGACTTGTTTTCTTTTCACATTGAAAGGATATTGATCAATTGTTTTAAGAGGAAGTCTTCCTCTGAATTTATTATCATTCTATATGTGGTCAGTGTACTCGCATTAACTCCTGTTCTGTATCGTATGATTTCGATGACAATATGGGAAGCGTATGTCACGGTATGTTGTTGGGGATTTGGACACTCCGGTCCTTTCCCCGCAGGGTCACTCTACTTTATCAATTTCTATTTCAGACGATCAAGATTAGGGTGATGTATCTGTGATGTCTTCCAACAGTGTGCCTCCGTCGTCACTATTATGAAGGGCTAGCGGAAAAGTGCTCATGTTATACGCCAATTGCCTAAGAGGACCATAGTAGGTTCGACGGCCTTTGACGTCCGCTAGCTCGCCCGGTGTAGCGTCCATTCACCGAATGGTTCGGCAGCCGGGTTCGTCCGTTGCGGTCTAGAAGGAATTTTGGGGTGATGCGAGCACTATAAAATTAACTTAATGCACACCCAGTGACGGCGGATCGGAGGGAGAACGGAGGAAGCCTTTTAGTCCGGTTCATAGCTCGTTCCGGTCCATCCGGACGGCAAGCGAGAGAGGCCCCTCTCTCGTTCAACAACATCTGGCCCCAGATGTTGTGGTACAAAATGTGTCGCTAGCGGAGCATACGTCTGTCGCTCGGGACGCTCCGTTGTATAGGCAGTCCGCTGAGACTGCTAAGGCTTCCTCTTCTCGTCAGCGCACACGACCGCACCTTGGCTGCGTGACCGCCGATATATTACCAGCTTCGCCGATCAAGGATTCTTCGGCGACCAGGTCACACCATCCGGCAGCCAGGGATTCGAGACCGATGGACTCCGGACGTTCGCATAGGAAAAGTATGCGGGAGCCATCTGATGCGGAGCTGCCCTCGGCGAAGCAGCGATAGACTGCGCCTCCGCAGGTCTCGACGCCGGACATTCTTGTGCACATAGCACAGCTTATTGCAGCATCCCAGCAGCCGACAGAAACGGTGTCGGATCGAGAATTATCCGACAGCGCTGGGTCGGTAGCCGGGGACTCGAGGCCTGCAGACTCCGGACGTTCGCATAGGAAGTGTGCGGGAGTCAACGTACACGGAGCTTCCGGCGGCAATGCATCGTAAGTCCACTACTGCACAGGCCTCGGGAACGGACGTGCTTTCCTTAATAGCACAGTTTATCGCAGCATCCCAGCATCAACTGAATCTGTCGCATATATTTTATCCGACGATGCTGGGTCGGGACGCTCCGCGGAAGCGGGTACGGACGTCCGAAAGTTTCATCCGGTCCGACGGGATACCGAAAGGGATTCGGAGGATTTCAAGCTTTCCCTTTCGGAACAACATATGCTGCGATGCCGGATAAGAAACTGATAGCGTCGGTGGACTTAGAAATTTTTGGTTCGGTTCCAGGGACATCGTCCCTCAGTTCCGACATAGTCCAATAATGTCACACAAACTTTCGAATTATTGAACGACGCTATATATATTATTATTTTATGCTTGCTATCCAAGCATTTCTGGTTTCTTGTTCGAAGAGTTATGGAGATGTCTTTCAAAAGTGTGCCTCTGTCGTCATAGTTAATGAAGAGTTAGCGGCAATAAGTGCTCATGGAATATGTCTATCGCTTACGGAGTGACATTCGCTAGCTCACCCGGTGTAGCGTACTTTCATCGAATGGTTCGGCTGCCGGGTTCGTCCGTTGCGGTCTAGGAAGGAGATTTGGGTGATGCGAGCACTTTAATTACTTTAGTACTCACCCAGTGACGGCAGATTGAGGACAGATCGGAGGAAGCCAACAACATAGGGGACCGCATGTTGTGGTTCAGATATTTTACATTCGGAGCATATGTCCGTTGCTCGGGACGCTCCGTTATATTGACAGTCCGAGAGACTGTCTTTAATGCTTCCTCATCCTCACAGCAGGGCACACGACCGCACATTGGCTACGTGACCTCGAGTATCCGATCAGTTTCGGCATTCAGTGATTCCACGGCGAATAGGTCGCGCCATCCGGTAGCCAAGGGACACGAGGCCTATACACTCCGGTCGCTCGCATATTGGAAGTATGCACGGGGTAACGATCACGGAGCTTCCAGCGGCAATGCATCGTAAGACCGCTTCTCCTCAGGCCTCAGTGACGGACGTGCTATCCGAGTTAGCACAGTTGTTTCGCAGCATCCCAGCAATTGACAGTTTCTCGGTCGAATCAGGAATTATCCGACGGCGCTGGGTCGGTGCGGTCCGCGGTTGCATCAGCTACGGACGACCGAACGCTTTATAGGGTCCGACAGGATGGCGAAAGGGATTCGAAAGATTTCGAGTTTTCCCTTTAGTAGTATCGGAAGATGCCTTTCATATCTTCTGGCATTCTTCCAGTGATTATTTTTCGGACTTCATTGCTGCGATCTTGGATAAGAGACTTATAGCGTCATTGGACTCGGATTTTTCGATCGGTACAGGGACATTGTCCCTGTCTTACCGACGCAGTCCAATATTGTCATTACAACATGTGTTTTATTTTTCGACGCTATATATTTATATATATATACAAGCCTGCTACTAAGCATGATAGTTTAGTTTCTTGTCCGCGTTGCTCATTTCTGCCATTTTATCATTTTTACAAATAGTTTATTTTGGCAGAGCAGGGCATACCGAGAGTTCATATGCGTCTAGACGGTGTGATTAAAGACTGCATATATTCTTTTTCGCCGTTTATGTCTTTTCCAATTTCAATGTTGGGAACGACATTATGTATAGTAGACTTAACTTAGACGCTTTATTATACGTAATCCGCCTTACTGAGGCGTTATCATTACGTCTTCAAGAAAAGATTTACGGGATATTATTCTCAATGTAATTTCTTTTGAGGGCAGTAGTTTGTTTACGTATAACTCCGCCCTTCAGTGGCTGATTGGAGTTGGTTAGACGTGACGCAGCCCTAGCTACATCCACACGCGTGGATAGTAAGGTTAAGAACTCTCTCAGAGTCGCTTCGTTCTCGGAGGAGCTTCTCTTCGACGGCAACTTTCCGGCAATCCATGAATTGCTCGATTTATACATTCTCTTGTCTATCTAGTGTTACAAGAGATTCAGACTGGGGCAAACATTCGGTGGTTGACTCAGAGAGTGCCGCCGCAGTTGCCGGACCCGAGTGTGGCTGTTATGACGGTTGCCAGTCAAACAGATTGGGATATATACTGATCCCTACGGATTCGAAGTGCCAGGGTCTTTGGGTTCCGCAGTCTTTTAGCTATCAGTTTAACTTCCGCGGAATAATGTTTTTTAGGCTTGCTTTATGTCATTGCATGAACATTATTCAGAAACGCATGCCCAAATTCCTGTCCTTTAATTCGACAGTAGTGGCGTATCTCCGGAACCAGGGAGGCACTCTTTCGTTTCCGTTATTCAATTTAATGGAAAGAATCCGTCTGTTGGTTATAGTACACCAAGTTCAGTTTTGGTCCGTCATATTCCGGGTCGTCTGGTTGTTTTATCGGACTCCCGTTCTCTTACGGGTCGCTTGTTGCTGTCAGAATGGACTCTCAACAAACAAGTATTCAATCAGATTTGCTATCTATGGGAGCGCCCAATGATGATTTATTTATGACACAGCTTGCTAATCAATTGCAGACGTATGTGTTGACTTGTCCAGATCTCTGAGCTAATAGTGTTAACGCTCTATTGATCTATAGGACGGAATGATAGGATACGCGTATCCTCCAGCGCTGTTGTTTCAGCAGGTATTGCTAAGATAAACAACCACAATACATTTCTGTTGATAGCATCTCTATCTTCACAGAGATCATGAGTAATTTACTCTCTTGTGTACTGTGGGTCTTAACGTGAAATCTTCCTCTATGTGAGGATCTTTTTTCACTGGGTAAATCGTGTCATCTTTATCACAACCAGCAAGGTCGCAACCTTCATGTATTCTGTTGTGTGGTCCGTATTGCATTGTAAGCACTGTACTGGACGAGCTTTGGACACGATTTCTTACTATAGGAGATCCTCTTCTTCGCTATTCTATGCGACTAAAGTGGAGGCTCTTCCGTCGTGGTGTAGGGATCTTTATGTTCATATTGTTGATCCCTCCATACTACTCATTGCTATTTTTTAGTATACTTGTTTCACAAGATCTACTGCAGCCTGTTATTATTTAGGTTATAGGTTTATGTTACCTCATACCTATGCACTCTACGATAGTTTACAATTGAGTCTTTTGTCTCTTTATCTAAGTCAGTTAGTAACTTTTTGATAAATAGACTTAGAATCTTTAGATTAAATTCCTATACGGATTTTAACTTCGGTTCTTATTTAGCTAAGTAATCATTTGAGCCTCTGGAAACAGTAGTTTTCAAATTCTGACCTTTTAGACAGTAATTCTGTTGGTTTCTCTTTTACTGTAGAGTCAGTGAGTTTCATGCACTATCGATGGATGATTTTCACCTTCATAGTTTCGGAATCAATACTTCCGTTACTATTTAGGTTGGATTGTTGCATAAGATTTAGGCTCCTATTATCCGGAACCTATTATTTTAAGGTCCTTCCGTCTTCGTATGGGCATAGGCCTTTACTCTTTCCGGGTACAGTTTATGTATTTATAAACAGATATCTGTTTATTACAAGGGCGTAAGCTTCTTCTGTCTTTGATGTCTAGTAGAAGGACGTTACGCTCCATTTTATTATTAATGGATTCTATTAACTATCGGTACTGCTTATGGTATATCATTGACTTAGCAGTTGTGCTTAAGATTTCGGCTCATGAAGTAAGAGTTCTTCTACTTCTTGGGCTTACTTTAATAGTGTCGCTATTATAGATTTTTGAAGGCCGCTCATTGCGCTCAGCCATCCACATTCATGAATTTTATCTTAGAAATATCGAGTCAATTTCTTGAGGCCTCTTTTGTTAGGTCTATTATCTACTGCTCAGAATGTCATTCTCTTAACAGTTGCTACTATAGCTAGGTAGGCTGTCTGTTTCGGCAGTGTCTCCGTTCGGCTGCCCTCTTCGCTCTGGGCTATTTGACCCAGGGCAAGAAAAAGGGGGGGGGGGGGGGAGGGTGTTCCCTTGGGTCACCTGTTTTACTATGAAAACAAGGGGATACCTCCTCCGGAGTTAGTAATTCTGAGCTGTTATTGGGATGGTTGTTTAGTGAGAAGTTTAAGTTTATAAAATTCATTCAAGTCTTAGTTTTTAAAGTATAGCTTTTGAATATTGCATATGTCAACGGACATGATTATGCAATTCTCAGACACTTTTAGGAGTATAAGAGTCTCTATTCTCTAGACTTACTTTATTATTGGCTTACTTTAAAAATTATTAGTATAAGGATTATATTGGATATTAATAGAGTACATGGATGTATGAAGCTCAATTTTGGAAGGTGTTGTATCTTTCTAATTTACCATAAATAAGAAAGATACATGTAAGGCCTATTACTTCTTTTCCCTACAGGGGATGACTCTATTTTATTTTATTGAGCGTATTCCATTTTGCTCTATGTCCTTGGCCCTCCAGCCTTTTTACTATTCAGCTATGTCTGGGTCATTGGTACAGTATAAAAATGTTAAAAAATTTATAGTAATTTATATATTTTTTATACTTACCAATGACCCAGACGGGGATGGCCCTCCCAGGAGTTGGGAACTCTTGCCTCCCCGCTGAGTACATAGCGCTTACCAGGCACTGGTTATTAGAATGATAAATGGCGCCAATTTCGGAACGTCCTTGACACTGCGCATGCGCAGTAGGGGTGAAGTGTGGAGGGCCTTTCAGGACATGTTTTCTTTAGTTTTAGATGCAAATTTTGGGGATTGGGGGCCAAAATTTGTGTTTGGCCCTATATTTTAAGAGTTAGCACCAGCTATGTCTGGGTCATTGGTAAGTATAAAAAATATATAAATTACTATAAATTTTTTAACTTTTCAAATTCTGACCTTTTAGACAGTAATTCTGTTGGTTTCTCTTTTACTGTAGAGTCAGTGAGTTTCATGCACTATCGATGGATGATTTTCACTTTCATAGTTTCGGAATCAATACTTCCGTTACTATTTAGGTTGGATTGTTGCATAAGAGTTAGGCTCCTATTATCCGGAACCTATTATTTTAAGGTCCTTCCGTCTTCGTATGGGCATAGGCCTTTACTCTTTCCGGGTACAGTTTATGTATTTATAAACAGATATCTGTTTATTACAAGGGCGTAAGCTTCTTCTGTCTTTGATGTCTAGTAGAAGGACGTTACGCTCCATTTTATTGTTAATGGATCCTATTAACTAGCGTACTGCTTATGGTATATCATTGGCTTAGCAGTTGTGCTTAAGATTTCGGCTCATGAAGTAAGAGTTCTTCTACTTCTTGGGTTTACATTAATAGTGTTGCTATTATAGATTTTTGAAGGCTGCTCATTGCGCTCAGCCATCCATTCATGAATTTTATCTCAGAAATATCGAGTCCATTTCTGGAGGCCTCTATTGTTAGGTCTATTATCTACTGCTCAGAATGTCATTCACTTAACAGTTGCTACTATAGCTAGGTAGGCTGTCTGTTTCGGCAGTGTCTCCGTTCGGCTGCCCTCTTCGCTCTGGGCTATTTGACGCAGGGCAAGAAAAAGGGGGGGGGGGAGGGTGTTCCCTTGGGTCACCTGTTTTTACTATGAAAACAAGGGGATACCTCCTCCGGAGTTAGTAATTCTGAGCTGTTATTGGGATGGTTGTTTAGTGAGAAGTTTAAGTTTATAAAATTCATTCAAGTCTTAGTTTTTAAAGTATAGCTTTTGAATATTGCATATGTCAACGGACATGATTATGCAATTCTCACACACTTTTAGGAGTATAAGAGTCTCTATTCTCTAGACTTACTTTATTTTTGGCTTACTTTAAAAATTATTAGTATAAGGATTATTGGATATTTATAGAGTACATGGATGTATGAAGCTCAATTTTTGGAAGGTGTTGTATCTTTCTAATTTATCATAAATAAGAAAGATACATGTAAGGCCTATTACTTCTTTTCCCTACAGGGGATGACTCTATTTTATTTTATTGAGCGTATTCCATTTTGCTCTATGTCCTTGGCCCTCCAGCCTTTTTACTATTCAGCTATGTCTGGGTCATTGGTACAGTATAAAAATGTTAAAAAATTTATAGTAATTTATATATTTTTTATACTTACCAATGACCCAGACGGGGATGGCCCTCCCAGGAGTTGGGAACTCTTGCCTCCCCGCTGAGTACATAGCGCTTACCAGGCACTGGTTATTAGAATGATAAATGGCGCCAATTTCGGAACGTCCTTGACACTGCGCATGCGCAGTAGGGGCGAAGTGTGGAGGGCCTTTCAGGACATGTTTTCTTTAGTTTTAGATGCAAATTTTGGGGATTGGGGGGCAAAATTTGTGTTTGGCCCTATATTTTAAGAGTTAGCACCAGCTATGTCTGGGTCATTGGTAAGTATAAAAAATATATAAATTACTATAAATTTTTTAACTTTTGGAAGTGTATGACTAATAATTTTCTGAGAATTTTTTTTACTTTTTCCTCACCTTCTGGACATACACAGAATGACACGTGTGTATGAATGGGTTAATCGATATGGCACGACTGCCAGTGTGGAAGGATAGAACGAGAGGCACCCATCTCTATTAACCCATTCATACATGCGTGTCATTGTGTTTATTACATGCCTTCACATCTATAAAAAAAACAATTATTAAAAGGACACTCAGCAATTCATTTGACAACTATCAACAAAAAGAAGACATTTTATCACCAACCCAATTTGCGAGCAGAGCCCGTGTTACTATTTCATGCCCTGAGCTCCAATGTGTTATATGTGCTGGCACAAAGAACACATTGGAACTCAGGGGACGATTTTTAGCTATCGATAGCGATTCAAATTGTAATTGCGGTGCATGATTTGTAGAAAATTCCAGTGAAATTTCGCTTCATTATAAAAAAAAATAGTCTGTCAACGAATTCTGTTCCACACATATGTGTGGAACGGATTTTCATTTTCCACGTGGTTCAGTGTTGCTGTAGATGGGGATTCATAGAACAGGCATGTAATAAACTGATTGCCGAAATAACAAAATAATGCAGCTAGTAATTTAAGTATTTCAGTCTTATTTGACAGCGCTCATTGAGCTCAAATGCCAACCAGACCTTTAGATCAGTCTAATTTGGGCAAAGTGGCAAATATGGATGTGACCTCCATGGTCGGAGAAAAAGCACCAGTATTTTCTTCTTGGCGTCTGTTTTAGGTTTTAGGTCCCCCGTCTTAAAAGGTTAGTTTACAACCCTGTGTTATAGGTCTTCACCATTATCACTGGTTCCCTCCCACCACCCTTTGACGTAAGTTTACTCGACTAACTCGAGAAGACTTCTTAGTGTCAAGCCAAATGTCTATTTGAATGTAAATTACGCATGGCATTTACTGAGAAATCCCACAAACATAAATATGATAGATCTCAAGCTTTAAGTGCATGATCATATGGAATTCGCCACAAAAAATCAATCAACAGTATCATATACGATACTGTCGATGCTGATTGCTTTTCTATGGCGAACTCTGTGGGTTTTTTAAAAAAATTATTTATCTGTTGCATTGTTTGATTTGAAGGTAAGCTCTAAGCTATATTGCAAGCATCAAGGAAACCTGGCCAAACTATATATTGCCAAAATACTGCAAAACTTTGGAAAAAGTTTCAAACTCCGCGTAATTTGGGCGCAATTATTGTATTCATTCACAAAACCGTATTAACACTATTTGCTGGAATAAACACAAGGGGACAAGATTGTGTGATTGTACCATTAATAACGATCCCTCCCCTCCCCCCCCCCCCCCCCACCTCAAAAATGCAAATATTATTTTGGCTAATATTGCCCAGTACTAAACATACATACTCTGAGAACTTATGTGGAATAAAGCTTTCGTAATTGGTAATTTATCAACGAAATTCTGATGTATATCAGGCACCAACAAATATTCTCCTGTGTCCTATTTCAACAATCAGAATCAGCGTTGGAATTGGCATAATCAGCAGAGAAATAATCGGTAATCAGTTCATAGCAAGTTTTGATAATCAGTTCATCACTAATCTTGTAAGACAGCACTTTTATCTCTGTAGTACTATTTCTTGTTTTCTTTAAAGCTTTTCAGCAATGACTGACAGTTAAACTCTACACCCGAGGCATGTCCTCTAGTTATGTATATATACGAAGATGTAACCATATGTGAAAAAGTGAAGGTTCATAAAATCATGTAAAACACACAAAAATCATGAAAAAGGAGGATTTAACTGCTTACCTATCTCTGTAGCAATATTTCTCAGACCTTTAAATTCTTCCCAACTGGCAATTGTAAATGCTGTGCCCAAATAAGATAATTGCGCCCAAATTATGAAGAGTTTGAAACTTTTTCCAAAGTTTTGCAGTGTTTTGGCAACATATAGTTTGGCCAGGTTTCCCGATGCTTGTAATATAGCTTAGAGCTTACCATCAAAGCAAACAATGCAACACATAAATAACTTTAAAAAAAAAACCACAGAGTTCGCCCCAGAAAAGCAATCGCCATTGACAGTGTCGTATACGACACTGTTGACAGCGATTGGTTTTCTGTGGCAAAGTCTATATGATCATGCACTTAAAGCTTGAGATCAATTGTATTCGTGTTTGTGACACTTCTCAGTAAACACCATGCATAATTTAGCTTACATTCAAAAAGGCCTTTGGCTCGACACTTTGAAACTAAGAAACCTTCTCAAGTTAGTCGAGTGAACTTACGTCAAAGGGTCGTGGGAACCAGTAATAATGGTGAAGACCTATAACAAAGGGTTGTAAACTATCATTTTAAGACGGGGACCGAAAACCTAAAACAGATGCCAAGAAGAAGGAAATACCGGTGCTTTTTCGCCAACCATGCAGGCCCTGTCCATATTTGCCATTGTGCTCAAATTAGACTGATGTAAAGGTCTGATATTTCTTTTCTGAATTTCTTTCAAAAGCTTTCCAGCAGTTACTGACATTAAAACTTCACACCTGAGGCATGGCCTCTATAGCTAGTTATGTATAAATATGAAATGCAACCGCATGTGGAAAGTGAATGTTCATAAAATTAGGAGAAAACACCCTCAAATCATGAAAAAAGGATTTAGCTGCTTACCTTATGCCAGCATACGTTTTTATCAATAACAGGAACTCTCTGTTACCAAGATGAGTTATGTCACAGGCTCCTGTAAAAAATAAAAAATACATCAATTAATTGGAGTAGAACACTTAAAAATAATTTCTTTTTGCTTTAGAGCAGCCATGACATGATTTTAAGAAACACTTCAATGGTTTAAGAGTGAGTAATGGATCAAAAACAAGCCAGAAAATAAACAGATGGTCATCTGCAAAATGAGGTCTCCAGAGGTTGAATTTAGTGATGCTACCCTGCACTGCAGGGTAGCATCACTAAATTTACCCTCTGTGAACCTCAATCTGAATCAGGGTCTCAAGCCTAAACAAAAAGAGGAACCCAGAGGATAAATTGGCCAACTGTATGGGATAGCATCAGCAAATTCACCCTCTGGGGACGTCATTTTGCAAATGACAGATTGCTTATTTTCAGGCTTGATCAAAAAACAAAAGATTTACAAAATGAGACCAAATGCATCAGTGTATCACGAATATTCTCAATATGCAATTTTGATGCCAATATTTAGTGGCCACAAAATAACTGACTTATTGTTTCCTCTTTGTACTTTTAGAAGTCCAAAAGGGTACATGGCACAGCTGATGCGACTGTATGTAGTGACACCAGATAGTCCAGTAAGAATTACTCTGTTCCCAAGAGTACAGCCTGGATCTTCATGTCCATCTTTTCACATTGGAGCCAGTAGTCCAATTGAGCTTGGGCCGAATGGTGTGTGGTGTTTGAGGTTACCGTATCCTTTTTTAAAAATTCACAGTTCAGCCAAATCCGAAATAACTTTTGTTCAGTTCAGTATGCAAAACCACTGACAAATACTAGAAGTCATTTAAGAGCTGAAAATTGATTCTCATAGCAGTAGTACAGGAGAACACAAACTGATTCTTGCAAGTCAGGACTAACTTTAAGGCCTTGAGCCCCCCCCCCCCCTCAATCCCAGGGTAGCACCCAAGCCAGAAAATAAAATAAGCAGACTGTCATCTGCATAATGAGGTGCCCAGAGGGTGAATTTAGTGATGCTACGATGCACAGCAGGGTTTCATCACTAAACTTACCCTCTGTGAACCTCAATCTGAATCAGAGTCTCAAAACTAAACAGAAAGAGGTGCCCAGAGGATAAATTGGCCCACTGTATCAAATTCACCCTCTGGGGACCTCATTCTGCAAATGTCAGTCTGCTTATTTTTCTGGCCTGGTTGCACCCAATGCCCACCCCACCATCACCGGCCATGAGTTTGCAGAGATGCTCCCATAAACAGAAGTGATTACATTTTAATGCAAGGGTTGTGTACTTATAATAATAATCTTTTCTGCATGATTTTGAAGCAAGTAACTTGTTTGCACGCTTAAATTTAAGGTGATTTTATGTGTAGACATGTACATGTAAGGCAAGAAACTCACAGAAATTGGAACTAGGCCCATAAGGGTTAACCCTTTACCCAACGAATCGGCCACATCCGTCTGCATTATAAACCAATTCAGCACCCAAAAAGATATTTTTAAAAAAATTTCAGCAAAACCATATCATGTGACCCCTCTTTGGAATGAGCTTGGTCCAATGAGGGGTCACGTGATATGGTTTGGTTGGAATTTTTTGAAAAATTTTTAAAAATTATATTTAAAATAGTAAATTTTGATATCGTCTGCATTGGGTAAAGGGTTAAACTCAGTAAATATATAAATATGAGGTTTGATTTTTACTACGGAATATGTGGTGGTTACACTCGGTGTTCTCACAGCAGGAGTATGATAGAGTCCAATCTGATTTTGCGAATCAGGACAAATTGGCTTGCTGCTGCTGACTGTCTGGTAGAAAGTCTACCCACAAAGTTCCTAAAAGTAAGGATATCTTGTTTATGTAAATATTATATTCCTTAACTAGATCAGTCATATCTTCTTAGGAGATCATGGTCCTTACAGGATGCCATCAGACCCACATCAGCTCAGCATGTGTCGTCTACTGAAATGTGTGTTTGGCTACAAGGAACCACAATCAGAAAGTTGAGATTACCATGACTTCTGAAGCACAGGTGACACGACAGAAAGAAAATGCCAACTCCATCAGAGTTGATGGACGGAGGTCTACATTGAAAGCACAATGTCAGAATGTTTAGAGATGCATGGTGGGATAGTTCAAGGATTAATGCCAAAGTCGATTGAATAAAACAACTGGAGGGAGATAAAAATGAAAGATTTTCACAATTTCAGCCATATAAAATTTTTTTTTTAATTGATTTATAATTAGTCCTTGAAAAAGATGACAGTTTGTTGAGTACACATACTTTTTGTACTGAGAGCAAATTCTGCAGATAACACTAGAGCTGGGCATTTTTTGAGTTCAGTTGTGTTTTTTTTTTTGCGTCAAAATATAAAATTGAACCACACGACCCAGCAAAACTGGCAAAACAGTATGCCTGTATTTGTGCATAAACTGATCAAACTACAAACCATATTTACTCTATGTATTGGGACACTCTATGATTTGGGACACACATTTTTTCCAGAAAACTATATTTTTTTTATGCTCCAAAGTTTGGGACATTCAGGAGATTTGTTTCCAGTTGGCCCATCGCTAGTAGCAGATGACACTCATAAAAAAAATTCTTCAGTAACTAAAAATTTTCATTTTTTGCTTCCAAAACATAGCTTATGATCCCTCATTGGAACGAGCGCAATGCGGACATTCCAATGAGGGATCATAAGCTATGTTTTGGAAGCAAAAAATGAAAATATAAAAAAAAATTGGACGGCCATTTTCGTATATAGTGATGGAAAACAAATCACACACAACTTTATTCAGCATCAAATCAAGACCAGGCTGTGTTCTTTCCCCATTTTCTAAGAATTGGGACACCTGTGAAAATAATTGTTTTTAGCTGTCCCAATACATAGAGTAAATACGGTACCTTAGGGTGAGTGAACGGGACTAGTGAAACCTATGGACTCGCGGCACTTAATCTACCTGGAAAAGGAACAAATACATGGTGTTCTCATTGTCACATTTTCTCCCTTATTGACTCGTCCACTGGACGAGCAAATAAGGGAGAAAATATATGACAATGAGAAAACAGCATTGATTAGATAAACGTTATTCATTTGTTACCATAATTTATGTGGGTTTTTTGTCTCAATAGGCTTAGCAATGATTCCATAGAATGACTAAGAATGATCAAAGGGGAGTTAGGCTGAATCCAGTGGAGATATTTACAAACCATTGTGGGGTTTTTTCTAAGTTAGGACGCCTACTGCTCACCTTAAAAAAATTGAGGAGGCGAAAAATAGCCCTCCTCGCCTTAGAAAATAATGATTACCACAACAACCTATTCCTAAAACCCACAGGTTTTCAGATCTCTGCTATGTTAGTGGTCTCTGCAATATGGCCACACTGCCCCTCTCACACCTCCGGGCCTTACCAAGGCTCGGAGGTGTGGGAGGGGCAGTGTAGCCATCTCACAGAGACTACCTGGTTAGCAGCACCAAATATAATGTACAAAGCCCACTAGGCAGAATTCTTTAATAGTACAACTTCATTTTGCCACTTTCAGCTTTTGTAAGCTTGAGGAGAGCTAATTGCTCCCCTGGTCCATGTGAGGAGAGTGATTTTTAGCCCTCCTGCATTTTTAAGAATGCCAGGCCTGCTGAAGTGTTGTTCACTCTAGTATATGTTCATCTTCTTAAAACGTAGTTCAAACTGAACCGAAACCAGAGTTTTCTCCCGAAACTCAGGCCTGGCATTCTTTAGGAGTGCTGCATGCCTAGAAAAAATTGAGGAGGGCAATTTTTTGCAACCCTTGATTTTCTGGAATGCCAAACCTGTTTGGGATTGCCTTTAAAATCTATTATCACTTGCATTGATTCACAATAATTCATGAGCCATTCTGTGTCGCATTTTGATACAGTTTGAGTGTAGAAGACACTCACATAAGAATTGTATGCAACATTTTGAATAATGATGAGATGTGTGTGCCAATATTTCCAGCATGTAGCTGAAGGTAGTTCAATTTTTGAACAATATTAATATCTTGAAGTGAATATACAGTACATAGAGAGTGTATTGTCAATAAATCCTCTGTGGAGTGATGATTTCTCTCAAGCAATAAATGATAATCTGATGCAAAGCGTAATTAGCATAAGCAAAGTTTCAGCCAGTGGACCTCCAGGTTAAACCCAGAGGTCCATTGGTTGAAACTTGGCTTGTGCTTCTTGTGTTTCTGTATGAATTTTGAGAGTAGTACCTTGGATGATACCTCCACTCCATGGGTGATTGGGTGACAGTCCACCCTCCATGTACTCTAAGGAAAATAGCATACAAGTATATGCTTTGAAAATTTCAGGTGCAATTGCACTCCCAAGCAAGCCAGAAAATAAGCAGACTGACATCTCCAAAATGAGGTCCCCAGAGGGTTAATTTAGTGATGTTACCCTGCACAGCAGGGTAGCATCACTAAATGTACCCTCTGTGAACCTCAATCTGAATCAGGGTCTCAAAACTAAACAGAAAAGGTACCCAGAGGATAAATTGTCCCACTATATGGGATAGCATCATCAAATTCACCCTCTGGGGACCTCATTCTGCAAATGTCGGACTGCTTATTTTCAGGCTTGCTCCCAAGCAATCTGAGGAGGGCAATTGTTTTGCACTCCTTGATATTTTTATACTGTACCAATGACCCAGACATAGCTGGTGCTAACTCTTAAAAATCTAGGGCCAAACACAAATTTTCCCCCCCAATCCCCAAAATTTGCATCTAAAACCAAAGAAATCATGTCCTGAATGGCCCTCCATACTTCACCTCTACTGCGCATGTGCAGTGTCAAGGACGTCCCGAAATTGGCGCCATTAATCATTCTTTGTTTGGCCCTTCATCAGTTAACATCTGACTGATCTTTGTGCTTGTAAATCTCAGTTTAAATGATGCCAGACACATAAATATTAGAGAAATGGTGGTTCTAAGGAGGATATAGAAGGAGGAGAGGGAAAAATGAGTGACAGAAAATAATCAGGGCTGTAACTTAAAATTTTTTAATGAAATTGTGTTAAGTTACCTATTTTCGAGGCAACGGCCTGTTGGGGTCATTCTTGCTATAAAGTTACACTGCTTGTTCAGTGTTTTCCTCTCTCCTTTTCCTTTAAGTCCCCCCTTGCTATTCTCCCATGCTTTTGGCATATTTTCTGTAATATTATTACTAAAGTTTCTTGGGAGTTTTAGCTGGATAACAGAATGAATTCTGTTCTTTTCCCCATGTTTACGTCTTCACCCTTGGGTGTTTAGGCATAGTGTTCTGCATCTACCATCTGATGTTCTGTAGTTTCTTCCCTGGAAGTCTCTGTTTTGCATCAGATAGTGTATTATTGGTAACTGATTTCGGGCCAGAGTTATCAGTGCCTGGAGTCATGTTTCTGGTGTTTTTACACTTCTTGTTTACATTGACAACAGCCTCTGTGTGAGAGGGGGATTTCTTGAAAATAATATATTGATGTTAGTTTAATCATATCCAGATACATTATTATTATTCGTAAGTGTTGCATTAAATTTTTAAAATATTTTTAAAATTTTTGTCCACACTTAGGCTTGGGATCCATTGGGGCTCAACGTTACTTTTCAGAAACTTGGGCTTTTCTGAAAAAATATTTTTTCAAAAAATTATTTTGATTTCAATTATTTTTTCTATGTTAATGGATCATGTTATTATGTATTTTGATTGTCAGGGGTTGGTGCGAGTACTAGGACTTTGTTTTCTTTTCACAATGAAAGGATATTGTTCAATTGGATTAAGAGGAAATCTTCCTCTGACTTTCATAATCATTGCATAAATGTAGTCAGTGTACTCGCTCTAACTCCTGTTCAGTATGTGTTATTTTCGATGACAACATGGGAAGCGTGTGTCACGGTATGTTAGCGGGGAAATGGCCATGCCGGTCCTTTCCCCGCAGGGTCACTCTAGTTTATCGATCTCTATTTCAGACGATCAAGAACAGGGTGATGTATCCGTGATGTCTTCCAAAAGTGTGCCTCCGGCGTCACAATTAATGAATAGCTAGCGGAAAAGTGCTCATGGAAATACGCCAATTGCCTAAGAGGTCCCTAGTAGGATCGATGGCCTTTGACGTCCGCTAGCTCGCCCGGTGTAGCGTCCATTCATCGAATGGTTCGGCAGCCGGGTTCGTCCGTTGCGGTCTAAAAAGGAGTTTTGGGTGATGCGAGCACTATAAAACAACCAAGTGCACACCCAGTGACGGCGGATTAGAGGGAGAACGGAGGAAGCCTATTAGTCTGGTTCATAGCTCGTCCAGGCCCATCCGGGCTGCGAGCGAGAGAGGCCCCTCTCTCGTACAACAACATCTGGCCTCAGATGTTGTGGTACAAAACGTTTCGCATTCGGAGCATACGTCTGCCGCTCGGGACGCTCCGTTATATAGACAGTCCGGAGAGACTGTCAATAAGGCTTCCTCATTCTCATGGCAGCGCACACGACCGCACCTTGGCTACGTGACCTCCGATATCCAGTCAACTTCACCAATCAGAGAATACGCGGCGACCAGGTCACACCATCCGGTAGCCAGGGACACAAGGCCTGTAGACTCCGGACGTTCGCATAAGAAAAGTATGCAGGAGTCAACGTACACGGAGCTTCCAGCGGCAAAGCATTGTAAGACCGCTACTGCACAGGCCTCAGTGACGGACGTGCTATCCCGAATAGCACAACTTATCGCAGCATCCCAGCAACGACAGTATCTCTGTCGCATCATGTAATATCCGACGATGCTGGGTCGGGACGCTCCGCTGAAGCATCAGGTGCGGACGTCCGAAAACTTCATATGGTCCGACAGGATGGCGAAAGGGATTCGGAGGATTTCGAGCTTTCCCTTTTCGAACAACATAAGCTGCTGTATATGTCATCCGGCTTTATCTTCTAGAGGTTGTTCCGTCGGACCACAATGCTGCGATGCCGGATAAGAGACTGATAGCGTCGGTGGACACAAAAATTTTTTGGATCGGTTCAGGGACATCGTCTCTCAGTTCAGACACAGTCCAATAATGTCACAGGAACTTTCGAATTATTGAACGACGCTATTTGTATATATATGCTTGCTATTAACAAGAAAGTCTGGTTTCTTGTTCGCAAGTTACTTAGATGTCTTTCAAAAGTGTGCCTCTGTCATCATAGTTGAATAATGAGCTAGCGGCAATAAGTGCTCATGGAATACGTCAATCGCCTAAGAGGTTCCTAGTAGGATCGACGGCGTTGACATTCGCTAGCTCACCCGGTGTAGCGTCCATTCATCGAATGGTTCGGCAGCCGGGTTCATCCGTTGCGGTCCAGGAAGGAGATTTGGGTGATGCGAGCACTATAATAGACAATAGTACACACCCAATGACAACGGATTAAAGGAGAGATCGGAGGAAGCCTGTTAGTCCAGTTCCTAGCTCGTCCAGGTCCGTCCGGGCTGCGAGCGAGAGAGGTCCCTCTCTCGTACAACAACATCTGGGACCGGATGTTGTGGTACAAACGTTTCGCATTTGGAGCATATGTCCGCCGCTCGGGACGCTCCGTTATATAGACAGTCCGAGAGACTGTCGATAATGCTTCCTCATCCTCACGGCAGCGCACACAACTGCAACTTGGCTATGTGACCTCGAGTATCCTGCCAGCTTCGTCATTCAGTGATTCCACGGCGAACAGGTCACGCCATCCGGTAGCCGAGGGACAGGAGGCCTGTACACTCCGGTCGCTCGCATAATTGAAGTATGCACGGGGTAACAAACACGGAGCTTCCAGCGGCAAAGCATCGTAAGACCGCTTCTCCACAGGCCTCAGTGACGGACGTGCTATCCAAAATAGCACAGCTTATCGCAGCATCCCAGCAAACGACAGAATCTCTGTCGGATGAGGAATAATCCGACGACGCTGGGTCGGTTCGCTCCGCTCATGCATCAGGTACGGACGACCGAACACTTCATAGGGTCTGACAGGATGGCGAAAGGGATTCGGACAATTTCGAGCTTTCCCTTTCGGAACAACAGAAGATGCCATACAGTTCTTCTGGCATTATCTTCCAGAGGTTGTTCCGTCGGACTAGAATGCTGCGATGCTGGATAAGAGACTAATAGCGTCATTGGACACAGAGTTTTTGATCAGTTCAGGGACATTGTCCCTGAGTTGCCGACACAGTCCAATAATGTCACTAGAACTTTCGAATTATTGAACGACGCTATATATATATAAGCTTGCTACCAAAACACACTAGTCTAGTTTCTTGTCCGCAAATGCTCTAATCTGCCTTTCATCAATTCTAGGTATAATTTGAAATGGCAGGACAGGGCATACTGAGAGTTCCTCTGCATCTAGTCGATGAGGCTGAAGACTGGGTATTGTCTTTTTCACCGTCTATGTCAATTCCAACCACGATGTTGGAAACGACAATGATGTATAATAGACTTAACTTAGACGCTTTATCATATGTAGACCACCTTACTGAGGCGTTATCATTACGTCTTCAAGAGAAAGAATTCCAGGATATGATTCTTAATGAGATTCTTTCAAGGGCAGTAGTTTTCCACGTATAACTCCGCCCTTCAGTGGCAACCTGGAGTTGGTTAGACGTGACGCAGCCCTAGCTACATCCACGCGCGTGGATAGTAAGGTGAAGAACCCTCTCAGAGTCGCTTCGGTCTCGGAGAAGCTTCTCTTCGACGGCAACCTTTCAGCAATCTTTGAATTGCTCGATATACACGTTCTCTTGTCAATCAAGTGTAACAAGAGATTCAGACGTGGGCAAACATTCGGCGGTTGACTCAGAGAGTTCCACTGTAGTTGCCGGATCCGAGTTTTTCGATTATGACGGATGCCAGTCAAACAGGTTGGGACACAATATTGATCCCAACGGATTCGAAGTGCCAGGGTCTTTGGGTTCCACAGTTTTTAGGCAAGCACTTAACTTCCAAGAAATGATATTATTTTGGCTTGCACTACGTCATTGGATGAACATTATTCAGAAACGCATGTCCAAATCCTGTCCAATAATACGACAGTAGTTGCGTATATCCGGAACCAGGGAGGCACTCATTCGGTTCCGTTATTGAATTTAACGGAAAGAATCCTGTTTGTTATAGAACACCAAGTTCTGTTTCGGTCCGTCATATTCTGGGTCATCGGATCGTATTAGCAGACTCCCTTTCACGTAAGGGTCGATTGTTGCCGTCAGAATGGACTCTCAACAAACAGGTATTCAATCAGATTTGCTACCAATGGGAGCGCCCAGTGATAAATTTATTTGCGACACAATTCTCCAATCATTTGCAAACGTATGTGTCACCGTGTCCGGATCCCCGAGCATATGTAGTTAACGCTCTATCGATCTAGTAGGACGGGATGATAGGATATGCGTATCCTCCAGCGCTGTTGATTCAGCAAGTATTGCTAGGATTATACATTCACAATACAATTCTGTTGGTAGCATCTCTGTCTCCACAGAGACCGTGGATAAATTTACTTAGGTATCTGCTGTGGGACTTACCGCGAAAACTTCCTCCACGAGAGGATCTTTTTTCGCTGGGGAAATTGTGTCAACTTCATCACAACCCGCAAGGTCTGAACCTTCACGTATTCCATTGTGCGGTCCTTCTTGCATGGCAAGCATTGTACAGGACGAGCAGTGGACGCGATTTCTAACTGTAGGAGGACCTCCTCTTCGCTATACTATGCCGCTAAAGTGGAGGGTCTTCCGTCGTTGGTGTAGGGATCTTTATGTTGATATTTTTGATCCCTCCATACCAGACATTGCAAACTTTCTAGTATACTTGTTTGACGAGATCAACTGCAGCCAGTTACTGTTAAAGGTTATAGGTCTATGTTATCTGATACCTATGCACACCATGATAGTTTACAATTGAGCCTAATGTCTCTTTATCTAAGTTAGTTTGAAACTTTTCGATAAATAGACCTAGAATCCTTAGATTAATTCCTATACGGAATTTAGCTTGGGTTCTTATTAACTAAAGCAACCATTTGAACCTCTTGAGACAGTAGTTTCAAATTCTGGCCTTTTAAGACAGCAATTCTCTTAGTCTTCTCTTCTGCTGAAGAGTCAGTGAGCTTCATGCACTATCGGTGGACGATTCTCACTTTCGTAGTATCGGAAACTCTATTACCTTTACCACTAATGTTGGATTTTTGGTTAAGAATCAGGCTCCTAATAAATATCCGGAACCTATTGTTTTTAAGGTCCTTCCATCTTCGAACGGGCATAGGCCTTTACTCTGTCCGGCTAGACCTTTATGTATTTATTAACAGATCTCAGTTTATCAGTAAGGACGTAAAGCTTCTTCTGGCTCTGATGCCTAATAGAAAGGTCATTACGGTCCATTCTATTACTAAATGCATTCAATTAACTATCGGTACTGCTTAGGATATTCTATCCTTAACTCAGCAGTCTGTGCTTAAGATTTCGGCTCATGAAGTAAGAGCTCTTCTACATCTTGGGCTTACGTAAATAGTGTTGCTATTATAGATTTAATGAAGGCTGCATATTGGTCTCAGCCATCCACATTCACAAATTTTTATCTCAGAAATATCGAGTCCATTTCTGGAGGCCTGCATTATTTAGGTCCATTATCGGCTGCTCAGAATGTCGATCACTTAACAATTGCAACTATAGCTATGTAGGCTTTATGTTCCGGCAGTGACTCCGTCCTGCTGCCCTCTTCGCTCTGGGCTATTTGACCCAGGGCAAGAAAAAAAGGGGGGGGGGGGAGGGTATTCCCTTGGGTCACCTGTTTTATTATGAAAACAAGGGGATACCTCCTCCAGAGTCAGTAATTCTGAGCTGTTACTGGGATGGTTTTTTAAGTGAAAAGTTATGTTTTAAATTCATTCATGTCATAGTTTTAAAGTATAGCATTTGAATATGTCACGTGTCAAATGGGCGTTATTATACTATCCTTGGACACTTTTAAAAGAGTATAAAGAGTCTCAATTCTCTGGACTAACTTTATTTATTGGCTTACTTTAAAAATAATTAGTATAAGAATTATACTGGATATTAATAGAGAATATGGATGTTATGATGCTCAATTATAGAAGGTATTGTGTCTTTCTAATTTATCATAAATAAGAAAGATACATGTGAAGCCTAATTCTCCTTTTCTCCTCGAGGGGATGACTCTATTTTATATAGTTGAGCTTATTGGATTTTCTCTATGTCCTGGGCCCTCCAGCCTTTTTACTATTCAGCTATGTCTGGGTCATTGGTACAGTATAAAAATGTTAAAAAATTTATAGTAATTTATATATTTTTTATACTTACCAATGACCCAGACGGGGATGGCCCTCCCAGGAGTTGGGAACTCATACCTCCCCGCTGAGGACATAGCGCTTACCAGGCACTGATGGTAAGAATGATTAATGGCGCCAATTTTGGGACGTCCTTGACACTGCGCATGCGCAGTAGAGGTGAAGTATGGAGGGCCATTCAGGACATGATTTCTTTGGTTTTAGATGCAAATTTTGGGGATTGGGGGGCAAAATTTGTGTTTGGCCCTAGATTTTTAAGAGTTAGCACCAGCTATGTCTGGGTCATTGGTAAGTATAAAAAATATATAAATTACTATAAATTTTTTAACTTTCTAGATTGCCAGGCCTGGAAACTGAATCAAAACTGAACCAAATCTGAAAAATCAAAACCTCCCAGGTCTAGATAACATGACCACATACCATTATTGGCACTCATTTTGTTAAAGATAGCTTACTCCATACAGTGTGTGGAAAGTAGATTACCTCTGAAACACTCACACCTTTGAATTCCACCAAACTCACAGCAGTGACTGACATTCCCAAATTACAGGAATATGTTCCCAAATTTAAGGGCATAACAAATAGTTTGGTTTGTTTATTTAATGTTTTTTGTCCAAATTCATAAGAAATGACCTCACCTTTGAAGGAGATATTTATTTTTGCTACACTATGACAGAATGCATCCGATGGCTTCACAGTTATTTCTAGGCAAGATTTGGCTGTTTATATAAATTCCAATTTATATTATGGGAAAAAATTGAAGACTGAAACTTTGATACATTGACATCAGTGTATAGGGGGTTCAGTTCTCTCAAATGCATGGTGGAATTTATTTATTGGTGTTTAAGGTCACATATTTCTGCAAAATGGCTAATCATGACCGCGACAGTGTGGAGGAAGGTGGAGTACCTGGAGAGAACCACTGAGCAATGGTGAGCAACTGTCAGTGCCCCAGCATACTAACTCTACACATTGTTGAAGACTAGCATTGTTGAAGACAGGTGCACCATCGACGTGCAGTACGCCTTAGTACACAGCACCACTATGCCCCCACGTAAGCAATGGGAGTGAAGTGTCTTGCAAAAGGACACAACATGGTTGTTGCAGGTGGGACTCAAACCGAGGACCTCTTGGCTTGCAGCCTGCACCTCTATCTACTAACCTCCCACCCCATGCATTGTGAAAAACATGGTCCTTAGATTATTGGTGCATCCCCAACCTTCGAGACATGACAGATAATATCTCTTGATTTATTATGTTTTCTTTTATCCAGTATTTTTTTTTTTATTTTTCAGATCAATTAACACTTTACCTAATGAATCAGATGCATCCGTCCGTGTAAAATTTGCAAATTAAGCATTTAACCCTAAAAGGCCTAATTCATCTTTGAGAAATTTTAATGCAGTGGCACAGGTGCTCCAACATGCATTGCTTGGGGAAACTCAAAACTGTTTTCTAATTACCTTGTCAGTTGTTTCTAGGCCAGTCTTGGCTGCCTCTGTAGGCAGCCTAGACTTGACTAGAAACAACTGCAAAGCCACAGGAGGTAGACTTTCAAAGTATAACGAAAGGTATAAAAATGTCCAGGCCCTTAACCGGCAGAGTGCTAAGTTATTTTTGGTCACAAAAATTTGTTCCCGCATCTTTGCCTTTTAACAATTTATGGGAGAGTGCCAAGAGGCACTCTCCCATAAATTGTAACAAGGCAAACCCTTATATACTAAGTAATTTCACTTCTAAGATAATATGAAGCATATCCACAGAATATGACACCTTTGGGCCGGGGTACCTGCTCTTCATATTAAAGCCCTGATAGTGGCTTCTAGCACTCTTTCAGTTAATTATTAAAAAAAAAAAAAATGTATCTTTCAAATTTGAAAAAACAATAATTACAATAATAAATTTGGATATCCTGTTTGTTGGGTAAAGGGTTAAAAGGTCTTTATGCCTAAAATAGCAGATGGCCAAGCATCTATGAAATGTGTTGGTTAGTACAAACACTTTTGCTGTGTTTGGAGAACAAAATTCCACAAATTTTTTTTTATGCCATCCATGTAACTTCAACGTGATTATGAGATATTAATTACATGTCAGTGCTGAGAAGCCAGAAAATGGAATTTCGAGTTTTCTCCTTCCAAACTGAACCATGGTATGCATGGTGGGTCTGCAATGTCATCAGATTAATAAAAATGCCCAATGTCATATGTCTCAGTGTTTTGTTCTCTCTCACCCCAAACCTTGCAATTTGAATGAAGTCATGCTCATGGATGCAGTGAAAATTATGTAGGGCAGATTTGAGCTTGTATCTAGCTACAACACAAAATCAGAAATGGGACATGTCAGAGGATCAGCTTGCCCACAAAACAAATACTGAGTACAGACAAATACCTGAATGACATGCAAATCTTGCTCAATATGTGTTTGGGTGTTCTCAAGAAAAGATTAAGTAAAAATATTTGGCAAGCAGGTTGAGAAATGTACCATTCAAACACTTTTTGCAGTCATTTTACTGTTCATCATTCAGGCAAAACATGAGGTGATTAAAAAATGAGCCGAATAAATAAAAAATAATAATATATGAATGTTTGTGTTGTTGTTTATTTGTTAGAAAGTTTGTCCATGCATGCCAGTTGTACACATTTAAAAAAAAATCCTCATTTATTTATTATTTATTGGTGTTTAAGGTCACATACTTATGCACAATGGCTAATCGTGCCCGTGACAGCTTTATGGGTGGAGTAAGCCTGAGTACTCGGAGAGAACCACCGAGCAACGACGAGCAGCTGCCAGCTCCCCAACATCGTAACTCCGCACTGCAGCACAGGCAGGGTTAGATTGGTTGAAGACATGCGTACCATCGACGTGCAGTACGCCCTCGTACACGGTGTCATCGTGCCCCCACATGGGCAATGGGGGTGAAGTGAGTGCAGAGGGATAAACACCAATAAATACATCTCAATGATTCAAAATTTGATGAATTAGCACAATTCAAATCAAATCAGATTCAGTTATGAGGATGATATTGAATCAAATATCGAACTTTGCCACACCCTAGTAAACAAGGGCTTCGTTTAGCTTCCCCTATACATATACTTGCAGCATGTTGTGTAACACATAGTTTCACCTGGAAAATGAAGCAGTGCCTGATTAATAATGCAAACATGTGTAGATTGTTTAGAAGGGTGGTGGATAAGTGCACTGGCCACTCATTACCAGTCCTGGGATTGATCCGCAGATGGAAATGTTCTTGAGATGTCAAACACTCTCTGGCAGCATCAGTTGTGGGACTGATGCTGTAACAGTGTACCATCTTATTACGTGGTGACCTAAAATTGCAGTCCCCTGTGTTTAGAGAGACACACTCTGGGCAGACTTGAGATTCCTTCATGTTGTTAAAGTGGGGTGCGGTGGCATCGTGGTAACCAGTTCTCATCAGATCACCGAAGTTAAGCAACGTCGAGCACGGTTAGTAGTTGGATGGGTGACCATTTCAACGACTGATTCACACTCCCGCGTTGTGTCCTTGGGAAAGGCACTTAACTGGTAGAGGGCTAGATTATTTTTGGTGGCCTGAATTTGTTATTCAAAATTTATTCTACTTCAAATTATTGAAGAGTGCCTACAGGCACTCTCCAGTAATTTGTAATAGAACAAATTTATTTAAAGAAAGGATTATTTGGGTTGGACTGAATATGAAACATGAGCCAGGAAAAAATTGGCTTTTGCTCTGGTACCCCATTTTTTCGAAAGCCCTGATAGTGGCTTCTGGCACTCAACCAGTTAACCCAGATTGCCTACATGGGGGCACGGTGACGCTGTGTACTAAGGCATACTGCATGCCAATGATGTGCATATCTTCCAACTAATCTAACCCTGCCTGTCGGTGCAGGGTTCAGAGTTACGATGTTGGAGAGCTGAGCTCAGTGGTTCTCTCCGGGTACTCCGGCTTCCTCCACCCATAAAACTGTCACCGACATGATATGACCCTGGCTGTTAAAATGTCAAAAAAAACCCTAATAAATAAATAATGTTGTTGAAAAGTGCCGAGACTATGAAGTTTTCACTGCGGAGGTCATCTCACATGCCTGTGCCATTGGACCAGAGAGAGGCGTTCTATTATAAGTTGCCTAACTTGCACGTCAGTCTTAGTAAAATAGATAAAATTAAACTTAAAATGGACTGCAGAGGATACTTGATTGTCTAAACATGACAAGAGAACTTGCATTGTGTTGTTTGTTTGTTTATTGGGGCTTAATGATACTTTCAACAGCCAGAGTCACATCATGTCTGACAGTTTTATGGGTGGTGGAAACCAGAGTACCCAGAGAGAACCACTAAGCAGTGGAAAGTAACAGTCAGGCTATACAACTTACTAACTTTACCAGCAGAGTTAGCCATGGTTGAAGGTGTATCATCAACATGCAGTATTCCTTAGGACACAGCACCATTGTGCCCTCACATGGGAAATAACGATGCTATCTCCATGGAAACAATGCAATTACATGTTAGAGCTGAAACGGTTAAGGGGTTTTCTCGATTGATTAATCGTGTGGATTAACCTTGGTTAACCGATTAATCACTTGTTCAAATAGATGTCTGAATAATTGCCATACCGTTGATGATTTACAGCATGAACCCTTTACCCAACATAACAAACAAAACCGACTAGGCCTATATACAAAAATCTCCATTCAAATTTATTATGTTTTTAATTTTTGTCTCAAAAACATAGCTTTTGACCCTCATGGGAATGAGCTCGTTCCAATGAGGGTCATAAGCTATGTTTTTGAGACAAAAAATGAAAATTTTTAGCAATTCATGAATTTATTTTGCAAGTATCATCTGCTACCCACAATGGGTAAAGGGTTAAGAATGACCATTTCCAGCCACTGGTACAGTATGATGATCATGCAAGTAAACAAGTATGTCAGCAAGTAACTTGCATGCTTTACTCTGTCTCATATAATTGTTGTGAGTCAGTGTGACTATGTTTGCCTGTTTTGGAGACAGTTTGTTCCTTTGTTAACCCATATAATACAGTAGTTCAAAAGTAACGGCCAATCAATCAATTACTTTGTGGATTGATCAAGATGTTGATCATTGATTAATTGGTTAACCATTTCAGCTCTATTACATGTACCTTCAAACCATGGACCATTCAGTTTGAAGTTCAATGCACAAACCACACAGTCGCTGCACTTTCTATCAAGGTGACAGTGGATAATTTGTGGTTATGGTCTTGTTGGCAGCGACCTCATTCAGAGATCTGGTATGAAGAATCCGTTATGAAAAGCTTTAACGAAAAAGAGTGCTTTGATAGTTTTTGTAAGAAAAGGTCCTCTTTTGGTCAACTGTGTTTAGAGATGAAACCCTACCTTCAGCCTTCCGAGAATTGCGAATTGTTGTAAATAATCCTAGATTATTTTCTCCTGTGTTTTACATGAGTGTGAAACTGCATTTTATTCCTGGGTTATCTGATTTTTGACCACCTCTCGAGGTGGAGTATTTTTGAAAAACATATTCCAGGAATAAATAAATATTCCCCAAATAATTGCAATCACATGACGAAAAATAAATATCCAGGAATATCTTTTATTCCTAGAAATTAAATATTCCAGGAATATATCTCGTCATGTAAATGGAGTATAATTTAGTAACAATATGCAACAATAACAATTAACTTCTTGAAGTTTTTCATCTTTATCAATTGCTCCTATGGCCTCACTGGATGGCTCTGTCACACCTTTTGCTAAGTTGAAGACAAAAATGCTAATACCCTTTGGCATGCTGAAAAAAAATAAGTAATTATCTTCTCCACAAAGCAGCTGCAACGCCTTGTTGGAATTAAATCAGTGAAGTTATACCAAAAGGAGAGTGTGGGTTTGGGTGTGCAACTGTAATGCAGTGGAACCCTGTTAATTGAATAGCCAATTTGCTTATGAAAACTATATTCATTTAACAGGAGTATTCAATTAACAGGGATCGTGTCACTTTCCAGTATTCCTAGAAATAAACTTAGCATTTATTCTAGTACATCTTGTTTGACAGAGCTCTATGAGCTCTCTCAAACAAGATATAATAGATTAAATTCCTGTATTGGATGTACTGAGGCCAAATAGGACTATAAACAACAGAAAACTGGGGAGAGTCAAGATAGTTTCTTGACAGTTTACAAGATCTTTTATTCAATTAACAGAAGTTGATTCTATAACCTATATTCAACTAACAGGTCAAATTTGTACTTGAAGTATGGTAAATGGTTTTGTGTGGGGAAATTATATTCAATTTACAGGGTTATTCAGTTAAGAGATATCCAATTAAGTGAGCTCCACTGTATTACCTGGTAGAGTACTTGAAGCCACCACTATCATGGCTCAATTGCAATGTGCAGAAAGCCTCTTCAGTTTAGGGGGCTTTAGACTCTATGTTTTTGCTCTATAATAATTAATAAAATTATAATTATTAATAATATTTTTTTTTTAAATGTTATATAATTGTTTTGATACAATTTATTTGATTTCAAACAAATACTGTCCAATAGATTGTAACAAAACATAGATGAAATTTTCAAAAATACACTTTACAAATCACATTTGGAAAACAATTCAGCACCTGCCAGTTAATGGTTAAAATCATAATGATTTTATTTTTGGTCTATAAGACTGATTGGGTCCTCCTCGGGAAAGTGTTGCATAAATTTTTGAGCGAAGATAAATTTGGCAGTGAACGAGCAGACGTCATAAACTCTCAAAAAACAGTAAATTGATAGCGAGGATCTACATTTCAGATCTGTAGGATTAAATTAATTTACTGACAATCCCCACAGGCGAAGAATGGAGTTGTCCATTTCGCCGTTGACAGTTACTGTACTGTTTCAGACGATACCGTCCTGTTCGACATTGTTGAGAGGGTCAACCTAAAATCTGCCAAAAACACAAATAATAGTACCGAACATATATTTGCGCTCCCCTCTCCCTACCTAAAAGGGATATGACCTCTCAAGAGTGTAATTATCGAGCTCATTCCTCTTAGTGAATATGGAGGAATACTACCCCATAGATGTGTTTTGCGATACACTCTTTATGATCGGAATATGCCTAAAACACTCACATTTTTGTTTACCCCATTCAGCTTTTCATGACTTCTTTTGGGGGAGGGGGGGGGGGGGAGGTGGAGGTGAACTTTGAGTTCCAGTCGTTTGAAAACGTGCATGTCGTAAGTTATCCGACAATTCGTTACAATACTTTTTTTTTTAAAAAAACCAAACAATTATTACGAGAAAATTTATTGCACTGTCATATTTAACTTACTAATAACTTGCGTTCCACCAACAATTATTGTTGCAATCAGTTCCTTTCAGACATTAATCGAACTTCAGAAACTACATCTTGGCTTTTCTGAAGGTTCAGAATCAAAAGAGAATGGGTTATATTTTCCATTACTTCTAGAAATGCTGGTGTTTTCATACGCCTGCGAGCGCTCTCGTCGGATCAACATCGGGGAAATTCTCTGTGGCAGGTTCTTCGGAAATGCATGTTTGGTGCACCTCGGCAGTTTTTCTTGGACATACACCTGTTTGCCGTTTTGGTTTCTTAAAGTCTCAGACCTCAGTACATGTGGTGGCAACTGAATAATTATCCCCGTGGGCACCCCGGGAAGTGAAGCAGTGCTCGTTCACAGTAGTAACCCAGCACTGTTTTACTGGTAGGGTTCGTACGGGTCATGGAATCCTGGAAAAGTCATGGAATTTTAAAAGAAAAAAAATTCAAGGCAGGCCTTGAAAAGTTTTGAAAAATGGGCTGGAGGGGGTTAAAGTTTTGGAAAAGTCATGGAATTCGTAGCCAGGTTTAACCCTTTAAAACATGAAAAACAGACGACACTTGCAAACAAAATTCTTGAATAACAAATTTTTTTCATTTTTTGGTCTCAAAAACATAGGTTATGACCCCTCGTTGGAACGTGCTCAACGAGGGGTCATAACCTATGTTTTTGAGACAAAAAAAAAAAAAAAAAAAAAAATAATGAATATTAATTGGCGATTTTTGTGAATAGCTCTGGCCGGTTTGGGCTGTACGTTGGGTGAAGAGATAGAAGGGATTGATTTTGTGTAAAAATTATGCTCAACTTGTGCAAAATTATGCAAAAAATGAAGCTTTTCTGTTTGGGTGCGAATTAACCCGATCATGGAATATTTTGGAAAAGTCATGGAATTTGATTCTCAGAAAAGTGTATGAACCCAGTCTGGTAAAATAGGACCCGGTCACCAATGCCTGGGGTGGATGTCATCTAAAATGGGCAACATGGGTGTAAACGATCGGCTAGACTTGACCTTAAATACCAATAAAAAATAATGATAACTGAATAATTACAACTTACAATTTTCAACCTTTTACCCAAGTTCTCGGGCCACCATTCAAAGCCTGTAAGGAATTGGATGCTCGTAGGGCTGCATGTTTATCCAATTTTCTCGGATGTATCGCACAAACTACTGTTGATGTAATGTGGTGTTCATTCACTCACAGAGATATAGGGGCCTACAGATATTGTTTCGTGCCCCAGTTATAGATATTTCAAAATGTATTTAACTCAACTTGAAACCATTGAAATATTAATACAATTAGTGGAACTTCGCGCGTAATCAAAAGTCTACATCTGTGATGAGTCATCACTTCCTCGTGTTAATGACATCAAAATTTAAGTTCGCTCAAATAAAGTCTCGTTTGAGTAACATGTCTTGAGTGGATTCAGTCGTCTGGAATATATCAGCTCTTCCGATAACTGAAATATTCCAGGCGAGTGAATATAAAAGGCGATGGATTATTTAGGGGTTAGGCTGGTTCCAGGCCATAGCAGGGTTGGTGGGCAGAGAGTTTGTCGTTGACCCGGAACCCGATGGGGTGGGGGGGGGGGGGGAATTAACAATCGGTGATTTGAAAGATACCGCTAAAGAACTTTTACTTAAGGTACGAATCATTCGGAAAATTCACCTAGGAGTGCCGTGTAGTCTGTAGTAAAGAAATTGTATGTTACTGGTAAAATAGGACTTTGAAACCAACGCCAGGATGGTCCCGGATGGATGCCCTCTAAAGTGGACAGTAAGCGAAAAAACGATAGACAGAATTTTGCCTTTATACCTTTGCTGCGATCATAATTTATTCATGGGTGCTAAAAATGACCGTAATCACAAACAAAATCGAAGAAGCCCCCGCAACAGGTATATACTGTTTAAATTTTTTATCTGCCCATATTTTATAAAAAGATAATGCCCGTGGGAACCTCGGGAAGTAAAGCAGTGCTTGTTTCCTGTGGTGAACAAGCTCTGTTTTACTGATAAAATAGGACCAACGTCACCAATGCTTGGTGTGGAAGTCCTTAAAACGATTGACTCCATATTTTAGTTTAAACAGTATTTATTTCCAAAGTATGTTTAAATTATACAGAAACAAGCATAAATTGACAAAAAAAGTAACAAACATGGAAATGGAGTCAGCAACAAGCCAACGGCTTATACTGGGCTGTCTCCAGATGGAACAAAATATCACCAAGGAAAAGGTTTATGCGGCAATTACCAGTTTGAGATTGTTGAGCCGGCGGTGGTCTCTGTACTGGCGGTTGGGATATTGATTTGATTCATTCTTGATCGGTTTACGACTGTGTCGTGAGTGGATCGAAATTTTTATCTCCGATTTTTTCAGCATCTGTTTGAGTGCTGGTCTATTTTTGGTGGTATTACAAATTAACGTTTGCTTAACCCTTTACCTAACATGAAAAGCAGACGACACTTGCAAAAAAAATTCTTGAATAACTATTTTTTTTCATTTTTTGTCTCAAAAACATAGGTTATGACCCCTCATTGGAACGAGCTCGACGAGCTCGTTCCAATGAGGGGCCATAACCTATGTTTTTGAGACAAAAAATGAAAAAAATAATTAAAATTAATAGGCAATTTTTGAGAATAGCGCTGGCCGGTTTTGGCCGTTACGTTGGGTAAAGGGTTAATACGGGATGTAGTATTAAGTGGTAGTTTGTCATAAAGCAGATCTTTGCGAACTGATTTCTGTTTTCCTTTGTCTTACAATGAAACATGAGCAAAGAATTTGTATGCTTTAGCATTGTACCCTCAGCCACGAGAGTGGCTTCTGGCGTTCATCCGGTAATCCCGTTATTGTGTTTTGGTCGTTGCCTCGCAATATAATCATACTGGAATCGCAATACTTCACTTATGTATTCTCAACCCATTGGTGTAAATATATTTCTAACTTATCTGATCTGATCGCGAGAAACACCTCCTTTATGGACATAAGATTGCTCATGAACATAGTATAACTCAATATGACTTAACAACAAGATTGCTCACATCCCACACACTCCCATCGGTATGCAGACTTATAGTAGCAGAATCGGTCACAGAATTTCGATCGGATCGTGGCTGTGTCGAGGGCATATCGTAAGTTTTATCTCCGATTTTTTCCTCAGCTGGTTGGGTGCTGGAATATTTTTGGTGGTCTGAGTATTG
This sequence comes from Pictodentalium vernedei, assembly GCA_031216915.1. NCBI lineage: Eukaryota > Metazoa > Mollusca > Scaphopoda > Dentaliida > Dentaliidae > Pictodentalium > Pictodentalium vernedei. The sequence goes on along the minus strand of CM062290.1, from coordinate 65,990,589 downwards.
ATAATTAATACTTGTCTATTGCAAATTGTTGGAGGGTGCCTGATTTGTAGTAGAGAAAAGCTTTGTGAATTATTTTTTTATTCTCTCTTTTATTATTACTTATTTATTGGTGTGTAAGGTCACATATTGATGCACATTGGCTAATCATGACCGTGACAAGTTTTACGGGTGGAGGAAGCCGGAGAGAACCACCGAGCAACGACGAGCAGCTGCCAGCTCCCCAACATCGTAACTCCGCACTGCAGCACAGGCAGGGTTAGATTGGTTGAAGACATGCGCACCATCGACGTGCAGTACGCCTTAGTACACGGCGTCATCGTGCCCCCACGCGGGCAATGGAGATGAAGTGTCTTGCCCAAGGACACAACGCGGTTGCCGCAGGTGGGACTCGAACCGAGGACCGAGACCTCTCGGCTTGCAGCCTGCACCTGTACCTACTGAGCCACCGCGCTCCCTATTCTCTGTTGACTGACAATGAAACACTAATATTTTAGCATTGTATCCACACTTTTTTTTAGTCTGTCATTTCTTGTTATATTTTTCAAGAAAACCGTTCGAAATACTTTCCCAAATTTAATATTCAGCTTTTGGGTGATAATATCATCAATGGGTTCGCGAACCAGCCGTGTTCAAGTATTTCTCCAAGAGTTATTGCCCTTGGTGGGCTTAGCAAATGTTCAGTTCAACGATAACAGTGCGGCATTTTAAGATGACGTTGTTGGCATAACCACAAGCCAAATGTAGATATTATTATTTAGACAGAGTATTCTACCCTAGATATGTACTCCTGTGTCACCAATGGAGTCAAACTGTGCCAAGTATATATCTCCCTGGTATCACTGACAGTACGTTTTTTTTGTAGTTCCGTGTACAACCAAAACGAAAATAGCCAAAGTCATACCAATTTTCAAGTTTGGTGACCCTCAAATGTTTAATAACTATCGCCCCATCAGTATTTTCCAGACGTTCTCAAAAACACTTGGGAAGTTGATGTATAAAAGGCTAGTGGATTTCATAAATAAAAATAAGATCTTATATTAGTACAACTTTGGGTTCAGAACAAAACACTCAACTGTCCAACCTTTCTTGCACACACTGAATAGCACGGTAACGGAAAATGACAAAGAACTGCACTCTTTCTATATTCCTAGACATCTCCAAAACATTTGACACCATCGACCGCTCGATCCTACTACAGAAACTGGAATACTGCGGTATTAGAGGTATTGCCCTGCAGCGGTTTCAAAACTATTTAATTGAACGAAGTAAATTCGTCTCGTTCTTGAATACTATTTCAGAAACGTTACCCATAAATATAGGTGTACTACAGTATTGTACGTCAACGATATTAACGAATCTGCAGAACTCAGCTTACTTTCCTTTGTTGATGACACAACGGCCCTTAGGACAGGTAACAATCTTGACACACTTACAGACAGTTTTAATTCCGAACTAGACAAAATAAACCATTGGTGGTCTGCCAACAAATTAGCCCTCAACCCTGCTAAAACTAAATACACGCTACTTCACCCACAAAACGATTCGTATAAGTTACACGATATTAAACTATTTCTAAACAATACAAATATTGAGCCAGTTGGTAACGAGCAAGACCAAACAACTATACAATTTCTTGGCGTACATGTGGATGAAAATATGAAATTTAAAGAGCATATTGCTGTGGTGTGCTCAAGAATAGCAAGTGTATTTTTTGTACTAAATAGGGCAAAGAAATTCTTGCTCACGAAGATAATGAAAACTTTACACTTCTCACTGATTCATTGTCATCGTATATATGGTACCCAGGTCTGGGGACATTCGACCTACACCGGCAGAATTCTAAAACTACAGAAAAAGCTGTGCGAGTCATAACAAAAAAAATCCTCTTTTCAGAGATTGTGGTTTTCTGAATTTCAGTGATTTCTGAAGCCTTCAAGTCTCTCTCTTTATGCATGATTGGACGAACAAAAAACTTCCCATGCCATTTGATGATATCACCTTTCACATATATAGACCCCCCCCCCCCCCCCCCCCCCCCCAGGAATGAATACAAGACAAACCGGTAAATTAGATACCCGCAAACCAAAAACACAGTTCTCTGCTAATTGTCTTTAACACTCCTTGCCAAGAACCTGGAATAGTATAGACCCACAATTCCAGCAATTAAGCAGACCCAAATTTAAAAAGTGCTTAATTGATAAAGCCTTGAATAATTATTCCCGTCCTTACTCCAAATGGAACAACCCAACGTGTCCCGACTGTGTCATCCACCAGCCATATATACTCTGGTATCTCATCCTCATATTCCCACGACTTAATCCTCAAATACATTCTAGCCCCCTTGAATCACAAATAAGAGATCAGACAACCCCGTTTTGGGGAAAGCATTTCGATACACGGATGCCAGAGAGACTTGGTATCTTTTTAATACAGGAATGGCAGGATGACAGCCTTATAGGCTATACCACTTCCATGCTGTATACTACGTCCCCTGAGTTCCAACGTGTTCTATGTGCCTACTGGCGCATAGAACACATTGGAACTCATGGGGCGACTAGCTTGTGTTCCCGTTTGTTGAACTGTTATATTGTAATCAGTTTACTAGTATACTGCAAAATAAAGATCTATGTATCAATACACATGTGAATGACATAAGGGGGGGGGGGGGGCGGTGGGTCAGTAGGTAGAAGTGCAGGCTGCAAGCCGAGAGGTCCTCTGTTCGAATCCCACCTGCGGCAACCGCGTTGTGTCCTTGAGCAAGACACTTCATCTCCATTGCCCGCGTGGGGGCACGGTGGCGTTGTGTACTAAGGCGTACTGCACGTCGATGGTACACTTGTCTTTAACCAATGCTAACCCTGCTTGTGTGGAGTTAGTATGTTGGGGAGCTGACAGTTGCTCGCCGTTGCTTGGTGGTTCTCTCCGGGTACTCCGGCTTCCTCCACCCGTAAAACTGTCACGGTCGTGATTAGCCATTGTGCATAAATGTGACCTTAAACACCAATAAATAAATAAATAAATAAATAAATAAATATATAATGACATAAGGAATAAATAAATAATGACATAAGGAATATCCATGCTTTCCAGGGTTACCCAGTGGCTCAAATGCTCAATGGAATGATCTCATATAGAAACGACCAAATGATATGAGCGCCAGTCTTGTTTTGGGCTTTTAAATATAATGTAATCTTTACATGCCAAGACAAGAAACTATTTTGATCTTGCCAATGTCCATATAGTTATAAAGTAAGGTAATGTAGTTCTGTTGCTAATTATTTCTTGAGTTAATCACGAGTTGTTCCTACAAACTGTTATCAGGGCCAATTATGGCTTAAAATGACGCTCAACAAACTCCTGACTTTTATCCTGAGGGGTTGAAGCATCAATGGAGATGTCTGTAGTCCCCACACACCAAAACAGGCGCGGAGGAACACAAAACATGTGGGATGGGTGGGGGTGGCTAGAGTATGTTATGTGATATCTCGCCAGCATCGAAGGCGCGCATCTGCGTTCGCTGAAGGTGCGGAGCCATCAGCGGGAGCTTTGGGGGTCCGACCCCAGAAAAGTTGTTTATATATGGTTACCAGGAGAAGCGTTTGCATTGCACTCGTTGACATATTTTCGCACGCATCTACAGGCAGCGACATTATAATGATACATTGTACCGATTGTCGATTGGGGGGGGGGGGGGGGGGGGGGGGGAGACTAAATAAACCAGGTTTTAGCCCCCGAAATGTAAACGTGAGGGGGACTAAGCCACTCCTACCCCCCCCCCCCCCCCCCACACACACACAGTTCCACCAAAAGGATTCTAATCAGACTGACACAGCAGTCTCATTATTTGTAAATTGTTATTAAAAACCCTTTCAAGAAAAAAGGTTGCAAGCACTGGAAAAAATTGGTTTTCTTCTGAGCAACTGGGTGGAATATCACAGGAAGTAGGGAGTGGAGAGAAGCTGAAAAGTACGGCGCGACTTCTTAGCAAACACAAGAGTTTGGTCGAAAGGGTGTCCTGAAATGAGATTCTTTTCCGTATAGAATCTTGAATATACCCTTCAGGTGGTTGTTCGAGGTGGGGGAAATGACGAGACAGGTTCTCAGTCGGGTTAAGGGGCAGGTTTGTGTAAATGCATGTAAGTGTGAAGTAGGAAACCTATCGTCTACCTCACCCCCGTAGCGCCGCCGCCGCCACTATTTTTTGAATATTTAATATCCAGGGGCAAAGATAGAATTTTCTGGATATTTTTCGACAAAAAGTAGCAATGCAGAGCGGATGTCGATGTATAGGCCTAACTCCCTAAAGAGTGGCTACAAGTTATTTGTCTAAAAGGAATATAGGCCTAGGTCTGATTGCTTTTAGTCAGAGACTTTGCTAAGGGGTCTCGGATGGGGGGGGGGGGGGGGGTCCACCTCTAGATTTCCAATTGCACCCCCCCCTCCTTCGTTAGGCAAAATTTCACCACATAATTTCCAACAAGTGGGAAATTCCATTTACACCGCCCGATCCCCTCAAATATTACCAACTACACGGTTTAAGATGCAGAGTTCCATTTGTACACCCCTTGATTTTAAATTATCCTATTTAGGCTCGGGATAGTCACAAACTCAACTACAAATTAATATTTGGGGGAGAAGGGAGTTTTACCACTTTTCAATCAATATTTGGAGGACTGTCACGACTTTTCAGTCTAAAAACTCTGCATTTTGGCTAAAATCTAGACATGTTTGGAAAAAATTCACTAATGCTCTCTAAAATTTCATTTTTTTCAGTTCAGGGCTTCAATTTTGCAACGGTGATTGCGGCAACGTTCAGCGGCGTAGATAAAGGGGGGGGGGGGGGGGGGGGGGCGGATGCCAGAAGTTTTGTCGGAAAGTTCTTGGCACCATTTTTAGGCGAATTTATGCCTAATAACATTAAAATGCTGGCTTTGGGGATAAAAACATGCCATTTTGGGTAAAAAAGACCAGTTTTCAGTACATTTGCAGTAAACAACAGATTCTTTCTGTTTGTTTGGGTTTTTGTTGTTGTTACACTGTCGGAAAATTTTCGGTCTGTCGGAAAATTTTGGGCTTGCCCCTCCGCCAGTGAAAAGCTATCTACGCCACTGGCAACGTTCCTGGCTTCAGTATGGCTCTTAGCAATCATTTTCAGTCTTGCAATAGAGGGAATGTAGCCTACTATTATTTACGAAGAACAAATCAGACAGAACCAAAAAAAATCCGACTCTGGGTGGGATCGTTGCCCTCCCCCCATCTACGGACCGTTGCCCCCCCTCCCACCCCCATCCCCTTAATATTGTTTTAATAATTCTGCAAAATTAGACTTTTTGCAAAAAAGTTGTATTTAATTCTTCCGTCAGTGGGAATGGAGGTACGCCCATCTCTATTTCCTTCAGTCGCCGGTGGTTTAAAAAAAGTAAATTGATTTTGTCTTTCCAATTGGCGCGTTATCGTGATTGGTAAAACACACCCAAAGAAAAATGGAACTGGCAAGGTTTGCGCTGAATGGTTCCAGCGCGCATCACGCGCCAACAGGCGATATTTTTGCTCCCACTTGTCGATTTCGTCTGGGTTGTGTCTCGGTTCGGAAACGATGCTGTCTGGAATGCTGCGGTTTCAGAAGCACTGAAAGACTGTCGATATTGATAAAACCAACTGACCACTGGATACCGGGGATTTTGACACGGAAAGGAACTTGAGGAAATTTCCCATGTGAAGTGGAAAATGAAATTTGTTGATTCGGCGAAGGTAAGGATTGTGTTCTTTTACGTAAAAACATTTTTCGCAGATATAAAAAAATGTGAATAGTTTTTCAGTTTCAGTAAACGTAGACCATAGTCTAAACTTGACGACTTTGGCCATAATACTAATACATTGCAGTTGCTCCCATGGATTCGGGCAAACCAGCTTTAAAAATCCGGACAAGGAACGAGAGAGAGAGAGAGGGGGGTCATGTATATTTGTATTCCATCCATGCAGGATTTCGGGCAAATCAAAACGTTTCCCCCCCCCACCCCGCCCCCCCTATATCACAAAAGCCCCGTACGCCCGTGCGTACATGAACACAACAAAAAATTATTTCGGCACCAGGTTCCAAGTTTCGACTACGAATAAACATACCGCTGAACTAACCGCACTGTTAAATTCTTCGGTTCGACAAAAACACCCCAAACAACAAGGCTATTTCTGAATACGAAAACTTGAACCTTGAAAAGAAAAACAGATTATACAGTAGGATAAGTCCACCCCCCGACAAAAAAATGATAAAAAAGAGCAAAAATCCTGTATTTTTACTTCGTTGATAATACCCGATTCTGACAATGATTTTCGGATTGCCCTAGCGGGAGAGTTAAACTTTCAGTGACACTAAGCCGCAAATTTCGGCAAATTAATTTAAATTTAGATGCTTATAGTATTTGGCGAATATGCACTTGACGACGCCAGACATCTTGAAAAACACAAATTTAATGAGGTTGGTTCCAGTCACCCTTTCTGTCGTGTACTAAGGCGTACTGCACGTCGATGGTGCACTTGTCTTCAACCAATGCTAAACATGCTTGTGTGGAGGTAGTATATGTTGGGGAGCTGACAGTTGCTCGCCATTGCTCGGTGGTTCTCTCCTTCGCTTCCTTCACCCGTAAACCTCATGGGCATGTTTAGCCATTGTGCAAAAATATGTGACCTTAAACCCCAATAAATTAATAAATAAATAAATAAATAAATAAATAAATAGTCACCCTTTCTACCCCATTTTTGGTAGAGCCCTAAACTTTTTATTGTGGTCTGCATGTATTGGTTTGTAGAATAATTTTATGTCTTCATAACAATGTCATATTGTTTATATTTCCGTCCCATTCAAATATTCAGCAAATTTCTTTGTTTATCGGGGCATACAGCATCAGGGGCATCATGCTAGGGAAAAATCGGAGGGGGGGGGGGGGGGGGGTTGGATCGGTAACACCATCTAAGCGGAGTGCCACCATTGGTTGGCATGTAGCGTGCCCCAAAATTTTGGCAAAACATGCCTCCCAGATTGTCGGAAATGGCACTTCCCAGGTCTTCACCAAAAATATTTGGGGGGATCCGGGTCCCCAACGCACCGTTGACATGACCCCACTGTACAGCATTCCCTGAGCACAAGTTTATGCTGAATAATAATAATAATAAAAAAAAAATTATAAAAACATTCACTGACCTACCTTCCACCAGTGGAATAGGGGGTGGGGATGGGCCAGGTCTCCAGTATCCCCTATTTCCAGCCCCCCCCCCCCCCAAAAAAAAAAAAATATATATAAAATCTGAAATTATGTGACATTTGTTGGCAAAAATTGGAAGTTCTTTTTAGCCTCCTAATAGTGCCATTTGGGGGTTATTTTTCTTCTGGGCCTTCCCCAGATGACTGTTTTAATCCCCCCCCCCCTTCCTCCCCCCCAACACAGCAACACAAGAGGGACACCACCTCCATACCATTCCCAACTCAAGATTTCAATATTCGGAACATATTTTCATGTTTTCCTTTTCCATAGCTAAGGCCGACATGCAAAAAGCTCATTGAGCTCATTCCAGTGAGACCTCATGATCAATGGCTTAGGAAAAATCATATTCTCGAATATTTTATAATAGAAAAAGGTACATAGAGAATGCATTGCCACTGTAACTCATTTCAAGCTAAGTTATAGTGTGAAAAACTTGGGAAGTCCGAACAATTTCCGCTAATGGTCTCAGGTCATAAAATTTGAGAGGAACAATTTTATCGTTCCTCTGGTGGTTACCTATAAAATGAAAAAACAGGTGGCCGAAAAGTTGTTCGTATGTAACTGCAAACAGTTTGTCAAAAAATTGTGCCTTATCACCTTATTTGATAGCACTGTTTTAAAATGTTCCTGTTCAATGCTCGAACTCCCTAAGACAGCTGATGCCCCCTGTGCTTGCTGCAGATGTTTTCCAAATAAGTGAACTGTCATATTATAGTATGGCCATCGTGGATGGGTCAAAATCCACAGGTTGTCATTTTCTCCACACATATAATTCAGAGATGATCCACTATGACACCTCGCAAAATTTCCACCAACAAAACACAGGGATTCAGGACTGGCATTCTTAAAAATGCAGGAGGGCTAAAAATCGCTCTCCTCACATAGCCTGGGGGGGGGGGGGGGGGGGTGCGATTAGCTCTCCTCAAGCCTACAAAAGCTAAAAGTGGCAAAATGAAGTTGTACTATTAATGAATTCTGCCTAGTGGGCATTGTACATTTTATTTGGTGCTGATAACAAGGTAGTCTCTGTGTGACGGCTACACTGCCCCTCCCACATCTCCAGGCCTTGGAGGCCCGAAGTTGTGGGAGGAGCAGTGTGGCCATCTTGCAGAGACTATTAACATAGCAGAGATCTGAAAACCTGTGGGTTTTAGGAATAGGCTTTTGTGGTAATCATTATTTTCTAAGGCTAGGGGGGTTATTTTTCGCTCTCCTCAATTTTTTTAAGGCGAGCAGTAGGCGAGTGAATAAATAGATCTCCGGAAAATTCCAGGCCTGGGGATTATCCCGCTGCTTCATTGGTGGAAATTTTGCTAGGTGTCATAGCCGATCATCTCTGAATTATATGCACGGAAAAATGCCCAACCATAGATTTGGACCCATCAACTATGGCTGTACTGTAATCGGTACTCTTGTTGATTATATCCAGATGAACGGTAACTAGATATCTCAAAATTTGATATTTTAATCTCTGCGTCTGCAGGGTTAATCCCAGAGGTTTATTGGCAGAAAATTGCTTGTACTTTTTACAAGATAATATTTATGTCAAGTGCTTATAAAAATTTGAAACTAATAATTAATTGGGGAGAAAAAATTCACTCTAGGGGGGGTTTAATTATTAACTCCTTGCAATGCATTCTGTTCATGAATATTCCTGCCAAGAGTAAGACTGTACTGGTAAATTTCTTATCAATATACAGTACAAGTCAAAATAAGTTGTAGCATAACCACAATAAACTAAGTATAATGCTGCTCCTGCACTGATAAGATCAGAATATGACATCATTTTCTGGAAAGCTCTCATTGAGAGCTTTCCAGAAAATGATGTCAGCTTCTGGTCTTATCAGGGTAGGAAGAGAAAGATAGTGGTTATACTACAACTTACTTTGACTTGTACTGTAGTATAGGCAGAATTCTCACTTTTATTTTTAACCCTTTACCTTCCAAATCGGCCGCACAAGCCCGCATAATTTTGAAATGGAGCTGTTAAAACAAATGTATTTTTCATAAAATTTTAATAAAACCATATCATGTGACCTCTCATTGGAACAAGCTCTTTGAGCTTGTTCCAATCAGGGGTCACCTGATGTGGCTTCATTGAAATTTTTTGAAACATTTTGAAAAAAATAATTTTAAAAAACAAAGTTTGTTATGTTCTAATTCGCTTCCTCAACCGAACATAAAATATTTACCACATACAAGAGAAAACACGTCTTGCAACTAGGAAGGTGCTCGCACGAGTGTAGCCTCGTTGTATAAGCGGCCATATTTATTTATTGTGAAAACAAATATTACGCATACATGTACAGATGAATTGACGTCAATATTACACACACAGCATCAACCTAACCGAAGATACACAGCCTTATGGACTGAACCCCTTTAGTACCGCAAAAATGGGATTGGGTGGGTGGGCACAAACAGAACGACAGGTTACACGAAGGCTGAGCATCGAATGACCAGACCACTACATACAGCCAGTATTGTGACAAACAATAACCATGCAGGGTAACACTCATTTCATTAAACAACCTGAACTCCGCTAAACGCTCACTTGTCAATACCCTAAACCAAACAAACATGTTTGCCACAAGACCAGCCGACACACTCAGAAGACGTGTTAACCCTTCCTGCAGTAAATATATATATTGTGTATGTTAGGTAATAGTATAGGGTTAAGTTTATTTTCCACATAAATTGAATTACCCGTTTTACCAACGAGTGAGTTTTTGAGTTCAAGCTTCGTGAATTTTTCACCAATTTCAAGTCCATTCATGGCTGCTTCACACTATAACTAACAAATCGGCTGCATCCGCCCACATGATTTACAAATTGAGCAGATAAAAAAATCATTTTTCAATACATTTCAACAGAACCATATCATGTGACCAGTTATTGGAACAAGCTCATAGAGCTTGTTCCAAAGAGGGGTCACATGATATGGCTTTGTTGAAATTGTTCGAAAATTTAAAAAAAAATAATAATAAATTTTCATATCGTGTGCATTGGGTAAAGGGTTAACAGCAGCCATGACTACATTTTTTGAAAAATATTTTATAATATACTAGTACTTGGCAGCAGGCCAGAAAATAAGCCGTCTGACATTTGCAGAATGAGGTCCTTTTAGGGTGAATTTGATGATGCCATCCCATACAGTTGGCCAATTTATCCTCTGGGTACCTCATTCTGTTTAGTGTTGAGACTCAGATTCAGATTGTGGTTCACAGAGGGTAAATTTAGTGATGCTACCCTGCTGTGCAGGGTAGCATCACTAAATTCACCCTCTGGGGACCTCATTTTGCAGATGTCAGCCTGCTTATTTTCTGGCTTGCTTGGCAGAATAAGAGTCAATGAGTCACATAATATATGGTGTTAAAACAGCAGGTAAAACTGCTATCATCTTCTGTTGGGTAAAGAGAAAAATGTCACTGTGCACTTTAAGTGATGTGGTGCTCATTTATTTATTCATTATGCCCCCGACATCCGAAGGAGGATTCAGGGGTATCTAGTGGAGACCTCCGCCCTTCCTTCCATCTGTCTGTCTGTACAAACGTTTCAGATTGTAATTTAAAACCTTTGGTTGGATTTGGATCTCCTTTGAGATGCTGATAGACCCGCATAGGGGAATGGATATTCACAAGGAACAGGTTCCATCCAATAATTTTTTCTAGAGTTATGTCCCTTTTTCACTTTTTGGACATGGACATTTTTTCTGTTTTCACTCTTTTGAGTTGGAAAATTTTCTGTTCCACAATACCTTTAAGGCTACTTTGGACATGCCTACGGGTCGGAGACAGTGAGTGGCTCACACTGTGCATAACCCTTGTTATAAAAGGCCATTACACGGGGCATTGATGATAAAATAATAACTGCATTCTGCAGTCAGACGACTGCAGACTGCAATGATTATTTTATTCTCCCTGTATATTTATATTGGTCTGACTTGTCTCACTGTAAGTGTACACAAAGGCGATACGATTCCAGGAAATGAAGAAAACGATTGCCGATGTGGGGGCATGGTGGTGCTGTGTACTAAGGCATACTGCACCTTGGTGATGAACTTGTCTTAAACCAATTCTAACAACCCTGCTTGTGTGGAGTAAGTACATTGGGGAATGTGACAGTTATTCACCATTGCTCGGTGGATCTATCCAGATACTCCAGCTGCCTGCACCTGTAACACATCGGCATGTTGTGACCCTGGCTGTTGAAAGTGCCATTAAACCCCAATAGATAAATAAATAAATAAATATGGATATCACTTTTGCCTACAAAGAAATTTCCAAAAATATCTTTAGTTTTTGAACAACTATTGGACTGACTAAATATTCCCAGCAACATCAGGCCTATTGATTTGAGGCGAACGACTGTTTGGGTCGCATGGAGGTCACCTAAAATCAAAAACACGCGAACAGAAAAAGGGTCGCTTTAATTTGACGCCAGGTCATGCAACATTTTCGCCAAGTTGATTGATCTACATGTAGTACAAATGAATGGTGGAATGATGTTGAACATCAACTGGTTGAACATCAACCGGTCATCGGCTGCACAGGTGTTTGCATCTGTCTAAAGTACAGCTGCTCTGTTGGCCAATTGGCAGCTATACTTCAGGCAGATGCAAACACCTATGCTGATTATTAGTTGATGCTCAACTTCATTTTAAAATGTTGAATATCTCAAGATGTGACATACCGTATTTACTGTATGTATTGGGACAGCTAAAAATAACTATTTTCACGGATGTCCCACATCTTAGAAAATGGGGAAAAAACACAACCTGGTCGTGTTTTCATGCTGAATCAAGTTGTGTGTGATTCGTTTTCCATCACTCTATACGAAAATCGCCATCCAATTTTTTTTTTAGATTTTCATTTTTTTTGCTTCCAAAACATAGCTTATGCCCCTCATTGGAACGAGTACATTGCGCACTTTCTAATGAGGGTCATAAGCTATGTTTTGGAAGCAAAAAATGAAAGTTTTTAGTTACACAAGAATTCTTTTTATGAGTGTCATCTGCCACTAGCGTTCAGTAAAGGGTTGAAGACTGTCACAATGTAATATTAAATAGTCTTCCTCATGTCAGTCCGGACTGTAAATATTAAAACTTAGGAACAGATTTAAATAAAAACAACACAAATCAGTATGTATTATAAATTTTTTATTGTTTAACCCTTTACCCAACGAATCGCCCTCATCCGCCCGCGTAATATGCAAATTCAGCAGCTGAAAAAAAATTATTTTTCGAAAAAATTTCAACAAAACTATATCATGTTACCCCTCTTTGGAACGAGCTCATCGAGCTCGTTCCAAAGAGGGGTCACATGATATGGTTTTGTTGAAATTTTTTGAAAAAATTTAAAAAATGATATTTAAAATAATAAATTTTGATATCGTCTGCGTTGGGTAAAGGGTTAAAAAGGAAAATTAAACACAAACTTAGCTTTAATATTGAGCATTTTGCACCATTTTCAGGTGACTGGGCCAAATGGAAGCAAGTCTCCTGAGTTTCCCAAACATTGGAGCATAAAAAAAAAAAATTTTTCTGGAAAAAATGTGTGTCCCAAATTATAGAGTGTCCCAATATATAGAGTAAATATGGTGGGTACAAAATCAAGAAATGGCAATGATTCATATCTCTGCTACAAATAGTGAATATGGATGCCATACTCTTTTCCAGCATGCTGGCCCATGCCAAGGTTAGGCTATACTAATAAATTGCAACTAATTTGTATCTGAATTGTTGCAACACAGCCTTATTATTGTTCCTAAGGATTCATCTCTGTTCATTGGGATATTGCAATGGGAGTAATAACTTAGCTCTGATACACCGGTGTTATGGTATGGAAATATTATTGATATTGGTAACAGAAAAAAATCTGAGAATCAGCAACAATAACTATGAATTTAACTATTCTGAAATTTAATTAAAAAAAATTAATATAAAAAAAAATGATACGAAGATCTTTTACACTAATTGGTTTACAGAAAATAAAAACAGTGGTACTTATCAATTATTGAATTAGTCCAAAATACAGTTTGACAGAATCCAGTAATACAGTGGTTAAAATGTTTTTCAACTGGGACCTCAATAAACAGTTTCGGGTCTGGACCTAAAAATAGTACAGGTAGGGTGGGGGAGGGGGTGGGTGCTGTGTTTATTCAGCAGCTGATAGAAAAAACATATCCATATGACTGAAAAAGATACTCATTAATATTTTTGACATAAAAACATTGATGCTAAATGTGTTTACTAGTGGACCAGTACCACCAAAATAAGAATCCTTTTAGCCTGACAAAATTAACTTGAAAAATAATCTCAAAGCTTAAATAATAGTAATTTACAGTGTTTTGGTAATCAACCACCTGGCAGGTGGATATTTATTGTGCCCCCGACTTGAAAAGTCAAAGGGGTATCAAGTGTAGACCTCTGTCCATCTGTCCATTTATCAATCCCTCCATTTGTCTGTCTGTCCATCTGTACCAACATTTTCCCTTGTATCTCAGCCACTGCTACTCCGATTGGAATTTTTTTTGGGGGTGCGGTGGCTCAGTAGGTAGGGTGCAGGCCTCAAGCTGAGAGGTCCTCGGTTCGAATCCCACCTGCGGCAACTGAGTTGTGTCCTTGGGCAAGACACTTCACCTCCATTGCCCATGTGGGGGCACGGTGATGCTGTGCACTAAGGCATACTGCACGTCGATGGTGCACCTGTCTTCAACCAATGCTAACCCTGCTTGTGTGGAGTTAGTATGTTGGGGAGCTGACAGTTGCTTGCTGTTGCTCAGTGGTTCTCTCTGGGTACTCCAGCTTTCTCCACCCGTAAAACTGTCGTGGTCATGATTCGCCATTGTGCAGACATATGTGACCTTAAACACCAATAAATAAATAAATAAATATTGGAATTTTATTTGGTGTTGTGTTAGAGCATCATGGGCAGGGCTTATATTTCATCTAGCTTTGGGAGAATCCATTTGGATTCTCGCGAAAATGGTTGCGAGAATCCATTCCTGCTATGAGTGTCCTAGGATCCCATTAGGCCATTATGGTTGAACCCCTGTTGTATACTGATAACACCTGTTACCTCTTTACCCAAAACAGCTTTTTAAATTATAAAATCGAAACTGAATTTGATCATTTTTTAAAAAAAATAAACAATATTTATCAATAAAACCTTACAAATGTGGATTCCATTGGAACCGGCTCATTGAGCCGGTTCCAATGACAGCCACATTTGTACAATTTTATTGACAATGTGTCAGGATATTTCAGGTCATGTGTTAGCTTTGTATTGGTTAATCTGCTGCTGCAATGTTAGGCAAAGGGTTAAATTGACTCAATTCTTCTCATGCGAACCCTAGCAGAGGTGCAGCGAGAATCTACATGGATTCTTGCTGACTTTGTTGCACAAATCTTTGCGAGAATGGATTCTCGGATTCTCGTCGAAACATAAGCTCTGATGGGGGAACAAAACCTGTGTAGCATGAGTTTCTTCCACAAATTTTTTCCAGAGTTATGGCCCTTTTTCTCTATTTCAATTTAGAAAATTAGGGGCATTAGCAGCGCTTTGCGATGCAGGCCTTTTGTTCATGGGGTAGTGAAGACTAGTTGCAGGACTACCACAGTTACTTCAATGATAATGCAAAGCACATACACGGACATAAAATAAGCACGAGAGACCAGAACACTTATCCACATGGCTGCCACTCTCATAAGTTCAATGGCTGTTTTGTTGCATTCTGATATCTGATATCGGGGATAATTCGCATATCTACAGGGGTCATTTATGGGACCCTTTCCCTGGTAGTTTCCCATTGTCATTTGGACATGATTTTTCCCAATACTTAACCCTCACTTTTCCCAATCTTACTCAAACAAAAATTTAATGCACAACTGATGCCCTGAACTGGGTAGTCATAAGGCCCCAGAAAACCATTGGTTTTCTGAGGCCTTATGACCACCAAATTCAGGACACCAATTATGCATTAAATTATACCGCCACAAAACGAAGTTTAGGGGGTATATAGGAGTCAACATGTCGGTCGGTTGGTCTGTCTGTCGTCGGTCCGTTGCACATGTAAACTTGTAGAGCAAAGTACTTCAACACTTTTAGCCGCATTTTCATGAAACTTCACAAAAATGATCAACATGATGAGGGGAAGTGCGTGACATAATTGTTTTCCCGCTCGGTTTCAAGATGGCCTACTTGTGGCCATATTGGATTTTGCAAAATACTTGTAGAGCAAACTACTTCTACAGTTTTTGCTGCATTTTCATGAAACTCAATATAAATTGATCGACATGATGAAAAGCAGTGCGTGACATAAATTGCTTCCCGATCAGATTCAAGATGGTCGACTGGAGGCCATATTGGATTTTTTTTTACTTAGAAAAATTGAATGCCCCTTTTCAGTCGCCCACACTAGGCAGTATGCCATGGTGGGGGTATACCGGGCGACAGACCATCCCTAGTTTTAATTGATTGCCTAACGAAGTCCCTAAATTCAAAGGCAAATGCCAAAATCTTGAGTAGTATGAAATATGAAAATAGAGACTATAGAGACTGGGTGAACATGATTGTATGTGACTGTTTGTTGTTGTTGTATACATGCAGTTACTCAGAAATCGGTCTTAGTGTTCTTTGTTCAGTTCGATTGTAAAATTTCTCCGTCTTCATGTGTTTTTCCCCTCCAAAGTAGGGCTGTCATGATTAATCAATTGTTGATCGGTCACATCAAAATCGTTTAGTACTTTTCGTTGTCAACAAACATTGCCAAATTTTACCCCGTTTTAGACGTTTAATAATAAAAAAAAATTGGTTGAAAAAACTATTGTTGCTAAAGGTAAAAGGTCAAGAACGTCGACGTTAAACCTCAAGAAGCCGTTAGAAGCATTTGTCTTTCAGGTACATCAAAGCTTTGATGTTCTGAACCATCGGTGTAATAATCCAGACAGGTCGGCAGTTGCGAACTAGCGAAGTTCGCAACTGACGACCGGTCTTGATTACTCTTGAATTATTACACTGACGGTTCAAAAATTCAGAACATCAAAGCTTTGAATGTACCTAAAAGAGGATCGTCTTCGTTGTTTACTTGAGGTTGGTCAGCTAACTTGAACTTCATTTTTAGCTCAACTTTGGCGAAGCCAAATCTGAGCTTATGCCATGGCCAGTCATCCGTCTGTCCGTCAACAATTCAATACGGCTCGGGCTAGAGGCCGTATTTATGAACCAATCTTTACGAAACTTGTTGGGTACCTTTGTTATGACCATGGGATGAGAACGAGTGTTTTGGGGTCCGGCCATTTTGTACAGACTTAGGTGAAATCAGATTTTTGTGCAGAACTTCCATATGAAAGCGCTGATTTGAATAATTTTTTGAATGAATGTTTAGTACCATGGGATACATCACATATAATACGGGTTTTTTTCTTGTACGTAAATTATGCAAATTAGACTAACTTTGATGTATTTAGTGTTACTTTCAGCACTGTAAGTACAAATGCCAATACGGCTCGGGCTAGAGGCCGTATTTGTAAACCGATCTTTACGAAACTTCTTGGGTACCTTTGGTATCACCGTGGGACGAGAACGAGTGTTTTTGGGTGCGGTCTGAAATTCAAGATGGCCGATGGCAGCCATTTTGTACAAAATTAGGCGCAATCAGATTTTTGCACAGAACTTCCATTAGACAACGCTGATTTGAATCGTGCAGAAATTATGCAAATTAGATGAACTTTGATTTTTTCAGTGCTACTTACACACAGTAAGTACACTACATGTTAATACGGCTCGGCTCGGGCTAGAGTTTGTATTTATCAACTGATCTTCACGAAACTTCTTGGGTACCTCTGTTATCACCTTGGGACGAGAACAAGTGTTTCTGAGTGCGGTCCAAAATCCAAGATGGCTGCCAGTGGCCATTTTGTACCGAAATTAGGTCTAATCAGTTTTTTGTACACAACTTCTATACGGCTCAGGCTAGAGGCCGTATTTATGAACCGATCTTTACGAAACTTCTTGGGTACCTTTGTTATGACCATGGGACGAGAACGAGTGTTTTTGGGTCCGATCCGAAATTCAAGTTGGCCGCTGGCGGCCATTTTGTACAGACTTAGGTGAAATCAGATTTTTGCGCAGAACTTCCATATGAAAGCGCTGATTTGAATAATGTTTTGAATGAATGTTTAGTACCATGGGATACATCACATATAATACAGGTTTTTTTCTTGTACGTAAATTATGCAAATTAGACTAACTTTGATGTATTTAGTGTTACTTTCAGCACTGTAAGTGCAAATGCCAATACGGCTCGGGCTAGAGGCCGTATTTATAAACCGATCTTTACGAAACTTCTTGGGTACCTTTGGTATCACCGTGGGACGAGAACGAGTGTTTTTGGGTGTGGTCCGAAATTCAAGATGGCCAATGGCAGCCATTTTGTACAAAATTAGGTGCAATCAGATTTTTGCACAGAACTTCCATTAGACAACGCTGATTTGAATTGTGCAGAAATTATGCAAATTAGATGAACTTTGATTTTTTCAGTGCTACTTACACACAGTAAGTACACTACTTGTTAATACGGCTCGGCTCGGGCTAGAGTTTGTATTTATCAACTGATCTTCACGAAACTTCTTGGGTACCTCTGTTATCACCTTGGGACGAGAACAAGTGTTTCTGAGTGCGGTCCAAAATTCAAGATGGCTGCCAGTGGCCATTTTGTACCGAAATTAGGTCTAATCAGTTTTTTTGTACACATCTTCTATACGGCTCAGGCTAGAGGCCGTATTTATGAACTGATCTTTACGAAACTTCTTGGGTATCTTTGTTATCACCGTGGGATGAGAACAAGTGTTTTTGGGTGTGGTCCGAAATTCAAGATGGCCACCAGCAGCCATTTTGTCCCAAAATTAGTGCAATCAGTCTTTTGTACAGAACTTCTGTATGAAAGTTCTGATTTGAATAAATGTTTGTATGAATGTTTAGTAAAATGGAATACATCACATACAGTACGGGTTTTTTTCTCGTGCAGAAATCATGCAAATTAGATGAATTTTGATTTATTTAGTGCTGCTTATACACTGTAAGTGCACATGTCTATACAGCTCGGGCTAGAGGCTGTATTTATGAACTGATCTTCACGAAACTTCTTGGGTACCTTTGTTATCACCTTGGGACGAGAACGAGTGTTTCCGAGTGTGGTCCAAAATTCAAGATGGCTGCCAGTGGCCATTTCGTACCGAAATTAGGTCCAATCAGTTTTTTGTCACAACTTCTATACAGCTCGTATTTATGAACTGATCTTCACGAAACTTCTTGGGTACCTTTGTTTTCACCTTGGGACAGGAATGAGTGTGTTTTGGGGTGCCTTTGTTATCACTGTGCTATGAGAACAAATATTTTTGGGTTCATTTCTTTTCTAGTTTAGCATCTGACTGTCACCCACCTTTACAATACTTTACCTATACATTTGTTACAGGCTACGGTCAGTATTTATGTACAGACTGTTACAATACTTCATATGTACCTTTGCTATCAGGTCATTACCTAGATGTTTGTCATTGCTGTGTCACATACTATACATGTACATGTCTTGACAAGTTGAGCTACAGTGTCATTGACACTTTCATTAATGACTTCAAAGAGAGGGAGGGGAGGGTCATCTAGGTATGATTAATCGATTATTATCGATTATTTGCGATGATTAATCGATTCCTAAAGTAAAAAATCGTGATAGCCCTACTCCAAAGCAAATTCCCAATTGGAGCCTCCATGATGCAAATTTTCCCAATGGAATCGCCCCCAAACCCTTTCCCAAAGAGGGCAGAATAATCCCTGAATATATATGATCCCATAAAAGTGTTAACTCTTTACCCAATGAACTGAATATCAAAAACAAATTTATTATACCCCACGCAACGAAGTTGCGGGGGTATAATGTTTTTGACTGGTCCGTCCGTCAGTCCGTCAGTCAGTCCTACTTGTTTTCCAGGCTCTTTTTCTACACGCTTCCAGATATTGAGCTGATTTTTGGTATGTCAGTCTAACATGGTGGCCTACAGATCAAGTTTGCATTTTGTTCCGCTCCACTGATTTTTACCAAAATTACGTCCCTTGGACTCTGAAAAATTCATCAAAATTACAGTTTTCCGGACTTTTTTTCTACACGCTTCCAGATATTGAGTTGATTTTTGGTATGTTAGCCTGACATGGTGGCCTACAGATCAAGTTTGCATTTTGTTCCGCTCCACTGATTTTTACCGAAATTACGGCCCTTGAACTTTGAAAAGTTCATCAAAATTTCAGTTTTGCGGACTTTTTTTACTACACGCTTCCAGATATTGAGCTG